>CM046397.1:12925000-14125000 GCA_025413875.1 Rhododendron molle
AGAAAGAGACAAGGATAGAAAGGAAACCCAATAGGATAGTCTAGCAGTTAGGTTGTTGTTGGGACCAGTTGTAAATCCGAGGTCGTGTGTTCACCCCCGCTGGCAATGCATTGATTTGCAAGATGAATGTTACTTGTGGGTGGTTGCAACTACGGGGTTAAACCTAGTTTGTCCAAAGTGCTTTGCATTGGAGGCGTGCTTCATTTCCTACTGGAAAAAAAAAAGAGGAAGAAAAAAGGGAGGGAAAGGAAGTAGTATGGGAAATAAGTTTCCGCATGCTTTTCATTGCGTTTTTCCTTCTTCTTTTCAATTGGAAACAAAGCAGAGCAACGAAGGACAAAAAATTCCTCGTGTTTTCTTCTTCCTTCCTTTTGCTTTCGTTTTGGAAGTCCCAATCACATCCTTGATTTAGGTTTCATTTCCAAGTCTTGGTCTATCTATCTTATTGTTGTCCCCCTGCAGGATATGTGCCAAAGCTGAGTTTGCCAACTCCATGGATAGTGGAAGCACTGAGCAACCTCTTGGTATTTTACCGCATCAAGTTCGTGGATCGCTCTCGCAGTTTTCTCAGATGACACTTGTGGGCCACGCCTCAAATACTTGTGCTGCCTGTTGCACCATTGTAAGCTTCTAGTACCATGAATTTGCGATGAAGTAGTTTTATTTGTCTTCTTATTTTCCCTTATATTTCAGGTAGTATTAGAATATTGGAAAAGAGGGATGGATTTTGTTCTTCAAGCCATTAATCATCCTACCTATCTAGAGGATCTCACTGGACTAATAGAGCTGATGAAGTCCGCGAGCTCTTTTCAGTTGGATTGGGATAATGAGACGGATGATGATGATTGTATTGAAATAAAAAAGAAAGCCATTGGACAAGAGGGATGGATTTTGTTCTTCAAGCTACCGCAAGTCGTTACCCAAGCGATAGAAAAAAAATAAAAAAGGAAAAAAGAAAGCCATTGGACAAATTAAAGGCCAAGATTACTTGCGCTCGGCAAAATTGAACTCACTGACCGTACTAACCCACTGATTTCCCTCTAAGCTGATGTATTGACAAAACCTCTCTACGTACTTAAAATGCCGAGGGTAGCGACAACGTCTAACTTAATTTCCAGCCTCTAAAGTTCTCTTTCATCTTTCCTCTTTTTTTTTAACCCTTTCCGTTCATCTTTCGGATAACGAAATTATTGGTTACCACGATTTTACTGCGCCTACAATTGCCCCAATATTGAGATTTTTAACAGTTGTACGTTATCACACCAAATTATTAACCAACTATCTAATCATGTCCCGTAGTCCCATATTAGATTGAATGACAAAACTCCGAGGTTGGCTTGGTGGTCAAGAATTGAGAGTTAGGATTTGCTCTCAATCTTCTTTAAGATTCAAAATCTCTCAGGTGCTAGTAATTCTTATGGGGCCAGCCAGTATGAGACTTTTTTCCGGCTTCCATTGGGTTTCCCATTAGTAGACGGTAGGATTGGTTTTCCAAGAGTAATTAAGTTGCGCGTAAACTAACCTGCATACATGATCGAGTTATAAAAAAAAAAGTTTGATAAAACAGAAAAAGGCACATATTACCATGTTTTATTTTAATGCTACATGCTTTCTTTTCTACATTATCTTAGTGCAATGCCATGACGTCCTTCAACTGATTTTTATATATATATATATATACACACACACATTATCATCGATGACATCTAATAAGCCTAATTAGTTGTACAAATCGAACCTAATGAGAACTCCAGTGGCATATCTACCATTTATTATAATTATATGTTGGTAGACTCAGAACCTAATTATTAGTCCTGTACATGATTAAACTGACGAGTCAAGAAGTTGGGATTCCTTTTTTCTTTACGGAAAAAAAGAGGTTCGGGCCATTATGCGTGCACTTCAAATGATATGATTTCAGAGCTCTAAAGTTAACGAACCCTCTAGTACCCTAAGATTTGAAATGTTTTGCCTCATTTAGATGGACAATCACTCTTATTTGCTCATGCCCAGCAGCTTAGGCAAAATGCCATTTTTAGAAGTTAATTTGGATTCTTTGGTACCAGATTGGATTGTTTTGACACCAGGAGATACTTAATCACGGTTAATTAGCTTGGTCTTTGTACGTCACAGCAATTAGTCCGAAGTCCGGGCCTTGTTTGGTTTGGGGTCACAAAACCCTGAGCACGATCTCTAATAAATTTTGCCTATTTCTCTTCACTCATTACTCTTAAAAACTTCCCTCAAAATCCAAACCGTGTCTGCCACCTTACTTATACACAATTAAGCTTTCTTAGTTTTTTTCTTCTATCACAGGGTCTCAATAAATAAGCTCCAATAATAGGCCATTTCTCAAGCCAAAAAAATAGCTTTCCCATATATGAAGCCAAATTTGGCACTAGAAATGGAAAAGCCATTTAGTACCACATTAATATACGTGTGTTGCTACATTTTTTTGTTTTGGGGTCAAAATACTAATGTCAGTGATCCAACGATCATCATAAGTTAAAGAGAAAAAATGGCTTTGACACCATTGGATTGGATCACCATTGTCAACTTTTGGCAAATACTACTGTAGCAAGCCAAAAAATCGCTTTGACTGAGAAAATAGCTCAAACCATTAGAAATGCTCTTAGTCGCATTAGTTGTCCAATCGAGAATGCTCGTTCAAACTCGAACAGACTCCTTTTGTTTGGTGCGAAAAAGCTAAGATTTTTAACCTGTGATGCAACTAAAGATGTGAGGACATCACAACAGCTGGTGGATTTGGCATTAGTGGTGGGTGGAGGAGGAAGAAGTATTAGTGACATTGGGTTAAGGTTAGAGGTGGTGAGTGGCTAAGGTAGGTGGGAGGCCTAGTGGTGGCGCTAGTTTGGGTGGAGATGTAAGTGATATAATTTTTTAGTATGACTTTCTGCTCTCGTGATCCATAATAACATTCGATATATTTTCGAAAGACATTTTCGCGCTCCATCTTATGCTATTGTTTCTGCTTCTATTCTTGTAAGTTTGTTATGTGACCTTAGACACCACCTCCAAAAAAGAGTCGTATTCAAGGCCAAGGCAAAATCTCTCTTTTTGAAAGGTCTGGAAGGCCTTGCTTTTAAGGTAAGGCCAATTTTGATCAAGAGTGGGCAATGAGCTGATTTGAGTCAAGAGAGGTGCTCCACTCTTATATTAGGAAAGATGGACAAGCAACCGTTTGCTCTTTGGGAAAACTCTATGTAGTCTTGACCAGATGAGTCCCGTTAGGCTTTAGGACTGAACGAGATGAAAACAGTGAAGTGCCAGAGAAAAGGTACAATTATAATTCGCTAGATAATAAGAGCATCCGCAATGTAATAATCAAATGAATGTGAATAAGCAAACTTAACAATAATGCTCAAAAAATACCTCACATTGTAATAAGCAAAGTTATAATTCTTTTAGCAAATAATTAAATTCCACCCATTCCATAACCAAACTTAACAACTTTTACCAATAACCAAAACTCAATAACCAAACCCAATAAGGAAACTCAAAACTCAATAACTCAAAACACCCCTCATTGGAATCGTCTCATCGAGACGAATAATTTGGTGTGATCGGATGCGTGATTGAAACTCGTTTGCGATTGGACATAGGTGCATTGTGTATTTTAGGATTTTTTTTGGTTAGGGATGCAAAAATAACCAATGTGGAGATAGAAGTTGTTAAGTTTTATTATGAACTAAATGGATACTCAAATGCTGACGTGACACATTTTAGTTATTGATTTTGATTATTCCCATTGCGGATGCTCTAATAAGACAAAAAAGAAAATGCAAAGAAGGTGAGCTTTACAAAGAAAAACGGGGAGGGAAATAGAATCCCACCAACCAGTTCTAAAAATCGAATTTATATTTAAAAAATAAATAAATAATGGCCAATTATTCCATACTTTTGGAGTGCCACATGGTATCACGGGGCACTGCCACTGTGACGCCCCCCGGTGGAAGTTTTAGGTAGTAGTCGACCGGTCTGAGGGCGGCCTGAGGGCGGTTGGGACCTGTGCAGGGGTTGTCTGATCGGTGACTAGAGGGGTCAACCGGGGTGGTCTCATATCGCTTGGTGAAGTATAAGTCATGAGCTATAAATAATAGATCGCCATCGCTTATCAAAATAAATAAATAAATAATAGATAGTCATCCTACATTGTACAAAGCCTTTTAAAGCCGTGAGGGCGTCAAAACCCATTGGAACTTCACAGTTATGTAATCCAAAGATGGGTGGCCTCATTGGAAAGTCTAATGGGTTTGATGTTCAAAGTGGACAATATTGTACAAGACAGGAGCGGATTGTTACAGCCACGTGCTACTCTCTGCAAATAAAAGATCGCCACAACATAACATGGGTCATTCCTTGTCTCTCAACTACCAAAGGAAAGTGAATGTTAGTTCCTGCCGCAAAATTTACCCCAATATAAATGGTTACGTGGTACTCCAGAAGCGCAGAATAAGGGCCCGTTTGGACAAATAAATCACTGTGGCTTATTTTTTGTCCTTATTCAAAAAATTTTTTTTTTGCATTTTGTGGCTTATTGTCAATTTTTTGGGGATTATTGCTTCGTTATGACGAGAGGAATCTAAAAAGTAAAAAATTTTGATCGAAATCCAATTTTTTTGGAATTTCGGCGAAATTTGGCGGGAAAGCCACGTTTTCGTTTTTATTCAAAAAAAATTGGATTTCGACCAAGATTTTTTACTTTTTAGATTCCTCTCGTCATAACGAACCAACAATCCCCAAAAAATTGACAATAAGCTACAAAATACGAAAAAAATTTAAATAAAAACAAAAAATAAGCCACAGTAGCTTATTTGGACAAACAGTCCCTAACTCATCTAAAAAAATTATAATTCCACCAAACTAGCACACTCTCTCTACTCTCTCTATAAGTTGAAAATTCACAAGACCCAAAACCAGCATAGCTGTTTGTTTGTTGGGCGGCGCTATCTCCAAACTCTAATCAGATCTTCAAAATCTCTCTCAAACCCCAAATCTTTTGTCCCCTTCTCTGCACACTCTCACACATATTTTCTTGGGTTTTTGATTCAATCCCACTGTAGATTCATCGATTTCCTCAACTGGATCGCACGTATTCAAACCCCCACGCATCGAAATGCTCACAATCAAGAAGAAAATGTGGATGTTTACGTGATCTTGTCTCCAAACCAGCCAAAAGTTTTCATCTTTCACGTGATGGCAGGTATGACCACACCCACAACCACAATAGCTCAATTCACTGCTTCTAAGCTCAAGTTTCGGCTCAGAATCCTCTCTTTCTGGTTCGCACCCACCACTCGCCCTCCTGGTTCCGATGACCCTTAGATCATCAATACCGAACAGTATTAAGTTTCTTTCTCCAATTGATACAAGGGATAAGTAAAGTCTCAAATTGCTCTTTGTAGCCGTAATATTTTTTCTTGATCGGTGAAAAGTCTGTATTGTTAGAATAGTTGGATTAACGCCTTGGAAGAGGGTTGAACTCATCACCTCCTATCTCCGTGCACTCCCTCCTGATGCGGTTGGGCCAAAGTTCTCCTGGCTCTTCGTAGCAGTAATATACTTTCTTTCTTTTTTTTCTCGGTGAACGCCTTGAAAGAGAGTTGAACTCCTGATCACCTTTCTCCGTGCACTCCTGATACCGTTGGGCCAAAGGCCGGTTGGCTCTTCGTAGCAGTAATATTTTTCGTGATCGGTGAAAGTTTGTATTGTTAGAGTAGTTGGATTAACCCCTTAGAAGAGGGGTTGAACTCCTGACGTGCTATCTCCGTGCCCTTCTGATCTCCTGATGCCGTTGGGCCAAAGGCCTGTTGGCTCTTTGTACCAGTAGTATTAGAAGTGTAGTGTAATATTGAAACATGACTTCGTACTCCTGGAACTCTGATGTTTCAAATTTCGGGTCCAATTGTTTGGAGATGTTGGAGCCGTTTTCAGGGAATTTGGGTGGGAACTGGGGAGGTGGGTCGGATTCGGTGTCGGCTGCACAGTCGTTGGTGTTGGATGGGGGGAGGGGTGAGCTGGTGAAGGCTCCAATTGGGGTTGGGAAGAAGAGTGTGGGGGTGCCAGAGGAGAAGGTTGTGGCAGCTTTGAAGAGCCACAGTGAGGCAGAGAGGAGGAGGAGAGAAAGGATCAACGCTCATCTCAATACACTTCGCGGCCTTGTGCCTTGCACTGAAACTGAAAAGGTAGTTTGTTTTTCTATGAATTTGTGGTTTTTGGCTGATTTCAATAGTGGGTGTCATCTAATTGTTTTCAAACTGTTTATTGCTAACTCTGGTGAATTGGGTAGCCATCAACATTTCAGTATGATTTTAGTAGTAGAACAGCCCCACGATATGAAAAATCATTATAGTATGCTTTAGAAAGCATTCTAACAGGAAATTGAGGGGTTGGCTTGATGGTCAAGGCTTGGGACTTAGGGGTTTGCTCTCTCATAGGGTCTCAGGTTTGAAACCTCTCAGGTGCTATCATTGGAGCCATTCCACACAAAGCTGTGCTCTCGTTTTAATTAGGGTCACCGCTAGGGGATGGTGGGATTGGTCTCCCATGAATGGTCGAGGTGTGCATAAGCTAACCTGGACGCCTGAGTTATCAGAAACTTTGTTGTTTTCAAGTAGTCTGGTTCTATAATTGTAGATGGTTAGACTATATATGAGACGATTTTATAACTGTATCTAGTTGGATGGTCGGACTTCTATCTGCACATGATATCATCCGTTCAGTAATAATCCGGATATTATCCTGATTTCATTCCTTGAAATGTTGTGAACTTTGGGATTATTCGAATAGACTATGAGACACCAGACTGAGCATTTTTCCATTTCATTATGCTTTCTTTTAGATTCATTGCATCCTTAGATGTCATGAATGATTGAGGTGATGTGGGAAGGACAACATGGCTGTTTTAGCTTATATAATACATGAAATGGTTCTTGCTAAGTTGCTATGTGAAACTCCGTATACCAGTAATCCTTGTTCAACCTTGACATAGCTAACTAGCTAAGATACTTAGACCAGCTTAATTAGGTTCTTTGTTCATACAAATACAATCGTTGTTCTTCTTATTGCATGCGTGTGTATGTGGTATTGGTATACCTTTCCATCCTTTATTTGTTGATGAGCTTTATTGTTACCTATTTGTCATCATAACATTAACGCTCAGATGATACAAAGTTGAATCCATGAAGTCTCCAAAGAGAGGCATTAATGAACTATGGTCAATTGGCATGGGCTTCACTATATTACAGGGGAACAAAGGGATCCCAACTTAACTACATTAACAAAAGTCTCTTAGTGGGTTGACTGTATTAGGTTTTTTTACTTAATTGTTTGGAATCCGAGTACTAAGACTGCACCACCATTTGTTGTATGAGAAGTAGCCAAGGTTATCTTGCTTACCCGGGGTAGTTTACATCAACATTTGTTCAGAGAATGGGTCATAATTAGAGTCATTGGACACTCTGCACACTTTAAGTTTGGGAATTGTTGAATGCCTTTTTTCCAAATATTGATAAGTTTTCCTTACTATCTTTGATCATTGCTTGCAAATACTTTCAAAGTCAGTGGGGAGAGAGAGAGATGACATGCATCTTTACTCCAGTAAGTAAATCAATTATTGGTGAGAATTTTAACTCGTATTACATCAGGTGATCTTATGGTTCCTTGAAATTTCTGATCATTGCATGCAAATACTTTTGAAGTCAGAGAGAGAGAGAGAGATGCATCTTTATCCCGGTAAGTAAATCAATTGTGTATTTCAACTTGTATTACATCAGGTGATCTTATGGTTGGTTAACAAGAAGTACGCCTGTGAGAGAGATTTGCCTAGTTAGAGAGGTTAGAAATTCTGAGTATCAAAGGTGCAGGGGTTAGGAAATTATACATACAGTCGTCATTAATTGAATTTATCAAGATTAGATGCGTGGTAGTGTGCCAGGTGGTTTGATAAGGATCTCATCGTATATTGTGATGCTTATCTCGTGATTATCATATTTGATGGTGCCTGATCAAGTACGTAAGCACATACGTCTGGGGAAAGAACTGCCATTGAATATTTTACACTTCTTTTAAAGTAATATATTAGCTTTTGTCTCCCCTCTCAAGATACCAAAAGTGATCGAAATTGGAATTATCTGGTGTATTACTCACTTTTCACAACTGTGTTCTCTCTTGATTTCAGCTGACTGAGTCAATTCTACTACTTAAACTTAAAATGGCTACTGATCAGTATGGAAGAACATGCCGCTACCTAACCCATAAACCTCTATTCTTTTTCTATGGAAACTTTGTTTTCTCAGTTGGCAGAAAATATTTGTTGGAATTCATGATCTCGTGTTGCGCGTATTGCATGTAGCTCTGCCACTGCATAAAACTTGTCCTTGTCGACATTAAATTAAAATCCAGTGCCATTTCCGTGTACTCTTCATGTTAGAACGTTTGGCCTGAAAATGATTTTCTATTTCAACTGCTCAAAAATATTTCTTCCTACTAGAAGTGAAGAACAAATGAAACTAAGTTTTACTTCCTGCTGATCAATTCCTAAGGTTTTCTATTTCTGTTATATTTCCTATCAAAGGTAATTGAGAGAGAGAGAGAGAGAGAGAGGTTATTGTAATATTTTCTGATGGAAACAGATTACACGAAATTCAGGATTTGTGTCCTTGTCATGATACTGTTTTGGCCTTTATCTTTAATTTTTCGTACTGGGCTATTTTGACACTGTTTCTGGCACGGTGTGTGTACATGTCAATCCACATCATAAGTTTATGCAAACAGAATTTATATATGCTTGCATTTGGTTATATCATCTCACTTTTGAACCAAAAACAGCATTACTGGTCATAGTAATTGTACTTCACTTTTCAGCTGCTTCAATCTAGTCTCCTCCATGAGATATTCTTTATGCAAAAGATAAAAATGTATGTAGCATGATTTGAGCTTACTCTTAGTTTGAATGGTTGTTCACAGATGGACAAAGCCGCTTTGCTTGCTGAAGTGATCACCCAAGTGAAACTGCAGAAAACAGCAAGAGAATCCGCTACAGGTTTAATTATCCCAATGGACGATGATGAAGTAAGAGTGGAACCACATCACGATGAAGATGGGAGTTTTTCATTGAGGATATCTCTCTGTTGTGATTACAGGCCTGAGCTCATGTCCGAACTGAGACAAGCTCTTGATTCCCTTCATCTGAACACGGTGAAGGCAGAAATCTCAACCTTGGGGGACCGCATCAAAAATGTCTTTGTTTTCACCAGTAGGAAGGATATTGATAGCGAAAATGCTGAATCGTGCCAACTACTTGTGAATTCTGTTCATCAAGCCTTGATTGGTATCCTCGACAAGGCTTCTGCATCAGCTGAGTACTCGCCGAGAACAACATTACCGACCAAGAGGCGAAGGACTTCATATGTTGATTCTTCGAGCTCGTCTTCATGAGGGTGGAGATCCTGGTTGGTGGCAGTAGATATGTTCATATACTTTGTAACATAGAAGAAGGTTGTGAAAAGTTTAAAGACCTATGTGATGTATATGTTGTGGTGGCACACACGTATATACAACAGTATATTGTGTATCTTTATTTCGAACATGAATGTATGACAAATTTGGTACTGTTTAATGAGTCTTTTTTGTGTTAATGATGGTGGAAGTAGAGCAACTTGCAGTTGGGAAGCTTGCTTACAATTTACATGGTGGACTGGTAATACTTTTTCGTCTTCGTTGTTTGTTTCTTTCATTTTTTCCTTTGGTGCATTCGTGTATGCTTGATTACTTTGTTAAGTGGGACACACACACACACACACACTCTCTCTCTCTCTCTCTCTCTCTCTCTCTCATGTGAGAAACTTTTATATATCTTAGGTATAGGAGGGGTGCTGGTGTCCCCCCTTCAGTCCGTTTTCAATTTCCGGTCATTTTTCAAGCACACTTTGATGATCAGTTCCGTTCATTTTGTAGAACTTGGTGAGAATAGTAACTTTGCTCTTCCATGCTCGATTTTGCATTAGTTTAGATCATTTGTAGGAAAAATTAGCATAGTGCTTGAGACTCCTCCACCACTACACATTAACGTGGGATCCATAAAAAATTGTAGTGACGAAGAACCTGGAGCACTGCACTCCAAGAGCATTGGATAATCTCACACCTATATAACCTGTAGGTTTGTTATTCATATCATGATCGTATGACACAGGTTTTATTTCCATTTCATGAAATTGATTCTGGAGCACTTGTATATTTCTCCAATTCCTTGTCAAGACGAAAAACAAAAAAAAGATTTTGATCCGAAACTTGTAAAGATTAAGAGAAAAACTAAAAAATCGTATTGAAAAGCCCCTGAAAAGTTACTCCAAATTCACCCTTAGTAATTAGCTCGAACCGTCTTTTTCTCTCTCCCTTCTTTTTCTCTCTCCCTCTATCTCTAAAAAACTTTAAACCCTAGCCGCCAACAGCCCTTTCCCGCCCCCCCTTCTCAGGCGGTGGGAGGGGAGGGATCCTTTCCCTCCGATCACTCTCCCTCTATTCCCTTCTCCCTACCGTCGAACCGTCTCCTCTCTCAATTCTATGACTGAAGTTCGGGCGTCCATTGGGAACTTTTCACCCAGATTGTTTTCCAGCGATGTTTCGGGGCTTCGCTTTCAGTGGTTGTGGGTAAGATGTTGTCCACCCCCGTTCTCAGCCTCCATCTTCTCAGATCTGTGACCTGACGCCATCTACCGCGTTTGTTGGGCGACCACCTCCCAACGATGTGTTCCTATTTTGTAAAGCAGAGGTGATGGTTATGAATCTATCAAGATAGTTGCAAAAGAGTGGCGACGGATGTCTCGGCGGTGCTTCTTTTTTTTTTTGTTATTTATTTTAGTAATGTCCCCTCCTTCAGGGGGTTTATCCTCCTTCGGGAGGTTTTGTCCTCCTTCGGGGGGTTTCGTCCTCCATTGGGAGGTTTCTTCTTATTATGTAGGACGGCGCATCTATGCGCTTATAAGCTCTTTCTGTTGGAGTGTTCGATCTGTGGACTCCCAACTTGTCCCCATGGGGATCTTTTGATAAATACTAGTACCTCTCAACTTTTGGCAAAAAAAAAAATTAGCTCGAAGTTAAGATTTTCATGCAAAACGAGACCCTTGTTTTTCCTACAGGGGGAAAAGCTAATGCTTTGTTTGGATTCAAATTTGAGGGTTTTTTGGTTTGGTTTTTGGGATAATGAGTGAATAGAGAAATTAGGATAATAATTGGAGCAGGGTACTGGGTGAAGAGAGATAGGGAAAAGAGTGAGTAATGATTGGAGGTATATAGGGAAAGGAGTGAGAGTAATGATTAGAGTTATGATAACTGACTGGAGAGATAAATAAGAGTAATGATTGGAAGTAGTGATAATGAGTGTTATTTGAGTTGAAATTTTTTTTCCAAGTTTGAATCCAGACAAGGCATAAGATTTTTTAGCGATAATTTTGGAACTCTATTTTTTTTTGTTTTTTTCTTAATTTATACTAGCTTTATGTCAGTTTTTTACATCATATAATCCGTCTCGGTAAAGAGAAAAATGACACTAAAAGGAGACTTTTAGGCCTCATTTGATAACAGTGATGATGGTTGGAATTCGTAAGGGGTGAGATTAGGATTGAGATTGATAATAAGAAGAGTTGGTAAGGAGATGAGATTATCGATGAGTATGTTTGTTTGAGATAGAATTAGATGATGAGATTATTAATATTAATATCATGTTTGTTTCACATGGGATAATATTGGATTGATAATATACATTTCCGTTTTTGCCCTTCGCATGGGATAGGTTTGGTAAGGAGATGAGATTGGTGAAAGCTATTTTTGTATTTAGCAAGGAGGGAATTGGATTGTTAATACCAACTGGGAGAAGACCCTTCTCAATCCCCCCTAATAACCTTGTTTGTCCTAAGGATTAATAATCCCAACTCATTTTGGGTTACCAAACACAATATTAATAATTCCTTGCGATTGAATTACCAATCCCAACCAAACGGGCCCTTAGTTAGGGGTGATACTAAAAACTGAAAAATCGAAAAAACTGACCGAAATAGTCGGTTCGGTTCGGTTTGGGTGATAAATTCGGTTCGGTTCAATTTTAATTTACCAAATATATTTTTTTCGGTTCCGTTGTCGGTTTTAGGAATGGCGAACCGAAAAAAACTGAATCGAACCGATTTTTGTATACTGTGATTTTTATTCTTAATCCTAGCCGTCCATCTCTAAAGGTTGGGGGAAATCATATCCGTTCATTAAAAACAATATATATGGTGAACTTCACACAGCCCTAACCACACTCCACTTCATCTGATCTCTCTCTCTGGCGCACGTTTTCCAGCGTACTCCATTCATCGCCCTCTCTCTCGCACAGTCGCACTCCACCAAACCCAGCCATCGTCGCCGCCTCCATCACCACCGGCCTACACCACGGGCCGTCCCCCTCCTCTTCGCCTTCATCTCCCCCTTTCCCCCATTCGCAGATCCCTACAGATTTCAAGGGTAAGTCTTTTCTTGTTTAAATTTTTTGGTTCCAGCGTACTCCACTCCATCTTGGTTTCTTGTTTTGGTTTTAATCTTCTCTGAAAATCAGTTTGTAGAGGAGATTTGGGCCCAATATATGTGTTATTTCAAATATATCTTCGGAGGATCGCTGCAGTTGCTATTTCATTACTCTGTTCTATTTTTTTAGGCCCAACTGATGGACGACAAGACAAAACCGAAAACCGAAAGGAACTGACCGAAACCGGACAAACCGATACCGAAAAAACCGATGTTACTTTCGGTCGGTTTCAGTAGCTGAAAATGGAAAACCGAACCGATTTTTCGGTTGTTAAAATTCTAAAAAACCGAACCGACCGAACGGAAATCACCCCTACCCTTAGTGTTTTCTTCATCGTTTTATATGAATTTTTTTAAACTTTCGACTTTAGGTTTATATTTTTCTAATTCCTTTCATCGACATAAAAAATATAATTTAAAAAATTCAATTCCAAACTAGTATTTTTTTTTATCCGATTCCAAACTAATAAAGGGATTCCATCCAAGATGCACAAGATTATGATTATATTAAATACATATTTAAAGAAAACAATGAAAAAAAAAACCCCTGATTGAGGAGGCCGGAGTAACTTCGGATAGGGGCGGTAAACAAGCTAGACCGTAAGCCGAACACAAACAAGGATCACCAAAGCACAACCCCCTCTCTCCCTCGGGAACCCTCTGCAGATCGAATATTTTCAAGGTGAGTCCCTTTAGTTTCGACTCCCTTTTATTCTTTTGAGATTTTGTTTTCTGAAACTTATAGAGATAATCAGCTTTGTGGTAGAACCCAATCAGGGTCTGTTGCTTTTTATTACTTGCATGTTTCGAATTCGGGGTCAAATCTTTGTCAATGGTTTTTCCTTGTTCTGCCCTGATTTATGGATCTGGATTTGGACTCAAAGTTGGTTTTCTAGTTGTTTAGGTGTGATTTAATCTTCTGCGACATCAATAATCTAATTCTTCAACCCCAAGGGGGTTGGCCAAGTGGGCATGGGAAAGCTTTCTCAGTAAGTGCTTTTCCACCATGAGGTCATATGTTCGAATCCGGTCAAACAAACATTCCGAACTTTGTGGCCGCTAGAGGGTTTTGTCCAGTCGTTTAGCTTTAGGCTATGGAATTAGTCAATGGAATTAGTCAAGGTGTGTCCAAGCTGTCTGGCTATAAAAAAAAAAACTAACTAACTAATTCTTCTGTTGAAGCAACTTCATATAATGGTCGGTCGTTTCCTAGTTTTGATCTGGTCAGATTTAGTAGTGAACTCATTGTAAATTGGGGCACAATGCTTAGTTGTCTTTGGTTGTGGGAACTTAGTTTTTCTATTCTAGTCTGGGTACGATGCTAATTCTTAGGAGGAATCTTGAGGACCAATTCACAATGAAACAGCGGTCCTATTGATTTGAGCCGTATCTGAGGATTTCCTTGGTGGGAGATGTTAGGGTTCATGGTAATTTAGGTTTCAGTAATTCAGTGCGCTATTGACACGTGCTGCGAATGGTGGAGCAAGTACCAGAATGTAGCAATTCCAGTTGCTAGTAGAGTGTTAGCATTGAGATGCATGGAAGTCAAGCCCCAATGAGGTTAGGGAATCTACTTCTAGGGTGAGGCAATTTCGTTTTTTTCCCCTGTTGGTCTCGAATATTGTTCTATAGAGTGATGTTCATAGTTTTGCCGCTCCTTTGGCAGAACTAAATTTTCAGAAAATTGACTTTGTTAATTGTGGAAATGGACATTTTGCATGTCTATGTTGCGAATCTTGCGATTTTATCAAAGAAGAGCATGTGTGCTATTGTAAAAATCAGATGTAACAAGATGTGTCATTGACAAACTAGTATGATTCTTAAAAGTTTATACATGGTCGTTTGTCTTGGTAAAGTCCGTGTCTACTACTTTATGCAGTTATCATCAATCTTGTATTTAGAAGTCTCAATCTCACCACATTGCCAGTTGTAGCTACATGCAAATGTTTCAACGTTTCTTAGATTGTGTTGAGTTTATTTGAACCAACTTTGTTCATTAACTAGGTTCCTGTTACATAAGGAACTTGACTGCAAATCTCCTTGAGACCTAAAGAAGGGTGAACTACAACAGGAATTATGACAGAAAAAGAGAGTGGATCTGTCCTTCAATTTGCACCCTTCCAAAGTGCTGTTGATGAGGGTTTCTGGCATAGATTATCTTCACTAAAGCTGAACAAGTTCGGTATTGATGAATCCCCCATCCCCATAACTGGTATGCATCCTTACTATCTTTTTCCACAGATTTCACTCAAATTTACTGTATTCTTCAATTATGATTAGATTGTCGGATCACTGCGGCCACATCATGTGTGACCTGAATTTGGTTGAAAATTATCAACTGTGGCATGGATGGCCATCGTGTCATTCCATTAGCAAAAGTTAATCTTGCACGAGGCTTTGGTATTTGATTTTATCAGTTTCTTCTTTTCTTGGTTGAAATCAGATAGCTAGAGAAGTTTTTCAAATCCCACTGAGACGGATTATGGGTCCTCTCTCTCTCTCCTCAATTTCATTTCTTTTTTATAACAAGATATTGGCATTGGGACGCTGTTGAAAAGCTTGTGATATATAGTGGTGACTGGTGAAACAGTCTTTAGACATGGTCACATGATGCTTTTGAAAGGAGCTCTCTTTGTTTTGCAAGTTTATAAGAAAGAGCTTGTCGTAAACCGACAGGAGAGTTATGTCTGAATAGCCGTGACCTATTATCCAGCCTCTCAGGATCTTACATGAGTCTTAGTCAGCTGATATCAGAATGTGAGGAAGTCATGAATTAATAGTAGAACTTCGTGGAAATCCCCATAGCTGACCTCAATAGTGGGGATTACTCTTGGTGTTATTTGGTACTTTTCCTTTGATTTCTGTAATAGAAAGTTTAAAGGGTTTTTTAATCTTTTAGAGTTGTAGTTTGGAAAAAATTGCGAACTTGATTTTAATGGCTAATGTGGTGTATGCGAGAAGCAAAATAATCGTGTCACCTATGTTGTTGATTTCTACTTCAAGAGATTGGAGAGCTATTTGTGATATGTAGATCAAGATATTGTTGGTTTTGTTTTTTGCCTATGTTGTACTTCTTGTCCCCCTTCCTCTTGCATCTTGATCATACTTGTAGAGTTATTTTCTTTTTGGATACAAATATTATAGAATAATCTGGCAGGTTTCTACTCACCTTGCACGAATTCTCGGGTATCAAATCATTTAAGCCTTATTGCTGAATCCCTGCCACCTGAACCAAGTGAGCAGTCATCAGTAACAACAAACGTAGGCAACAGGAACAGATGTTCTGTCCCTGGCATTCTATACAATACAAATACGTTTGAGGGTTTCCATGCCCTCAACAAACAGGGGTTGCTAAAGGCAGAAGCACAGAAGGTACTTTGTTCGATCAAGTTTTGATATAGATTAGCACTTGTGTTTTCTATTTCAATCTAGTCTGATTTAACAAGTTATTTTAACATGAATATCAGGTTTGGGATGACATTCATTCTGGAAAAGCTGAGGAGGACTGTGCAGTACTTTCAAGGTTCCTTCTTATATCATTTGCAGACATTAAAAAGTGGAGCTTTCATTACTGGTTTGCTTTCCCTGCTCTGGTGCTTGATCCTCCTGCGACCTTGGTTGATTTGAGGCCAGCTTCTCAGTGGTTGAGCCTAGACGAGGTGATGGGAATGTCTATAAATTTGCAAATGTAATTTTCAATTTTCTTAGCACTTTTTAACATAATGGTTATCGTGATATCTAGGCTGAGTCACTGTCAGCAGCTTGTAATGAGTGGCGCAGCTCAAGTGTAACGACAGGTAATGATCCCGGTATTATTTAAAACTCAATTCTCTTAGATATTGCATGTTGTTGTATGAATTTCTAAAGTGTACAAGTCTGCGCAGATGTGCCATTTTTTTTTGTCTCTATTGCTTCAAATTCACACGCTACTATTAAACATCTGAAGGAATGGCCATCATGCCAACAAGATGGCAATAAGGTCTGTCCACATACTGGCTTTTTCGTAAAAAATGACCAAAGACAGTTTGTTCCGACACTCAGTGCAGTGAAACCTGATATGTCAAAGTTTTGGATACCTGTTATGTAATGCTTCATTGTTTGTTATTGGCAGTTCCTATTTGGCTTTTACGACCCATGTCATCTTCCGACTAACCCCAGTTGGCCTCTCCGCAACTTCCTTGCGCTTATTGGTTCAAGATGGAACCTCGAGAAGGTTTGCTTCTTTTGCTATCGGGAGAATCGTGGATTTGCTGATCTCAGCTTGTCCCTCATTGGTGAAGCCTTGCTATCAGTTTCACAAGGTAAAACGGCAGAAATGGGGTAAAACCTCTCTTCTGATTAACATTTCCTCTTTCTACCATTGAATTTGGTTTCTGCACAGGCTTTCCTGAACACAAGAACCATATTTGTTCAGGATGGAAAGATACTCACCTTGTGCCTAATGCGGTGGGATGGGAGTTTAACAGAGGGAAGAAAGTGCCAAGGTGTATTAGCCTTGCTCAATCCATGGACCCAAAAAGGTATATTTGTTGGGTTTTCCACTTGATAGTCCTGATTAGTAGTATTCGGTTGCTTTCTTAACATTTACAGATCAAATGTGAACAGGTTAGCAATATCGGCTGCAGATTTGAATTTAAAACTTATGAGGTGGCGTGCTTTACCCTCTTTGAACTTAAACATCTTATCTGCAACCAAGTGTCTTCTGTTAGGGGCCGGTACACTTGGATGCCAGGTTGCTCGCTTGCTTATGGTGAGTGAATGAGAATTTGACATTTATATTCCATTCTGTTGAACATATAACAGATCTTATCGTGCAATTGCAGGCTTGGGGTGTTCGGAAAATAACACTTCTCGACAGTGGCAAGGTGGCCATGTCTAATCCACCAAGGCAATCTCTTTATACATTGGAGGACTGCCTCAATGGTGGCGAATTTAAAGCAATAGCAGCAGTTAAAAGTCTCGAAAGAATCTTTCCGGCTGTGGTAATGATATTACACCTTGTGTAGCTGCATCTACCTTATTCAACCTGGTCAATTTTTAGTACCTTACACTTTTGAACATAGTAGTTAAAAACCTACGATACATGATACGTATCTTACGATTTGTATCGTCTCCTTCGGGGAATGATACGCATCCCATCATGTATCTTTTTTTATAAAAATCCTATGATACGACCGCGTATCCTACGATTTATACGCGTATCCTAATTCTGTATGTATCCTACGATTACTTATTCGAAAAAAGTCGGACCTTATTTCAAGAAGCGGAATCCCAAATGCATTAATTTAAGCTTAAACCGTTTGATCTAATTATGGCATTTTTCAAACCCTTTGATAGAAATTCAACCTCAATGTAGGTCTTGTATAAAAGAAAGAGCCGTACTTCGATTGTATTTTGACTTACTTTTCTTTTCCTAACAAAGGGAACATAAAGCCTTAATGCAATAGGCCCCAGTTGAGAGACTTGAAATTTTGCATCTTAAATTTTTTTTAAATGTAATTATGTAAGTATAGTTTGTTGGTGTTATTAAGTGTATCTACTTCTTAATTATATTTTATTTATGATTAATGTTGTTGAAACATAAACTAAATTTAGTATTTTGACAAGTTCCAATTGACAAAACCCAAATATGATAGATATTATCGAAAAAAATATAAATATCTAGTTTTTAGAAACTCTAAAACATCTAGCTCTAAAATATCCTTGTGATATATCTAGAGTTTTTTTTTTTTTTTTTTGTGAGAATTAGTCTTATGTGTAATTCTAGAATTACTTCAAAATTTATCTTGTATGAAAATATCTTTGTACTAGAGTCTTCCATGGAGTAGTACAAATAGGGATGGGTTCTAACCATTTTGTACCAAGCCAAAAAAAAGTTTTGAGTTCAAGTACAATACAAATACTCTCCTTCTCCACTCTTGTCTTTAGTATTCTCCCTCTCCCAAAAATATTGCCCAACTACACAATAGAAACTCCTCTTGCAGCAAACGTATCTCAAGATACACGATACGTATCTCGGAACTATACAAGTGAAAAAACGATACACGATATGTATCCCTATTTAAAAACATTGCTCTTGAATAACCTGATATTCCTCTTGGGCCTAATCGGTAATAGCTTAAGCTTGTTCTACAATTGATGGCTTAACATGGTATGAGAGCTGGTTTTTTTGAGGTGTTTGGGTTCTAGTCTCTCTTTGCATGTGTCACCTTTTGCATTCTTATTCTTTGTTTTCATCCTGTTGTTCTATTGAATTGGATCTGCACGTGGAAGAGGGTGTTGCATGTGAGGGAGGTTGTTGGCCAACTTTATATATATTGTTGGGCACTTTTGTTCAATGCTCAAATTTTCGGACAGTCGGCGACTTAACATAAACAGTCCATCTCTGTTGGTTTGTCAGGAAGCTGAAGGTGTTGTGATGGGAATTCCAATGCCTGGGCATCCAGTGCCTAGCCAAGAAGAGGACAGTGTGCTTCAGGATTGCAGACGGCTACAAGTTTTGATTGATTCTCACGATGCTATTTTCTTGTTGACTGATACTAGGGAGAGTCGATGGCTCCCTACTCTTCTCTGTGCAAATTCTAACAAGGTTGATTGATGTCTTCTATTCATTTCTTCAATGACTTTTGTACTGTGAAGTTTTCCATCGATTTCCTTTGTCTTGCTAACTGATCTTAGCTCCAACTTGTTTGTTGGGGTGCCGGTAATTGTAGGTTCTTATATACACTTATTACTTCGTTGTCAGATTGCTATCACTGCAGCTTTAGGGTTCGATAGCTTCTTGGTTATGCGTCATGGCTCTGGTCCTATTAGCACTGTTACTGACTTTGAAGCTCAGGATATGAGAACTTTGGCTGCCAAAATGGGAAATTTCTCCTTGATAGATGGAGACAAAGAGCAAAGATTGGGTTGTTACTTTTGCAATGACGTGGTCGCCCCTATTGATGTAATTTGTAAACCAATATAACATGATTTTTAATTTCCGACTTTCACCCACAATACTTATATCGATTTATATGTATTACGTAGATATCCATCTCTCTCTCTCTCTCTCTCTGTGTGTGTATTTTGAGTGTGAGTGTATTTATATCAGCATTGACTGCTCTTTTTCTGTGCAGTCAACTGCCAACCGCACTTTGGACCAGCAGTGCACAGTGACGCGCCCTGGGCTTGCACCTATTGCTTCAGCACTTGCTGTCGAACTTTTAGTTGGCATTTTGCATCATCCTCATCGGTACAATCTTAAAACTGTGTTAACAAAGCTGAGTTATTTGCTGATTTGTCTGAGTTTGGAGAAAAATAGTGGATGGGAAGTCTACATGTTTGGAACTTGTGAAAGGAAAGAGACAAGGATAAAAAGGAAACCCACCAGGATAGTCTAGCAGCTTTAAGGTTGTCGTTGGGACCAGCTGTAAATCCGAGGTCTTGTGTTCAACCCCGCTGGCAATGCATTGACTTGCAAGATGAATGTTGCTTGTGGGTGGTTGCAACTACGGGGTTAAACCTAGTTTGTCCAAAGTGCTTTGCATTGGAGGCGTGCTTCATTTCCTACTGGGAAAAAAAGAGGAAGAAAAAAGGGAGGGAAAGGAAGTAGTATGGGAAATAAGTTTTCACGTGCTTTTCATTGCGTTTTTTTCTTCTTCTTTTCAATTGGAAGCAAAGCAGAGCAAGGAAGGAAAACCAAAAAATTCCTCATGTTTTCTTCTTCCTTCCCGATCACATCCTTAATTTAGGTTTCATTTCCAAGTCCTGGTCTATCTATCTTATTGTTGTTCCCCTGCAGGATATGTGCCAAAGCCGAGTTTGCCAACTCCACAGATAGTGGAAGCATTGAGCAACCTCTTGGTATTTTACCGCATCAAGTTCGCGGATCGCTCTCACAGTTTTCTCAGATGACACTTGTGGGCCACGCCTCGAATAGTTGTACTGCCTGTTGCACCGCTGTAAGGTTCTAGTACCATGAATTTGCGATGAAGTAGTTTTATTTGTCTTATTATTTTCCCTTATATTTTCATTATATTTCAGGTAGTATTAGAATATCGAAAAAGAGGGATGGATTTTGTTCTTCAAGCCATTAATCATCCTACCTATCTGGAGGATCTCACTGGACTAACAGAGCTGATGAAGTCCGCGAGCTCTTTTCAGTTGGATTGGGATAATGAGATGGATGATGATGATTGTATTGAAATCTAGGGTGTTTTTTCATTAAAGAAGTCTATGACTGTATGCTGCAATACTTTGCCAACTGTACAGAAACCGAAGGCGAAAGCAACTAAAATTCACCTAATTCGTCATTTTCACCTATGATTTCAGTATTTTTCTTGTATGGTGAAGTGATCATAAATTCGTAATGTAGCTTTTCACAGAATTTTTAGGAGATGGTAGGGAAATGTTTTCCTTGTCTTTCGTTGAATTAAAAGTAAAAATACATTAAAGAGAATTTTGTGGTGAAAATACATTGAAGCATGAAAGTGAAACTATAGGATATATATAGAGAATTCTGCAAATTTTCTTTCAGCTTCTTTTCTGATTAATTCAGTTGCTATCTTCTCATTTTCCTGCATGTTACGTTATAAATTTCTACGTCAAAAACAAGCTTGTAACAGTTAAATTTGCATGTATATATTAAATTTAGCAAATAAAATCATGAGAGTTCACAAAAATTCAAAAGGTAAAATTAAAGAATTTACATATGTAAGGGTTGGAGAGGTGGGTCTTGATGTCAAAGTGGAGAAGTCAAAATGTCACATAACCCTTCAAAAAAAATTTAGTGTCTTCAATTTGAAGTCATGGGCAGGAGATGCTCGGAGAATGTGGAAGTTACTCAGGTCGTTCTTTCCCATCTTTTTTGTAGAGACCCGTAATTTTCTAAAAAGAAGTTATTTAAATGTTTTATATTATATTATAAGAAATAAAAGAACGAGATTGATTTTGAAATTGGAGATGGGGGTCGATGTGTTAACTTGCTATATTGGAGGGATGAGTGTGTAAAGTGTGTATATATGTCTGGTGCGTGTGATCAGGGAATTAAAATTCCTATTCTCCACTCTCTCTCCCGTTCTCTTATCTCTCTCTCGGCTCCCTCTCTTACTCTCACTCTCACTCAAATTCCAACCAAACAACTCAAAACCCATAGCACCCAACCTCAAATCTTTCACTCCTTCGCGTATTGTGGCTCGTATAACGTCGGTTCAAGCCCGGTAGAGGTGCATTTCATTTGAACTCAAGGATTGGAGCTAGGGCTTGAGAAATTTTTCAAATTCGTTCTTGAATCTTGAGGTAGGAGGTTCTAGCTTGCAATATATGTTTATGAAGTGTTTCTTGATGCTTGATTTGTGCCTTGGATCATTGTTGTTGTTGTTGATGTTGTTGTGGCTGAAAAACCCATTCCAATCTGTCAAAAATCTACTCGAACTGATCAGGTATCGATACCATTTGCTTAGGTACCGATACCTTTATGTCAAAAAACCCAGAAAATACTCTGGTATCGATACCAACCTTCATGGGTATCGATACTGATCGTAACCCAAAAGGTATCGATAACATTTTCCAAAGGTATCGATAACTCCATGCAAAAATCTGGACAGTTTTGTTTTGACTTTCCATTCCATTGTTTAAAGTTCCTAACATGCTTAGTCTATTTTTTAAATACTATTTTAATGATCTTAAACATGATTAGTCTTGCCATGTGACATCATTGGACACATCCATGATTTTTAAAGCTCCATTGAATATGATTTTTTTTCCGAGAATTTTCTATAAATCAAAGTTGTAATTCGAAAGGCACATCCAAACGGCGAACTGAATTTTGATACTTTCTGGATACGACGAGAACATTTCAGGACTCATCGACAGGTGAGTGCCTGGCAGAGGACATCGGGGTCCTTTAATTGGCCCGGCAGGAGCTACATGCTCATATTTGACATTTCAGGACCTTCCTTTGGGCAAGGTGCCTGGCAGAGGACATCGGGGTCCTTTAATTGGCCCAGCAGGAGTTTCGGCTTGTGACACTTAAACGAGACACATATTGGTTTTTGGTAATTTTCAAAAAGGGCTGCTTATTGAATCATGTGATTGGTTTAGAAAGGAAATGTTGAAATTAAATCTCCGTCATTGATCATTATTCGGTTTTGATAAAATTGTCCGTCTATTCTTCACTCCTACATTTCATCTGCATACATTGTTAGATTAGAGCTTTCTACTGGGCTTGTGTAGCTCAGACCTTCCATCATTTTCAGGTACTAACCTAGGGCAGTAGCGGCATGTTTGTGTGCTTGGTTGTGGACACCATTTTGAAGGCTAACATAGAGGAGTTACCGAGTCATCTTTGTACTTTATTTTTGAAAAGATGAAATTGTAACTTCATTTGATAATTCTTTGACTTAAAGGTGTGGTGAACCTTTAGCTTATAAAAATTTGATATTTAAGTTAATTCGGGCCACAAAGTCAAAGTTGTAATATTTTGGAAACCCTTGGATGTTTGGAATGGGATGATGGATATGGAAAATGCTATAGTACTTTGGGAATCGTACGGAATAGTGTGAAGTTTTATTTATGAAAATCCTTTATAATTATGTTGAAAATCGAGGGTGTGACAACTTGGTATCAGAGCATAGGTCTAGAACACTTAAAGACCGTGGGGAGACATTTCATCTCATGGGTTCAAAATGTCACGCCTTCTAACATAACTTGTGCATGCTTGTGTGACTAACATTTACGTGATTACTTGACATTGCGTTTTCATTATCGTAGAGTGGTGTCGAGTTACTAACCCGTGTTGGGAAGTTGAGGGCTTAAACCCCATAGTTATGTTGTTGTGGTTAATAGTTTTCTTTCTTATGTCGTGTAGCTAGATGCCTCCGAGACCGCGCGTTAGACGAGGTGGGGTTGGAAACCGGGGTGGTCGAGGCCATGGCCGTGGCCGTGGGGTACCTCCTGAGGATGAGATTAGTCAGCACGGGGAAAATTTTGGTGGGAATCCGGGGGCTGGGGCCGGTCGAGGTGCAAGAGTACCTCCCAATCAGACTCAATTCGCTAGGGATCTCGTTGCGGCACTTACAGCTGCAAATCTTCTGAACCAAGCTCCTAGGGAGAACGTCGAGGATCGCGCTATGGTAGCAATGAGGGAGTTTAGCTGTAGGAACCCTCCGGTGTTCGATGGGACTAGTATCGACCCTTTGGTAGCCGATCATTGGTTGACTCAAATTCGCAAGCTCTTTCGAGCTCTAAACATCACCAAGGACAACATTCGAGTGGGTATTGTGGCTGTTCAATTAGTTGGGGAGGCCGGCGAATGGTGGGAGTCTGTCCTAGAGATTAGGAAGGATGCTAGAAGGGCGGCAAGGACCGCAGCTCAAGCGGACGAACCGGATGTCGAGAATTTGACATGGGCGGAGTTTGAAGCGCTCTTTGAGGAGCAATACTTTCCGGAGACTTCTCGTGACAACTTGAGAGACCAATTTGAGAAACTGGAACAGGGCAATATGACCATTTCGGAGTATGTACAGAAATTTCAATCTTTGTCTCGCTTTGCTCCGGAGTTGGTGGCAACGGAGGAAAGGAAGTGTCGGCAGTTTGAGAAGGGCTTGCATGGCACAGTGAGAAGGATGGTGACAGTCCAACATAGGATGAAGTTTTCAGAGGTTGTGGAGTGTGCAAGGAGCATTGAGGTTCCAAGGGAAGCTCAGAGAAATGTAAGGGCTTGGGAACCCAGGCAACCGGGGGGGAGTGTTAGTTCATCTTCAGGGAGCTTTGGAAGTCAAGGGCGGAAGGGGCGGAAGAGGCAAAGGGAACCATCTCACCAATCTAGCTTTAAGGTGCCTTCTTCTTCGGGAAATCGGGGTGCCTTGTCTAGACCACCGACAGTATGCTACAAGTGCAATCAACCCGGGCACATCAGTACTCAGTGTCCACAGCTTATAAGGCATGCTACAATTGCGGTAAGGCCGATCATCTTGCTTGGAGTTGCCCTCAAGGGGCGGGGGCACGTAGTGAGTCGGGCTCGGTGCAGTAGCCAGGTGCAGGACGTGGTGTTGGCCAGCAGTCCTTCAGGGGTTCTCAGAGGCAGCAGCCTCACTTTCGCCCGACCACATCAGTTCAGAGTTCTGAGGGTGACCGAGGAGCGAGTTCGTCTGCACCTTCTCAAGGTTTCTGGTCAGAGGGGAGGCTTTGTGCAGGGTCAGGGTACCCAGGGTCGCGTTTTCAACATCAACACCAATGCTTCACCTTCTGTTTCTCAGGCTCCAGAGGCATCGGTTGTAAGGGGTACTTTTCTTTTATTCAACTCTTTTGCTAGAGTACTCTTTGATTCTGGAGCATCGCATTTTTTCATTGCTGCGTCATTTGTATGTGCAGTGGAATTGGACACCGAGAATCTTGATACGCCATTGTTTGTCGAGACACCATTAGGAGGAAAGTCACCTTTGAGTCGTATTTGTAAGGATTGTGAGCTCGTTATCTGTGACCGTCGTTTCATCTTCGACTTTATCGTGTTGGAGATGTCGGGGTTCGACCTCATACTTGGAATGGATTGGTTATCTACGTTTCATGCAACGATCGATTGTTTCAAGCGTCGTGTTCGTATATGTCCGCCTGAGGGTGTTTGTTTTGAATTCCATGGCGAACGTCGAGAACCATTAGCGCCGTATCTGTGTGGGTCTCGGGAAAGAGAGTCGGTCTACCTTATGCTGGCGAGTTTGACGTTAGACGAGGATTTGTCTATACGTGGAGAGTTACCCTTAGTAGTTCGCGAATTTCCTGACGTCTTTCCGAAAGAATTACCTGGTTTGGCTCCAGAGAGAGAAATCGAGTTCACGATAGACTTACTTCCAGGCACCGCTCCTGTATCGATTCCTCCTTATCGTTTTTTAGATTGTGTTGAGTTTATTTGAACCAACTTTGTTCATTAACTAGGTTCCTGTTACATAAGGAACTTGACTGCAAATCTCCTTGAGACCTAAAGAAGGGTGAACTACAACAGGAATTATGACAGAAAAAGAGAGTGGATCTGTCCTTCAATTTGCACCCTTCCAAAGTGCTGTTGATGAGGGTTTCTGGCATAGATTATCTTCACTAGAGCTGAACAAGTTCGGTATTGATGAAACCCCCATCCCCATAACTGGTATGCATCCTTACTATCTTTTTCCACAGATTTCACTCAAATTTACAGTATTCTTCAATTATGATTAGATTGTCGGATCACTGCAGCCACATCATGTGTGACCTAAATTTGGTTGAAAATTATCAACTGTGGCATGGGTGGCCATCATGTCATTCCATTAGCAAAAGTTAATCTTGCACGAGGCTTTGGTATTTGATTTTATCAGTTTCTTCTTTTCTTCGTTGAAATCAAATAGCTAGAGAAGTTTTTCAAATCCCACTGAGACGGATTATGGGTCCTCTCTCTCTCTTCTCAATTTCATTTCTTTTTTATAACAAGATATTGGCATTGGGAAGCTGTTGAAAAGCTTGTGATATATAGTGGTGACTGGTGAAACAGTCTTTAGACATGGTCACATGATGCTTTTGAAAGGAGCTCTCTTTGTTTTGCAAGTTTATAAGAAAGAGCTTGGCGTAAACTGACAGGAGAGTTAAGTCTGAATAGCCGTGACCTATTATCCAGCCTCTTAGGATCTTACATGAGTCTTAGTCAGCTGATATCAGAATGTGTGGAAGTCATGAATTAATAGTAGAACTTCGTGGAAATCCCCATAGCTGACCTCAATAGTGGGGATTACTCTGAGTGTTATTTGGTACTTTTCCTTTGATTTCTGTAATAGAAAGTTTAAAGAGTTTTTTAATCTTTTAGAGTTGTAGTTTGGAAAAAATTGCGAACTTGATTTTAATGGCTAATGTGGTGTATGCGAGAAGCAAAATAATCGTGTCACCTATGTTGTTGATTTCTACTTCAAGAGATTGGAGAGCAATTTGTGATATGTAGATCAAGATATTGTTGGTTTTGTTTTTTTGCCTATGTTGTACTTCTTGTCCCCCTTCCTCTTGCATCTTGATCATCTTTGTAGAGTTATTTTCTATTTGGATACAAATATTATAGAATAATCTGGCAGGTTTCTACTCACCTTGGCACGAATTCTCGGGTATCAAATCATTTAAGCCTTATTGCTGAATCCCTGCCACCTGAACCAAGTGAGCAGTCATCAGTAACAACAAATGTAGGCAACAGGAACAGATGTTCTGTCCCTGGCATTCTATACAATACAAATACGTTTGAGGGTTTCCATGCCCTCAACAAACAGGGGTTGCTAAAGGCAGAAGCACAGAAGGTACTTTGTTCGATCAAGTTTTGGTATAGATTAGCACTTGTGTTTTCTATTTCGAACTAGTCTGATTTAACAAGTTATTTTAACATGTATATCAGGTTTGGGATGACATTCATTCTGGAAAAGCTGAGGAGGACTGTGCAGTACTTGCAAGGTTCCTTCTTATATCATTTGCAGACCTTAAAAAGTGGAGCTTTCATTACTGGTTTTCTTTCCCTGCTCTGGTGCTTTATCCTCCTGCGACCTTGGTTGATTTGAGGCCAGCTTCCCAGTGGTTGAGCCTAGACGAGGTGATGGGAATGTCTATAAATTTGCTAATGTAATTTTCAATTTTCTTAGCACTTTTTAACATAATGGTTATCGTGATATATAGGCTGAGTCACTGTCAGCAGCTTGTAATGAGTGGCGCAGCTCAAGTGTAATGACAGGTAATGATCCCGGTATTATTTAAAACTTATTCTCTTAGATATTGCATGTTGTTGTATGAATTTCTAGAGTGTACAAGTCTGCGCAGATGTGCCAATTTTTTTTTTTTGTCTCTATTGCTTCAAATTCGCACGTTACTATTAAACATCTGAAGGAATGGCCATCATGCCAACAAGATGGCAATAAGGTCTGTCCACATACTGGCTTTTTCGTAAAAAATGACCAAGACAGTTTGTTCTGACACTCAGTGCAGTGAAGCCTGATATGTCAAAGTTTTGGATATCTGCTATGTAATGCTTCATTGTTTGTTACTGGCAGTTCCTATTTGGCTTTTACGACCCATGTCATATTCCGACTAACCCCGGTTGGCCTCTTCGCAACTTCCTTGCGCTTATTGGTTCAAGATGGAACCTCGAGAAGGTTTGCTTCTTTTGCTATCGTGAGAATCGTGGATTTGCTGATCTCAGCTTGTCCCTCATTGGTGAAGCCTTGCTATCAGTTTCACAAGGTAGAGCGGCAGAAATGGGGTAAAACCTCTCTTCTGATTAACACTTCCTCTTTGTACCATTGAATTTGGTTTCTGCACAGGCTTTCCTGAAAACAAGAACCATATTTGTTCAGGATGGAAAGATACTCAACATGTGCCAAATGCGGTGGGATGGGAGTTTAACAGAGGGAAGAAAGTGCCAACGTGTATTTGCCTTGCTCAATCCATGGACCCAAAAAGGTATATTTTTAGGGTTTTCCACTTGATAGTCCTGATTAGTAGTATTCGGTTGCTTTCTTAACATTTACAGATCAAATGTGAACAGGTTAGCAATATCGGCTGCATATTGAATTAAAAACTTATGAGGTGGCGTGCTTTACCCTCTTTGAACTTAAACATCTTATCTGCAAGTCTTCTGTTAGGGGCCGGTACACTTGGATGCCAGGTTGCTCGCATGCTTATGGTGAGTGAATGAGAATTTGACATTTATATTCCATTCTGTTGAACATATAACAGATCTTATCGTGCAATTGCAGGCTTGGGGTGTTCGGAAAATAACACTGCTCGACAGTGGCAAGGTGGCCATGTCTAATCCACTGAGGCAATCTCTTTATACATTGGAGGACTGCCTCAATGGTGGCGAATTTAAAGCAATAGCAGCAGTTAAAAGTCTCGAAAGAATCTTTCCGGCTGTGGTAATGATTAGGGGTGAACAAAAAACTGACCGAACCGAACCGAGTTCAAGAACCGAACCGAACCGGTTCATTTTTTCGGTTTTTTTCATTTTCCAGTTCGGTTCGGTTCTTGAACTCGGTTCGGTTTTGAAACCGGTTCGGTTCTCGGTTTTTGAAAATTTTCGGCGAACCGAACCGAACCGGTTTTTAATATATATATATATATTAAATATTTTTAAAATATAATATATACCTCTGAATGGGCTTTAACAGCTTTAAATGGGCTGTAATATCTCTAAATGGGCTTAAAAAACTTTTGTGGGCTGTAATATTATCATTGGGCTATTGTTTTTTAATTGGGCTTAGCCCGAAAAAAATCCAATTTTTGAGAATGGGCTGTAATATTATCATTGGGCTACCGTTTTTAATTGGGCTTGGCCCGAAAAATGGCCAACTTTTGAGAACTGGGAGAACCGAACCGAACCGAACCGAACCGAACCGACCATCAAAACTCGGTTTCGGTTCCTTCTAGTCACTGTACCGGTTTCATCCGGTTTCGTCAAAACCCCCCCTGAACCGAACCGAACCGAACCGGTTACACCCCTAGTAATGATATTACACCTTGTGTAGTTGCATCTACCTTATTCAACCTGGTCAATTTTTAGTACCTTAAACTCTTGAACATAGTTGTTAAAAACCTACGATACACGATACGTATCTTACGATTTGTTTCATCTCCTTCGGAGAACAATACGTATCCCATCATGTATCTTTTTGTATAAAAATCCTACGATACGACCGCGTATCCTACGATTTATTCGCGTATCCTAATTCTGTACGTATCTTACGATTACTTATTCGGAAAAAGTCGGACCTTATTTCAAGAAGCGGAACCCCATATGCATTAATCTAAGCCGTTTGATCTAATTATGGCATCTTTCAAACCCTTTGATAGAAATTCAAAGTCAATGTAGGTCTTGTATAAAAGAAAGAACCATACTTAGATTGTATTTTGACTTACTTTTCTTTACCTAACAAAGGGAACATAAAGCCTTAATGTATTAGGCTCCAGTTGAGAGAATTGAAATTTTGCATCTTAAATTTTTTTTTTAAATGTAAGCATAGTTTGTTGGTGTTATTAGGTGTATCTACTTCTTAATTATATTTTAATTATGATTAACGTTGTTGAAACATAAACTAAATTTAGTATTTTAACAAATTCCAATTGACAAAACCCCCCCACTCTTGTCTTTAGTATTATCCCTCTTCTAAAAATATTGTCCAACTATACAAGTGAAAAAACGACGCGATATGTATCCCTATTTAAAAGCATTGCTCTTGAATAACCTGATATTCCTCTTGGACGGCCTAATCGGTAATAGCTTAAGCTTGTTGTACAATTGATGGCTTAACATGGTATGAGAGCTGGTTTTTAGAGGTGTTTGGGTTCTAGTCTCTCTTTGCATGTGTCACCTTTTGCATTCTTATTCTCTGTTTTCATTCTGTTGCTCTATTGAATTGGATCCTTGGATCTGCATGAGGAAGAGGATGTTGCATGTGGGGGAGGTTGTTGGCCAACTTTATATACATTGTTTGGCACTTTTGTTCAATGCTCAATTTTTCGGACAATCAGCGACTTAACATAAACAGCCCATCTCTGTTGGTTTCTCAGGAAGCTGAAGGTGTTGTGATGGGAATTCCAATGCCTGGGCATCCAGTGCCTAGCCAAGAAGAGAATAGTGTGCTTCAGGATTGTAGACGGCTCTCACGATGCTCTTTTCTTGTTGACTGATACTAGGGAGAGTCGATGGCTCCCTACTCTTCTCTGTGCAAATTCTAACAAGGTTGATTGATGTCTTCTATTCATTTCTTCAATGACGTTTGTACTGTGAAGTTTTCCATTGATTTTCTTTGTCTTGCTAATTGATCCCAGCTCCAACTTGTTTGTTGGGGTGCCGGTAATTGAAGGTTCTTATATACACTTATGTACTTCATTGTCAGATCGCTATCACTGCAGCTTTAGGGTTCGATAGCTTCTTGGTTATGCGTCATGGCGCTGGTCCTATTAGCATAGTTATGACTTTGAAGCTCAGGATATGAAAACTTTGGCTGCCGAAATGGGAAATTTCTCCCTGATAGATGGAGACAGAGAGCAGAGATGGGTTGTTACTTTTGCAATGACGTGGTCGCCCCTGTTGATGCAATTTGTAAACCAATATAACAGGATTTCTAATTTCCGACTTTCACCCACAATTAGAGGTGTCAAATGGTGTCGTGCCGTGCTGGCACGGCCCGTTTAACTCCGTGCTAACCGTGCTTCGTGCCGTGCCGACCCGTTTATAGTATTTACTCAAATCGTGTCGTGCCGTGCCGTTTGTCAATCGTGTCGTGTCGTGCCGTGCCGGCCCGTTTACTTAAATCGTGTCGTGTCGTGCCGGCCCGTTTGCCAATCGTGTCATGTCGTGCCGGCCCGGTTTCTTAAATCGTGTCGTGTCGTGCCGGCCCATTTTCTTAAATCGTGTCGGGCCGTGCCACTTTCAATCGTGTCGTGCCAGTCCATTTTCTTAAATCGTGTCTTGTCGTGCCGGCCTGTTTTCTTAATTCGTGTCGTGCCGTGCCGTTTTCAATCGTGTCAAGACGCGCCGGCCCGTTTACTTAATCGTGTCGGGTCAGACCGTGCCGTTTTAAGTCGTGCCGTTTTAAATAAATTCCGTCAATGATGCATGATGATAATGTCTTGTATAGGTTGAACAATGAGAAATAGTCCCAGGATACGGATTTTGTTTAGTTCTTGTCTTCGAATTTATTTGGGAAGTTGGTGTTGGTACACATTCGAGGGTATTGACTAATTTTCCAGCCAAGATATCTGATCCATTTTTTAAAAACATGATTTTTTTTAAGAAATTGTTTTTTGTAAGAAATTAAATATCTTAGTTGTGTGCCTTTAATTTTTTAAAGGTAAACAAATATTTTTTACTGAATAGAAATTGTATACTTTTTTTAAATATAAATAAAAAGTCATTTGGCTTATTTAATTTTTTTTTCCCGTGCCTCGTGCCGTGCCCTTTCGTGCCTCTGTCGTGTCGTGTCGTGCCCATGCCCGTGCCTGTTCCTGTTCCCGTGCCTGGCTAAAACCGTGTCGTGCCGTGCCGTTCCTGTCCACTTTCCGTGCTCGTGTCGTGCCGTGCCGTGCCGTGCCAGGCCAACTTCCATGCCGTGCCCGTGCTGTGCCGCCCAATCTCGTGCCCGTGTCGTGCCCCCGGCCCACTAAAACCGTGCCGTGCCAGGCCAAGACCGTGCCTGTGACGTGCCGTGCCACCCCGTGCCCATGCCGTGCTCGTGTCGTGCCGTGCCGGCACGGCCCATTTGACACCTCTACCCACAATAATTATATCGATTTATATATTACGTAGATATCCATCTATATCTATGTTTATATGTATATGTATTTTGTGTGAGTGTATTTATATCGGCATTGACTGCTCTTTCTTTGTGCAGTCAACTGCCAACCGCACTTTGGACCAGCGATGAACAGTGACGCATCCAGGGCTTGCACCTATTGCTTCAGCGCTTGCTGTCGAACTTTTAGTTGGCATTTTGCATCATCCTCATGGGTACAAACTTAAAACTGTGTTAACAAAGCTGAGTTATTTGCTGATTTGTCTGAGTTTGGAGAAAAATAGTGGATGCGGAAGTCTGCATGTTTGGAACTTGTGAAAGGAAAGAGACAAGGATAGAAAGGAAACCCAGTAGGATAGTCTAGCAGTTAGGTTGTTGTTGGGACCAGTTGTAAATCCGAGGTCGTGTGTTCACCCCCGCTGGCAATGCATTGATTTGCAAGATGAATGTTACTTGTGGGTGGTTGCAACTACGGGGTTAAACCTAGTTTGTCCAAAGTGCTTTGCATTGGAGGCGTGCTTCATTTCCTACTGGAAAAAAAAAAGAGGAAGAAAAAAGGGAGGGAAAGGAAGTAGTATGGGAAATAAGTTTCCGCATGCTTTTCATTGCGTTTTTTCTTCTTCTTTTCAATTGGAAACAAAGCAGAGCAAGGAAGGACAAAAAATTCCTCGTGTTTTCTTCTTCCTTCCTTTTGCTTTCGTTTTGGAAGTCCCAATCACATCCTTGATTTAGGTTTCATTTCCAAGTCTTGGTCTATCTATCTTATTGTTGTCCCCCTGCAGGATATGTGCCAAAGCTGAGTTTGCCAACTCCATGGATAGTGGAAGCACTGAGCAACCTCTTGGTATTTTACCGCATCAAGTTCGTGGATCGCTCTCGCAATTTTCTCAGATGACACTTGTGGGCCACGCCTCAAATAGTTGTGCTGTCTGTTGCACCATTGTAAGCTTCTAGTACCATGAATTTGCGATGAAGTAGTTTTATTTGTCTTCTTATTTTCCCTTATATTTTTATTATATTTCAGGTAGTATTAGAATATCGGAAAAGAGGGATGGATTTTGTTCTTCAAGCCATTAATCATCCTACCTATCTAGAGGATCTCACTGGACTAATAGAGCTGATGAAGTCCACGAGCTCTTTTCAGTTGGATTGGGATAATGAGACGGATGATGATGATTGTATTGAAATAAAAAAGAAAGCCATTGGACAAGCGGGATGGATTTTGTTCTTCAAGCTACCGCAAGTCGTTACATCTGTATGGTTAGTTCCCAAACGAAGGCACCCCAAGGCAGATTTATTAACTAAGTGGCAGCAGCAACTATTGAGTTTTCAGAGCAGCAACTAGCTTGATCATATAAAACACAACAATCCATCTCAGACTTTGTAAAGCTTGACAACATAGAGAAATAGATGGCACCAAATAGCAATAATTAATAGAGCAGAACACCACCGGCACAAATCCAAATGTAAGGATCCACTTTCGGAGTCTTTTTATATTGTTAATTTCATATGACAAAACATATATTTTATTGAATTGTAACTCTTTTTTTTATTAGTTAGTGGATCTGTGAGTCATTATTATTTGTAATCGAGAGAGCGTTTTGGATTAAAAAAAGAGATCGACTATAGCGAGACAAATTTTGGCGAAGACGAATCGATGGGCGAATCAATCTAGTTATCAATTGAACTTGTTACTACCACATCCTTATTAAAAATAAAAAGAAAAGGGTAAGGCTACATACTATAGCATATAGTGTTGAGAAAAAGAAGAAGCGGCTGTAGAAGAAAAAATCGAGTCAACTTGGTTTTTTTTTTGTTAAGAGCTATTCCGAAGGGGGATTTTTACAATTTTGCTATCAGTAATGACCTCCATCCCGATTTCCATACCGATCCGACGTGGCCTATAGCTGGGACCCACTTCACTTCCCTCTCTGGCCTCCGCCTCTCTCTCCTCTTAAAAATTTGGCAGAAACACCTCCGAAAATTTGCAAAACTTTTGAACCAAAGGCTACACCTTTATCAAAACTTAACCCTCTCTATCTACTCCTAAATCTGGACCAGAACACACACACACACACACACACTCTCTCTCTCTCTCTGTCTCTCTGTTTGGGGGTTTGCTATGGGCACAGATCAGGCTGACACCATCTTTGCCGCCCTGCCACCGGTCCTCATCGTCGCCACTGAGACTAGAGTTCCCATCTTTGCCACCCTCCCAGCGACGCCTGTCTTCGCTAGTGCCGCATGGGTTAGGGCTGGGCTATTCAGGTGGATTCGCGGATAGAGTCGCAAGTGGCTCTTGGGCCAGGTCTAGGCAGGGTTCAACGGTGGTTTATTGGTCGGTTGGTAGAGGGAGGCGGTTGCAATTAGGGTTGGGTTGGGTTTAATGTTATGGATTTTACGCAATCCTACAACGCCCCTACGGATCTTGGAACAATGGATCACAGAACAAAGCAAACAAAATACGCGCGTAATGAAAACTGGAAAGAAAAATGAGACACAAGATATACGTGGAAAACCTCAACGTGAGGAAAAACTACGGGAGCCACACCAGTCGACTATGAAATCAATCCAAGAGTACAAGTCTTCTCACAATCTCTCTGAGATGTGTTTTCTCTCGCCTCTCTCTTTTTCACGCTCAGAAAAAGTGATTACCAAAGTCTCAAAACACGCAGCCGTTCACAAAACCCTAAATACGCTTTAAGGCACACGGTAGCGCTACTGGACTTTAGCTGTAGCGCTACATCTAACAAAACCACTCGGTAGCGCTACACGAAAATAGATGTAGCGCTAGGGAACATTCTGTCCACTGCTTCAGTTGTCTGCACCCCAACAATCTCCCACTTGAAGATAACCTGAAGCATCCGCAAACAATCAACTGCAAATCCAAATAATCTCAATCAATCATGGACGTAGTCATCTGACCCCTCTTGGTGTGGCTCCAGGCCCATCATCTCTTCAAGCATGAAGGCCAACTGAAGTCGAACACAACTTCAGTTTCTGAACAGTAACAAACTTGGTCAACATATCTGCCGGATTTCGATCCCCCAAAATCTTCTCTAGCAACAAATCCCCATCTTCCAAAAGCGAGCGAATAAAATGGTACCTCAAATCAATGTGCTTCGTCCTGGCATGGAACACTAGATTTTTGGCAAGGTGTATAGCACTCTGGCTATTGTTGAAAAGAACGCAGTTCTCTTGCTTCAAACCCAACTCCTCCAAGAAGCCCTTCATCCAAATCATCTCCTTCGCAGCCTCAGTCACGGCCACATACTCAGCTTCTGTAGTAGATAATGTCACTAATTTCTACAGATGTGAGACCCAGCTCACAGCTGTTGAACCCATAGTATAGATATATCCTGTGGTACTTCGCCGCGTATCCTGATCACCGGCAAAGTCAGCATCCACATATCCCTGCACTGTCAATTTCCCTCTCCCAAAACAAAGTGGCAAATCAGTGGTACCTCTCAAGTATCGCATAATCCACTTTACTGCTTCCCAATGCTATTTCCCCGGATTGCTAACAAATCTGCTCACAACTCCCACTGCATGGGCAATGTCTGGTCTCGTGTTCACCATCGCATACATCAGGCTACCCACGGCCGAGGTATACGGAACCTTGGCCATGTACTCTCTTTCTGCATCTGTCTTGGGTGATTGCCCTTGAGAAAGTTTGAAATGACTTCCCAAGGGTGTGCCAACTGCCTTAGCACCCTGCATATTGAACCTCTCCAGAACACACTCAATATACTCAGCTTGACTCAACCGTAAGGTTCCCTGAGCCTTATCTCTGTTGATTCTCATCCCAAGTATCTACTGAGCTGCACCCAGATCTTTCATAGCAAACTCTATTGCCAACTGCTGCTTCAATTTGTTGATCTCCCTAACACAGGAACCTGCTACAAGCTTATCATCTACGTAGAGCAATAAAATGATGTAGCTAGACTCAAACCTCTTGAAGTAACAACAGTGATCCCTATTGCACCTTTGTGTAGCCACTGCACTGCATGAAACCATCAAACTTTCTGTACCACTGTCTGGGAGCCTGTTTCAAACCATACAGACTCTTCTTGAGCCTGCACACCATCTCTTCCTTGTCTTTCACAATGAAGCCAACAGGCTGCTTCATGTAGATTTCTTCATCCAAGTCCCCGTGAAGAAAAGCAGTTTTAACATCTAATTGCTCAAGGTAGAGATTTTCAGCAGCAACCATACTCAGCACCACTCTGACAGTGGCCATCTTCACAACGGGTGAAAATATCTCTGTATAATCAATCCCCTCCTTCTGTTGGAAGCCTTTTACAACCAATCTTGCCTTGTACCTTTTCTTGCCATCACTCTCCTGCTTAAGCCGATAAACCCATTTGTTCTGTAAGGCTTTCTTTCCTGCGGGAAGCTGAGCTAATTGCCAAGTACTGTTGGAATGAAGAGAATCCATCTCTTCCTGCATCGCAGTCTTCCACTGAGCTGACTCAGAAACCTGCATGGCCTCATCATAGCACTCTGGTTCTCCACTGTCCGTCAAAAGCAAGTAATCAAGCGAAGAAATATATTTCGGATTCAGCTTGTGTACTCTAGTTGTCCTCCTCAACTCTCTAACCGCTGAACTAGTCCCTGTCTCTGGAGCTGCCTCATCTGAAACTGTCCCCTTTGAAACTGTCTCATCTAAAACTCTATCCTCTGCCTGACCAGACCCCTGTTCAACCCCCCTGTCACCTGGAAGATCCTCCAACCCAAAGTACTCGGACGTATCTCCATCCGAAGTGGTACTCCCACTGCTCAGTTTGCTGTCCCTGTCTTTGTACATCACATTTTCATCAAACACAACGTCTCTGCTTCTGATTATCTTCCGGTTCTTGTAATCCCAAAAACGATAACCAAACTCATCTCCGCCGTACCCAATAAAGGTGCACTTCTGTGACTTAGCATCAAGTTTGTCCCTATCCTTATCGCTAATATGCACATAGGAAACACAACCGAAAACACGTAAGTGTGAGAGATTTACCTCTTTACCACTCCAAACCTCCTCTGGTATGCCAAAATTCAACGGAACTGATGGCCCAAGATTGATCAAATGTGCTGCTGTGCTGACTGCATCTGCCCAAAACATCTTGGGCAACCCTGCGTGTATCCGCCTGCTCCTAGCACGCTCAGTCAAAGTCCTGTTCATCCTTTCTGCAATGCCATTGTGCTGCGGAGTCCCTGGAGGTGTCCTCTCTAAACGAATCCCGAATAGAGCGCAGGCTTTCTTGAACTCCCCCAACTCATACTCTCTGCCGTTGTCGGACCTCAACCTCTTTACCTTCAAATCTGTTTCATTCTCAACCATGGCCTTCCACTTCTTGAAGACTTCAAAGACCTCTGACTTGTGCTTCATGAAGTATACCCATACCTTCCTTGAGTGATCGTCGACAAAGGTAACATAGTAATAAGAACCGCCAAGAGAAGACACTGTAGCTGGACCCTACACATCTGTATGGACAAGCTCTAGCTTCTAAGCCCTGGAAGGCCTGCCGCCTTTCTGAAAGCTAACCCGTTTCTGTTTCCCGAAGATACAATCCTCACACATGTCAATATCCACTGACTCTAAACCCGGTAGCTTCCGTTTCGACTGCATAACCTTCATTCCCTTCTCACTCATATGACCCAGTCTATTGTGCCACAGATTTGAACTCTCCTTGCTGTCTATACTGCAAGTATGTCGCTACCATGTGAAGTCAAGTAAAGTGTACCAACTTTCTTGCCTTTAGCCGTCACCATGGTACCATTGGAGACTTTCCACATGTCCCCTATGAATGTCGATGTATAACCTGCTGCTGCAAGCTGTCCAACCGAAACAAGATTCCTCTTCAACTTCGGAACGTGCCTGACATCTTTCAGACACCATTTGAACCCATGCGTTGCAATCTGAACATCCCCTTTTTCCACAATACTGCAAGGCTCGTCGTCCCCCAAGTATACTTTCCCAAAGTCCCCTGTTACATAGTTCTGCAGAACCTCCCTGTTAGCAGTGGTGTGGAATGAGGCACCCGAATCAATCACCCAAGATTCAGTGTCGCTGTTCATGGAAAGAATAAGTGCATCGTGCACAACGTGAGCCTCCTACCCACCGTTATTCTTTTTCAGTGCTTTACAAGTTTGTGACATATGGCCTGTCTGACCACAATTCCAACATTCACCTTTAATGGGCCGAACTTGAGATTTATCTTTATTTCCCTTGCCCTTACCCTTCGATTTCGACCTGTTCCTGTTCTGATTCTGACCACCCTTGGTCTGGCTTCTGCCCCTCTGCTCAAAACTTAGAGCTGAACCTGAACTACCTGAACCATCGATTGAACCCCTTCTGACCTCTTCAGTCAGAATCAAACTAACAACCTCACTCAGTTTCAACTTTTCTTTTCCTGCCGAATTACTGACTGCAGTAACAGTACCCTGCCAGCTCTCTGGCAACTGAGACAGTATTAACAAGGCTTGAACCTCATCATCAAACTTGATTTTGACAGACATAAGTTGATCAACTATCATATTGAACTCACTGAGATGTGACATAAAGGAAACCCCTTCAGCCATAGACAGATTGAAAAGTTTTTTCATGAGATGTACCTTATTCGCAGCAGACGGTTGCTCGTACATCTTTTTCAGCGCTTCCATAAGATCCACCGTCGTTTTCTCCTTCAAGATGTTGTGGGTGACTGACTTTGAAAGGGACAAGCGAACAACCCCTAACGCTTTCCTGTCCAAGACGTCCCAATCCTCGTTGCTCTCTTCTTTCTTCTTCCCCTTTTCTTTGCCCAGCAGCGGCCGATAAAGATCCTTCTGATACAGATAGTCCTCTATCTGCGTTTTTCAGAACGCGAAGTCTGACCCGTCAAACTTCTCCATCCTCGGCTTGCCTTCTTCAGAACCCATAGCTCCCACTGAACTCTGTCCTGCCCGAACGAGATTAAACCCTAACCTGTTGAACAAAACCTACCGCAACCGTGGCTCTGATACCAGTTGTTATGGATTTTACGCAATCCTACAACGCCCCTACGGATCTTGGAACAATAGATCACAGAACAAAGCAAACAAAATACGTGCGTAATGAAAACTGGAAAGAAAAACGAGACACAAGATATACGTGGAAAACCTCAATGTGAGGAAAAACCACGGGAGCCACACCAGTCCACTATGAAATCAATCCAAGAGTACAAGTCTTCTCACAATCTCTCTGAGATGTGTTTTCTCTCGCCTCTCTCTTTTCCACGCTCAGGAAAAAGTGATTACGATAGTCTCAAACGCGCAGCCGTTCACAAAACCCTAAATACGCTTTAAGGCACACGGTAGCGCTACTGGACTTTAGCTGTAGCGCTACATCTAACAAAACCACTCGGTAGCGCTACACTAAAATAGATGTAGCGCTAAGGAACATTCTGTCCACTGCTTCAGTTGTCTGCACCCCAACATTTAATCAACGTTCACTTACCTCTCTAGGCGACATGGATGAAGTGCAGAAGGAATTCAACAAGTTCAACACCAATGGCAACTGCAAGATCTCCGTCTCTGAGCTCCAGTCCGTCTTTAGAGACCTCGGCTTTGACGCCAGCACGTCCTCGGCAGATCTAACCGACGCTGTGACGGTGATCAATAAGGACGGCGCCATCGACCTCCACGAGTTTGCCGACTTCCACCGTGGGAACGTTTCCACCCACGGCGGCCAGAACAGGTTGTTTAAGCGGAATGATTGACTTTGACGTTTGATTATGGGTTGAGATAGTTGGTTTAGGATGTTTATTATGTACGCACTTTGACCTTAATCTTTCCAGAAGGCAACTAGCTAGTAGTGTTGCTTTGCTTTAAACTTCTAAAAAAGGGTTGGGTTGGGTTTTGAGAGGTAGGGACTGCGGTAAGTGAACTCTTCTCAACCATTGATGGAACATAAGGTTGTTGATTTAATTTTTGTTGATAAATAGGTACATTAATTTCATGTATATGTACCAATTGTTAATAGTTAATTATTTGGTTTATCATGAATTTCTCCAATCACGGGTCTAGCACAAATTTGTTGGTCATGTACATCGTCCGCCATCAATTCACCGCATATGTTTTGTGCTCAAGTTGTAGCTTCATTATGTAGTTTTGAAAATTGCAGATTATGGCAATTCAAGTTTCAAGGAGCATAGGGATTTCCTTGTGTTACGTTATCTTTTATCATGTTATGGACACAATTAGTTTTACTTTCAAATTTTGTATCTCAATTCTTGTCACTCTAAAGAAATGGAGATTTGTGCTTTAAACTAAAATTTAATGATGTAAAGACCACTGCTTCATTTCGTGATGGTTTTTAAGATTAAGGCAACTGTGATTATTTTTGAAGTTATAATCTCGGTTATAAACACAAAAAGATCAATTTTTTGTAAAATTATGATAGTTTTTGAAGTCGACGGGTCTTCATTAATTGACCAACGAAGCCAATTGAAAATGCAATGTCTGGACGAGATCGGTGAGTGTAGTAATACATACAATCTAATCTACCCAAAACTCATGCATTTGCTAACCAATTACTAATACCCTTCAAACAATCATATTTACTAGCTAGAAAAGAAACTGTATATCACTCAAAGAAAATAGAAGCAACCTCAAATATTGAATCTTGAAAGACCATTACAATATTATTGTTCCCCCAACCAAAACAAAAAAAAAAAACCAGCAATTTTGTTATGGAATTTGCGCTGCAAACTAGTCTAGCTTTTCACCCAGAATTGAAAAGCTACAACTTAAAAAAAATCTAATATTAATTCCATTCCAGAAGTTCATTTGTGCACTTGCTCGAGTGATGATTGTTACAGTTGCTCCGTTTCAATAAATCAGATCAGCGTTGTTCCTATCTCGCCATCTTCGAAAATGACTTGCACTGCATAACGCAGACAATAAAAAATAACGAAAAAGATTCAATGAATTTTGAGTGGAAGCCTAAAAAGAGTACTGAATAAGCTTCTAAAAATGTATTCTCCAATCAAGAAACACAATATGGCAGAATAGAATGGCATCGATATAAAAATACCTCCAATGAGTTTCTTCTAGGCAAATTCTCACTTTGCCGACCTTACACAAAAACCCATTGCAGAAGCTAGTCCAAACCTACACCAAACTAATCTTTAAGAATCTAATTGTGCAGTAACCAAATCTAATTGATTCTATCATTCCTGAGATTTGGAGTTCGGACCGGAGAGAGAGAATAACTCACCTGAGCAATGCGGATGGGAACCTCTAGTCTAGGTGGCGACGGCGAGGACTGGTGGGAGGGCGGCAAAGATGGTGTCAGCTCGATCTGTGCCCATAGCAAACCCCCAAACATGAGAGAGAGAGAGAGAGAGAGAGAGAGAGAGTGTGTGTGTGTGTGTGTGTTCTGGTCTAGATTTAGGAGTAGAGAGGGTTAAGTTTTGATAAAGGTGTAGATCTCATTTGGTTCAAAAGTTTTGAAAAATTTCAGAGGTTTTTCCGCCAAATTTTTAAGAGAAGAGAGAGGGGGAGGCCAGAGAGGGAAGAGAAATGGGTCCCAGCCATAGGCCACGTCGGATCGGTATGGAAATCGGGAGGGAGGTCATTACTGATAGCAAAATTGGGGATCTTTATTAGGTTTTGGAGGGCAAAATTGCTATGGGTACTACAATTTTGTATCGAAGGTGTACTACATGCTTAGGTGGAAGGGGCCCACTTCAAAATTTTCAAAAGAGAAGCCAAAGGAAGCCCGGAAAAATTATAAGAGAAAAGGAAAGGGAACCCAAAATTCAAACCCCCAACAGGAAACTCAACTTTACTCCATTGACGACGCCAAAGCTTCCAGTCACTCTCTTCCTCTCTCTAAGGATGGAGATGGCTATCGAATCAGGCCAACCCGCCGGAGAAACTTGTGTTGTAACTATCGATAGTCTTCAAGGCGGATAAAAAAAAAAGAAGTCTTCAAGGCGAGTTAGCTCTCCCATTATTCTTCAAGGATGTCGAATTTGGTTTAGCTCTCCCATTAATCTTTAAGGCTGTCGAATCGGGCTAACCCGCCGAAGAAACGTGTCTAGGAACCCCCGATGATCTTCAAGGTGAGTTCGATTTTACCTTTTCTAGCAGTTTTTTTTTTCTTTTGGGGGATCGATTTTGCTGCAAAACGAAACCCTAATTTGTGCTTTCAATTTTTCCCTTCTTTGAGCTCGATTTTTTTCACAGTTCTGTAGGTTTCTTTTGTGTGTGAATCGATTTTTTCATTGTTAAACTTGCAGACCTCTTCTAGTTACTCGATTTTCGAATATCTCTCTGTAATCCAGGCTTGTTTCGACTCTCCTCTTTCTTTGCCCTAGTTTTTTTATTTTTTTATTTTAAAAAAACAAAAATCTTATACTAGGGCTTAAATTTGGAGGATTAATTGGGTCTTTCTCTGTTTTCCCCAAATTATTTACGTCCCCTGTACTCATAGGCTTTTTATGTGACTGTTGGACTAAAATCGTTCAGAAAGTTCAGTGCACACTGATAATTTTTTTGGAAAGGCAATAGAGGATTGTATCCATTCTATTTTCATAGCTTAATGCTATTTTCAATTGAGATACAGGCCCTCTGATTATCCACAAGAATATGATGGTGCATGCCTTCAGATGAGATTATCTTACTGTCCTTGTGCACACTTTGTTCTCTTTCTTGTTCTATGGACTGATTGTAACCTTGTCAGTGCCCTCGGATTTCCTAGAAAACTTATTTACAAGATCATTTACATTTTTTATGCGCCTTCTTTCACTATGCTAATGACCAATTTCTGAGAATTTTTCTCTATTTGCTGGCATTGAACCCTTGTAACATGATGGGAATTTGCAGGCTTATGATGATGGCAAGACTACCATGTGATTACATGAAAGAAAAGCTAGTGTTAAAGAGTTCTACAGTTAGTGGACTATGCAGTTGCAGCAGCATCCCAAGGTTGATTTCCGCAACAACTTCTCCGGCACTATTAGGAATGTTGTTTTTTTTTTTTTTGCTTTGTTGTATGGTGGTGAGCGTAGTATAGGTTGGCCAGTTTTGGCTTGTTTTTTTTTTTTTTTTGTTTCCTTCGGCTGGCTCTCAAGGTTATACCCTTGGCCAAGTTTTGTTATGATGAATAAAATACCAATACCAGGCACATTTCTCTCTTGCAACATTCACAATACACTTTTCTCTCTTCTTTTTTGGGTTTGAGTACTGAAGCCAATTGGGGTTTTTATTGTTGTATTGACTGAGATGCTAGACATTAGGCTAGGACCAAAAATCAGGGGAGACTCTGCCAAAATTTTTCCAGAATGCATTAGTCTTTTTTGTTGGCATCAAAGAACTTCATAGATCAATAAAAGTCATTACAGCCCAATGTTTGGAAATACAAGAAACGACAATATTATATGGGACCATTTTTTAAGGACACGAAACATAGGACACGATATGGATAGCTTTCAAGAATACAAAAAAGTGCAGTCGCTACAAATCTGCAGGGCATCCCACTGAATGATGTCCCACATATTAAAGACTCCGAGCATAGCAAAACAGATGCAACAAACACCAACTGCAGCACTTGACAGTTTCAAAAACCTAAACCACCAATGGCAAAAACCTGAAACACCAAGGTACAAGGGTTAGAGAATCAATTAAATTACAGTAAATATAGCATTCGGAGTTAACTAAGATCATTTAAACAGAATATTTATTATGCTTAGCTAAATATAAAGGAAATTCCAAGTCTTATACCTCAGTTTTCCAAATTAATCGGAGTCTCATTAAGGTCATAGCTCCACGTACCAATATGCGATCCACTTGACATCTGCAAAAGAAAACCAAATGTCATATATATATACACACACTAACGGACCCTTCATTTACAACATAAAATATATATATGCATACTTACACCAAAATTCACACTCTCTTGTGTGACAACCCCAACATCCCCTTCATTTACCAAAGCCTACTCGTACATAAGGTCAAACAAACAATGATTGTGGTTATTAAACAACTTATTTGATTAATTCAATAAGAAATGATAAGAAGTCAATAGGTATACCAGTCTATTATTCGCATTGCCTCGACGACATTGAATCTTGTTGCTTGATTCCCGAATCTTCTTAATGATCTTCTCAATCCTAGGTTGTTTCCTATTTATCGGTGGTCGCCCTCTTCGACGAGGTTTGTTTGGATCACCTATGGGTTTTTGTTTATCTTTGGGACTCACGGAACTATCTTGCACATCAATGGGCATTGGTGGTATAGGACACTCATCATCACACACTTCATTCTCCGCTTTCGCTTCTCGTAACTTAGCCACTACCCTCGCACTCTTGGCGTCAGAATATGTGGCATTATCAGCGGCCTCATGGAAAGCAGCCATCATCATATCAAAACGACGCCATTCGGGCTTGCGTTCCCGATTTACATAACTAATCTTGACATTTGTGTGACTCCTCATCACATTTTTCCTCCATCTTCGTAGAACGTATTTCTCTGGCACTCTATTAAGCTTCGCTTTTGTTCAAACCACGAGGATATGCTTGCACACGATACCCTTATACTCGAACAACCGACAAGTACAATTACTTTCTATTGATGCCTTATTGAAGCGGACATGGAAGGCAACAGTTTTTAAATATTCAGTCTCACCACATTTTATGTCTCCTTCTATCTCAAATTCACAAATACCATCCATTGTCTTCACAGAGATCAAGGTACAAGTAATCTTACCAGCTAATTGAGTTCGGAAATCCTTGCATTTACCAATTGTGTATGCTTCTTGAAATTGATTTTCGAAGCCATATGGAGACACGTTCTTAACTTGTACATTGAAACTCCGAGCGTCTTCCTTTTCTTCTTTTAGCACCTTACTACGCAAGGCATTCTCATATTGGCTCACAAATTCTTTCAATGTGGTCTTAGAATGGACATAGCCATCAAAGAAGGCATTCATGCTCTCACTCCGTTGGGTTGTTGACATCCCCGCCCAAAAAATATCTTTCACAAAGGCCGGCACCCATCGGTGCCTCTCCTCATACAAGCCACTTAGCCACTGATTATCCCCTAACTGATATGTATGAATCATGTTCTTCCAATTTTCTTCAAATTCCCCAACAGACAATGAATCAAACACAACATTACGGAGACTAGATTTAATCGATTCATAAGCCTCATATGTATTTAACTTTACTGGTATCTTTTTCAAGATATGCCACAAACACCAACGGTGCCGCGCATTTAGAAACACAATACTTATTGCATTTTGCATGGCCTTGCATTGGTCGGTGATGATGGCATTAGGAGAACACCCGGACATGCAAGCAAGCCATGTCTCAAACAACCATACAAATGAAGAAGTGTCCTCTCGTAATATTAACCCACATCCTAACAAGATTGACTGGCCATGGTGGTTTACACCTACAAATGGAGCAAAAGGCATATTCCACTTATTAACCAAGTAAGTGGTGTCAAATGTCACCACATCACCAAATTCTTTGAATGCCTCCCTACTCCTCGCATTTGCCCAAAAAACGTTACATAATCAATTTTCTTTATCCACATCCATGGCATAAAAAAAATTACCATTGTTTGCTTGCATCCTTTTGAAATACTTGTGCATTGCCTCTGCATCCCCTTCCTTAAGTTCTGAGCGTCTCACTTGATCCATGTAGTTCCTTGCATCTTTTGCTAAAAATGTCATATTCTCATGCCCCTTAGCCTCAATCACACATGAGCTAATAGTTTGGCTCATTTTTATTCCGGCTAAACGATTGAATTCCATCATCCTTTTAGTATATTCTGGAATGACCCGATAGAACTTGAGATACCGAGCTTTGTCCGGGCACATTTCATGATTATGCTCGAGTTCAATTGTACTCATTATCCACTTCCCGTCGGTATGCAAAGTGATATTCATTGATGCTTTACATCCTGTTTCGGCTGTTGGATGGGCTTTAATTGGGTTGAGTGCTTTTGTCCTAGTCTTTCCACCCTTATGACAACAGTAAGTTACATACCCCTTTCGTCCATCATCACGCTTCCTAGAGCTTCTTGTGATCACACCAAAACCTTGTGCTTTGGCAAAACTAGCATAATACTTATGGGCTTCATCTTCTGAATCAAAGGACATTCCAACCTTAGGTTCCCATACATCCTCCAAATTTGGAACTTCCTCCATTGGATAATCATCACAACTCATTCCCAAAATACTTTCATCGTCATCTCCATCAAATTCGAGTGATGATTCATGTATTCCCACATTTCTACAAACAAGCAAATATCAATTTTAGACACAAGTAATTAGAGTTATATGTGTTTCCATGAAACAAAGACAAAAAAAAATGAGTGCATTTGAATAAAAAGGTAGTGTGAAAAATCAATTCTCAATATCAAATGTTATGCTTAATTAAATATTCAGATAAGGTATTCCTTAGTCACTATTTTATTATGTAGAAATACAAATGTGATTATGCTAGTTAGAGCCATAATTAAGCCACTAGGATGAGAAGGAGGACAGCCAAAAAAGGGCATTGGCCCGGAGTCCCGGACCCTTTTTACCAATCTCAATAATACACTGAACGAACAAATAAACAATTCATTATAGACAATGCAACTACAGATATCAATGATCTATTTTCCTCTTTATTCAATTCTTTTCTTGGCCTCTGTTTCATTAAAGAAGACAAGCATGGGACCATATTCTCTTTATACTGCCAAAAAGCCAACGGACAAAAAAAACTTTAATAGTCAACAACACATGTACAGAACACATTAATGATATGAACAAGACCACATTAAAGAGTTAATTTCATCATTAATAATATTTTTGCTGTTTCAAAAAACAAAAAGAGGTTAATTTCAACCACTAACCTCAAATCGGTGGTCCCTGGAAATGGTATTGGAGACGGAGAGAATAGAGGGGTAGAAGTTAAAAGAGAAGGTGTGGAAGACAGAAGTGGATTTTCGGGATAGAGATTGGGAAGGTCCATGGTGAATGTTAATGGAGTTTGGCGTCGTCAATGGAGTAAGGTTGGGTTTCCTGGTGGGGGTTTGGATTTTGGGTTCCCTTTTCTTTTTCTCTTAATTTTTCCCCGGGCTTTGTTTGGCTTCTCTTTTGAAAATTTTGAAGTGGGCCCCCTTCCACCTAGGCATGTAGACTCTTTTAAAGATTAAGATCACTAGGTGCGGTGTATGTGTTGCTTAGCAGGTGGTACTTAGAACATTGTGAGAATTACTTCATTTGTGTAGGTATATCTGTAACTGCATAATAATTATAGTGATTTGATTCCTTCCCACGTATGACTCTGTGTTGTGTGATTGATTAATTGCGTAGTGTTTGCTGGTAGTATTACTTAGTGATTCGGGCACATTCATACTGCTAGGGTTTTTACAGATTGTAAGGAAATCCTGATTTTTCAATTGGTATCAGTGTCACGCCCTCAATTTTCAAACGTATTAAAAATATAATTTTCATAGATAAAATATCAATAACTCCGTATATATGTACACTTAAACAACGGGGAATACTACAATACACATCCCTTATTTGGGTGTGTATCATATGCACCCTCCAAAATGTTATGAATTGTAGAGAAAATGTTACGAATCGTATTGTTAAAAAGTTACGAGATACACCAAAATGTTATTAATCATAATGAAATTGTTACGAATCGTATTGCTAAAAGATTATGAATTTTATAACAAAAGTTACGAAACACACTAAAACGTTGAATGAACCATACAATAGGTGCATATGGTACACCTTTTTAAGGGATGTGTATTCTAGACTTTCCCTTAAACAATATGCCACGTCATTTCATAAGACAACGTTCTCTTCAAATGTAAATTCGACAAGTTACAATCAGATAATTTGCAAGTATTACGAGAAAATTTAATTTATTACAGTCATCCCTAAGTTAAAGGTTTATAAAGGAAATTACGTTTTCATTCACATTATACTCCAAGTTACACACCTTGATCATGTGTACCTGAAAATAAAGGGTGGAGCATACACATTTTTTTTTTGATCGGCAACAAGATTATATTATTAGAAGCTTGATAAGGGTACATCAAGGAAAAAGAAAACCTAAACCATGATATTGATACATGGAATAGGGAAAAGAAAAAGACTTCCAATAGAGAATTGGAAGAGGAGAGGCAAAAGCTATCTTAATTAAACTAGAAAATAAAAACAAGCATTGAAGCTGGAACAGCCTCCAAGCAGCACAAGCAGATATTATTGCTACATCCCAAAGCATCACTGGAGTAGTAGGACAATAGGAGCACAAAACATTGATCAACCTTGACCTCTTGCTTAAGTTGCTTTCACTTTGAAGAAGCAACGAATTTAGGACCTTTACAGCACTTTTCTTCTAGAAGTGAGACCCCGACAACTCTTAGCCCTCCTAGGATAGGAGTTGAAAAGAGAGAAACACATAGCTATCGCCTTTAGAATAGAGCTTGACACCTCGGGAAATTGGAGATGTCTTCCTGTAACAGGAGGAAATAGGATCTTCTTAGCCACCCTAACAGAAAGAACATCTCCCAAAATGGATACAAGAAGCACACCAGCACTTAATTGGAAAAAGCAACAGCACCAACAATTTGAAATCATAATGGAAAGCTTCCTGAAGTTAATTGGGATTGACCTCCTGACCACATAGCCCCCCCTAAAGAGGGAGTTGATATGAGGAGACAAACAGAAGTGAAGCACAGCAGAACGCCTTGAATCCTTGATGCATCACTTTCCAGTTGGACTAACAATCCGGAACTCTCTTAGCCCTCCCTAAGCTAGGAGTTGAAAAGAGAGAAAAACGTAGCAGATCCTTCGAGAGCTATGCCACTTAATAGAGACATAGTCTCTACAAATGAGAACATAGCAGCCAGCACAGTTGAGGGAAAAACATAGAAGAGCAGAGCAGACACCAAAGAGTGGAGCATGGATAAGGTAAAAGTACTCTTGCCATCCCCAGATGAAAATAAATAGCAAACACCCAGTAGAAAATTGAGCATACCCATTTGCTCAGGAGAAAATTTTCACCTAACTCTAAATGCATATGGGAATAAGTGCGAAGTAATGTGAATCATGCTGGAAGAGAAATCATACACTAAGGAATGATGAAACAGTAACTCTATAATATATGGTGTCAAGGGATTCACACATCAACAACAACAACAGAACCTATATAGTCGCCAATTGTTGGGGGTATGGGCGGGAGAGCATTGGAGATAGACTTAACATTTGGCAATATACACAAAATGAATGTTCACACATAATCCTAATTAAAGATTCATAAATTGAGAAACAACTTTTAGCACCACCCTTAATCAAAATCAAGCACTCATTCATACCTCCTACTATGCATTGCCATACCTTGCGTTGCGGTAAATTCCAGCTCTTATATTTCTTTCTACATTACCACACATTAGGTTGCAGAAAATATCACCCGATCGGGTTTCTGTATTACCACCCCTTACTTTGTAGTGAATATCTCCCGATTTAAGTTTCTACATTACCACCTCTTGCGTTGCAGTGAATATCACCCGATAGGGTTGCTGCATTACCACCTCTTGCGTTGCAGTAACTTCCATATTCTAACCATTAGACAACAATTACTTCCCCTCATTTCCTTAACCAATTCATCATTTAAAACAACGTATTATACCAAAAACATGTCAAATATGCATTAATAATATGGGTAGATTTATGGTACACACCCCTTAATAAGTGTGTACCGTACGCACCCTCTATATATTCCCTTGGATTTGAGATAATCTAATCTTAACCGTTCAATTTTTTAATTAAAAAAATAGGGCAACCTGTCTAACCAGTCATCACTTGCTCTATTGTTGAGTTTCTCTCTCTTCTATTTTTAATGAGCTTTCAAATGTGGTCCAATATTAATTTGGGTGGACTAGAAATTGGGGTTTTTAAGAATTTTTTTTTTACTTTCTAAACTATTAACTTTAAAATTATGAAAATGATAAAATAATTTAAAACTAATTTAATAAACCAATAAAGTTAGACTGTTCGATAGGATCAATTTTTAAGTCAAATTTGATCAATATGACATTATTAAATTTTAATGTCTTCTGATACGTATTGGTCAATATCCGATAATTTTTTATTTTAGAAACAATGTTCAATATCGTAAGACTTGATATCCTAATGGTTTATATCGATCATCTTAACAAAAAATTAAAAAACAAAACTTAAGTTAAAATTTGTCATACTTTTGACAGTTATACTCAACCCATTTCACCTGAAAGGTCGAACTCAAATCCTTGTCTTGAAACAGTTGAATAATTAATTTTTTAGTGAACTCTCATTTATCCACAAAAAATTGGAGGGATTTTGATTTTTTGGATTAAATTTTTTAGAGAGAGAATTTGATTTGGAGAAATATTTTGAGAGGAAATTGCAATTGTATTTAAAAAATTGGGTATAGTACTTACTTTTTGGTGAATTTCTTGGATGAAAATTTTGAGCGAGAATTTCATTTTTAGTTTAAATTTTTGAGGTAGTGTATAGGAAAAAATTAAAATTTCAAAAAAATAATATGGATGGAATTGAAAATTGAAAAATCCTTAGATCGCCTAGGTTTATAAATATTTGCTATTTTTTTATCTTTTTAATTAATCAATCTACCAATCGATAAATAAGCTAATCAAACGAATGAGGAGCAATAAAAAGATGAACGCAAAGATATACATGAAAAATCCTAAACGAGAAAAAACCTGAGGCATCTGGAAAAAGTACTGCCAATCCAAAAGAAATGAAAACAGTCGCGCGTGGTAGCCTCTCGTTTTTCTCTTTCAGGAGCTCGGTTGGTTTCTTTCAGGAGATCGGTTCCTAAAGTAGTTTCTTTGTCTCGAAACTTTCTGGTTCCTGCTTTGTTGTTGTCGAAAGCTTAATTCTATCGTGTTCTTTAATAAAGCCTTTTGACGACCTGTCACGACCAATTCTCAGGTTGTCTGTTGGTTCAAATCCATCAATAAGAATTTGCTCAGCGTTTGGTCATCAACTATTGTGATGACCAATTCACATCGGTGTTTACCTCTCGTTTGTAAAACTACTAAAGTACTTGTTGGGTACACCCAAGTGTATGTGTGTGAGATGTAGGGGATTATTCCCCATGTGTTTTGTTTTTGTACTGACTGCCAAAGGGCAGTGTGGGTTTAGAGTGTGTTTTGTGTGTAAGTGTGACGTTTGAGAGAAGGAGAGGGTTTTTTTGTACCTATATTGTGTGTGAATATAGTGAAATTTTCCCTACTCTAATTTGTGTGTGTTCTTTGCTCAACTATGGCTTGATTGTGAGTGTGTGCTTCGTTGGTGAGGTCTTGGGCGTGCCCCAACAGTGGTATCAAAGCGTGGGTCACCGGAGAAGCAAATGTTCGGCCATTGTTGAGCTCGGAAGAAGAGGTTCGGGTTGAAAGTCGTTGGATTCAAGATCTGAGCACGGAGTTGTGTTCGTCTTGAAGAGAGGAGTTCGGTTTGGGTAGCACGTCGCGAGAGGAGCTCGGACGTGACTGGAAAACTCGTTCGAACGGCTACGGGCGGAGGTGAGTGGCGGCGAGGTATGTTTTTGAAAAGCCTGTACTCGTTCTTCCTTGGATTGAAGTTTGGAATACGGGGTTTTGTTGGTCTCGAGGAGACGATCCCAGATCTGTAAAGTTTGTCGCCGGAAGTGATGGAAGTGAGCCACATGCGCCGGTTGAAGGCGGCGCGTGGCTGACGGTGACTGGACAGAGCAGCGGCTAGAAGACAGGCCGGTTCGAGGCCGGTTCAGGGTAAGTCAGACCGGGTCAAAGAGTCCGGTCAACGCGGAGTCAGCGGTGCTGAGTCAACCGGTTTTGGTGGTGTTTCGGCCGGTTCAGGGCGGTTCAGGGGCGGTTTCGCCCGGATTAGTGTTCCAGAGGAGTATTTTGGCCGGTTCAGAGCGGTTTTGGGGGTTTTCGGTCCGGTTCAGACCGGTTCCAGCTTGGTTTCGACGTTTCGGATTCGTTTTCGGGGTAGGTTCGCAGTGATCAGGTTCGGATTTTGCTGATTCGTGTATTTTGGCTTGTTTTTTGTGTGTTTTTTAGTTTTTGGATTAGTTTTCGGAGTACCTAGGGTCAATTTATTGCGTTTAGCTTATTTTTGGGTGATAAAGTAAGATGGCGGATGAGAGTATGAGTAGTATGGTTCAATTGACATCTTCCAATTACGCTATTTGGAGAGCGAGAATGTTGGATTTGTTATCGTGGAAGGATTTGTATGAGCCGTTGGAGTGTGAAGGGGTAAAACCAACGGCGATGAAGACGGAGGATTGGAACCGAAGAGCGTTAGGATTGATTCGGCAATTTATTTCCGATAAGGTGTTTTATCATGTATCCGAGGAAACCGATGCTTATAATTTGTGGATGACGTTGGAGGGTATGTATCAACCGAAAACTTCCCGAAACAAAGCGTTGTTGATGAGGAGATTAGTGAATTTGAAGAGCAGAAAATCGGTTGCTACACATTCGAGTGAATTCCAAAATTTGGTGAATCAACTTAGTAGTGCGGGATTGAAGCTTGATGATGAATTGCAAGCCTTGTTGTTGCTTAGTTCCCTACATGAGGATTGGGATATGCTTGTGATTTCTCTCGGTAACTCGGCACCGGAAGGAAAGGTATCTATGTCAATGGTTAAGGAGGCCTTGTTCATCAAGGAAGCACGATGGAATGAGGGGATGGGAACGAAGTGTGTTGATGATTCGCAAGCTTTGGTTTCGGAAGGGGCTAGAGGGAGAACCCAAAAGAAGGGTGGCAATTCACGGTCAAGCTCGCGTTCGAGGGATCGGGGTGAGAATCGGGGTTTGTCTTGCTTTTATTGCAAGAAAGAAGGACACATGATTCGAGATTGTCCAAAGCTAGTTGGTCGGACTTGCTATCATTGCAATGAAGAGGGACATATGATTCGGGATTGTCCTAAGTTAAAGGGCAAATCGAAGGAAACGGCGGTAGTCCAAGATTCGGATGGGGATCTTATGTTGGTCGAGGAAAAATCTAAAGTTGCGAGAGAAATGGATTGGGTACTTGACATGGGGTGCTCATATCATGTTTGTGGGGATAGGAGAGAGTTTTGTAGCTATGAGGTTTTTGATGGTGGTGTTGTTCGGATGGCTAATGGCTCGAGGAGCCGTGTCGTTGGTAAAGGGGTAGTGAAGTTTCACTTGCCGAATGGAAGGTTTGTGAGGTTGTCGGATGTTCGACATGTGCCGGGCGTGAAGAATTTGATTTCACTTGGAGTACTTGATGAGAAAGGGTATACTTTCTCGGCTAGTGAGGGTATTCTTCGGGTTCGGCAAGAGGAGCGTGTGATGCTTGAGGGTAAATTGATCGATAGTCTATACCGGTTTGAGGGTTCCGTTGTAAGATGTGATATGCGCTCTAGAAGTTCAATTGGAAGAAAAGTGTGGCGTGTGAAGGCGCAAGCCAATGAGTCTTTGTGTGAAGCGCATTGTTTGTTGAGTTCGGATGGAGCATCGATTGGAGGAGTTTGTGAAGAAGAATTGTGCACAAAGAAAAAGGTTTCTTTTGCATAAGATTTGATTTCCGATATGTTCGTGTTTGCACCTAATGAAGAGGTAGGAGGCTACCAAGTGAGGGGGTGCGGGGCATCCGTTAAGGGGGTGCGAGCTATCGAAGTTTGGGATCGTGGACGCTCCAGTTGGGGAGCAAAGAGATGACCGTCTTTCCACTTGGGTGTAGGGGGTGATTGTTGGGTACACCCAAGTGTATGTGTGTGAGATGTAGGGGATTATTCCCCATGTGTTTTGTTTTTGTATTGACTGCCAAAGGGCAGTGTGGGTTTAGAGTGTGTTTTGTGTGTAAGTGCGAGGTTTGAGAGAAGGAGAGGGTTTTTTGTAGCTATATTGTGTGTGAATATATATAGTGAAATTTTTCCTACTCCAATTTGTGTGTGTTCTTTGCTTAACTATAGCTTGATTGTGAGTGTGTGCTTCGTTGGTGAGGTCTTGAGCGTGCCCCAACAGTACTAGACTACGAAATTGGAATGCGACAGTGAATCAAGATCGTATATTGCGATCGTAACATGCACACGAAGAAGAAAGTTATTCTTGTCCAGAGAGAGAGAGGTTCTGAGAACTCCCCAGGTGAACACAAAGCCGATTCCGAGACCATAAACAAAGAGTATCACATCCGCATACTTTCATTTGGACTGATTAACCATGGTTACTGCAAAGTTTTAGTGATTCGACACGACTGCTAATCAAGATTATGGAAATCTTAAAAGTGGGGAAAATTAACGTAGAAGGAAAAGACCAATGGGAGACACCACCAGAAGAAGGGATCAGCTAATGAAGATGATGGAAGGGTCACAGCAACACTCATCAATAAGGCAACAGCAACACAGAGCCGCTAGACTGCAAAACAAAGAATTTCGATCAATTCCACGCAATTAAAAGAGAGAGAGAGAGAGAGAGAGAGAGAGAGAGAATGTGGGGTAGAGGAATTCCCGTTGAGTCAGTCTATTCATCATTTTTTTTTTATAATTCAGATGTCCGGACCAGCTTATGCCCACATCTATATTAACGTTTTACTATTTGAAGATAAAATAGACGGCAAACCGTTCATATTGTAACCATTTTAGTGAAAGTGTTCCTCTGCAACCAATCGGACATTAATAGCTATCTTCACATTTGTGTTGTGAAAGACAAAATAGACGGTAGAAGACTCACATTTGCCATTTATTTTTATTTTTTTCAACTTACCCCATAAAAATAGACAGCATTTGTGAGTCCGCTACAATCTATTTTGTCTTTCACAAATATGAAGATAGCTAATAATATCCGACTGCGTGCAAGGAAACACTTCCACTAAAATGTTTACAATATGAACGGTTTCGATCTTGTCCACAACGGCCCGAAACAGGGAAAAAAAAAACTGATACACTGACTGGACGGGAGCTTGGTATGGAAAATTACAATCCCTCAAGGAAACTAGGTTCTCTTCTGGGAGGTGGAGGAGCAGCATAATACTTAGGAGGTGCCACTACCGGAGGGTGATGAGCACCCAATATTGTAGATATTTGGTGTGACTAGTCCCGTTTTATATTGTTTTATCTTGTGTTTATTAGCTTTTAATGCGATATTGCAGGTAAGGTAGGTTTTTGTGTATTTTAGATAAAACGTGCTAATAAAGCGGTTTTGAACGCCAAGGAATGCTGCGGATGCAACAAAGTGCTCAAGGCCATGTGCCACCATGTTGTGGTGCCCGAAGAGTCGTGAAGAGATGGTTTGGAGGTTGCTTGGGTCGCCCAAGGGTTAAGCGAATTAAAGAAGCAGTGAAGATTTTACCAAAGCATGATCAATTCATCTTCTGACCAGCTGAGGGTAGATTTGTCATATCTTTTGATGTACAAAGTACTTTTGATCCAAACCACTTGGGTTAGAAAGTAGACTCGACGAGCTTTCCAACGGTCCAATGAACACCAAAATCCGAGTTCGAGAGCATCGGGAGCGAGCCCGTGAAGTTTCCCAAAAAATTTGTCAAGTTGGTACCGATACCTCAAAAACATGGTATTGGTAACATGTTGCTGAATGTGAAGACAGTTGAGTATCGGTACCAATGCCCTTTGACCAGCACTTTTTGCTAAATGGTTCAACCTTTCATTTATGAAAAATTTTCACTTCTAGCATATATTTAGGATATTTTTGGGGCCTTTTGGTCCACTCTTTGACTGATTTTGTAAGCCATATAAATAGGCTTGTATGCGATTTATAGAATGGATGGCCATTTCTAGTCTTTTTTAGGCCTAGCTTTTTTTTTTGCTTTCCTAGGAACTCCATTGTTGTTCTTAAGCTTTTCAAGTTAGAACTCAAGTAAGTTTAAGTGTTATGATTAATTAGGGAAAAATTCAAAATACCTCCCAACCTTTACACCTAAATTCAATTAGACTCCCAACCTTTCAAAAACTTCAATTTTACTCCCAATATTATCTTCTCTTAATCAAAACGCCCCTTCCGTCCGAATTTAGGTTTTTGATTCAATCTTTCAAATTAAATATTCTCGATGTACGAATTTTGATAGTCTGAGGCAGCTCAATGTGTTGAACGTGATTTTAAAATTGTACTCGATGAGAAATCAAGGTAAAAAAATAGTGCCAAATCGAGAAGGACCCCGTCTGAGCGTTTTTATTGAATAAAAGCTGACAGGATAGAAAGTTTCCCGTCATTTTTCAAGTTGATTTGAATTCGAGTACCTCAAATCACGTTCTAATCACATTAAGCGCTTGGATCATTGAAATTCAATCGGAAGACAGTGCATACCAAAGCTATCTGGGCGGTTCCGGACTTAAGACAAAATGCGGATACGATCCGCACTTTTACTCTTTTTCAATCGAATTTTAATGATCCGAGCCGCTCAATGTGTTCAAACATGATTTTAAGAGTACTCAAGAGAAATCGGCAAAAAAACTATAACTATTACTAATCGAATAGTTTTTTATTGAACTATTCAATAAAAAGCTATTCAGTGAAATCCTTTCCGGTCATTTTTTCTTGATTTGGCTCGGGTACCCTTAAAATGACATTTTGAACACATTGAGCGATTCGAATTATGCAAAATTGATCGGGACAATGGATTTAAGCGGGCATTTACAGATCTTTTTTCGTCGGAAGGCGAAAGCTGTCTTTGATTTCATAGGAAGGAACGTTGGGAAATAAAGTGTTCTTAAGCTTTTGAAAGGATTAGAACTCTAAGTAAATTTAAATGTAAAGAGTGAAGCTATTAATTTTCCCGATTAATTCTCAAGTGTTAAAATTGTAGCTACAAGTTGGATCTCTATATAAATCAAGTTTATTTAAGCTTTTATCGGTTAAAGCATGTTTTCCGTTCCTAGCATAATTTGTAGTCTTTTTCCTATGAGTGAGTAGTTACAAGGTTCGGTCATGGGGTGAGGTTCACCCTATGATCGAATTAGTCGATGAATGGTTTCTCTTAACTTTAATTTAATCTCAAAGTTTTGAATGAATTAAACTCATGATGTCTAGTTTTGATGATGAGGTCGGTGGCTTCTTTGATCATAGAGTCTATCGCCTTATGCTACGTGCTTGATCATCCTAGGCGTGCGAACGATCCTTTTTCGTCTCTCACTTGCGTTAAATGAGTTCAATTTGAATTAGAGTTTTGAATTAAGTTATAAGTAGTCTTCAGTTTTTAATTCTTCAAGTGGAATCCGGATGGTTTTGGTTCACTCATGAGTTAGATGAAGGAACCGTTTTATGGCTAAGTCGTGGGTTAATCAATCCCTTTGACCCGACCATCTCTAATTTAGTTTAATTCCAAGTTTAATTTCGTTATTTGAATCAAACACCAAAAGTTGGCCGCTTGAACGCCGAAGCTCGATACTCAACTTCTATTCCAAATTCGCTAAAGAAGATTTCTCTGTGGGAACGATCCGGTTCTTCCGGTTTATATGCTATCAACGACCTAGCGCTATGCTTGGGTGCGAACCTTTCTAGGAGGTTTGGTTACGGAGTAAGCAGAGGGCCTTGGTAGTAACCTGATCTGAAGAGAGAGAGAGAGAATCAAAACCCAATTACAGACTTCCAGTGATAGAAACATACGTACCCACATTAGCAACAATTACTGGGCAAACAAAAGAAAATTGTTGATGAAAGATAAATGAGAAGTGATGAAAATGTATCAAAATAGTGGATCTTGATTTAATTAAATTACCCAGAAAAAAAGTACACAAAAATAAAAACGGGAAAAGAGAGAAAAAGGGAGGGAAGTGCAAATCATCCATTGCCAAATGGTGGGTGAAATCTATGATTGAATATGTTTCTTGGTACTCGAGAATGAGTGTAGACTTATGGCAATCTGTAGAGGTTCTTCTTGATCCTCCTGTTGCGTGCTTTACGCCCGAGCGGAAAGACCATTTATCTAAATATAACAAGTATGGACTTCTGCGAAAGAAAAGTGTACCTTGAGCAGGGTAGGGATAAGGTGGTGTTTCAGTTTGGCTTCCGTTTGCCAAAGCACTTTTTCGCGTAATGAACAGTACCTAAACTGAACCTCCGTTCCACTTTCTTTTAAACAGTTGTTCTTTTTTAAAATGATTATTGCTGTAATGACTATATTGCCCTTTCTACCAACTAAATTTCCCACACGCCCTCCCTCTTCTTTCCCTCTTCGTTGATGCACAGAGCATAACCAAACTCTCTCTCTCTCTCTCTCTCAGCAGAAATGTTGAAAGCTCAGTACTCACACCCAGGTAAAAGCGGTCGCAAACCACTCCAACCCAAAAATATCCAAGCCAATCCTCCCGCCCACCACCAATTAGTAAATCCCAATAAACCGAAGCCAGAGAAGTGGATCGAGATCTCGCTGATGGACTATTTGAACAAGGAGAATAACAACAATGGTCACATGGTCTACGTAGCCACTCCTACGAAGATCAAGTCGATCGACGTGTCATTGGTAGAGGAGCTCAGGGCGATCTGCCTAAAGCTCGAGTGGATGAGATTAGACAAAGAGGAGACGGAGAAGATGCTGAGAGAGAGGGATTTGGCGATGGAGGCTGGTATGAAGGAGCTGGTCGAGAGAGGGGATATACAGAAGATGCTCGAGATTGAGGTCGATCGCTTGTTTCAGTTGAAGGAGCTCAAGAACACACACTGCAGATTTTCTTCTCTTTTGGCCGTACACTGGAAGCCTTAGGTGATAAAATGGGTCAAGGACAGTATCGTCATTTCACCAGGGGACTGTGGGGACCAAAGACCAAAACGACGTCGTTTTGGTCAAATGAATTTTAAAAAAACGGAAGGCTCCAGATCTGGAATCAACTTTCTTTTTGAACCCAAAAAAAATTACTTTTTCTAAATGTGGAACACCTTCTAAGCATACTTTGGGTTAGCCATCTCTGATGAAAAAATCAGAATTAGGAGAGGGAGAGAGAAGGATTGTTTTTTAGTCATGAATAGGGGTCCATTTGTTGTGATCAATCCTAAGGTAAAGGACCTGCTAGTGCTCAAGGCCTGAGACTTGTAAGTTTATACCATTTTAAAGATTTCATAATTGAAACCTCTTAGGTGGTTTCAGTTCATATGAAGTTTTGTTATAATTTTAATTGAGACTCTCGTAAATGTATAGTGAGTCCCTGGAATTAATAGAGGCCCGCGTAAGCTGATCCGACACTTTGAGTTTCGAAAAAAATTGTTTGTTATGTTTACAAACGTACATGCATGTCTCATTCAAAATGGAGAGAGTTGGTATGGAATTGCACCGACTTTATGCATCACGAAATAAGACCGTTGTAAAGTTGTTTTGGATTTATATGATTATTTTAAGCTTTCCGTAAAGTTACTTTTCTATTTTAAAAGTCTCTCCATTTTTCATTTTTATGTATTTTTCTGCGTTTTTGCGTGGAAAAAAAGCACCAAAAAAAGGAACGGAGTCAAAAAGAGAAGGAAACCGTAATTACAGAAATGATTGTGTACTTGTACCAAGGTACAATGGGGGAAAAAAAAAAAGGGTACAAGGAGTCTTTTTTTTTTTTTTTTTGGATCAGCAGTACAATGAGTTTAGGGGTTCAACTTTTATGAAAAAGAGTTGATACCCATGTTGGATTGAGATGGGTTGATTGAATTAGAGTAATGCAAATTATTCTCATAAATATACTCATAATTACATAATCCATTACACCAAGGCTATGTAAGGTGTTGTTTGATAAAATTGAAAATTGAAATTGAAGGTTGAAAAATTAAGCATTAAAAGTTGAATGCTGAATTTTTTAAGCTGAAAACTATTTGATAAAGATAGTAAGCATTGAATATTTGAATGTAACCAAATGATGAATTAATTTTAGTTCCATTAGTTATAGTGACTCTCTTTTAATTTTACTAATGGTTACCATGTATTTGTTGGAGGGAGTAGTGGAGTAGTGATTGCGGTGGCGCGACAATGGAGTAATGGAGTTGTGATTGTGGTGGTGGTGTGGTGATTGTGGAAGCGGTGGTGGTGGTGAAGTGGAAGTGGTAGTGGTAGTGGTGCGGGTGGGGGTGGAGTGGTGGTGATGGTTTTGTGTTGGGAGTGATGGTGGTGTGGCGATGGTAGTGGAGTGGTGGCGGTGTTGTGATTGTGCTAACGGTGGTGGTGGTGGTAGTGTGGTGGTGGTGATTATGGGAGCGGTGGTGGTGTGGTAATGGTAGTGGCGTGGTGGCGGCGGTGGAGTAGTGATTGTGGTGGGCGAGCAAAGATGGAGTACGGTGGTAGAGGTAGTGGTAGTAGTAGTCAGGAGGTGGTGGAGTGGCGGCATGGTGGTGATTGTGGTGAATTTGGATTACTCCTATTAAACAACCCCCTCCCTAGTTTTGAATAGGATTGATAATCTTGTTTAATCAAATACTCAATAAAGTGGGTTGATTATACCAAGAATCCTTAGCTAGATTCTCCTCTTTGATTCTCACTTTTATATTCTGTACCTGTCTTTGTAGGTTTCAGCTGTTACTGATCAACCTTCGAATAGAGTAAATTATGATTAACGAATGGCAAAAAAAGATAAATCCAGAATCCTATCCAAGAAATAAATTTTCGATCGAGTTTCTCCGAGGGATCCTACATTTCCTTTTATAAATTTAGTACAAAATATCTAAATTACCACGGAAGAAGACATCTGATCATTCCTGGTAGTTTAAGAATGTGGTTTCTCAAATTAAATAAAATCATAAAATCACTCTTTTATTTTAATCTATTTCAAATATAAGAACTAATTTGCGAATTTAAAATCACCTTCTCATCCCTCCTTCAAATTCACGACATCCAGAATAGCCTCAGGATTTTTATTTTAGAAAATTCATTTCAAACTTCTAATGTTTTGTTTGAAACATAGGGAGAGGAAGTGGAATAGGGGAAAACTTAAAACATTTTCCTTCACTTTTTCTGTTTGAGAGAAAAGAATATAAAAATTAGAAAACATATAAAGACTAAGCACAATGACAATTTCTTTTATTTTTTACTCCCTTCTCAAAAGTATTGTTCAATTTGTAAAACAAGAACTCAAAAAATGCATTTTGACAAGAAAATTTCAAACTTTTTTTTTTTTGATAAATTGAAATATCACTTATAGAAAATTAGTCTTAGGTCCATTATGTGAATTTTATAAGTCCACAAGTCCACCTATTAATTTTGTAAAGTCTCAAGTCCATTTTAGGGTACCTTAGAGTAGGGTAGGGTACCTTAAGATTTAGACACTTTCATAGGATTTTAGGGTGCACTTTTTTATTATAGGATAGGGCACCCTAGGGTAGGGTATGTCACACCCTCGATTTTAAACATAAATAAAATAACTTTACTTAAATAAAAATCCTCACAACAATACATGTCGAACCCAAAAGAGTTTACCATTTCCAGTCCATTACATTACAGTTCCAACTCCAAGAATTTTTAAAAAAAATACTACATTGTGAGGCACTATGGCCCAATATTCCGTAAGTACAAGGGTTAAAAAGGTTTAAGAAGGTTTACAACACCATATAGTCAAAAGCATGAAAATAAAGTTTCAATACACCTTCCAAAAAGGGATTGTCAAAGAAAAATTATCTTCTCTTTTTTTGCTTTCAAAAGAATGCACTTGGATGTATGCACATCACTCCATGCTACTGCTCCGAAATCACACCTGAAAATGAAGGGTTGAGCTACACTAGTCTAGTAGAGAAATTTACACAACTACCATCTGGAAATAGGATGATAGGTAGAATGAATAACAGAAGTAGGTACAATATCTCAAATGTGAAACAAAACATGACTGGTAATTATTCCATCGTTAATTATAGAGTTTAAGTACAATGACCATGCTCTAAGATTTTAGTCTAACCACGAAGATTTGCTATCCATACGACTTACTCACCAATACCCTGACTCCTTATCCTATTCCGCATAACCTATCCGATATTTCGAATTCACCACAGACATAATAACTCACGCTTAAAAGAAAACAAGAATATCTCTATAGCATCGTACCCGAACAACGTACCAAACATTCTCTCATAGATTCATTCCGCTTCCCATCATTCATTTGTATATCACTATTGCAACCAACATCTCATGACGTGAGCGAATGCTCTTACAGGGCCATCATAGAGTCTCATTACTCGTCACAAGTAACCTTCTCACTGGTGAAGCTAACTCAAGTCACACAGCATAGATCACCGTACCACCTTCTCGTAATATACTTTACAACTTAGCCATTTATCTCAATCACAAGTAGTGAATTCATAAACTAGATTCAATCACATAAAAGTAGTAAAATAACCTCATATCCATCTACTCAAAGTCATCACACTATTACTTTTTTATACTATTGCTTGACCGACCGGGTGACTAAAAATAAGACGCGTCCCAAGCGTAAGACTCTCGACCGATGTAGCATCATATCCGGAAATACCGGAGTCGAATCCACAGAGACGGACGAACGTGTGTAGGACTCAAAGATGACGGGTTCACAGTTTATCTTGGCTCTTAGGTAGCCACCCCTTGTTTAAAGATTAAATACTGACTACTAGATAAAATTAATTAACTATGAATTTAAAGGAGAGTACAGCCGTGAGAACTCCAGCGTCCGCAACTAGCCCTAACCAATGTTTACTCGGTCCACAATTATTCAGTTTGTTGATTTTAGAATAGGAAAAAGTATCCCTAAAAAATGCACACCACCTGTCACCAGACTCCGTGCGCATTCGAATTCCGGCGATGCCTGGGTTTGTTTGTTCGAAGAGTTTTCGTATCCCAAAATTGCTTAAACGTTCTGTTTTATTGAACCCGATGTAAACATTAATTAGTCTAGCCACGAAGCGCCTTCGCCCCGCGGCCGCACTCTATGAAACTACTCACACATTAAGCTAATTAACGAAATGACAGTATTGAATAGAACCCTAGTTCTAGACATATTTAAATGATCAAAATAACTAGAAGAAAAAATACCACGGAATCGCTGAATGAAACGTATTGATTACTGATGTGAAAATACCAATCCAACACTTGAACAAACGGAGAAATCCGTACGAAACTTGATAATCTACGTAAGAACTTAAGCTACAGCGAAAAAGTTAATAATAATCTAAAGTATGGAGGTGGGAACCCTAAATTCGACCTTAACAAGAGTATTTATACCTCTAATCCCATAATTACAATAAAAATGAATATAATAATCATAATCCGCTCGCGGTTCATAAAAACAACGTCGTTCGAGACCCAGCATAGGCGCTCAGTAGCGCTACACCCAAATTGGGTAGCGCTCCCACTTTGCTAACTCCTCTGTTGACCACGTGGCCGGCGTTGACCAAACTTCTTTTGGGCCCAAGGTAGCGCTATACCACTTTTGGTGTAGAGCTCGCGAACTCTCTGTTCATTTTGGAGCTTCTTTTGTGCCACTTTTGGGTGCTCCAACCTTTTGGGGTAGCGCTCCCGATGGGTTTCGATCTTTTCTGCGCGAACTCGCCTTCGACCCATAGTCTCCAACGCTTCCTTGCCCTCAATCCTTGTGCACCTCCTTCCAAAAACTCCAACTAGCGCTAAAATCCCTCATTTTCCTGCAAAATATGCTCAAGCACAAAATCCAACCACGTGCACAAATTATCTAGAAAATGAGGATAAATCATATTGAAAGCACGCTAATTCTATCCTAACCAGGCGCTTAAATGCACACATTTCACGCGCCAATCACACCCCCCAACTTGAAGGTTGTTAGTCCCTAGCAACGGAAAGAATAAAATAAATAACAAAAATAAACTAAAGGATAGATCTTTTAAACCCCCAGGCGGCTCCGGTAGGACGAGTGAAGTCTCGTGAGGGTTTTCAGCAGTGATCACCCACAAAACACAAAGGACTTGAATATTTGGAATGCAACTCAACTCAGCCAATAACCTCAATGTACCACAATGGCTGTCAGGCAAATCAAAGGCAAGATATTTCATCCATGGACAGAGTTAAACAAGTGAACTCCATACCAAACTTAGCACAAAAAATTAATCCTCTCACCTACGATCGGATAGAGAATTTTCAAATAGCATGCGTGAATGAAAAGCCACATAAAGAAATTTACCAATCTCGAAATCAGTTCACACACCGTTGATAGCCCAGTGTTTCTTTAAGCACACTCCTTCCTTTTCTTTCTTTGCTTTTATTTTTCTCATAGTTGTGCAATGCCATATCTCTCGGGCTTTCTAGTTGACTCTTTAGCGAGCTTTGGGTCGGCTATCCCTAAGCCAAACGGCCTTAGAGCACCAGGTTTTAAGAGACCCCTACGGACTTAATTGCTCAAGTCAAAAAGGCTTTATTGAGATCCAAGCTAACCACATTGAACGATACTTTCACAAAGTCTATCCATCTTTTGACGCAAACAACACGGTGGGAGCATACCCCGATTGCCCTGTTACTACTCAATGGACGCCCAGATAAGCATTAACAATATAGCACACATAACTCTCTTTTTTTTTTACAAGGAGTTCCACAAAAATCACATCAAACAAGTTAACACATACCAAATTACCAATGACACATGAACCAAACTCGAGACCGGCAAATCATCAAGTGGGACAGTGTGTGTGTGTGAGCATGCTTTCAAGTGACCAAATGCTATCCAACTATAGATGATACGGGCTAACCAAGTACTTCTTCAATATCATGTTCACGAGCGCAAAAGACTCGTGCAAGTGGTTGAATAAAGTTGATTTGACTGTTTTTAACTGGCGTACGCCTATATAGGACTGACATGCGCCAGTAACAACTGGGTCAATGGCCGATGGCTGACACGTGACAACTTACCCGCACAAGCCAGCATAATGCAAACGTACGCAATTATGGTTTTGCTGAGGCCATTTGGTTTTGGCTTGATGGGTTTTGAAAAAGTGGTTCGAAAGGGTTTGGATAAGGCTCGAAACACCCGGAACACTCAAAGCCCAAAACACACCAACGATCTCGGGATGTTCTTGACTTTAATTATCATCAGGGAATCAAAGACCGTAAATAAACTAATCTGAATAGTCCATAATAGGGTGTCTACAACTAGATTTGCTCTTCTGAACAGAACCTGGTTTTACCCTATTTACTGCTTTCGCATCCATGTCATCTATCACATCCTGCAAATATTTTACAGCTATAATCCCCATTAAACTGTTTCCCTGCCCTAATTGGCTAATAAATTGACTAATAAAAGAAGAATCGTAATGTTTTCACAAAATGCCTAAGTAGAGACCAATCTTCAGATTGAGCGAGAGAGGGTGCCTTAAAACCCTTCTCCTCTTGTAACCTGGCTCCCGAACATAGATATAATTATGACGGACTGGTGCTTTCACTTTTTCAAATCAAAGAACGCGGCAGGTGTTTCGAAATACGGTTCCTTGGGTATCGGACCTTCAAACCCGAGTGACGACTTTGTATTCCGAGCGCTTGCGCTCCCTCGATCCGGGCCCTGGTTTAGAAAGGAACGGAATCCTTTTTAAGGGCATGCTGCCCACAAAAAGAATCACTCGATTCATTACACAAGAACCCACAACCAAAAAGCGTAGTCTGCCTATGGTGATTAACTCCTAATAGAGGAGCAAAGATAATAGAATATCGATTTGTGTTGTAGGTTGTATCAAATATCACCACATCCCCCAAATACTGGTATGACTTTCTACATGTGACATCCGCCCAAAAACAATGACTCATCCTCCCCTCATCATCTTTCTCCATCGTAAAATAAAAACTGGGATTTTTGTTGTTGTTTGGTCTCAAAATACTTGTACAACATGTCGGCGTCATATCCATCTACGCAATTTCTCTCATCCCTATTTCTGTTATAAAGATCTTGTGGTAAAAATTCAACATTTTCAAAACCCCCGGCTTGGAACTCAAAAATACTCATGATAATTTGTTACCTTTTTCACAATAGGTGCTTTTCCAGGAGAACAAGACTGCATGTTAAACCTACTTAAAATTCTGTCAATGTAGGTTTTGTGAGACAAGCCAAGAATACCATTTGCTCTATCATGAAGGATTTGGATACCCAAAACATAAGATGCCTCACCAAGATCTTTCATATCAAAATGCATAAAGAGTAACTGCTTTGTCTTAGTCAAAAGTACAGTATCATTAGCAGCGAGTAGAATATCATCTACATACACTACAATAAAATACACCATTCCTAACTAAAAAAGATTTAATCGACAAATATAAGTCAATTACCGACTAAATATTTTTAGCTGGTTTAATATAGTACAATTGCCGACTAACCGTTTTTTGTTCCTGCAAAACCTATATTTTATCGACTAAAATAAATGTTAGTTAGGCAAAATGGCGTGCCAACCCATAATATTTGTGGGCGATGGTAGGAACTGTATGGCCGACTAAAATTTAATTGGTAAATGTTATAATTAGGGTGTTGATAATGCCAAAACTATTTTTGTTTGTGCCAAAATTGTAGTGCATAAAATCTTCTTTGTACCATGTGTATAAGATTTTATGCATTAGAGTTTTGATACAAGCAAAAACAGTTTTTGGCATATTCATTTTCCTATAATTAATGCCGACTATATTTTAGTTGGTAATATTGTTTTTTGCCGACTAAAAATAATTATTTTAGTCGGTAAATATCAATTTTTTGCCAATTCAATTAATCAACAACTGAAATACATTTGGCGACTAATTTATTTGATCGGCAGAGCATGAACATATACCGACTAACAATAAGTCTAGTCGGGAAATATCAATTTTTTTGCCTTAAAGGAAATAGATTTGCCGACTAAAAATATATCTAGTTGGGAAACCTCAATTGTTTTGCCAATTTAAAAAATATCAATATTTGTTCCGACTACATTAATCACGATGCAACCTTTCCGATCGAAACCGTTCATTTCTTCTTCTTTTTAATCATAAGATACTCATAAAATTTTGGCTCATTTAGGTTAAGGAAGCCCTTTCATCAACACGCAAATTCCTCAATAAAAAGAATTTTTCTATCTGATCAAGTGTCTATCTGTAGTAGACCGAACACAGTTCGCACCAGTTGGATGATGTCACACTCTAGCCGAACCTGGAGCTAGGCTTGGCACCTAGCCGGAGCCCGTCGCTCCCTTATTCGTCATCATATCAGGTTCGGCCTTCGCCGACGATGTACCACACTCGGCCACCCTCAGGGGCGGTTGTAGACACCCCAATCCGGACCTCAGAGAGTCTTTGTCCACCCCGATGATGAAATAAAGGAAACGGTACCTTTGCGAGCTTGAAAAAGGATTTTCCTAAGCCCATGTAAACCCAGAAACCCAGAAAACCTGAAAAGCCCAGATAAAGCCCAGACAAAGCCCAAAGGACCCTGGACCGAAGAAGGAGGCGCCGTGCGGAGCTGCACTCAAGCGCACGGCACCTTGAAAGTCAAGGAGCCGTGCGCGGCAAAACTTCACCGCACGGCGCCTTGAGTAAAAGGCTGACTGGCTCAGAAAGTTGTCGGCCACGCCAGTTTGAGCCACAGCTGATGACTGGCTCAGCCGAAAATGCACTTCTGGCCCTCCCAGAAAATACCTCCACTATTTGAAATTCAAAATCTTTGGCCTTTGCCTATAAATTGACCCCTCCACTCAAGGAAAAAAGGCCCCCTTCCTTGGAGTCTCCTTTTGGCATTCCTTTTGGCTCTCTCTCTCTTCTTTGCTTTTGTTTATCCCATAAGCTTTCTTCCTCTCTCTAGTTTTCACACCTACCTTCCTACTCCCATTTCCATGTCCAAGTCCTAAAGAATGTCATTCCCAAAAGATATTCTTTAAGTGCTTTCACTCGTTCCCTTCTCATCATTGAAATTGACATTTCATTAACTTCAAAACCCCATCACCCAAAATACCTAACCCCCACTCACACCCAAACTCCCTTTTGTCTCCTTTAACCTCCTCCACCTACATCCGTGACGATCTATCATCATCCTTGCATCAATGATCCTTGATCAAGCCCGATACCAAAGGTACAAACTAGTTTCCTTGGACTAGACTCTGTTCTGGTCCTGAGGGGACACTTCTGTCAGCAGGTCTAATCCCTTTTGGTTAGATCCTGACTAAAAACCCATTTTTATAAAATAAAATCAGTACTGTGCTGAAGTTGGGGAACCGCGCGGCTTGTTTATCAAGCGTGCGGCACCTTGACTCCAAGCGCACGGCAGGTTGCATGCTGATATTGTCGTAGGCGTCTGGATCTGAGTTTTCCTCTGTTGTGGTTGTCTATAACTATTGTTTATTGTTTCTATTGCTTTTAAAATAAGACCATATCTACAAGCCATGTTTTGGCTCTTTAAAAAGGCTTTTCTAGATCATCCCAAACGATCAAACATGCTAAAAACCGTTTTGAAACCTTGCTTTGAGAAAGATAACAACATTTTTGGGATGATCCGACTGCCATGAGGTTTCTGATGAGTTTTCCAAAAGATGTACAGAGAAAGCAATGAGCTAGATAATGTTTTGAAAGTCTACAACAGTCTGACAGCAAAGCAGGTACCCCGCACGGCATGTTGAGGTGCCGTGAATAGTATGACTGAGGTCCAGACAGTTTGATGAAAGTTATTTATTTCATCTGCACACATCATTTTACCACTATTGTACAGACAGCACCACATGCACATCAATGTGATATATTTCCCATGTCCCTTCCCCGTTATGTGCCTTTATTAAAGAGCTTAATCTTTTAAATGATGCTTGAAAGTTTTCCCCTTTTGAAAATATTAAGTAGAGACCAGTTTCCACCGGGCGAGTGGGGTGCTTTTTAAAGAAAAACCTTCCCCATTCGTAACGTGACTCCCAAACCCAAACTCTCAACGTTTTTGCTAGACCAAAAGCCTTTTACAAACGAATTCTCGGTTTCTCGGATCATCCATCTCAAAAATCCGGGTTGCGACTCTTCGAAAAAAAGGGCGCAGGAGCCCACAGTGGCGACTCCGCTGGGGATCGAAACTTCATTCAATACTTTTTTTTACAAAAATATTGAATGATCAAGAGGGCCAAGCTTGAAAGATGTTTTCAAAATGGGGATTTTTAAATATTTTTCGGAAGATTAAGCTCTTTTATCCTGTACACTTCGCACCACACAAGCCTCGCTAGCGTGTTTCGGCTACCTTGTCCGGTTTATCAGTGACAAGTTCTCCCGGAACGCCTAGCAACCCTCGACTATGATGAGCCATCGTGCTGTTTAACCATTGTCTTGTAATACACTCGACATGGGGTAGTACATTTTGGCTCTAGTCCGGGGAACCCTTCTGAGACCAAAACCAGCCTTTGCATTTGTACATAGCCATAGAACCTTCCCAACTAGGACAGGAACCCGTGGCTAGGACTTACGTGTTATATTCTGCTTACATGCTTTTTATTCCTGTACACACACATCATTCATGCATCATTGCATCTTGCGGGCTAGAGGATTAGGCTCCCTTAGAATTCTTTAGGGCCCTCCGGTCGGTCTAGGAGACCTTAAATCCATGGAGTTTGTGATACCTCCGGCGTTTGCCATTCCCGAACGGCTCCCTTGGTTTGGGTCTAGCCTTAAGCGCATGCGTATCTAGATTCTGATGGTCGCATTGCTCTGTCTCGGATGGTCATGGTAAGGAGATTGGCTCTAGTTCCGACTCGTTCAGAATTCAACCTGCCTGACGGCACCTACCCGAACTATCGAAAATCTTCTGTACAAATGTCTTAAGTGAGATTTAAGCCATGGTAGGTCCACTAGGACGGTCTAGGAAACCTTAAACCCATGGAGTTTGTGATACCTCCGGTGTTTGCCGTGCCCGAACGGCTCCCTTGGTTTGGGTCTAGCCTTAAGCGCGTGCGTATCTAGATTCCAATGGTCACATTGCTTTGTCTCGGATGGTCATGGTAAGGAGATTAGCTCTGGTTCTGACCCGTTCGGAATTTAACCTGCCTGACAGCACCTACCCGGACTATCGGAAATCTTCTGTACAAACGTCTTAAGTGAGATTCAAGCCACGGTCGGTCCTAGGCCTTTGTTTCTAGGAGATGGGTAGAAGTAGGGCGAGCATTCGGATCGGTTGTGAGTTGCTCCCTTTTGACTTGTTGCCAGTACTGCCAACATTGATCGCCTGCGGAGAAAAGAGGCTATACCCAATTGGTTTCGTCCGTCCCAAAGACTAGTTCGCGTACACACCCTGGAAGAAATTCCACTATTCGAAGTCCAAATTGAGCAAGAAGAACACCGGTTGTTAGAGGAACCCGTAGTAGAAGAACCCATAGTCCCAATCCCTCTCGAAAATCCTTTACCCATGGCTGATCAGGGAGACGGAATAGAAGAACTCAGGCAGAACATGGCTAACATGGATGCTCAGTTTAAATAGTCCCTCGTCGGTGTTGACGCACAACTCAAGGCCACTGTGGTTTTCATGAAAATGACATGAACATGCTAATGGAAAGCATGCAGGAAATCACTAACAAACTCCTGACTAAGACTCCTCCGCAGTTCGAACGACCCAAAGTTGAGATACCAGCAGCTAATCCCAACCTAGCCGCTCTCATGGATAAGATTGGCAAATTGGAGGAATCCATCCAAGAGACTAAGCGACTTGGAAAAGGAGAAATTGACATGAGCAAGTTATGCCTCTTTCCGAATGCCACGCTACTAGAAAAGTTCAAAGGAGTGGACTTTGCGAAGTTCGATGGAACCGGCGATCCAAGGGCCCATCTTCAAGGATATGTCGAATCCCTCACTATGCGCGGCATCGAAAAAGAAGCTATGGCCCAACTCTTCCATGAGTCCTTGTCTGGTCCAGCCCTGCAATGGTTCCTCTCTCTCGAACCATCCAAAAAAAGGACTTGGGAAGACATCGGGACAGCTTTTGTAGCACAGTATGACTTCAACGTCGACCTGAAGATGACCACGAGGGAGCTAGAAAGCATTAAGATGAGTGAGAAGGAAAGCTTCGCTGACTTTGGAGGGCTAAGGCCGCCCAGATGCAGAATAAGCCTGATTTGAAAGAACAGATACGGATAATAACCAAGAACTTGCCAAGCTCCTTTGCTCCGTATATGGTTCTTTTTCAGGCTGCTCCAAATTTTGAAACCTTTTATGATTCTGGACTGGCAGTAGAGGAGGATTTACGAGATGGAACTTTGGAGAAGAAAGAGTCAGGATCCGGGTCAAAATCCAAAAAGGCATATTCGGGAAACAGCAACGTTCTGTTCGGGTATACCAACCAGGCCGGAACCTCATCCACTAAACCTGTATAAGTCAACCAAATCTCCGAAAAACCGAAATCCCAGAGCCGAACCTTCACCCAATTCAACACTCCCAGATCTACTCTCCTTAAGAAACTCACGAAAATCGGAGTGTTGAAACCTCTTCCGCCACCACAAACCATTCCACCAAACCTAAACTAAAATGTCTACTATGACTTCCACCAAATGCCTGGCCATACCACCGACAACTGCATCCGCCTCCGTCATGAAATCCAAAACCTCATTGACAACAAGGTTGTCGATGCTCCACCTGCAGATAAACTAAACACCATCTCAAACCCTCTACCGCAACACAACGCTCCCTTCCGTATCAACCAAATCACCTTAGCCGAAAATCAAAGCCTCTCGGAGTTTGACCCTACCTTGTTCATTATCCCTGATACCGAACCAATGCTTGTTGGTGAAATTCCCGGAGAAACTGCCTTTCATTCTATATGGGAATGGGAAGATACATGGGGAGAATTGATTGCTGACTGGGAAGAGTTTGAAGCCGCCAACTTCCAATGAAATGATGAACCTTTATTCGAGGCCGGATGCGAGGTTGACTTGCAAAACATCCATGCCGATCCTCTTGATGGATACTCTTTGTATGCGCTGTTTGAAAATCAAGGGGAAAAGTACCAAGTTTTCCAAGAGATGCCTGAGTAGGAATAGGACCCAACACCAGACGAGTACCAGCTTTTGGCTTGGAATGATCCTTTGGATACCTTCTCATTGCCAGCCCTATTTGGTGGAGAATATCAGCCGGGATATCCATCTGAAATGATGACTTACAGTTGGCCGGAACTCGCTCCGCTCCGCCCAGATTTCTCTCACTTTAATGATTTCGTCATCAATAATTTATATAGCAATGTGACCCTCACCCCATGCCCGAATCTCCTTGGATGCGAAGAGGAAGTCGCTAGCAATGGGTTTGACCCAATGGACTACCTTGTAGATGGAATTGAATCCGAACCATCAGTTACTTTTCCAAAAGATGCTGATGTTGCTATGATGAACTTATGGGAAGATGAACCAGGGGTTGGAACAAACTTGTAGGCAAGCACCGAGGTAGTTAACATAAAAGTGGGAAACGAGGAATGGACTGTCAACAAAACAGTAATGGAGGCTGAAAAGCGGAAACCCGAAAATCTGTGGGATGACTTGGTCATTGCTGATTTAGCTGCCAATCTGCAGGATACAACTATCGAAAACAAGCGTAAAGCCCTTGCGGACTTATGGAGCGAGGAATCAAAGTACCACCAGATTGATCATCTGACCAGAAGCGGTCGTGTTTATCAACCTCCAAACCTCCAAGTCGGAGAATCTTCCAACCCTGCGGCCCCGGGGCCCTCTGATCCCTTTACCACCCCAGTTAAGAACACCTTCCGACCCTTTGACCCACCAGCCAAAGAACCTTCCCGACCAGAAAAGAACCCTGAAGGAATGATTAAGCGTCAACTCGAGCAAACCCATGCCAAGATGTCTGTTTGGGATGTGCTGGTCCATTCCACACGCCATCGTGAAGGACTCATCCAAACACTCTCTCAACTAAAGGTTCCTTCTGCTATAACCCCCGATGAGCTTGTGGCACTGATCAAAACCATACCTATTAAGCATGCCATTACTTTCACTGATCGAGACTTACCTGCGAAGGAACTGATCACAATCGGCCGCTGCACATCACCCTGAAATGCCACGGCAAATCGGTTCCAGTAATCCTGGTTGACAATGGTTCAGCAATTAATGTTTGTCCACTTCGCGTTGCTTCTGCTTGGGGTACAAAATAAGGACTTCTCCCCATCAGAAATCAAGGTCCGAGCATATGACAACACTCGGAGGGATGTGGTTGGGACTCTCATGATTCCTATGACCTTTGGACCATATCAGACCGAAGTAGAGTTTCACGTGGTGAATATTCCCGCCTCTTTTAACCTGCTACTGGGAAGGCCCTTGCTGCACCGGCCTGACATCATGGCTGTGCCCTCTACACTTCATCAGAAAATCCGGCTGGGACTAGAAACGGGAATGCTCACTATCCATGGAGACTTTGGAATTCATGCCCCTGTTGAGGACAATGCCCATCTCCTAGAAATTCAACACGGAGAAGAAGATATCGCCTTGGGAGGCTTCTCTCTGGATACTTCCCGGTCTGTCTATTTGGTTAGAATTGATGATGACTTCGCCGTCAGCAATGTTGCCATCAAAATAATGAAAAAGATGTCCAACATGCCAGGATTGGGGCTGGGAAAGAACCTCTAGGGCCCTGCCAAGTTTGAAGCTCATGGCACTCTAATGCGTACAACCGGCCTTAGTTACTTGCCTTCGAGCAACAGCAAGGTGAAGAAGGGCGACAGATTGGAAGACTACTTCGTCAAGGAGAAAGCAAAACAGATCTACCAGGGGCAGCCTGAACCATTCTGAGAAGCTAACACATTTCTGCCGGGGTTTGAGATATTCGCAAACGACGTCTGGCCGGAGAGTGATGAAGAGGTTGAAGTTGTGAAAGGACAAAAGGAGCTCGCCGACTGGATTGAGATCTTTGTTGTGGGTAATCTCGCGACTCTGTTCAGGGAGGACGAACTAATGGGTACAGCTGTAGAAGCGGAAGTGCTGATGATGAAACAAGATACTCCTGAGAATCCAACTTCGCTCATCATGGATGCCATTGGAGAGTACAAGAACTGGACCTTCATACCAAGCGCAACTCACCATGAGTATGAGTCTGAGTCTGAATCAGACTCGCTGAGTCCTCCGAGTCTTCCGAGTGCTGAAGTCTGAGTTAGTGCCTCTCGGCCCAAACTCTCAGAGTCTGTATTTCGAGTTCGAATCCACCCGTGTGTATGGTGCCCCCGAGGCCTCCGTTAGCAATGAAATGAATGAATTTGATTCTGCTTACTTCCCTGACTTTGAAATTAATTGCGTCAACCCTGATGATGAAGAGATTGATTCCGACGGGGACATCCCCAAAGAAATTCGATCCGTAATCAACAGGGAAGATGAAAGGCATGCTCAGCCTGTAAAAGAAGAAATCGTTTTAATAAATTTGAGAGATGGAGGGAATCCCCGGATGACCCAAATCGGTTCCGCGCTATCCAACGAAGAACGCGAAGCCCTTGTAAACTTGCTCAAAGAGTTCGAAGATGTGTTTGCATGGTCGCACGCGGATATGCCCGGAATCGATCCTGAGATTGTGGAGCACCGGATTCCCTTTTATCTCGATGCAAAGCCAATAAAATAGAAACTGAGACGTATGAGACCAGACTGGGTGCTTAAGATAAAAGAGGAAGTCACTAAGCAGATTAACGCTGGGTTTTTAATGGTAACCGAGTACCCTCAGTGGGTTGCAAACATCGTCCCCATGCCAAAGAAAGACGGTAAAATAAGGGTCTATGTTGACTTCAGGGACCTTAACAAAGCTAGCCCTAAAGATGACTTCCCGTTACCGCACATCGATGTGCTGGTTGATAATACCGCTGGCCATGCCCTGCTCTCTTTCATGGATGGTTTTTCAGGGTACAATCAAATCCTCATGGTCCCAGAAGATCGGGAAAAGACTACGTTCGTCACCGAATGGGGAACGTATTGTTACCGAGTCATGCCCTTCGGACTGAAGAACGCAGGATCTACTTATCAACGGGCCGCCACGGCATTGCTACAAAGAGGTAGAGATTTACGTTGATGATATGATTGTCAAAGCCAAAGAGTGGGAAGGACATCTACCCGCCCTCAGGAAATTCTTCGAAAGGATCAGAAAGTACAAAATGCCCCTCAATCCGGCCAAATGCACGTTTGGGGTTATTGCAGGGAAAATACTTGGGTTCATGATCACCACTCGAGGCATTGAAGTCGATGGAGCCGCCGCTATCTAAGAAGGATGTAAGGAGTTTCCTTGACAAAGTGCAGTTCATTAGTAGGTTCATTGCAAAGTTGACTTCAACTTGTGAACCCCTATTCCGTTTGCTTAGGAAAGGAGTGCCGTTCATTTAAGATGATAGGTGCCAGAAGGCTTTCGAAGCCATTAAGGCCTACTTGCACAAGCCGCCGGTGTTGACACCGCCCGTAACAGGAAAACCTTTGATCCTATACCTGTCGGTCACTCCGTCCTCGATGGGGTGTATGTTAGCACAGGAGGGAGACAATGGGGTTGAAAGGGCAGTTTACTACCTCAGTAAAAAGATGGTTAGACCCGAAGAACGTTATACCCCCTTAGAAAAGACATGCTGGGCACTCGTATGGGCTTCCAGGAAGTTGAGGCATTATATGTTGGCCTACCCGGTGAGGCTAATATCTCGAATGGATCCCATGAAGTATCTATTTGAAAAACCGGCTCTCACGGGAAGAATGGCACGATGGTTGTTAATGTTGGCCGAATTTGAGTTAAAGTATGTCACCCGAAAGTCAGTAAAAGGAAGAGTAGTTGCAGAATTCTTGGCCGATTACCCAGTCGAGGGAGGAAAAGATGCCGAATTCAATTTCCCCGATGAAGACATAATGGTGGTAGCCAAGGATGTTTGGCAGTTGTACTTTGATGGGGCAGCTAACCAGAAAGGGTTCGGAATTGGTGTACTACTTATTTCGCCCGATGGATCGCACATCCCGTTGGCATTCAAGCTTAACTTTGAAGTCACCAATAATCAAGCAGAGTACGAGGCTTGCATCGTGGCCATGGAGGCGGCCATCGAGATCGGCATAGAAAAGCTAGAAGTTGTAGGAGATTCGAACTTGGTTGTGTCCTAGGCGAATGGTGACTAGAAGGTCAAGGAAGAAAAGTTGAAACCGTATCATCAGGATCTCGAAGACCTCATCCCTCATTTCAGCAAGGTGACATTCTCTCATGTCCCAAGGCTCAAAAATCAATTTGCAGACGCTTTAGCAACTCTGGCATCCATGGTCGAGATCCCTGTTGGGGTAAAGTTAAAGCCAATTGTGATAGAACAAAGAGATACTCCGGTACACCAGCACGTCATGGTGATTGACGAACCCGATAATGGCCACCCATGGTATTATGACATTTGGAGATATGTAGAAAGAGGAGAATACCCCATGGGAGTAAGCAAGAAGGATCCAATTGCTCTCCAGAGAATGGCGGCTCAATACATTATCTGCGGAGGGAACTTATATCGAAGATCACACTGTGGCACACACAAGCTCTGTATCCATGGAGAAGATGCGAAATGGGTAATGGAAGAAGTTCACGAAGGTGTATGCGGTCCCCACATGAATGGCATAATGCTTGACAAGAAAATCCTTAGGCAGAGATACTTCTGGTCCACCATGGAAACAGAATGTGTAGAGTATGTGCGAAGGTGTAGAAAATGTCAAATTCACGCCAACCTCACGCATGTTCCACCGCATGAATTGCAACAAATGACCACGCCATGGCCTTTCTCGACATGGGGAATCGGCGTCATCGGAAGAATAGTGCCAGCGGCTTCCAACGGTCACAAGTTTATTTTAGTAACCATCGATTACTTTACAAAATGGGAAGAAGCTGCTTCCTACACCACTTTGACCGCAGTTCAAGTTGTGCACTTCATCAAGCAAAATGTCATTTATCGGTACGGGGTCCCCCAGGCTTTTATATCTGATAATGGGGTTCATTTTAAAGGACGGGCTCGGGAAGTGTTGGGTGAGTTTCAAGTCCAAGTGCACAAGTCAACGACCTATCGGCCGCAGACCAACGGCGCTGTGGAAGCAACTAACAAAACGATCAAAGCCATTCTGGAGAAATCTATCCAATCTACAAGGGACTGGCATGAGCAGCTACCCCTAGCTTTGTGGGGGTATCGCACGTCTGTACGAACACCAACAGGAGCAACCCCCTACTCTTTGGTTTATGGAATGGAAGCAGTGCTCCCCATTGAGTTAGAAGTCCCATCTCTTCGGACTATTATTGAGTGTGAGGTCCAAGAGGCGGAATGGCTGAATAATCAATTCGAAGAGCTTGTGCTGTTTGATGAACACCGATTAAGGGCTCTTTACCACATTCAAGGGTATCAACGAAGGATTGCACGGGCATTTAACAAGAAAGTAAAATCCAGAGACTTGACAGAGGGTGACGTGGTTTTAAAGGAAATTCGAGCTCCGGTCTACGACCCACGAGGAAAGTTCCGGCCAAAATGGTCCGGGCCATACATTATCAAGACTATTCTATCTAGAGGAGCTATTCAACTCATCGACTTGGACGGAAACGAATTCTCAACCCTGGTTAATTTGGATAAACTCAAACGTTATTACCCCTGAGAGAAGCTCGTTGGGCTGAAAACCGCAAGGGCGGGCAGACCCAAGCAAAAATTAGAGCAAAACCTACTAGGATGAAAACCCGTCAGGGCATGCTAGGCAAAAGTTAAGGCATGAAATAAATGAACTTGCTAGGCCGAAAACCCGAAAACGCGGTTCTAGGCAAAAGTAAGAGCGCAAAAGGAAAGTGTCAAAACCAGAGCGCACCCTACCCTGAACTACGTCATGACTTGATTCCTTCGCCAGGAGGATACGTAGACAGTCTCATACCGAGACCCGGTCGCGATCCGTCAAAATAAAAAAAATAAAAAAAAACCAGGTTGAGAAGGCTTGAAGGACAAGAGTCAAGAAGGGGGAAACCCTCCAAAACTCGTTTTTATTAACACGATTACTTTTACTACATGAGGTTGAGCAAAGCTTTCAAAATAAAAGAAGTACAACATAATGAAAATGGGTCCATAATTTATTCAACGGCCAGGGTGGTAGGATCGAGTCAGTTTCCTTGAGCCCCAGCCCTTGCAGCAATGTCCCTCCTAAGCCACTTACGATAACTCCCGCGCATCGCCACAAAAGGGTAGGGATGCGCATCGGTCACCTCGCGTGTCCTCCAGAAGCGCTGGTAATGGCAAAGAACTGAATGGCTGAAAAGAGGCAGAACCACGTCCACGAGAACCTCTGCAGGGGCCTCCTGCCTCAAACCTAGCTGTCGCTGGATACGATAAGAGATGTAGAAGGTAAAGGCCCCCAAACCAACAAGAACGACCCACTGAGGGCCCATATAGTGCACTGTCATGGGAGGAAGATCTAACCATCGACACCTCCAAGCAATAGTCTCCGCTCGCCGGCGCCTGAAGAAATTAACCCATTCGGTCCTGCTCCTATCAGCAAACTCGAAACATCGCTGAGAAAGTAACCTCGCCCCATATGACCAATTGCCAGAAGGAATGGTCAGCACATTCACCTTGTCGTAGAACCAAATCTGTGAGATGAGAGAGAAAACAAGTAAGAAACCGTAGAAAGCCAAACCAAGTGTCGAGGTAAAATGAGAACGTGAGAAAAATCCGAAAAAGGAGAGCTGAGTGAGAAACCGACTTGTAGGAGGAGAGGACTACCCCTGAAAGTCTGGGTCTCTCCAAAACGAACCTTGTCCAAACCTATCAGAGTCTCGGCCAAAACCATCGGAATCACGTCCTTTCGGGCCTCAACCTGAACGGCGACGCTGACCAACGCCGAGCTAGCGTGACCGGCAGAAGGAACTAAGAGGTAGGCCGCGAGTAAGCACATGCAGACAGCAGTCATGCGTCGGGTCTGATAAGTCATGTCTCCAAGATCGCCAGGAGGAGAAAACAGCTCGATAAGGTGCATGACATTGAGATGGTCATTCCTAACCAAATAGCGAGCAGCACCATCACGTAGTCCAAGGGCCGCGACCAAGACCCTGTAAGCACTTTCACGTACAGGAGGGACGATGACCTCCCCTGAACCAAAACCCTCAAGGTACGCACGGAACTCCTCGACAGTAGGACAGAGCTCCTGATCACCAAACCGGAACACATGGACCTCCAGATCCCAGAAACTCGCAGCTGCCCTCAAAAGCTCGGGACGAAGGCGAATGTTGCGGAGGTACCGCATGGAATAGAGGCCGTGGGCTTGGAAGTTGAGCCAATCAACGCCTTCCATGGAAGCCAACCATGGACGGAGTGAGCCGGTGAGAGAAAGAGCCATTTCAAAGAGTAAAGAAAGAAGATTGAGGTGAGAAGGATGTGATATGAGAGAGCTTGAATTTATAAGAGGAGTGGGAAGGACAACTTGAACTTTCAAAGAGCCTTGGGTTCCAAAAGTGCACATTTTCCATGAGTCCTACATGGAGAAAAGCTTGGTCAAGTCCTAAAAGGTTCAAAACAGACATGCACTGGTTCAAAAATGCCCTTGCATCGGTCAAACCTCAACCCCCGAGCAATCTGTCTTGGAAAACAGCAAAACTGGAATCTGTCAGGAAAGCTGCCTCGCGCGGCACCTTGCCGCATCGCACGGCACGTTGAAACCGAGGAAGTCCCACGGCAGAGTGATTGAGTTACCGTGTGACAGATCCAAACCCGCGCGGCATCTTGGAGCATCCGCACGGCACCTTGACTCTGCATTTCTGCAGTTTTTGGCAGCAACACATCAAGATGGAATCAGGGCACTATGAAGCACCAGCAAGCACCTAAACACACTCCAACGGGTATTTGGGACTTCAGGGACTTTTCGTTTCGAGACAACTCCCGGGATTCGTCATCATGGCATGAAAACTCGATAAAATCCGTTTCTTGAGCCATGTCGAGGTATCAAAATCCGTTTCAAGTCATTCCAAGCTGATTTTCTAAGTCCTACAGGTCATAATGGTCGAAAGTGGCTTAGTCCAAGTTCCGGTTCGTGTCCAGAGTCAAAACTCGAGAATGTCACATGTTAAAGTCAATGTTTTCCTACTTTTCAAAGCAGAATTTCTGAGTCTCATATCGAGATTTAAAGGCCGTCATTGTCTCGTACTTGTGTCCGGAATCGGTTACGAAGGTGTCTATATAAATTCTCGTATGCAGAGTCAATCTTTCAAAGGTTCATCTAATTACTTTCTTTGACTTCTATTCCATTGTCGATATGCTTTGATTGTTAATATGTCGTTGTAAACCTCATATTCAGCTCAATCTCTTGGATCAATGGCCAGTTGCACGTTTTAGTTATTCAGTTTTCTTCATGCAAACAAAAGAAGATTGAATGACATAAACGGTAGAGGAACAAAATCTCTATATAAATCCCAAAAGGCATCCGTGAGTCGAAGTACAAAAGGGGCACAATGGCCCAATGATCAAATCCTATCTACCAAGGCAAACAGGCGCCCTTCAAAGGAAGCACGCAGGCTCCGTCAAAAGAACAAAACAAAAGAGGAGCTCAACTCGCATCCCGCCTCGCCCTCTCCTCCTCGCCCTCCTCGAGACCTCTCGCCACCGGAGAGCCGCCGCCTCCGAAGGTGGCTCTGGGCACGGTGCCCCTTGAGGTGGCCTCCAGGTCAACGTCCGTGGGCTCGGTAGTCTTGTCCTCAGAGACGTCAATAGGCTCATCCTCGGTCCCTGCCGAGTGTCGCGCCCTCTTCGATGGCGGCTCCTCCCGTGAGCCGACAGAGGAGACCTGTCGTGCTAAAAAACGAACAGACTTCCGCCGTAACCCTCGTGAAGCCCCTCCTCTAGCCTGCAATGGTATAGCATTCATATAACATTTGCATCATGATATAAGCAATAGGAGTGAAATAAATAGCTAAGGTTCGAGAGAGTACCATCGTCCCACCAACGCGAGGCAACACCTTCGGAGGGTGGCCCATGGCGTACTGTCTCACCAGCTGCTCCAGGCCCATCATGGCCTCCGCCATCTCCTTCACGTACCGTGGAGGAACCTGCAATGAAGAAGTTGGTTAGAGCATGCAAAAGAGCGAATTTATAAAGGAATGGAAACACGTTATACCTGAGCAAGAAACTCTAGAGCCTCAGCTGAAGGGCATGGCACTGCAACCAGGCCCAGGGCTCCCTGAGGAGTCGTCACGTCCACTGTCCAAGAGAGGGCAGGGAGGCTAACACCACTCGGGCCCGCACCCTCGCTGCGACCTCCGTCACCACGGCCCCTGTCTCCTCCGCTGCCTCCATCACCTCTGTCTCGTCTCCTTCCTCTTCTCCCTCTAACGCTGCCTCGCATTGCCTGTGCCGCTTCCCAAGCAGCGCGTATCCCCAGACTCGGCATCAAGTACCGAGCATGGTACTCCGCATAGTCAGCAGCGAGACTAGCGCCTGCCTCGAAGAACGGCTCCAACTCGAGGTCTGGCCGTGTGAACTGCTCGACCTCCCTCCACGTGCATCGGTTCCCCTTCCTCACCGAGCGCAGCCGCCCAGGGACTCGGTAAAAGCGCCCAGCAACGATCGGCGTGACACTCTGGTCACCCAAGTACCATCGCCACCGTAAGGGGACTCGAGAAGCACTCTCCCTAGCAACCTCCCTACTCTGCACAACGTAAGGGATCTCGAAGGTCCCAGACCCGCCAGCGGACCTGTCTTCAAGAATGAGCAATATCAAGATGTTGTTTGAAAGAAATAAACAAGAAAGCTATGGAACAGATATGGAAATGCCTTAGTACCTGATCAGGACGCAGCTCGTCAGACTTTAAGGCATCCAAATTTGCCTCTTCCCTTCTTCACTCCTTTGTACTCCGTCGACCAGCGTAAGGCCCGATGGAGTATCGTGTCGTCGGGACACGTGGTCTCGGGAGGGTACATCCCTATCACCTCGTACGTCCAAAGCTGCAATTCAAGACATTGAAAGTTAGCACAAGATAGACATTGAATGAATGTGAATGGAAAGCTAACTATTCATAAGAAAGGAAATGAGATATACCTCCCAGACCTTCCAGTAGCCTCCGAGGCTCACTCCTGCCCCGCGAGAAAGAGAACCCATGAAGGCATAGCACGTCCCCAGTGCTGCACCTCCCCAGTCGAAACGGGCGATCTCCCCGACGTCCTTCAAGGCCGGGAGAAGCGAAAGGTGTACCCGGTTGCGCCTGTTGGGAAACAAGGACGCGCCGAGTAAGTATAGCAGAAAGCACCTCGCCATCTGCTCCTCCTCCACCTTGTCAGTCGGAAGCCCCTCTGTCCAAAACCCGAGTAGCTGAGCATACTTCGCGTCGTCGACCTCGCCCTCGGCTCATATCCCAAGATCGCCCGTTGGAATGCCGCCGCCTCCTATGGCGGCATCAAAGGAATAGGGTCACCTCGACCGAGACCGGTGATCGCCGGAAGTCCAATGGCCACGGCCAGCTCCAAAGGAGAAGTGGAGGGTATTCATCGTGTCCCACCACCTCTCAGCAGGCCTCACCACCGGGCGGTCATTGCACACGCCCGCTAACACCCGACAAACTTTCCTCGGCCCCGCTCGCCTCACTATCCTCGTGAGCCTCGAGCAACCTCTCCTAGAAAGTCGGTACAGCCGCTGAACCCCGTAGCATGAGAGCGAGATCGCCTGTTGCAACAAATCAGCAGTATTTAGTAAACAAGCATAGCATGCAATACAGTGGTATACTTAGATGCAGAGAAATGGAAATACAATGCGTTGGAATCTGAATATCGATATTTAAAGTATACCTCGTCTCGCCGCAAGGAAAGGTGCCGCCGAGGGTCCCTCAAGAGAGTCTCGTCGTACGTAGGCCTCCTCGGTATGTATGGTCGGTGCCGAAGGCACCATCACGTGGCCGAAGTGGCACGAGGTCGCCTCGCCATAGGCTCTTCTCTCGCAAGGCTAGCGCCGCCTTGCCCACCACAAGATCGCGAGGGCCATCACCCTCCGCCTCCTCATCAACTCCACTCCTCCGCAGCCTCCGGCTCTAACACCTCACCGAGCTCGGCCAGCCTCGCTCGGCCGCGAGCAAAGCGTCACAACCAGTGGAACCCCGCACCACCTCCAGAACGTCCGCTATGGACGCCGTCACTAAATAGTCGCCCATGCCTATATGGCATGATGACCCTGCACCTGTGCCGCTGCCCACGAACATGGGCGACGTATCTTCCGACTCTGGCTCCACCACCGGCTCGCTCTCGACAATGGGGGCCTTCCCCAAGTCAGTCCGGGGCTCTCTCACAGGAGAAGTCTCCGCCTCCTCTACCGCCCGGTCTAAACTACCACTGTCGGGACCCTCCGTGGTCCTCTCCTCCACGTCAACCGCTACCTCTGACCGGCCTAAGACCTCGGCGCCGCCCCTCGACTCCACTGCACCCGGAGTCTCCGTCCCCTGGCCGTACCTGGTCAATACTACGCTGCCACCATCCTCACCGTCACTACCAACCACTGCAGCGGCCGGGGCCGTGGCCTCCTCGGCCAATGTCGCCTGGTCCGAGACCCGTGTGGTCTCCGGAACACCCTTAGCTATCGTGTCATCCCCCGGAGGGACGGAAGATGGTGTAACCTCGACCTGGGATGGTGTATCATCGCTGGGTAAATCCTCCCGTTCCATGATCGTAATGTATGAGAGAGAGAGAGAGCAGTCGGGAGAGAGAGAGAACGATAGTGAGGAAGAGAGAGTGATCGAAAGAGAGAGGTACTTGGAGAGAGAGATGATCGAGAGCGAGAGAGAGATAGCCGTGAGAGAGAGAAATGAACGAGAGAGACAGGAGAGAGGGAAATTCAAACGGTATGGGTGTACTGTGTACACCATATATATATATATAATCCCCCGAACCGGTTCACTCGAAAACCAATTCTGGACCGGGTTCGCAGCTAGCCTGGCCGCACGGCACCCTTAGACAGGGCGCACGACACGTTGAACGAATATGCAGTCCTTTTGGTCTGAGGTACCGTGCGTTTCCAATTTCGCTGCGCACGGCACCTTGATTTGTTTCGACAGTTTGCTTCCTGAAAGTAGTTCGTGGCATTTTCATGATCGATTCAACTCGGAATTGGACGATAGATGCAAGTAGAAGGAGGAAGAAATGACTTTTTCATTAAATAAAACCCGGGGTTTCCCCCGGGATTTGCCATTACATTTTTAAAAAAAAGAAGAAAGAAACAAAACAGAAACAAAAACAAACAGGGCCTACTGCCCTTCTTCCTTCTTCTTCTTAGTCCTACTTCTTCTTCTTCTTCTTCTTCTTCATCTCTCCTCTTCCTCCTCAGTCGTTGCCCCCATCCGAGGCATCGTTTGCCCCGTCCGAACGGTCGTCCGAACCATTCGGATTCCCCTCAGAATCCTCCACAGAATCGTCCGACTCACGCCCGGGAACGGACTCTGGGTCGTCTTTGTCATCTAACTGGTCGAAGCAGAAGTCTTGAAGGTTGGAGACAGCACGGCGAAGGGAGCGGATGGTTGTGATAAGCCTCGTAATCTGAGTGTTTAACTCTTCGATCTCCCCTCGATAGTAGGCCATCTCGGCCTCCAAGGACTCGACACGGGCTGCCAATCGACTGTTGTCCATCCCGGAGCGACCTGTTTTCAAGGAAAAAAATGGGAGAATGTAGGAGACTCTTGAGATTTTGATGGTGGTGCATGGAATGAGGCACCGCCATGTTTATAAAGACGCCCCGGCCACGAAGGGGCACGCCTGCATTAATGAGTACCCTTAAACCTGCCAACTGTTCTCAGAAATCGAAGGGGTGCCTGGAAAGAGAGGTACCGTGCGCCGTGGACCTTGCCCACACGGCACCTTGGCTTCAGGAGATTCAATGTTTTCTCGGAAATTGATCCAATCAGCCACCAAAATCCTCTTGGAAACTCAATTTTCAGCCGTTTTGCAGTAAAAGTCCCTTAGAATGTTGTGCATTGGTTATGGCACCATTTGATCCCCCGGGAATTTGCCGTAGTCGCCTTTTCCTCGGTATTAGTCCTCTGGGACTTGCCGTGACTAGTCTCTGAATTTTTAGTCTAACGTTTTAGCTCGACATATTTTCCCCAACAGGTCAAAAATTCAAAATTCAATTTTCGCCTCCCGAGGGCTCGTCTCAAAAATTTAAAATTCAATTTTCGCCTTCCGAGGGCTCGTCTCAAAAATTCAAAATTCAATTTTTGCCTCCCGAGGGCTCGTCTCACTTTTTCGTCTCTAGAGCTACGGTCTAACGGACCTAACGTCTCTTCGTCTTTGAAGCCACGGTCTAATGGACCTAACGTCTCTTCGTCTCTCGAGCCACGGTCTAACGGACCTAATGTCTCTTCATCTCTCAAGCTACGGCATAACCAACCTAAAGTCTCTGCTCGTCTCAGTTTTTGCCCCCCGAGGGCTCGTCTCGAATTCTTCGCAATATTTGCATGACACACGACACCACAAGCACTTCGTTGTTGCCTCTGCACGATTTTGTCCTCCGGGACTTGTTTTCTCGCATTGCATTGTCCCAATCGAACTACGCTGGTCTGATCCCTACAACGGGGTACATAGGCAGCTCCCCGAGCGCGACCACCATCGTTATTTACTTGCATTTTTCGTTTTGCCTCCGTTCAAAGGCTCTAGGGCAACGGATTGGGATGCCTATTCTTTAAGCGTCACTCATACCAATCAATGGTATTTGAGTTACGTTAAAGAGGGACAACTGTAGACACCCCAATTCGGACCTCAGAGAGTCTTTGTCCGGCCCGATGATGAAATAAAGGAAACGGTACCTTTGCGAGCTTGAAAAAGGATTTTCCTAAGCCCATGTAAACCCAGAAACCTAGAAAACCTGAAAAGCCCAGATAAAGCCCAGACAAAGCCCAAAGGACCCTGGACCGAAATAGGAGGTACCGTGCGGAACGGGATTAAAGCGCACGGCATCTTGAAATTCAAGGGGCCGTGCGCGACCAACCTCTACCGCACGGCGCCTTGAGTAAAAGGCTGACTGGCTCAGAAAGTTGTCGGCCACGCCAGTTTGAGCCACAGCTGATGACTGGCTCAGCCGAAAATACACTTCTGGCCCGCCCAGAAAATACCTCCACTATTTGAAATTCAAAATCCTTGGCCTTTGCCTATAAATTGACCCCTCCACTCAAGGAAAAAAGGCCCCCTTCCTTGGAGTCTCCTTTTGGCATTCCTTTTGGCTTTCTCTCTCTTCTTTGCTTTTGTGTATCCCATAAGCCTTCTTCCTCTCTCTAGTTTTCACACCCACATTCTTACTTCCACTTCCATGTCTAAGTCCTAAAGAATGTCATTCCCAAAAGACATTCTTTAAGTGCTTTCACTCATTCTTGACCTTTCATTAACTTCAAAGCCCCATCAACCCAAAATACCTAACCCCCACTCACACCCAAACTCCCTTTTGTCTCATTTAACCTCATCCACCTACATCCGTGAAGATCCATCCTCATCCTTGCATCAACGATCCTTGATCAAGCCCGATACCAAAGGAACAAACTAGTTTCCTTGGACTAGACTCCGTTCTGGTCCTGAGAGGACTCTTCTGTCAGCAGGTCTAATCCCTTTTGGTTAGATCCTGACTAAAAACCCATTTTTATAAAATAAAACTAGTACTGTGCTAAAGTTGGGGAACCGCGCGGCTTGTTTATCAGGTGCGCGACACCTTGACTCCCAGCGCACGACAGGTTGCATGCTGATATTGTCGTAGGCAGTCCTGATCTCGAAGTTTTCCTCTGTGGTTGTCTCAGAATCGTTGTTTATTGTTTCATTGTTAAAATAAGACCACATCTACAAGCCATGTTTTGGCTCTTTAAAAAGGCTTTTCTAGATCATCCCAAACGATCAAACATGCTAAAAACCGTTTTGAAACCTTGCTTTGAGAAAGATAACAACATTTTTGGGATGATCCGACTGCCATGAGGTTTCTGATGAGTTTTCCACAAGATGTACAGAGAAAGCAATGAGCTAGATAATGTCTTGAAAGTCTGCAACAGTCTGACAGCAGAGCAGGTACCCTGCACGGCATGTTGAGGTGCCGTGCGCGGCAGCTCAAGGTGCCGTGAATAGTATGACTAAGGTCCAGACAGTTTGCTGAAAGCTATTTACTTCATCTGCACACATCATTTTACCACTATTGTACAGATAGCACCACATGCACATCAATGTGATATATTTTCCATGTCCCTTCCCCGTTATGTGCGTTATTAAAGAGCTTAATCTTTTAAATGATGCTTGAAAGTTTTCCCCTTTTGAAACATTAAGTAGAGACCGATTTTCACCGGACGAGTGGGGTGCTTTTTAAAGAAAAACCTTTCTCATTAGTAACGTGGCTCCCGAACCCAAAATCTCAATGTTTTTGCGAGACCAAAAGCCTTTTACAAACGAATTCTCGGTTTCTCGGATCATCCATATCAAAAATCCGGGTGGCGACTCTTCGAAAAAAAGGGCGCGGGAGCCCACAACAGTTCTGACAAAGGACAGCTGCACGTGATCAACACTGGGCTCGGCCAGGAGTGGGGCTCGACCACCCGCGGAGATGCACCTATTTCCCATGTGCATAAACGGTTACACTGGAGGGTAATCATGAGTGCACATGGGCAGTGCCAGCTCACACTAAAACGGTTACCAGATCCGTTCAGTGATGTCACGACGGCGTCACTCGACCCGTGCAAGGCACGTGCTCGTACTTGGAGAGCAAGCTAAGGAGACTCTATAAATTCCAAGGGATGGCAGCCCTAAGAGGTACATGCTTCTAGACACACTCAAACCTTAGTCTCTTACCTTCTTCTCTGCATACACTTATCCTCTCACCGGAGGGCCTTGCCGGGGAAACCCCGGCCTGATCTTTAGTCGTGCGTTCATCTTGCAGAGTTGACGGAGAGGCTAGACAACTCGCCATCAAACAGAGGAAGAGCTTGGATCAAGGTTCACAAGCCACACACTATCCATATTCAGTTAACTTCATTCTTGGTACGAATGATCTAATTTGTATTACGTCAAAGATAGATGATTTCAATTGGCAAAAAAGACCTCAAGTGGGGCTTGGGTAGTGTACTGTAACACTTAAACACCTCTGAACGCATTAAATGTATTGCGATCATGTAGTCGCCGATATCTAATGATATCTGATTTTGATGACAATATATAATCGGTAAGACGTTAAATCTAAATGGTACAGATCAAGCATTATAGAAAATGACTCAGTTACCATTCAAATCTATATTTCTAATCTACTTGATTAGTCAACCAAGTTTTATGTTGCACTTGTTGTTGCAGTAGCCACACAATCGCGAGACAATCATGATGATCGAGACCGTTGATTTTGTTGCATCTTTTGATTTGTTCATTCTCATAAATTTGCAACTCAATCAGGTTTAAAAAAACCCCTTTATCGAGCCATGAACTCATTAGGAAAAATAGTATTTTCCGTTCGATCAATTGTCTAACAAAAAATGATCAACGATAATCTCTGCAAGAATGACCTAACCCATAATCAATTGAGGATAGATGGTTTTGATTGCGCAAAAGACCACAAGTGGGGCTCAGGTGGTGTTCTATAAGAGTTTAATGCTTTTGGATGTAGTAAAAGTCTTCCGATCATGTGGTTGCTGATATTAGATGGTCTCTGATTTTGGTGACATTCCTATAATCAGTAAGACGTGACATATTTCGTGAAAATAATGGCGGCATTTTTGTAAGGGGGGAGCTATTTGCAATTACAAATTTTCTGAACGTAACTTGTTTAACCTATGGTAACAATTTATGTGCATATGATAACAGACTACGTTCAGAAAATTTGTGGTTGCAAATAGCTTGCCCCTTTTGTAACTCTCGAGAAATCATCTCCAATATCAAAACGGCACCGTTTGTTAACACCTGAAAATAAACCATCCTCAATTACACGCTTCCCCCCTCTCCCTCACTTCGTCAGTTCCTCCCCTCCCACCAACCCACCCCCCGCTCTCTCGCTCTCTACCTCTCAAGTCTCCCGCTCCTCTCAATCAAACCCCCCACTGATGAAAACCCCTCTCTCCTAGCTCCGACTCTGCGTACCCTGGTGCTTTTCCTCCGACTCTGCGTCTCCAGCGTGGCAGAGCCGTTGTGTGTTTCTCTCTCTCGCTCCTCCACCTCTGCTAGGTATCTCTCTCTCTCTCTCTCTCGATATGTATATGTTGATCTAAGCCCTAGCCTTTTCAAACATAGATCTGTCACCTATAAGCAAACAAATTGGCAATTCGATTCCTAATCTAGTATGCTAACTCAGAAAGCAATGACGTTTTGGGTATTTGATATGCTGTTTTGATAGGAATCATAGGATTGCAGAATTTGCATTGGGCAATATTTTTTTAAGTTCTTCCTTGGGATGGTTGTTTATGTTTGTTTAATTTGACAGTGGGAAGACTTATAGTCTATTACTAGATTATTTACTCATTTAAGGTTTGCTACCACTTTAGGTCTCAGGTTTAAAACTTCTCATGGGATATCAACTCTTACGTGCTCAGGCTCCATTCCGGAACGCGAATAACCTGCTTATTTTTTAAGCAGATAATTTCAAGCTCAAAAATAATGTGTTTATGCAAATAATTTTCCTACCGCTACGGATCTTGTTTGATAGATCTCATCAAGATCTTTAATACGGTGCAAAAAAAAAAATAAAAAAATTATTTTTCGTTTACATTATTTTTTAGTTTGAAAATGTGAAATAAACTGCTTATTTTTTAAGAAAGTTTCTGGAACGGAGCCTCAGTCTATAAAAGGTTTTATTCTGGCTTTAATCAGACTTTCCGCTAGGGGAGGGTGAAATTTCATCTCTAGGGATTTGTCGAGGTACAAACAAGCTAGCCCTATTACCCTATGTTTATCAAAGAGAATTCCAAATTAATGCATTATATTTACCGTACTATGGGAGTCATGACAATTTGAGGGGGCAGTCACCTTCTTACACCCCCTTTGGTTCATCGATCAGTGGTTACCGAATAATTATATGATAGGGAAGAAAGAATGGGGCATGGCCAAGGCCACTAGGCACTGGTTGCACAGAATGATATATCTTGCAGTTAGACCACTCCCTCCCACCTTTATTCCTTTTACTTATGAAGTACTATATTCTTTTAATAATCTGTTAGGATAAAGTATGCCATGCTTCTATTTTTTTCTCCGTATCGTCTGAACATAAGAGAAAGAGAAAGAACCTAAACTGGTCAGGGTCACCGATAGGGCTGTAAACGAGCCGAACTCTATCAGGCTCAGGCTCGGTTTGGCAAAGTATTGGTCAGGCTCGAGTTCGGCTCGGGCTCGATTTAAGCTTGAATATTTGAGCTCGAGTTTGGCTTGTCAAATATTTTCAAGGTTCGGGCTCGGCTCGCCAAGGCTCATTAAACCAGAACGAGCCCAACCCGCTTTAGTTCGACAAGGCTTTTTTTTTTTTTTCCGGTGGCAGAACAAATCTGATATAAGCAACAAAAAATTCCAACAGCATGATCACATTAGCCAAACTAAATCTTCAAAATACCAAGAAACTACGCAAATAACAACCAGAATCCATCAAGAACAAATGTTACAGTACATTCTGATCTATATATTCGTTTATGTGGACAGTTATATGGAGGGAGAGAGAGAGAGAGAGAGAGGGGGGGGGGGGAGGGAGGGAGGGAGGGAGGAGCGAGGGAGCGAGGGAGCGAGGGAGAGAGAGAGAGAGAGAGAGAGAGAGAGAGAGAGAGAGAGAGAGAGAGAGTAATCCAAGTACGATGCCGAGGGCGAAAAGGCGGCGACGGCGACAATGACAGAGAAGAAGGGTAGATCGAAGCAATGGCGAGCTGATCGCGATGGGGAAAAGATACAGTAAACTGGTGAGAGGATCGCGACGAGGCTTGAGAGGAGGGATCAGAGAAGAGACGACAAAGAAAGGCTGCGGCGTGATGTTTGCAAAGGATTGGAGTTTGAGAAGAGGCGGCAGAGAGGGGAGGGGTGGGAAAAGATGAAATAGAAACCCTAGCTATTCACGTTCTCTAGGCACCGAGCACAAAAGTAAAAATATAAAGGATAATTTACACATATACCTTAAAGTATGTAATAATTACAAGTATACCCCAAAACTAATAATATTTACATTTTGGTCCCAGGTTCGCGAGCCTATCCGAGCCAAATACTGTCTTGCTCAGGTTCGGCTCGTTTATTGAACGTGCCTAAAATTGAGGTTCAAGTTCGGCTCGTTTAGTAGACGAATCGAATTCAAATGAACCCTTACCAAACCGAATATTGATAACGGCTCAGTTCATTTACAGCCCTAGTCACCGACAATGTTTGCTTTTTTGAATGGGCAATTTAATCGTGTAAAATCTGGTATGCACCATCAATTGAAGTTACCATTAAACTATGTTTTGATAAGTGTTGGGTTAAGTTTACTAATTTGTGTGCCTCCATTAATGAAAATTTGTAAATCTGTCCCTGGGCACTACGCGACGGCTCTAAGGGGCACCAAGTATTTTTCCTATTTAAGGGTATCTAGTGATGGGCCTGACTTTGATAGAAAAGAGAGTAATAGGCCTGATACTGGGCCCAATCTTGGCCCCGAGCCTTGGATACGCATCTGCTATAGCCCGTTCCGCATTGCCTTCTTAAAAAATAAGTACTTATTTCTCATTTTCAAACTAAAAAATAATTTGTTTAAGCAAATAATTTTTTTATTTTTTTTGCACCGTTCAAAAGATCTCAATGAGATCTATCAAAAAAAGATCCATATTGCTAGAGAAATTATTTGTGTAAATACATTATTTTTGAGTTTGAAATTGTCTTATTAAAAAATAAGTGCTTATTTGGGAATCTAGAACATGCCTGAAGAACTTTGAACAACACTCGTTTCCCTCTCGAAACCACTCTCACCGTATTTGTGAAAATGACGATCGAGTGTTTGTGAAAATGCCCCACAGAAACTCCACAACCAAAAATCGACCCGAAAGCAACGTCACTCTCCTTCGTAGATTTCCAAGGCTTCTTACAAAGAGGTTCCACCACCAGAATACCCCAAGACCCCAGACCCTCAATCGGAGATACCCACAAGCGTTACCCAGAACTGAAATCTGGGTCTAACATATCTGTTTGTCTGAGACGATCTCTGAGGTTTTCTGGTTATAAAAGCACTACTCCGAGGTTTTCTGGTAATAAAAGCACTACTACTGATGAATTCGATGAGAAGAAAGGTTCCGGTGAGGTGAATTGGAAGGGTTGTTAAATGTTGGCAAGGATGAAGTGAGCATCAATGAAATTACAGAAATTGTGGCTAGAAGTGAAAAGAGGGTCACTCGTAGTTCAGGTCAGGGCATCAATGTAAGTAAGCAAATTGAAAGTGTGAAGAAAATCACTGAAGAGGAGTTCTTAGTTGTAGGAAGTGCTAAAGTGGGTTTCCATCCATGTAAAGGAATTGGGGCTAAAATTGAAAAGAGGGTCACACGTCATTCGAGTTGGGGCACCAATGAAAGTAAGCAAATTGAAAGTGTGGAGAATATCACTGAAGAGGGCTACCAGTTATAGAAAATGCTAAAGGGGGTGTTAATGCAAGTAAGCAATTTGGGGATAAATTGGAAAAGAGGGCAAAGCGTGGTTCTGTGGTTAAAAAGGGTAATGGTAATGGGGTTGCTTGGTGTGCTTCTACTAGAATTGTTAATGAAGAGGATCTTGTAGATGTAGAAAGAGCTAAAGTGGGTGGTAATTTGCGTAAACAGTTTGGGAGCAAATTGGAAAGAGGAGCAATACGTAGTTATGGAGCTTCTTTGGAGCTCGTAGGAGGAGAATGGAAGGAGATAGATCTCGATAGAGGAGTGAAAGAAATTGGGGTTAAGAGGAAGAGAAATCACTTTGAGGAAGGGCATGGAGTCGATAAAGGGTGGACTAAAGACCAAGAGATGGCGCTGCAGTGAGCTTATTTTTCTGCGAAGCCCACACTGCTATTCTGGAAGAAGGTCGCTAAGCTGGTATTGAATTAATCTTCAGTTCTGTTGGTATATTATAACTTAGTTTTTTCGTTATCATGTTATAAAGGCAGAGCTGGCCCAAGGTATTTGAGGGCCCTAGGCCAAATCGTTTACTGGGGCCCTGCGATTTAACTACATAATGGCTATTTTGTTTATTTATATAAATTTTAGTCAACAATCAACCAAATACTTGCTTTGGTCCAATGGTTAGATTGTGTTTCTGTAATTGTCCTGGCACAGGTTCAATACCTGGCAAGTCCATTTTTGAGTGTATTTTGACAAAAAATACACTCAAAAACTGTGTTAGTCGTAGGACTCAAACTCAGCTATAAAAGGTGGGCTGAAAACTCCTTACTGCTGAACCAACTGGAGATTCAACAACAATATTGCCGTTTACTAATATATATGGGTACTCAGAACGGGGGCCCTCTTTTTGGGCCAAACTGTGTTCGGTTTGGTTTGATTTACACTCAGAATCTTGATTTTTACAACTATGTAAGCTGCAAATATGGCTGCCTTTGCAACATTAAAATGTTGTTTGTCTCAACTTTGTCACCTTTAAATATCTTATGCCAAGATGACTGATTTTGAGCTAATGTCACTAATGCTTAAACTGTTGCAGGTGCCTGGAAGGTCTGCAAAGGATTGCTTTAGCAAACTCCATTCTGACCACTCGACACCACCTCAACCTCGACCCCGTTGGAGGTCAAGAAAAACAAATTCGCCCTCCTACTCACTCCTAACAAGTACATTGCTTAAACCTGAAGAGCCGATTACTGAAAAGCCAAGTCGTCGTAAACAGAGTCGTCATCTTGCTCAAAAGACTGTGAGACAATTACTGCAGAAGCATAATAATGTCAACCAAAATTATGAAGCCGATTTATTCTCTGTTCTGGAATCCACTATGAATCCGTCTACTCAAGCTCTTCAGAAGAGTTTAACATATTCCACACCGGGAGGTGAACAAAAAGATTCTGGATACCTTAAGAAATGCCGCGATAGATCTTGTTCAGCCCATCATGCGAAGAACATGTCACAACTCAGTGGGTCGTATGGTGCAACTCTTGCTAGCGCAGCTAGCCCGCCGGTTCTGAAGCCAGTAAAAAACAAGGCCTTACATGAGAAATATATTGATCAGTTACATTGTAGGGAAGCTAAGAGAAGGGCGGCCAAAGTCATTAGGGGTAAAGAGAATAGAAAGGATAGTTGGATTAATATCCAGAAGGAGAAAACGGATGTTGTAAAGCTGCAAAAGATGCTCTGGTTTTTGATGCAAAAGATGTCATCCATCAATTCCATCAGGTAAAGGTTAGTGGCATGGGTAACTTCTCTGATTTTGATGACGATTTTGTTGAGAGCGATGACTATGAAGTTCAAAGTGAACCCTAGTATTTTGTTTTTCTTTGTATTGAATTGTATCTGCATGTATTGTGATAATTGCTCGTGATTGAAGCTGCATTGTTGATAAGACTATGCAGCAAGATCCACTTCTGGTCAATTCTTTGCTTGGCTCATTGATAGGTGTTGAGATTCTTTTTTGGGTACTGACTTTTTTGATTGACATGGGACTATGAGTACACAATGACAGCCTATTTTCGGCGAAGTTGTCTGTTTAACCTTATCCCGAACATGTAGTTTGCCGTGCTTATACCGTTATGCATACCATCTTTTTAATTCTTTTCAGAAAATAAATTTTGTTAGACTATCTAGATGATGTAGCTTTCGGGTGAACGTTTTTGTTTAGGCTTATTTGGGTGTTGGGCCACATTCATGAATAACACTACGGAATATCTAGCTGACTTGAGAACAATTAGTCGTTATCTTCAAAATTATCAGAAAATGATAAATCTGAGACCCACCTCATTCAAGTAGGTCCCTGTTTCATTCTGTAGACAATTGGCGTGGCCATATCCGATGCAGGTATAGAAAATTCTTGTCACAGTGAAAACTTTGAACACTTGAGAACCAATTTCCTGGACTGTACTAAGACTTTTTATTCCTCCAAATACTGAATATATAGGGGACAGTCAAGGAGACTTTCTCGAGATATTGTGATGCGATATACTTGCGTTGTTTTTACCTATTTTCATGCCTGCGTTCGATTTAACCTCCTAAAGGATCCGTTTTTGTAATTTTGGTTTCTTCCTTTGTTTTAAGGCTTATTTCACTTTATCCGTGACATCTCAAAATGTATTCCTCTAGTTCTAGAAAGCAGTCTATGAAATAAACATGAGAAACTTGTTTGACAACATGGAATGTGGAAGAATAGTAGCGAATGTGACTGAGTGATTGTTAATGCCTCCAACTTGAACCCAATTGGCAGTGAGTTAAATCCCTCTAAACGTCCATGTTTCGGATGTCTTATAATGATTCCCGCAATGAACCAAGTTGTTGAACTAACACTGATAGGCAAGAACTGACAATGCCTTATAGTACATCATTTTCTGTCCTGGCAATGACTATTAAGGTGCTATTGATCTCACCGTAAGGATTATAAGTAAATTCCAAGTTATGTACCACTACAAATACCTCTACTTCGATCATGGTTACATTTCCTGTCTGCTACAGCTATTTCACTTCACTTTGTATGGAAAAACCGTTTGATATATGTTGTTTGCTCGAGATACATGCTATAAGTTCCCAAGTTACTGTGCTTAGTGGTCTTTCTGGGTGGTTAATATTTTTGTGCAGTTCATAACTGAAATAATTATGCATTGATATTAAAAAGACAAGTTATTGCCGTTTCGACATCTGTTCCTATTAGTTATATGATCAGCTTGTGGGTATAACTAATGCAGCTACATATAATATCACCATGTCATCGAAGAGAGCATTGATCTGTTCACTGCATTCTGTTCATATCTTCCGAAATGATTACTTACAACTATTCTTGCCAAAAGCATTCTCACCATATAATTAATTCAAATTAAGCACAGTTTGTGCCTCCCTTATACTCTTATGCATATGGGCAGGGTTTGATTCCTGTAAGCACTCATCCCTCTCCCCAAGTTCCCTAGGAGTATAGAGTAGGTTAGGTTTAATGAATGGCAAAAAAATAAAAAAAAAAACTTACGACTAGATTCTTCTACATGTATACATTTAGTAGTTTTATTAACCAAGACACATGACTGGCACCGAGTGTGGAGCCGTGGATTAAACAATACCCAGAACTGATCAGATTAGACATATTTTATGTTATGGCCCGGTCATAGACATATTGGATAAGCAACACTTAGATTACAACATTATTGCAGCCGCCCTCTTCCAAAATCCTGGAAAGGATACATCTACTTAGGCTTCAGAAAAATGATTTCCAGATTTAGTTTTCAACTCTCTTTCTATAGATATCTGCCCCCGTAGCCTGTATTCCTGAATAAAGCTTGCTTTATGTCTTCGGAACTTATTATGGCTTGCTGCTGCATACCCTGGCTCAATTACAACATTAATTAGAGGGAACATTAGATGATTTGAAGAATTTTAAGTATGAATACATGTGAAGAAATTTTGTTCCGAATGCTGATAAAAAAAGAATGCTGATAGAAAAAGAAAGAAATTTTGATCTGAAAATACATACCTCTGAACAAGAAGCTTGCACTGAAAAGTCATTAAAACAACTTATGACACATTGTTGGACGTCAAGGCCGAGTGCTTCTAACGTGCTGACTGTTGACAGCAGTAATCCTGGTTTTGGTGCGCAAGCAATCTTGACCTGTGTCTCACTGTTTGTCCTCTCTACATTGAACTGGAAAGTTTCTTGCAGAAATTCGATTTTAGGATCTGGGTATTTGAGTATTAGATGGATAATGCAATATATATATATATATATATATATATATATTTTTTTGTATAGATGTATGTGTATATATATGTGGTGTATGTACATACATACCTTTGGTGAATTCCTCACTAGTAGTTCATTGGGTTTCAGCTCCTTGGATTTGCCCATCAATTGCACTTGATTCATACTTCCTTTTGCATCTTCTTCTGCCCCCAAGTTTTTGACTTTTTCCAAAAGTTCTTTCATGTAGTCTATGGTATCTCCAAGTATAGATGTCCTGTCCGTCTACTGATCCGAGAATTCCTCTATTAGCTAAACAAAACTCCACTTACAAATGAGAAATCGACGTTACTCAATCATTTTGCTGTCCTACAAAAAAGAAATCTAAACATCACCTTGCTTATCTTAGGGACGATTGATCTGAGCATCAAAAGGCGGTCATTTAGTCGCTTCCTCCGTCTTCTTTCTGCCATAAGGTTCTTTGAGGGCTGCCCCTCAACCTTCTTACCTCTGTTTTTTCTCTGTCCGCCGAAATCCATGTTGAATTCTGGGGTATTTGCAGTTGGTTCCATTTCAACTTTACAACCATTAAGTCTATCTTCCAATGTGTAGAGATCACTTCCAACAAAGCCATATTCTCCATCATTCTTCACCATTGATTGGTGTTCTTCTTGAGGTAGAAATGGGATTGGAGGGGGGGCCTTACTGTCATATGAAGAATCAATTTCTGGAACTGTGAAAGTGTCAGCAAAAGGGTAGTGGAAGCCATGGAGAGGGAAGGAAAAGCTGGGTTCTGTTGGTGAGGTGAGTCCTAGAAATTGGGGATTTGGTGGAGAGACCTGGATCTCATGTTCTAGAGATTCAAAGATCCAGCCATTAGAGAAGTCATCATTGGAAGGAAAGTTGGTCCAAGTGTCTCTTCTTGGAGCTGCTAGTAACTCATCTAAGAGACCTTGTTGAGTAAATTCCATCTCTCTCTCTCTCTCTCTCAAGCATATAGGGATGCCAATGGAAGGAGCAGCTTAATGAAAAGCTCAAGTCTGTCTTCCTGGAGGTAGCAATTAGTAACTCTCTCTCTCACTCACTCTCTGGTGAGGCTTAATAACATGGAGTTGCAGTTGTTCGTTGGAGTATGTAATAAGCATACATAGGAATGTTTCTCAATAACCCTTGAAGATTATTTTTGTCTTTATTCAAAAAAAAATTCGCATTCATTAGTTTTGCGTTAAATTTTTATGGATTATTATTTCGTCTCGTCGAAAGGAATTGAAAAAGTAACGAATTTTGTTTGAAAATAATTTTGTTTGAATAAAGACAAAATAATTCAAAACAGACTAATTTTTGAATTATTTTTTTATTTTTTCAATTCCTTTTTGTCGAGATGAATCTATAATTCACAAAAAGTTGACCCAAAATGCAAAAAGAATTTGAATTGAGACAAAAAAAAAAAAAAAATTAATCCTCAAGTATGTACTACAAAAGTGTGTCTACAGACAAAAATGGAAAGGAATCTGCTTTTGCGATATTACTATATATATCAGACTGATAATAAATCCTATATTTGAGAGGTTAGACCCACAAATATGTCTGAACCGAAAAAGATGGAACTAGCTGCATCAATGGTCCTATCCTATCTGGTTCTCTGCACATGTACTCCATTTTTTTAGCCCCTAAGCTAGATGATTAACTGATAATATCTCTCTTATTCTGTGTTAGGCCCCATACTGGTTCCGTAGGTTTCTTTTCCTTGAGTTTTCCACTTGAAACAAAGCATGGAAAACTATGCACTGTTTTTCTTGTATGTCATTTTGCTCCCTCTCTTGTGATTATTCGACTTGGGGGACAGCAGCATTCAGCCGTTCTCAATCTCACCGTTCAAAAAGTGTTTTGGATAGTATGGATTTTAAAAGAACTCTTCCATTAAAATCCGGACCATTGATTGCCGAGGCTGTCCAAAAGTGTTTTGGACGGGTCTGGATTTTAAAACAATTCTTCCCTAAAGAGTTCATTTAAAATTCAGATCATTTATTGTTGAAACAAACGGTGAGATTGAGCGCCACTGAATGATGCTGTCCCCCAAGTCCGTGGTTATTGTTCTTTGGATGGGTAGGTTTTCCATTTCCTGCAAAGGAGGAGGAGAGTTGGAGAGAAATAAAATCTCTGCAAATTTGTATGCTCCAAGGTTAATATGTCAAGGTATAGAACAAGTAAGAGTATGCTTTTGTTATTTGTTTTTTTTTTTCTTTTCAATCTTTACCTTAGTATACACTGTATAGCAATCTGGAGGAGCAAAGATTGATCCTATCTAAGTGTTTAACTACAGTGTTGTTCCAAAACATTGCAAAAATTAAGCTCAATGGATTGTCAAGTGAGAGCATGAAAGTAAGAGACTTTATTCTCGTGCTTGTAGGTTGGACTCTCACTACAAACTTTTTTTATACGATAGTGAAACTTGGAGGCTTTGTTCTTTAACCTTAACCCATCGTAGTTCAAAATTAAACGCGCAGGATGAAAGTTGAGCCAAAACTCCATTATCAAGATACAAAAAAGATCACAAAACTTCTTGACGAACTTACAAATTCACTTTTTCATATATGAAGGAATATTAATGTAGCAAAATCTGGTGTTTAAGACTATTAGTGAATATCTATCTATGGCAGAAGACCCTAATTACTTTACTTAAAATCTGCTCTTATTATTCTCACCTTAATTCCTCTATAAGCTTCATTGTTTTTTTTTTAATTTTTTTATTAAGAAAAGCTGGATGCCTGAACCATCATCATATTTGGATAGAAAAACAAGAAAAAGTACCATTTGAAGGAATAAAATAAAATAAAATAAAATAAAATCTCTCTCTCTCTCTGGGGGCAAGGGGCAAAGAATAACATAGACCAACCGACCAGGAGAGCACGTGAAACGTTTCACCTGAACTGAGGACAATTATTGGAGTCCCATCTGTGGTACACAATTTATTATTATTATTATTATTATTATTATTATTTTGTGTGTATGATATCCAAAAAAATCACTTTAGAGATAAGTATTCTATATTGAGTGATAATTATAAATGGTAAGTATTTCATAAGAAGCAGTAAGTATTCCACATTGAGTAGTAAGTATAGAAATAATTGCCACTCAATGGGAATATTTACTATTCCATATGAAATACTTACTACTTGATGTGAAATTATTTCATATAAAGTAATAAGTATTCCACATTGAGTATAAGTATTATACATCTGGTTACTATTCCACATTAAGTGATAAGTATTTCATATGGAGTATAAGTATTTCACATTGAGTGGCAAATATTCTATATTTACTACTCAATGTAGAATACTTACTACTCTCTTCGTCTCTTTTTAAGTGTCCCGGTTTGTAACTTTAACTTATTTAGAAAACATCATCATTGCACTTTTTCCATCAACTTTTACCTCCACTTTTCCTATTTACCCTCTTCATAAACATCATCATTACACTTTTACTCACTAACTATTCCAAATGGAATCTACTTTTAGGGCAAAATAAAAAATGTACCAATTTTTACCTACTAACTTTACAAAATGGACATTTATTAAGGGATAACCCAAAATAGAATAGTGGACTTTAAAAAAGGGACGGAGAGAGTACTTCTTATGAAATACTTATTACTCAGTGTAAATTCTTTCATATGAAGCGGTAAGTATTCCACATTGAGTGATAAATATTATACATCTGGAATACTTACCACTCAATGTGAAAAACTTACAATTCCTTATGAAATATTTACAACTCAATGTCGATTACTTACCATTACAATAACTTTTTAGGTACCATACACCAAAAAATGATTTGTGTACTATAGAAAAATTCCAATTATTGGGTAAAATTATTTCTCCTCTCCCAGACTCCCAATATCTCGAGCCGTAGAGTTTGCAAAAATGACAAAGTTTCTGGAGAAAAACTTTTTAACGGGGCCTTCCATAAATAAAATTTACGGAGGCCAATCTCAGCCATCTAATAGTATTTTGGATAATCTAGATTAAAGACAAACTATTATCGGTAATAGTATAAAAACGTATCTCAACAGTTGATTGCCAAAATGGACGGATGAGATTCCGCCGTGAAAAAGTTTCTCTCAGGTTCCAATAGAATACCAATAAAAGAATTCTTCAGGATAGGGGGTGGTGTGCGAGCCGAAACAGGGTGCACTGTAGGTGTGTATTGGGCAATCCGAGCCGTTTATCTCGGCACTCAATGGTTCATGTTTCATCTCGACTCCTGCAGATATGAGTTGTTCGTTGCCGAGATTCAGACGAAATCTAAATCACTGATAGCTGAGATGAACAACTCGGATCATGGAAACACCAATCCTGCTCGATATAGTAAAACTACATCTTTTTTATTCAATGACGGCAAGAAATTGCATAAATAGTAAGACAATCACGTAAGAGAACAATGACAAGAAAGAAAAAAAAATCATCTAAGCTAGATCAATAACAACTCTCTCCTCTTAAATACTATCACAAAGTAGTTGGTCGGAATGTTCTTGCAACTGCACACTAGGTCTCCAAACGAACCCCCGAGCAGGTCGAGACTCGGTTCATTAGGGCTAGGGTGGGTGGGTCTGGGCTTGACTCATTTAGTAATCGACGAGTCAAGCTCGATTTTTCAGCTTGTGTAGTAAACGAACGAGCTCAACATCTAAAGCTCGTCCTGGCTCGAAAAGGGTTGGCTTGTTTATAGAGGGTAGCTCGTTTAGTAAATTAAGGCCTTGGGTTTTTCATATATGAGCCAAGATCGAGCTCGAATTTTTAGCTAATTTAGTAAACAAGTCGAGTTTAAACACTACAAAGTTCAAAACTCGGCTTGTTTGCACCCCTACGCAAGGACACCTAATATAACCAAATGCGTCTGTTGCACTACGTTACAGAAGAATTAACTTCTTTTTTTCAAACAAAACAGATAAGTATCTATATATATATATATACACACACACACTAGTAATTGTCTGTGCTTAAAGACACGGCTCAGTATTTTCTAAACATAGTCTAAATGAAGTATCAAACTCCATTTTTTTGAAAGTTTTGTGTGTGCATATAACGGTTCTTTTTAATGCTATCTCACATGAGGTGAGTCCCGGATATGCGTATGGTCCCACCTCATACGAGAGGAGCATTACAAATAACCGTGAATTAGAAAAATTTTCTTTCTTCCAACAAAATCTATTTCTCGAAAATTTTCGTTTTAAAAATAAGCTTCATACATGGTTCATCTAACTAAGTTCATAAAATAGTCTAACACAACAAATGTTACCAAATCTATTTAATTCCATTAGTTGCATTAAGGAATAGTGTCAGAAATATTAAGAATGTATAATCATAACCTGATTTCAACTCGGATTCAATTTTTTGAACGTCCACTACTCAAAAGTGACACCCCTATCTCACTTACTTCCTTAACCATGACTGAGAAAAATAGAAAAACAAAATAGTTCCAAGATTACATATAAGGAGTAGAGTTTGAAACTCTGTCTACCCAAAAGACACCAATAAAAAAATTGCAATATTCAATCTTAGACAGATCATGAAATTCCAAATCATCTAAATCAACAACTCAAGTTGTATTGAACAACAATTTTGTTATCTTACCGATTAGTTAAAAAGAAAAAAAATCTGACGCGAAAAATTACTATTGGCCGCAAAGAATTACTCCTGACCGCGAAAAATTACTCATGGCTGCAAAATATTACTCTTGGCCGCTACGAATTACTCTTGGCCGTGAAGAATTGCTCTTGGTCAAGAAGAATTACTCCTGGCCGCTACGAATTACTCATGGCCGCTACGAATTACTCTTGGAATTACTCTTGACTGCATTGAATTGCACTTGGCCGCACATAATTGCACTTGGCCACAAAGAATTGTGAGACCATAAAGTAATTCAATGCGGCCAAGAGCAATTTGATGCGGTCAAGTGCATTTCATGTGGCCAAGGGCAATTTGTAGTGGCCAAGAGTAATTCTGTGAGATCAAGAGTAATTCTTCGCGGTTAGGAGTAATTCTTTGCGGCCAAGTGCAATTCGATGCGGCCAAGTGTAATTTGATGCGGCCAAGAGTAATTTGATACGGCCAAGCACAATTTGATGCGGTCAAAAGTAATTCGATGCGGCCAAGTGCAATTCGATGAGATCAAATGCAATTCGGTGCGGCTAAAAGTAATTCTCGGCCACGAATAATTCTTTGCGGCCAAGAGTAATTCATCGCGACTAAGAGTAATTCTTTGTGGCTAAGAGTAATTCTTTGCGGCTAATAGTAATTCTTTGTGAATTTTTAATCTTAGCCGTTGGCTTCAATGGTTGAGATGAATTGTCTTTTTTTTTTGTGTCTGTTACATGCTCACATATATATATATATATATATATATATATATATATATATATATATATTTCAAATTAGCACAGAATTTAGAAAGCTTTGGTATTCTTCTCTCTTTTTTTTTAAAAAAACACAAAGACATTAATGTACAGTTGTTAGTTGTAAATAAACCCACACAACAATTGTATAATGAGAGGCTTAATTATTCATCCTAGAAGCTTAACGGACTTAAGATTTCATCCCCCCCTTTTTTCATGCTTATGATTTCGTCCTCCTATTACTTTTTATGCCATTTTTGCCCTTTTATTGTTGACCATTTACCATGAAACTAGTCCGGCGAATCTGTTAGGCCGCTGCGCGGACCAATTCATATAAAGATAGTTACATGATTAAATTACCATGACATTACATGGTTATATTACCACGATTTCCTAAGTATTTAGGATGAATTCATAAATAATTGCATCCCAAAATTCTTGCCCATATAGGCAAAGAATTTTAGGATGAAATCATAAGTATTTAGGATGAATTCATAAATAATTTCATCCCAGGATGAAATCATAAGTATTTAGGATGAATTCATAAATAATTTCATCCCAAAATTCTTCCCTATATAGGCAAAGAATTTTAGGATGAAATCATAAGTATTTAGGATAGATTCATAAATAATTGCATCCCAAAATTCTCGCCCTATATAGGCAAAGAATTTTAGGATGAAATCATAAGTATTTAGGATGGATTTATAAATAATTGCATCCCAAAATTCTTGCCCTATATAGGCAAAGAATTTTAGGATGAAATCATAAGTATTTAGGATGGATTGATAAATAATTGCATCCCAAAATTCTTGCCCTATATAGGCAAAGAATTTTAGGATGAAATCATAAGTATTTAGGATGAATTCATAACTAATTTCATCCCAAAATTCTTGCCCTATATAGGCAAAGAATTTTAGGATGAAATCATAAGTATTTAGGATGAATTCATAACTAATTTCATCCCAAAATTCTTGCCTATAAAGGCCGAGAATTAAGGCCGAGAATTTTGGGATGAAATCATAAGTAATTAACCATGTAATGTCATTGTAATTTAACCATGTAACTATCCTTATATGAATTGGTCCGCGCAGTGGCCTAACAGATTCGCCGGACTAGTTTTACGGTAAATGGTTCAAATAATTAACCATGAAATAGTTTCATGATAATTTAGCCATATTCTATTCGCCAACTCGAAGAATGAAGGAAAAATGCAAAGATGTGGTAAACTTATTATGTTATATTCCTAAAAATAGTGAAAAGGGTACAAAAGGTAATTCACACAGTAAAAGGATGAAATCATAAGCATGAAAAAGGGGGGGGGGGGATTAATTATTACATAACATGAAAAAAGAGGATGGATATTTAAATATTCCTTGTATAATATGTGCAAAAGTGTGAGCACTTTACTGAAAGGAGGAAAATGAGCCTAAACCATTGGATCAAAGTAATCATCCATGGCAATAACTTGTCTTTTGTTATGTACTATAGAAGACTAATGCATGCTCATACCTGAAGGCACGACACAACATATTTTGGTCATGCGCTTGGCGATAGGGGAGAGAGTGAGGGAAAGAGATGTGTTGGTCCTGTAATGATCTGATCACATTGTTACCTAGGGAAAAGGATGTGTTAGTCATGTAGTGCTCTGATCAAACAATACATTTCAAACGAAAGAGGAACAAAGTTCACAACAAAAAAACTCCCAATTGGAATATTTTTTAAGATACATATGTTATCCTGGTAAAGTTTTTAAAATTTTAAAATTCACTTTGTCATGTCCTTGGCATGTCTTCGAGTAAAAATATTTAAACCTAATGGATACCTTATGTGGCATGTCCATACATGTCTTTACGTGTTTCCAACGTGTCGCGTGTTCTTGCAGTGTCGGAACACAAAGTTTATCCAAAATCAATGAAAACAAAAATTGAGAGAGTTACGAAATTTGCTCCTAAAAATGGATCATAAAGAATTAATTCACTCCTCACTATTTTCACTCTCTCAAACATGCATTTTAACAATTCCAAAATGGGCATCTTTGAAAGACACACATGTTAACTGGGGACAAAGAATATAAAGGGTAGAAATACAACTAACAAAGTTAACTTCAATCAAAAAAATTGGCATCCTCATTACATGAAGAACCCATATTCTACCAAAGCCTAACTAACACACAAAATCTTCAAAATCTACCAAGCCTAACTATGCACAAAATCTACCAAGCCAAACTAACCCATCTTATGGCCATGACATGATCAAGATTTTTTGTTAGGTATCCAAAAACTAAATCGTAGAATTTGGAAGCGACACTCGCCAATAATTTTCAAAGTTTGAAACCGAACGAAAACCCAAGTTGAAAAACTTCATAGGCCGTGTATTAGTAGAAATCAAACTCCCAATCAAAGTTTGGAAATCAAACACACAATCAAAGACCGTGTATTAGCAGAAATAACACTCCCAATCAAAGACCGTGTATTAGCAGTGGGAAATCAAATTTCTAATCAAGCAGTGGGAAATCAAATTCTCAATGTCACATAACTTCAACAAATTTCCAATTTCGAAAAACCCTAGTGTGAAATTGAAGATGAGGGGAGTGTTACCAAAGAGGGAGAACCAAATTGATTTCGTGGATATGGAAAAGATGTGTATAGAGATTGAGGCGATCAATTTATGGCTTATCGGTGGGCGCTGAGCTCTTAAGGATGGCTGTTCTGAGTCTCCAGAGAGAGAGAGAGAGAGAGAGAGAGAGAGAGAGAGAGAAACTATGGAGGAAGAGAAGTATCTGAGAGAAAAGGAAACACAATGGAGAAGAGTAGATAGGTGTGAGGCTTGCAAATAGGTTGGAATCAATGATTCATCTAACGGCTATAACCTATTGAAAATGCGATTCGACGGTTTTAAAGGTGCTCATGTTTGTATGAGTAGACAAAAAATTGCTCTATTTTATAATATATAGATTAAGTTAAATAAAAAAAATTAATTCCAATGTGAAAACACAAGCATGTGAATATTTTCATTGGCTTTCAACTTTCAACCCGACGAAGGTGAAGATGAAATTATGACTTAGAATCAAGATGCAACAAAATCAATACATTTGTTGCCACCAACATATTGCAATGAATCAAATAACCAAATACATAATTAATTAGTTTTTCCCCCTCAATCACTCAACCAACTAAATATTTAGCAATTTGAATACATTTCAAAAAATGACAGGGCTCACACACACACACACATATATATATTTAGAGAGAGAGAGAGAGAGAGAGCTAAACGTATGTGTGAGAGAGAAAGCAGTTTTGAATTCAAAATTGGAATCCGTTTTGGAATTAATGTGATTGGAATCCATTTTGGAATTAACGTGTGAGGGAGGGAGAGAGAGAGAGAGCGTCCTAGATCACAGTAATCTTTTTTGATTGATAACCATTAGGAAATTAAGGAAAATTAAAAAATAAGGAATCATATTAAGATTAGGAAACATTAATTTTAGTTTTTCTTTCATCCTTCTTCCAAATATTCATTCTTTTCAAGTATATTTCTAATCTTACTATCCAAAAATCTTAGCTATAAAAAAAATATGTACAAATCCAATGGTCCAAAATATAGAGAATTCAAAAATCGCTGTTCTATCTCTATTATAAAACAGAAGGGTGTGGGGATAAGTTGTTAGAACGGTTTAGATTCATTTAATCCAAAGGCTGTAGTGCATCCTCCCATTTCCTGGTTAAGTGCCCATGGTTTTCACCTAAATCACACAACCGCCATCCCCTTCCAACCGAAATGTGTAGTGCCGTAGGCACGGGATAGCACTAGTATTATATAGAAGGGAAAAGCTTATTCTTTTTTGATCCGATATAGCAAAAGAGTCAACCTAACCAGGAGCGGAGCCACATTGTGACAAGTTAGGTCACTTTACCTCACTCACTTGCGAAAGTTTTCAAACATCGGCATAGAATTTGCTTATTTTTATGAATTTGACCCCGCAAATATTAAGAAATTGCCCCAAGGAACTCACTAAATATTAAGACAACAAGTGTGATTTCTCCGAATATTGCTTAGATATCTGACCCCATCGTCCGATAATAATTCTGGTTCCGCTCCTGAACCTAACCAACAAGATTTAGACTAGACTAGACTTTTTGAAAATATGGTCCCGCGATGTATGTTCAAAATTAATTTCAATGTGAAAACACAAGCATGTGAATATTTTCATTGGCTTTCAACTTTCAACCCGATGAAGGTGAAGATGAAATTATTACTTAGAATCAAGATGCAACAATATCAATACATTTGTCGCCACCAATATATTGCAATGAATCAAATAACGAAATACATAATTAATCAGTTTTTCCCCCTCAATCACTCAACCATCTAAACATTTAGCAATTTGAATACATTTACACACACATATATCTATATATACAGAGAGAGAGAGAGAGAGAGAGAGAGAGAGAGAGAGAGAACAGTTTTGAATTCAAAATTGAAATCCGTTTTGGAATTAACGTGTGAGGGAGGGAGGGAGGGAGGGAGGGAGAGAGAGAGAGAGAGAGAGAGCGTGCTCTAGATCACAGTAATCTTTTTTGACTGATAACTATTAGGAAAGTAAGGAAAATTAAAAAATAAGGAAGCATAATAAGATTAGGAAACGTTAATTTTAGTTTTTCTTTCATCCTTCTTCCAAATATTCATTTCTTTTCAAGTATATTTCTAGTCTTACCCGAAAATCTTAGCTATAGAAAAAATATGTATAAATCCGATGGTCCTGAATATAGAGAATTCAAAAACCGCTGCTCCATATTATATAGATGAGAAAAGCTTATTCTTTTTGTTATTTTTTGATCCGATATAGCAAAATAGTCAACCTAACCAGGAGCGGAGCCACATTGTGGCAAGTTAGGTCACTTAACCTCACTCACTTGCGAAAGTTTTCAAACATCAGCATAGATTTTGCTTATTTTTATGAATTTGACCCCGCAAATATTAAGAAATTGCCCCAAGGAACTCAATAAAGATTAATACAACAAGTGTGATTTCTCCGAATATTGCTTAGATATTTGACCCCATCGTCCGATAATAATTCTGGTTCCGCGCCTGAACCTAACCAACAAGATTTAGACTAGACTAGGCTTTTTGAAAATATGGTCCCGCCATGTATGTTCAAAATGAACCAGCTGGCCATATAGTAGGTTTAAAAATGGAGGGGATCGATGTTTGTCTACATACAAATGCACTTACATTATCCATATTGTCGTCTCTCATTTGTAGGGCCAGCTTTATTGTAACTAATTATTAAATACAGTACATAAAAACTTCTTTACCGTCGCATCAATGTAAAGCTCTCCACCGTAGCCTCAATGTCCCGCCGGGCCACCCTTTTCCCCGAGCGCTCTCCTTTGGACCATTTGGCTTCACCGTAATAAATTTGTTTTTGATCCTGGGTCTAGTACTCCCTAGCTACTGAAGTGAGAATTCAAAATTAAAAGGTCAATGGGTGACCGGGTTTCACCGGAATCTCAACTATGCCACTCCAGCACCGCTGTAGAATGCTGGGCGATTCGAGAAGGGCTCAAACTCGCTCTGGACAGAGAATGGAAAGGAGTCTTGGTGGAAACTGACTCATTGGTGGCCTCTCAGCTTATCAATGGGTCCCTAAGTGATAAGCATGTTCTCAACAACATCATTTGTGATTACAGGTCAATGCTTCCAAGGCTTGATAGCGAAGTAAAGCACATCTACCGGGAAGGAAACTCCTGTGCGGACTTATTAGCTGGTCTTAACTTTCAGCAACTCTCTTTAGTTGTACTACCTAATATGCCACCTTGTATGGGGCAAGCTATATATGATGATGCCTCGGGGAAGAAATTCCTTAGAAGCAATGATTCTTTAATTTTTAATGCAGTACCTCTTTAACAAAAAAACCTTATTTAACAGGAACTTCTCAGTAAAGTAGGGCGATTTACTAGTGCACGTCTAAAGTATTTTTGGACGGTTTAGAAGGAAAATCAATTGTGATTTGTCAAAATTGAAAACGAATCTCAACCATTGATTGTGCGAATGGACGGCTGTGATTACGCCGCTCCGTGAACAACCTATTCACGGTGCTTTCGTGAATAAGTTTCTCTCAATTTAATAAAGGATTTACATCCCAATTTTGGAAGACCCCAAGTTCTTTTGGTACGAAACCCCACAACTAAATGTATGAGCCTCACATGATTGTGTGACAAAGAACAAGTCGGTGCCAAACTTGACCGGACCACCCAATATTCTTTGGTATGTAGGCTTGTTCGATTTGGCTCTCAAAATCTCTGTGCACGATCCCTAATAAGTTTTCTCGAACTTTCTCCACTTATTATTCTCAAAAACTTTTCTTAAAATCCAAACCGAACAGGGTAAGACCTCCTGCAAATGTGTAATAAACCAAGATAACCCTACGCACCCGGTACCCTCCCCACTTCTCGCTCTCTCTCTCTCTACTAAACCTTTTCACATGAATCCATTTCAGAGGAAGTTTTTTTTTTGGAACGGCCATTTCAGAGGCAGAGAGAGAGAAGTGGGGAGGGTACCGGGTACGTAGGGTTATCTTAGTTTTTTTGGAACGCCCACAATATTTTCGAGCAAGGAAAACCAAAACCGCTTTTCACATGCTTTCTGCTTCTGTTTTTGTTGCCTTTTCGAATATGCCAGGGCCCATTTTGATTCCATAGATGGTGGGACGAGGTACAATTTTTTCCCTCAACCTTACATTCCTTACATTTCTGATTGAGAGAGAGAGAGAGAGAGAGAGAGAGAGAGAGTATTACCACTAGGACAAGGACACGCACGTCATTGTTGTTGTTTACATGCACTCTTCTTCAAATCCTTTGCCCGTGGAGAGAGAGAGAGAGAGAGAGAGAGGAGCGGGGGTTCAATCCTTGGGGGTAGTTCAAATGAGAACAACCTACGGCACTACGCATCGGTTCAACCGAATTGAAAAATGGAGCATTTAATTTTTTAATCACATTTTTGATGTGCGAACAGTGAACGTGTGTACCAGCGTGTGTGGATGTATGTGCATGTGTATGGTGGATGCCACGTAAGACAACCCTTCTGTTTTATTAGATAGATTGACAAAAATAATATTTTATCAACTTGGGGTAGGGAAGATCTGAGTTGAGTTTTGTTCACCCTCCACTTAAGAGGGTGAACATTACCCTCTTTCCTATTGGTTGAAATGATGTGGATTCCACCACGAAGTGATATCATGCTTACTAAAAAGTGTATTGCATAGTAAACATGACATCACTCTGTGGTGGGGTTCACACAATTTCAATCAATGAGAGAAATGGTAATGTTCACACTCTTTTAAGGAGGGTGAACAAAATTGCATGTGGTCAGGTTATAAGAAAGAAATATCTTGTGGATCTCTTAGTCCCAAATCTCCCGATATGCATTACCTACTTTTGACCAGAACAAAGAAAGGAATAATTGAGATGCGTTTAAGTTAGTCCAAACACTCTTAACCGTCGGAAAGAGAGAGAGCCGGGGGAGGGGGGGTTTGTTATGTTATTGTCATTCGCAAGTCTAAATCACCCCAAGAAAACGAGGAAGAGGGCAGAAACAGAAATTTCCCTGGTCATTGACCAAACCCCCACTGGTTCGATGAGACCCTAAGAAGTGGACATGACTGCAAAACCTTGGTTTCACGTGGTGAGGTCCCCCAAACTAGACACTCTCGGATCCAATTGGGCTAGGCGGAAATAATGTGCTATTGCAAGAAAAAAATGGTATACTTGATTCGCATTAATCCATAATTCATGTGATGGTACAGCTCCGGTGGCTCTAGGCACATCAAACCCTAGCATGGTGCAATGACATCCCCGGTTTTGTCGCTATTTCTATGAGTTGGGACAAATTTGCTATGGCAAGATTTAGAAACAATCATTTTCACATTATGTATATCCAAGAAAAGAGACTTTATCAGTGGTGCTTTTAAAAAAGCCCAAAAGAAAAAGTTGGTTTTGGATCCATCATAGCAGGGCCGATGGAAGTCCAATAGGAGCACCCATGACTTTAGCCCAGTATCTTTCGGCCTAAGCCCTTTTTCTGTTTCACCATAAAACTAGAAAGCATTTTCCTCTGTTAGAGAGCACAGCCGGAAGCCTAAAGAGTGCATCAAATAGATCAGAAAAAGGTAACAAAAGGAAAAGAAAAAGGGTGCATCCAAACAGAGCACTGATTAAGCTAGGGTTAGAGTCTCTTTTGCAATAAAAGTGATTTGCATTATCAAGAAAATGGCCACAAGCTAAATCTGGAGTGTTTTCACTAATCAATAAGTTGTGGACCACAACTTTCTGGTTTTGCTTTTTTTCAATTTTTTTTTTCAAGTTTGTTAGTTTTGCGCCAAATTAATATGTACTATTGGTTCGTCTCGACGAGAGGAATCGAAAAATTGTGACTTTTACACAAGTATATATTTTGAGAAATATTCAACGAAAAGCTCAAAAAGTCAAATTTTTAGACTTTTTCTTGGATATTTCCAAAAATACTGATGTAAAACTCATAATTTTTTACTTTCCTAATTCCTCTCGTCGAGGCGGATCAATAATATATAAAAGTTTGGCTCAATATTAATAAACGCAAAAATAATTTGAATAAAAATAAAACCAAAAAATTGTCCACTAATGGAATGAACTGTAGAGCAATGAAAACAAAAGCGCAATGTCGCAAGTTGAGCACTTTAATTGTTGTCCCGCTCATGTACCCGAGTTCGAGTCTGGAAAGAGAGAGAGAGAAGCCTCTTCCCCCGCCGCTTGTATCAGAGGGAAAAAAAATTGAAGTCCAGTGGCCTGCACCGTACTCCCAACTCCCGAGTTTTGAAAAATTAGGAAGTGTACTTTATATATATTCAAAAGATGCTCTGGTTTCCGATGCAAAAGATGTCATCCATCAGGTAAAGGTTTGCATTGGTATTCTAGGAAAAATATTCTAAATTTTTGAATATTATTTTATGGGGCCAAATATGTAAAAATCAGCCTCGACATACTTTTAAGAGTCTGGATTCGTAGGGGCAAAACTGCTCAATTCACCACTACGAATCCAAAAGTAATATTTAATGATATCCGGCCAGAGCTCTTTTTACAGAGCCCTATAAGATAATATTCAAAAATTTATGAATACTTTTTCTAAACTGAAGCCGAAAATAAAGTAAGGCCAAACTTTCGCATTGTTCTCTGCACGAATCCCCGCAGCGTCCTCAGGATGCTAGTTTTTTGTATATTGAAAAGATGTCTGCCGGCGCAAAAGACATGTCATCCATCGTAAAGGTTAGTGGCATGGTAGGAGTGTAAACGATCGAATCAACTGAATATTGGCATGTTCAAGCCGAGCCGAGCCAACCCGAACAACAGAGCTATGGTCAGCTCACTGCCAAACATGAACAATGCTCGTTTACTGCTCGTTAGTATTCTGATGCTTAGGATAAATGAGCCAGCTTGGCTCGGCTCGAACTCGAGCTCAAATTCGTCCAATAGTTCATCTTTATTGAAAATTTGGCTAATTCCACCATTTTTATCACAAAAACTGTAACGACTCTGATTTTTAGTCAATAAAAATTTCGTTAAATATTTGAATTTTATTTGAATTACTTGGATTTTCTTTTAAAAATTTTGTTTTAACTTCTAATAATCCGTCATAATTAGATTTGAAACGTTTAAAAATTAAATCTTTTAATATCGGACAATTTAGTCATTTTTCAAAGACAAGTATGCTTGTAGAAGCACTTGTGTATTTTCCTAGTGAGTAAAATAATATCTTTAAATTATATATCTTGGCTAGAAATCCTACATGACAAGTAAAATTAGATTTCAACTCGTTGGTTAACCTAACCAATTGGATTCCAAGTGTACTTAGATCTCCCTAGCCATTGATGAACCTTATGAACCATATGGACCCTCCTAATTCCTAGGTGAACCTTTTCACCCACCTTCAAACCTTGTGAACCTTTCCAACCCTAGACTAGAAAATCATTGCACTTTATTGACTAGTCAAATCAAACTTTGTTCCTCATCATTGCATCTTCCTATTGTACTTTATCCTTTTATCCATTGGATGATAATTGTTAGGAAAATTCTTACCCATTGGACAATAATTACTAGGAAAAGTTTTATCCCTTGGGCAATAGAAGTTAGTCTTGACAATGAAAGCCTAAGTTTGACAAAACAAGTCATGGGAATCTTACAATCATTTTGCTTCCAAAAGAAGCAACCATAGCCTTGCCATGCATGCCACCCTAGACTAAATAGCCCTAATCCTATTTATGTTACTTTCCTAGATTTTCCTTGCCCATATTTGCTTTCTAGGAAAGTATTAGCCAATACTTTTTTATTGACTAGTCACTTAAAAACCTTTGGTACTTAATTCTTCCTAAACTTTCTTTTTTTATTTATATACTTAATTCTTCCTAAACTTTCTTTTTGTATTTATATATATATGTATACTTTGACCAAGAGAGAGAGATGGAGAGAGAGAGATGGCCGGATGGAGAGAGAGAGAGAGAGAGAGAGAGAGAGAGAGAGAGAGAGGTGGAGTGTGTGCTAGTGTTTTGGATACTTACACAAGCAACCTTTTAGCCTTAAGCCTATTTACCCCATGACAACCCATCCTAGACTTCATTAAGTACAATGCTAGCCTTATGATTTTATGCTTTCTTACAAGCAAGCCTTTCCTAGACAAGACTAGACCAAAACCCTTCATGATCACATAGCCTTAAGCCTAAAAAGATGGATTGACAAGTCATGGAAGGCTATGGCATGATTAAATGTGAGATTTGACAACTCAATGACGCAAAATCCATGGGAGAGAGAGAGAGAAAGATTGGCCGGCCAAGAGGAGGAGAGAGGGATCCCAAGCTTTGCTATAAATAGCACCCCATACTTGCCATTCAATTCATACCTTCACTCCTGTGCTCTCACTTCTCTCTAGAAACCATTTCTGTTTTCCAGTCATCTTACTGCCCTTCTTAAATCCCTATTTTTCTCCTGCTTAAGGTAGTTTTAAGAACCAAGTCCCTTCGGGAAAGTTGTAGAGCACTTCAAGGTCTTCAAGTTAAACCCAAGACCCACCCCAATCGGTCAAGAAATAACCAAGATATTGACATCCAAAATTCAGTAAAAATCTCGGATTTTCAGTTCTAGACAGCAAACTGTCACTTCCTTTATCACCATTTTTCTCCTACCTAAAGTAGTTTCTAGGATCAGCTTCCTTCACAAAAGTTGTAGAGCACTTCCAGAGCTTCGATTTCAACCCAAGAACGATCATATTCGGCCAAACATTAACCGAGTTACTGCCATCCAAAGTTGGTCCAGATTTGCGAGTTTCACCGCCCGTAGAATTTTTCAACTAGTTTATTCGGCTCCGACTAGTTTCGGATCAAGGTAGATTAATCCTAACCTCTATCTCTACGTATACTAAAAAGTTATGTCCTACTTGTATGTTCGAAATGCATAATAGTTAGTAAACTTATTTCGTTAATGATGGTATTAACATGTTGAATAGATGACTTTTAATCCAATAAACATATGTTTTCTTTTTGAACTTCCATAAAAGAAGAAAGAATGGGTTTTGAAATGTAAGAGTTTAAACGCTTGATTAGAAGTACTCGTATTTTGATCTTTTAGATGGTTATGAACTTGTTTACATATTGTTTGCATTACTTGTGGTTGTTGATAAAACATAAGTGGTATCCACTCGTACATGTGGCATTATGCTTTATAAGATTATTTGAGCATGATAATTATATAGAGTTAGATGATCTTACTAGTTTAGATTACAATGAATGATTAATGTATGTCAATGTGAAAAGTCCTATCACGGAGTCTATGCATGAGAACGAAACACGGAAATCGAAAAAGTAGAAACATGACACCTATGGTGTGTTAATAACAAGGTGTGTTTGAAATCGTAATGTGGTCGGACTTGCCTATTGTGGGGTTGTGTGTTGCAAATGATAAAATATTTTTGAAACTACATAATGGCCGGACATGGTAGCTATTATGTGGTGTTTGCGTGTGTTCCAATGGAAATCCGGAGCAGCAGAACCATTGTGAGGTTTGGGTGTGTTCCAATGGAAATCCGAAGCAGCGGGACCATTGTGAGGTTGTGTGCGTTCCCATGGGAACCCGGACCGGCTGAACCATGGTGAGATATGGCTTGGTTATTTGCGGAGAGGAGCCAATGCAAATTGTGTGCCAATGGAAACCCGGTGCAGCGGAACCATTGTGAGGATACTCGGGAGACCGGAACGGCGGAACCGAGGTTGAGTGTGTTAAATGTGATTTTCAAAATGTTGATTTGGAAATGAAAATGAGACACGTTCTACGATGAGTCGCGTAGGAGAAACTCAAAAATCACGGACACCGATGATAGATAAATAGTGAATGTGGATGTGTAATTATTAACTGTTAAGAATGCATATTCTATTTGGAAATCGTTAACTGTGTTATCTTTTGCTTGTAAGTTAAGGGTTAGTGGGTTTGGATTATTCTATTGAGCTTTATAGCTCAAGGTGTTACCTTTGGTGACCCTGACATATTATGCTGGTGGCGACGCTGGTATAATGCGTCAGACCTTATAGATGAGCAGGGAAAGCTGTACACCTTAGAGGCTTTCAGAACCGAAAAGCTGACTAGGATGGAGGAGCAGGCGGAGCTGTAGTTAGGAACCCCAGTTTCTCTTCCTTGTGTAAATAATAAACTCTTGTGAGAGTAGTGATGTAATAATGAGTCAGACTCTATTTGGTTTTCAATGAAAAATGTTTATTTAACGTACCCAAAATTCAGAGCGTTACAAAAACTAGCTAATTTCATCATTTTTATAAAAAAAAAATGCTAAATCAATGATTGCAAATGCTTCGTCCCAACCTTGTCTTCGAAAAAGGTTGAATTACCCCGAGCGTAGGGCTAGGTCGATGTCAGCATAGATACCGGAAATCCGGGATCGTTCCCACAGAGAAAGTCTTGAAAGCTTGTTAGGATTTGTAGAAGTAAGGGTTTGTGGCGTTGAAGATGGCCAACTTACGGTTTTGCTTTGGAAATTTATGAACACTTATGAAAATGACTAGAAAAGCGGTTTTGACTAGGTTAACAAGCGGCATGGCATTGGGGCTTTTAACACCCATAACTTAAGCCATTGAACTATTCTCGATCAAAACACGGTTGAATCGCACGGCTTAGGCTATCAACCGGAAAATTTAGCGGTGAAACCATTAGGAGATTCGAAATGAAGTATGGAAAGCAAACGAGTTCTTTTGGTTCGTTTGGCAAACACTAGGCGAGACATAGCTCACGGAACCATATGAGCGAGCATATGATCACCGGAGGTTAACATCGACTAGTTTTGTTAAATAAAGGCGATCCCTTCCACTTTCCATACTAAATCCCAAATTCCGATTCGAGAAAGGTAAGATAACTTAAGTCACGAGGTGTTAGTCACCCCGTTGCCAAGCCTAAGCAGCTACTCACACACCATGGAAAGACTAGAAAGCATGGTAAAATTGGGAAACATATTTAACCGATAAAACCGAAAATAAACTTGATTTTATAGAAGATCTAGTCACAGGCTACAACTTTAACAAACGGAATTTAAATGAACAAGAACAACTTACAAGAGTTCAATGGAAATTAGCTTAGGAGAGCTTGGTGTATTAATGGAGGAAGGAAAGAAATTTAAAAGACTTAAAGAAGAAGGAGCCAAGAAGAAGATACAAAAGAGAGTGTGAGGGGTATTTATAGCACGCAGTCTCTCTCACTGCACGTCCCAAAAATATCCAAAAATGGGTGCAAAATATCCAAAAAGTAGAGACAAACAAAAGCTGAAAATATCTGCAGTTCAGCCCCCGTATCGATACGGCTAAAAAGCCCGTATCGATACCCGTTTGCTACGGCCACACCTTGCACTGGTTTCAATGATGTATCGATACGGCTCTTTTTCCCGTATCGATACCGCTTCAAATTGGCCTGTTCTTCAGTTTTGGCCATGGCTTGGCCTTGCTGCCTTCATAGTGACCCGACGGCCTTCCAAATGCCTGGCAAGCATCGCCAGGCGGGCGGTTGATCATTCCGATGCCCGACGGTCAAAGTCTACCGGGCAAAAACGCTTGAAAACCCTCAAGGGTTACACCGAACATCAAAACATGCTTTTTAAACGCGTTTTGCCTGAAAATGCTCAAAAGAAACCTTACGCACAAAATGGCTAAAAATGGTGATTAAATAGAAAGAACTAATCTAAAGCGGGACTAAGCGCACCAATTATCTACAATAATGGGTGCTTATCAGCAAACAAGTTTCATTCATTCCAAAGGCTGATTCCATCATCTTCATCACAAAATCACTAGCTACCCTACTAGTACCAGTGTACCACTACCACTACCCAACTGACTGTGTCTGTGTGTGTGATTGTGTTAGAGAGAGAGAGATTATGACTGGGCGAAGGCCGAAGGGAAAGTTGAAAGCGTCGGTGGATCAGGAAAGTGGACGACGTTGGTGGATCTGGAAAGTGGATGGTGTCGATGCAAAATCAATGATTGCAAACAAGTTTCATTCATTCCAAAAGCTGATTCCATCACTTTTATCACAAAATCACTGGCTACCCTACTAGTACCAGTGTACCACTACCACTACCCACCTGACTGTGTTTATGTGTGTGATTGTGTTAGAGAGAGAGATAGAGATTACGACTGGGCGAAGGCCGAAGGGAAAGTTGACAGCGTCGGTGGATCAGGAAAGTGGACGGCGTTGGTGGATCTGGAAAGTGGATGGTGTCGATCAGTGAGATATGTGGCTTGTGTGATGGCATCGGTGACTTGGTAAATTGCCCCCCCCCATATATATGTTACTGCTCCTTTTGAATTTGGAAGGACGGTGGAAGACTGGAAGATACTTCTATGTACAGCTAATATATATATATATATATATATATATATATATATATGCAATGTTCTAAAAATCACTCGGCGTTCGTCGCTCGGTCGACCACCTTCAAGCTTCAAGGCCTTTTAATGGCTGATTAATCAGCTTGTTGCAATTAATCGGTTTTATATATATATATATATATATACACACACACACACACACCCTAATGACAACCCTTATGAAAGAATAGTAAAGTACTTTTGGACACACATTGATGAGGAAATCAAGATTTTGGACAGTATGGTGCATAGTGCATACTAGGAAATTTATATGGCATTTGACACTGTAATTGGCATCTGCAGTTAGCTTTGGACAACATCAATGTGAGTTATTTTTAGAAAACACAAGTCACTCCATCATGCAAATCCCTAAGATGAAAATTCACTTGCAATGGTATATACACTATGCAAGAAGCATTGCAGCACATCCTAATTCAACTTCATACCAAAGGAAACCAAGTACGAAATTACTAGTCAATTACAAACCAAATTAAATCAAGTATGGAATTACTAGTCAATTACACTTTATTCACCTCTTCTTCCCCATATCCCTCCATAACTTGGTCTCCATCGGACTCAAACTCAAAATCCTCATCCACCTCCTTTTCGGGATCATCTTCCGACAAAAAATCTTCTTCATAAAGCTCTCGTACTCCAACATTTCTAGTAGTTCTTCTAGGTTGGAGGGCTTCATCCGCTCCCGTAGCTTCCCCGATCATCTCCCATGTAAGTCCCGAAACCGGGTCTTCTTCGTCAACATCACCACCTTCCACAATCCATCCTTGCGCATACGTTGCTTCACTAGTACGTAATACATCCTTCCCCTTTCTTTTATTGTTGATGAGTTTCGCATTGAATTGGACATAGATTAGATTGTTCAACCTTGTCGCATCTAGTCTATTTCTTTTCTTTGTATGTATCTATACAAAAAAGAAAAAATCCTAAGTTAATATAATTCTTGTCTGATGCATATCTATACACTTGTAATAAAAGAATCAAGGATGGTACGCCAAGACAGGTGGTGAAAATACGAAATTGCCCTCATTAGATTTGTCTTCCAATTTGTTCTTGCATGCGTTGAGGTGGGGGTAGTTTAGGTCTTATACGTTTTCCTTATTTCCCTCAATGAAATTGTACTGTCATTTCCGGATTTTACGGAAAAGAGTAGTAGTTTATTACTTCGGCCATAAATCGATGCGGTGTTTTCCTTATTTCACTCAATGAAATTGTACTTTCATTTTCGGAATTTACTGAGCAGAATAGCAGTTTATTACTTCGGCCATAAATTGAAGCGGCGCCATCTCGTTTCTTCCCGGATTTTGAGGGTTGAAAGTGGAAACGTAGGGACAAAGCAAAGAAAAGTCTCAAGTCATGAGTGTGTTTTCCCTGAATTTCCGAGAGAACAGAGAGATGGTTTTCTTAAGCACCCTTAAGCAAAATTGTTCTACGATTTGAGTAGCCCAAAATGAAACCTCTCTTTCCTATCTCTCTATCTCTGCTAATGAAAGAAACCAATCTCTCTCTCTCTCTTTCTCTCTCTAGCCATCTCGCCGCTACCATCTTCACTTTCACTTTTCCGGCCATAACCACTGTAGCACTGCTTCCACCTTCCGACATCATGCAAAAGCTGTTCAATGGTATTCTTGTTCCATTTTATTTTGGGGTTTTGTTATCGGTGATGGGTCGGATCATAAAAAAAAGAACCATATCAGCAATTGTTATCAACATTTTTTAATCTATAAATTTCGTTGGGTTTTGTTTGTTTGGGTGTTGGTACTGAATTAGATTTAGAGAGGAGGAAAAAGAGAGAATTTTAGATGATGGTATAGTTCTTTCAGCTGGTTTGCACGGGAGTTGTGGTGTTCTGTCACGGAGCCAATTTCTGCTTCCGCGCTTTCTCCTCTCATCTCACTTTTCAACCTCTCAGGTGCATCTCTTTCTGTCTCTCTCTCTCCAAATTTGATTTCTGTAATTGGATTTGGTGTGATAATTCTGTTCCAATCTTTTGCCATCATTTTGTGTTTGTTATTGGTGATTGAACCCAGGGGATCCAATTGGATAGATGGCTTCAAGTTGAAATTTTAGTCATTTGAGGAGAACGTATTGCAAGATCAAATCTCTGAAAAGGTCAATTTTAATGTACCTGTTTTTTAGAAATTTTGTTGATTTTATGCAGCTTTTGGGAAATTTTGTTAAAGTGGAATGTTCGCAGAAGTTCTTGATGGGCTTGTCATTGAAGGATTAAAACATTTCAATAGCAAAATAAGGGTTCCTTTTGCGCCTTGAATATGATAGAGGTACCAAATTCATTCCGTTTCTTCAATTCAATTTCCATAAAATCCGTGGTTCGTTGAAGTTAACCATTTTTTTTTTTTCAGTTTGCGAAATCTTTTATGAAAGAAGGCGGGTTAGTCTTTGTGTAGTTTTCAGGTTATTTTACACCCCTTCTCCCTCTGTCCGCAAATCCAAAAGCACTGTTATTCTCAAGTTTGCAGTATATGTTTTAGAATTCTTCACTCATTGTTCTAAAGTAAAATTTTGTGTTCAAACAGGAAACTGTCTCCTGACTCTCCTCGGTTAAACTGGTAAATTTTCTCACCCCTATTCTTCCTGTTTGATAAGGGAATGGTGTTCGTGATCTAAGCACGTTTGGTAAGTGAAATCTGATCAAATGTCTCATTTCAAAGTAGCCGTAAATTGTAGTCTCAAGTTGAGTTTTTCTGTTTTTGGTGTTGTTAGAATATAGTAATCATATATTATCTTAATCATCATGTCCTGATATAATTATGATATTATATGATTCTCTTGATTTTATTTTGAATTGTAATTGATTACGATTTCATAATAATTAGAATGATTCTCTTCCATAGCTAGGCTACCTCTCTTGTATAAATAGAGGCCTCAATGTATAATTTTATATTGAATTCAGTAAAAATTTTCTTCTCTCATATATATTTGAACAAGTGTAATCATTTTTATTGGTTTCCTATTTTTCATTTTACTTTCTCATAGCTTGTTTTATAAGCATCTCTTATTTGCTCATTTTTCTTGAGAGGCTAACCATTTCCATGGAATTCGTTCGAGCTGTTTGGGACTTCGGCAAGGGAATCCATGAAAACTCATTGTAACACTTAACAAGGAATTAACAATCAAAAATTCATTATTAGTGTTTCGGATTTTAGCTTGATAGTAAGGGAGGTGTGTGGATGATAATATTATTATTATTATTTTTTTTTTAGCAAAGGAAATTCAAAAATCTTCGAAAAAAATATACAAAGAATAAACGGACCAAGGACACAACAGCAATCGTCACCGGAGACCCACAAAAGAAAGGCAAGGCACGCACCAAAACGAAAAAGAATCACGGAAAGAAACGCCAGAACCTAGCTACAAAAACACCTCCAAACCTCAAAATCCAAGTACCAACAATATTCTTCTTATTATGTTTGTGTGGGTGTCATTGGTAAAAATTTGTTCGTTTCAAGTAGGTTTATCTGATCACGTTAAGTTTGGAAGCCTAGGTTTGGAGGTTTATTACTGCAGATATATAATTTTTGCAATTATTGTTTTTTTTTTTTTTTTTTTTTCTGGTTTGTTGCGACGTAGTGTGACATTACTATGTTTTTGATCTACTTTGCAGATAGGAAGTCGTGGTTCCGTTTTGACTGAAGAAGAGATGAGACGCACTCTTTCTCCCCTTGGAAAGAAATTAAATTGTATCTGAACAGACAAATTGATGGGAATTAGATATCGTTTTCTAAACAGCTTGTCCATGTGAGCTCTTATAACTAGCAGGTAGCATGTTTGTCTTGGCATTTAAATGGGTTGGCAGGATGACTACTTCAAGTTGTTAGTAGTTATTTAGTCTTGAGATGAAAGAGTAAAGATCGAGAAAGTGCGGCAATGTGAAGGAAGCGGATGAGTGCTATAAGAAAATCATGCATGAGACCTATGACTCGTCCCAGTATTTCTGGACACGGCAATAGTAGATACGTCCATTTTCGTGTTGTTCATTTTCTACTACTCATCATTACATGAACAAACAATGTATGTACGTATATTAACTTCCCGACTAACAATTATACAATGAGCACGCAAAATCGTGCGAAGCACGAGAATTACACTAGTACATATATAAAGAACGAGAGAGAGTGTGTGTATGTACTTACTCCCTCAAAAGTGCTCCAATTTCTCTCACACCCCGATGAACTTGAAGTCAAAGAGAGAATTCGAGTGGCCATTCTTTTCAAATGAGGTGTGTGATTGCCATAGTTAGACCACCATCCAATTAGTTATGAAAGAAAGCACAAAAAAATACATTACTAAGTAACTAAGTAACTTAACAAAAAAAAAAAATACTAAGGAAAGTAACTACTTATTTACCCGGATCATAAGTGTCATTGTTCGTCGCACATCCCATTGTGGCTAATGGTCTTCCAAATCCACCTTCTTTGTTCTTGTACTTCAACAACTCTCTATTGATGACTTCATCTTGAACATTGACATCATCGGGAAAGAAAGCTTCAACACAAGTAAGAACCCCATCCATAATGATAGGATCATCTTGAATGGTATGATCTTTGTAGAAGTAAAAAGTATTCAAAAAGTAACCCGTCAAATGCAATGCACTATCTAACCGACCCTTGGCTTTCCCATCAATGATATCTAGTATTGGCCGGTAGTTAGTCTCAACTTGCTTGTATGCCCCTTTGATCTCTTCTTTTGCGTTTTTGAGCTCTCCATATATGAAGCCCATTGACGGCTTTCAATCCCCATCAACAAGTCAAAGAACCATCACCAATGGACCAAACACTTTCAAGCATAACGTTACGCCATTCCAAAATGCAGTACTCATCACGGTAGCAAATGCCGTTTTCCCCTTTGGACTCTTCGCCCATTTACTCTTGTCCCATGCCTCACTACTAAACATTGCTTGCAATTCTTGTTTCTTTTCCATCAAGCTTTGTAAAGTCAAGAATGCAGTCGCGAATCTAGTAACACCCGGCCTCACTATGTCTCTCCTCTTCGTATATTTTTTCATCATCGCCAATGTATTATGATCAGCGTAAACAAAAATAGTGAACGCCTTGGCCTTATCAATAATTCCGTTAAACTTGGGTTGCTTACCGATTCCTTCAAGCATGAGATTTATTGTGGGTGCCGCATGAGGTCCAAAATATGTTAGGCCTCTTGATCTTTAGCAAATCCGCCGCTGCCATATTGTTGGATGCATTATCCGTGACTACTTGAACTACATTTTGCAGCCCAATATCTTCAATGAACTTGTCAACGTATTCAAAGATATACACCCCCGTGTGTGATACCTCCGAATCTTCCTTCGAAGAAAGAAAACAAGTCCCATGCTTACAGTTAACGCACAAGTTCATAATGCTTCTCCTCTTTCGATCAGTCCAAGCATCCGTCATGATAGAACAACCCGTCAAAGCCCACTCTTCTTCTTGCCTCTTGAGTAATTTTTTTGTTCTATCCACCTCCTTCTTCAACAATGGCTCCCTTAGTTGGTATTGGCTTGGAGGCTCGTATCCCGGTCCAAATTGGCCAACCGCTTCAACAAAACGTTTGAAACTATCATTGTCTATGGTATGAAATGGAATACCGGCTTCGTACACCCATTGAGCCAAGTATTGACTCACTTCATGACTCCTCTTCTTCCAAATTGCATCTTTTATGTTTGGTTGTTTTACCTTCTTGAATCCACTTGTAGTCGTGTCAGAAGAACCGGGATTGATCTCTGTATATCTATCTAGGGGACCAAGAACATGGGGCCTCTTCCTTGAACGTAGCTCAACTTCATCATCTTCAAATCCATCACCTTCTTCATGTACTATATTAACTTCCTCCCTAAGATTAATGCCTCCTCGCTTCTTCTCTTTCTTTTTAGCTGTTGTCTCATCAAGTGCTTGTTTACACTTTAATATATCTTCCTTGCTTGCCTTTTTGCATGCGGCAACATCTCCCTTAACCTGAGCTATGTGTTTTTTCATCCTACTAACCCCTCCAGTATACTGATTCCCACACAAAATGCATCTTAGGCGGTCCTTATTTTTAACATCCACAATAACTCCATAATCCCATCCAACATCATCCGAATTTCTTTTCAATACTGGCTTAGAATTAGAGGCCTCCGAAGATGGAATATGAGTGAGATCCATTGACATTTGATATCAGTATTTGACTACACAGTACACAGTAACAGAAAAAAAAAACAGAGAAGATAGTCAAGAAACTGTTAAGTGTTAACATGATTATAAGTTAAGATTTTAAGATTTTACACTTTGTATTAACTGTTAACACCAAAAAATACTACACTTAACACTTTGTTTTAAGATTTAAAAAAAAAAAAACTACACTTTGCTACTGAACACAGTTCCAGACGACAAGTGGCCATATGGACATGGGTATATAGACTTACAAAATAAAAACAGATTTTGTAAAAAAAATACGAGAGAGAGAGAGAGAGAGAGAGAGAGAGAGAGAGAGAGAGAGAGAGAAATTACGGCACACTAGCAGAGCGGCGGCAATGGCGTTGGCAGATGACGGCGACAAGGCAGATAGGGGCGGCAAGGCAGGTGGCGGCGACTTCAGTACTCCAAGTCGATCGATCGACTGCAAGCTTCGTCAATTGATTTTTCGCCCTACATGGCTAAATCTGCCCTTTTAAACTGGTATGTGATATTAACAGTTACCCCCTTCATTTTCCAAAAATACTGATTTTTCCCCTTTTAATCGCCTTTTAACCGATTAATAGCCTTCTAACCGATTAATCGACTTAACACCCACTAACCGTCGACCGATTAATCGACGATTAATCGCCGACTAACGCCGATTAACCTCCCGAGCGCCAAATCCTACCGCCTAGGCATTAATCTTATCGGTGAAGGCAAATTTCTGATTAATCACCGATTAATTCCACCTTTTAGAACACTGTATATATGTACATATATAATATTTAGGGTTAAAAACTAAAAAGTATGTATATATATATCCGAGCCGAGCCGAACTTGTATATTTCGAGCTAACACGAACTTGTTTGAGCTAAGCCCTACTAGGTTCGAGCTCGGCTCGTTTATCAAACGATCCGCAAAATCGAGCTCGAGCTCGCTCATTAAGCCTTCAAACCAAGCTGAACCGAGCCCTTACCGAGCCGAACTCCCGAACTGCTCAGCTCATTTACAGCCCTAGGCATGGGTAACTTCTCTGATTTTGATGACGATTTTGTTGAGAGTGATGACTATGAAATTGAAAGTGAACCCAAGTATTTTGTTTTTCTTTGTATTGAATTGTAGTATCTGTATGTATTGGGATAATTGCTCCTGACTGAAGATGCATTGTTGATATCTCTTGTTGATAGAGAAAAAAATTATTTCCTTGAGGTTTCCGCCTCTCATTGTGGGTTTCACCGTGTGTTCATTTCGGTAATCTGAACCGTTCATCTTGTAGAGCTCGCAAAATAGCGTATTTGCACAAAAAAATCAGCTTTATCAGACATTCACAGATATACCAAAAATTGAATTTTGGTTAGTAAAACGAACGGTCATGCACATTTTAACTTCAAAGCTATTGACAAAATAAAATTCTATTTTTGATATACGTATGAAAGTTCGATAAAGCTGATTTTTTTGAGTGAATACATTATTTTGCAAGTTTTACAAAATGAACGATTCGGATTATTTTAATGAACATACGACAGGGCCCACAAATGGCAGTGGCACTCACTCTCTAGTTGGGAAGCGGGGGTGGGGGCTGTTGTCCCCGATTTCTGGGCCCACTCCGGCCTCACTCCGATGATCGGAAGTGTTCACTTTGTAGAGCTCGTCGAGTAGAACAACTATGCAAAAAATCAGTTTAATTGGATATCATTAAGTACCTGATCGGAACCTTTTTATCTTGAAAAGAACGAATCCGAAACACTGGATCAAATCCACTATAACCCATGGACCGAGAGTTATATGGGCTCCGATCAGACACTTAATGATATCCAATTAAACTGATTTTTACAGTTATTCTACTCGACGAGCTCTACAAAATGAACGTTTTTTTTTATCATGGGAGCGAGAACGGTGTGGGCCCCTCTAGTTGATAAGACTATGCAGTTGCAAGATCCACTTCTGGTCAATTCTTTGCTTGGCTCATCGATAGGTGGTGTTGAGATTCTTTTTTGGGCCAGTGACTTTTACCATATTTTTGGTACACTGCCTAAAAACATGTGGAAGATTGACATGGGACTCTGGAGTACACAAAGACAGCCTATTTTCGGCAAAGTTGTACTCCTCATTGTGTCAAATCTTGCTCTGCACCGGCCGGCACTGTTATTCATCATCCTAATCAAATGCGTTTGTTTAGAAGTAAATTTTTAAGGTAGTGATTTTGTCACACATTTTTTTTGATAATGCCACACACTGTAAGTGTATTTTTTGATGCAAAATACACTTGTAGGATGTGGCATTATCAAAAAAGGTGTGGCAAAATAATTTCCCAATTTTTAAGGCCCTGCTTTAGAAACTCAAATAAGTATTTAAAAAATAAAAATTTATTTTTAAATTTAAAAATAATAGATTTACGAAAATAATTTTTCAATTGTTTTTGCAAGGCTTGAACTATCAAACAAGATCTATATTGCATATTTTTTTGAAATTAATAAGCCTATTATTTTAAAGCTTGAAAATTACAAATAAGTACTAATTTTTTAAGGGGTCTTTCTGGAACGGAGCCTAAATCAATGAACATTTAAACTCCCATTATAAAACATGTTTACACAATACTACTCGTGCAGTCCTTTAAACTTCTTCATAGTCGAAGACGAATATTACAAATTTTAACTTTATTTTTTTTTATCGGCACAAATTTTAACTTGTGGGCAGCATGCCCTGGAATTTCCGGATTCCAAAGCGAGCCTTCGGGAATTTCGTTTCCCGAAGCAAGGGCCCATAATCGAGGGAGCGCAATAGCGGATAGGGGCTTTACGCCGCCGCCAAAAAAATCTGCAGTCGCCACTGGCTGAAGGTCCAGTCCACCCAAGGAACCGTATTTTGAAGCACCTGCCGCGCTATTTGATTTGAAAAAAGTGAAGGAACCAGTCCGTCATAACCATATCTGGGTTCGGGAGCCAGGTTACGAGAGGGGAAGGGTTTTAAGGCAATCCTCTCGCCCAATCCGGAGATCGGTCTCTACTTAGGCACTTTGTGAAAACTTTGTGATTCTTCTTCTTCTTTAATCATTTTTTAGCCAGTTAGGGCGGGGGAACAGTTAATCGGGATTTAAACTGCAACACGATTTGCAAGATGTGATATAAACATGGCACGGATGGATGAAATAATGGAATTAGGATGAAATCCAGCCCTCTGATGAGAAATAAACCAGACTGCTCATAAAATGGATGTGCCAAACACCATGGCCACCTTTGCATGCATGGATCAACGTGCATGCAAAGAAGACCATCGCGCGACACACTCACTCACTCGCGCGAGGGTCCCGTCTCACCACAGGTTGAATTTTAATCCTCTTCTGGGCTCTAGAAGGACCAGTGCACACCAAGGAGGCAAACCAAGCAGTTTAAATGGACTGAAAGTAAATGAATATTACTAATTATTACAAACAGGAGCTAAATTAATTGAAATGCAACCCCTAAACAGTGGGGGTGTTATAACAAAGGCCGAGGGCCAAATTGCTCATGCAAGGGCAATTCCTGGAATCAGGAAGACCCTCGCTCGAGACAGTGAGTCTCTCGCGCGAGAGTCCTGACTGGACTTCCAGGAATTGCTTTGCACGCTCTGGGCTCTGGTACATGTCCAGAAGCTACCCAGAAGCATTCCAATCAAATAAATGAACATAGAAAGTCAAACTATATGTTTTGACATGCATAACAGTGAGCTAAAACACCTAACATACTGCAAAACCAATAATAACATAATAGAACATGGAAAAGCAGCATCCCCAAACCCCACGAGGACTGTCGCGCGAGACAGTGTACTGTCGCGCGTGAGTGTTAATCACTCGCGCGAGGGTATGCTTCATCCAGTTTCTTGTAACTTTGCTGACTTTAGGACCAGAACTGGTATTGATTACCACCTGCCCCGACCTCAGGGATCAAAACAGTAAGCAGTTAAAGGTGCTTATACCTTTGCTTGAAAGGTTTTGGAAAGGTTTGAACAAGTTGAGAAGCTTGTGATGGAAAATGGAGTGAAGAAATGTATGAAAAGTGAGCTAGGGTTGAGAGCCTTTGTGCTTGCAAGAGTTCTCAATCTCCTAAACTTTCAAAGTTGGTGAATTTTTGTGGCCCTTGTAATGGAAGAACATGGGGGGTATTTATAGGAGGAGCCAAGGGCCAAGGGTGGTGGCAAACACCCCCTTAGGACCAAACTTGGTAGCTAAGGTTGGTGGAAAGGTGATGGGAAGGGTTGTGTGAGGATATGTTCCCAAAGCCTGCACTGTACAGTACTCTGTGGAGAAAAACGGGGTTCAGCAGCCCTGTAGCTCCCCTGGCAAGCAACCAACTGGCTGAAAAAGGTGAAAGGGACAGCTCAGGACCATCGCGCGAGACAGTGAGACACTCGCGCGAGTGTTCCACCTGTCACGCGTGGGTCAACAGTCAAATATTTGACTTTGACCACACCAGGCAAAGCAGACTCTCGCGCGAGGCAATGACTTCCTCGCGCGAAAGTCAACTCCACACCTAGGGTTGACTGATTTTTTATTTTCTTTTAAATGGTTTAAAAGGGTTCAAAGGGGTTCAAAGGGGGTTCCGCACACACCGAGCTCAAACCTTTCCAACCTGAAGACTGCTTTTTGATCTAGTTCATCATCGGGGAAACAAGAAACCGTAAAACGATCGAGAGATTCGGATTGGGGTGTCTACATAACTTTATCCGCTTTATTAATACAAGGGAGACTTAGCAAAAAATTCTTCATATTTATGTTTTTTGAGCTCAAGGATATGCACGTTTTGCAATCAAACATAAGGACAAGTGTGCTGCATGATAACTAAAATACCTTTTATGCAAAACTAGTAAAAGTTCAATAATAACTAAAAGAGTCTAAAACCCCAAGGTACCTTATGAAAATATCTAAACCACTAAATTCTATAACAGGAAACTTCACCCTAAAATTCTATGAAGTACCTAAACCCTAGGATTGTTTTGTCCGTGAAAACATGTTTTGGTCTTAGGATTCAACAACTGAAAAAGTTAAAGGACCTTCATTAAAAATTATTTTGCTGGTGTACTTCCCTTAACTCAAAATTATTTTACCACACCTATGATTAATTTTCCCTTAATAGAAATCCTACTCAATACCCTCCTCCGCCTCTAGGAGATACACTCCCCAGCCTCTTTTTTTGTTATCGTATTTTTTTTTTTGGTAACAAACAATACGTGAGTCCCAATTTTTGAACTTATTTAGTTCCAATTTAACCCCCTATGAATCAATGTATAATTAATGATTACCTTCTCTATTTTTGCCATTCTCCTTTTGGATGCATCATCTTTTTTTCTTCATTGGGCTGCTATGAAACTTAATAAATCAAGATCCACCAATGCGTACTTGTTCTATCCACATAATTTGTGTGGAGATCATAACTCATGACCTAATCAATGGCATAATCAAAAGTAATAGCTAGGTTTCTAAAGTTAATAATGTTGGTGCATAATATAGCTCACAATGGTATAATTGAACTTAATAACCTTCTTAAAAATAATCAAACTTTGGATTTTGGATAAACAAAATTAGCAACATTCTGCCAATAACCAAAATTAGTGAACGTCACATATTTTCAATCAAATACACCCATCATTACACAAAAACATGCTCATTCTCTCTCTCTCTCTCTCTCAACAATGTTTCCAAAAAATATATTTTACTAAAAAACTGTTTTTAAAAATAACCTTTTTTTAAAAATAGTTTAATTTTTCCCAAAAATTATTTTTATACAAATAAAACTCTTCTTTTTTTTGAAAAACTGTTTTCATCAAAACCTTTTATATATAAAAACTATTTTTTTCAAAAACTATAGTTATACAGAAATTGTTTCATAAAAAAATTTGTAAAAATCTTTTCTTATATAAAAACTATTTTTTCAAAACAGTAGTTACACATAAACTGTTTTTTAAAAAACAATTGTTTTTGTTTTTCGAAAAAATTTCAAATGCTATTTCTATTTTTAATAAAGTTTTTATTATTTTCAAAACTATTTTTAGAAAACTATTTTCTATGTTCACAGCTTTTAATTTTTTATTGTTTGAAAAGGTGATGTGACAATTTTTGGTTATCCAATTTTGATTATGCTATTGTGAACCTCTACATTGCTAATCTTAGCAATCTATACATTATTTTTTTGGTCAAACTATAGGATAAGATTTTATAAATGATAGCAACAAAAAGCATTAGAACAACATCCATCCCCATGGAAAGGAGATAGAAGCCATAAAGAAGACTAAATCAAGTCCTACGACCAACACTTCCGGCCCTTCAAAAATTCCACCTCGATCTCATCAAATCCTCCAATGAAACAGAGGAATAGAGACAAATGGTAGAAAAGATTCCTAAGGTGAAACAACATCCAACACCCACAAGGGGTGAGAGAGACAAATGGTAGAAAAGATTCCTTAGGTGAAACAACATCCAACACCCACAAGGGGTGAGAGAGTCTCACTTTGGGGGGGGGGGGGCAGGAAAAACAAAAAGCAACAACAAAACAAACCCTCACAATCAACAACACCCAACCAATCTAGCACTCATACTCCGGCAAACCAAGCGCACACCAAACGGACTCCGGAACCACATCGGCAAGCTAATCCACAAATCCAAGACGCACCTCAGAGATGAACTCCGACGATTCCGTGAAAACTTTTGGTTGATGTGGCAACTTTTGGTTATTTAATTTTTATTATGCCATTGTGGATACTTTAGTGCATCTCCAATGGCATAAGCAAATTTAGATAATCAAAACACGTCATTGTAAGCCATGTTTTTGGTTATGTGGTTCCCATTAAATTTGGTTATCCAAAGAAAAAGGATTTTCTAGTTTTTGGTTATTCAAAGTCCAAAATTTGATTATTGATTAAGGGGTTGCTAAGTTTGGTTATATGCCATTGTAAGCCTTGTTTTGGACCAAGATTGCTAACTTTAGAATTTTTTTAGTTTTCGTTATGCCATTGTGGTTTGATCAATATTATAAAATAAAGCAATTTATGTTTAAAATGTCAAGGCATATATACGAGAATAACCTTTATAATAGTTAGATCACTTCTTGTTAACTTTGTAGCTATAAGATCTTTTTTTTAAAGCAACTAGATAGTATTCTTTTTAATAAATTCATACATTTCTACCATCACTTTTTACTTTTTAGGCAACTAAATATTGCTTGTTATGATCAAATATGGAAATATATGTATATCTATCTAATAAAACAGAAAGGTGTTTGTCTTACGTGGCACTTTTGTCCTATGTGGCACCCATTATGCACACGCGCACACGCGCACACGCACACACGTTCACACACGCCAACGCAATTCCAATCGGCATGCATAGTGCCGTAGGCACGGGCAAACACTAGTATATACATATATCAGTTCATATCCTATGAGGGATCCCTTATTTTGTTAAAATGCTGACCTCTCATTTTTCGATCAAATTTCGATGATCCGAACTGTTCAATGTGTTCAGAACGTGATTTTAAGGGTCCCGCGAGAAATCAGCAAAAAAAGATCAGAAAGTGTTTCATTAGAGCAGTTTTTCATTGAACCGTTCAATGAAAATTGTTCAGATGAAGCACTTCCCTTGTCTTTTTCCCATAATTTTTTTTGGGTTTTATGCTTTGTTTGAAGCTTGCGAAGAAAAAAAAGGAAGGAAAAATTTAAAATTTTCTCTCCCATTGTTTGATTTGGAGAGAAAGTAAAAAAATTCCTCTCATTTTTCTTTCTTTCATTTTTTCTCATTTTTTTAAAGTTCCAAACAAAGCATTAGATTTGAAATGAAGAAAATGATTTAACACTCAATTAGTTAAACAAGTAATTTATCAAAAAGAAATTCCACAAAAAATAACACCACATTCCAAAAATAGGATTACTGTCAACCCTCCAATTTCTTTTTTCCAATTAAGCATATCGAAATTAACATCAATTGAACGAACGCCGGTATGTCGGGAGCGACCCGATAAATTCGAGGAAATGAGATATCGAGCCCTTAGGGAACCAAGCGGTATCCTACCAAACCTCCAAACCAAAGCACACCCTTCTAATCTGTTGTTCTTGTTTCATGACACTCGCATTCCGATGTTATTGATATCAGGAACTCACTAACCGCCTTTATTTTATAAAATGCAATCCATTCCATTTATCCTTTTATTCCAATTAATCCCATGATTATATTTAAACATCCATTGTCCAAATTATTGCTCGATTCAACATTTAAATCCACGAAATTAGGTTTGCAACTTAGCAAACAATCCAAGGAGAATGTGATTAGTTTTCTTTGGGTGGTTAGGTAATTATCTATTTCTGTTGAGAAGATCAATTATATCCCACTAATCATGGGATAGATTAGAAAACAAATATATTGTATGGCCTGTAAATTCTCTTCTATGATTTAGATTCCTAAACTAGCGTAGGAATTCTCTTGTATAAAGTTATGCTCTCTCATTCAATTAAATCAATCTTTCTAAAGGCAAAATATTTTTCTTCATTTCTTTACATGGTATCAAAGTAGGTTGAAATACCCTGGCTCTCTATTTTATTTTTGCCTAAACACCCATTTTATCACCGTTTTCACTACAATGTGACCGAATCCCCTTTGAATGAAAGCAAGCATGAAGCTGCCAATCCTTATTTCCTTCACCATTCCGATCATCCTGGAATGGTGCTTGTTTCCAAACCCCTTGATGGGGATAATTATTCAACTTGGTGTCGAGCTATGACCATCTCTTTGAACGCCAAAAACAAGTTGGGTTTCATATATGGTACCATCACTGCACCGTCCGCCAAGAACAAACTAGATGACCATGCAACGTGGAAAAGATGCAATGATATGATCCTATCTTGGATCCTCAATTCACTCACACCGGATCTTATAGACGGCGTTATATATTCAACCACTGCCTAAGAGGTATGGGAAGACCTTCGCGATCGTTTTTCTCAGAGCAATGCGCCTCGTATTTTTCAAATTGAGAGGGACATCTCTTGTCTCTCTCAGGATCAAATGACTGTTGCGGCTTACTAGACAAAGCTGAAAGGACTATGGGATGAACTGGGTTCTTACAATGACACCGTTTGTTCTTGTGGGGCAGACCGTAAGAGACGTAGATTGATACAATTTCTCATGGGACTCAACGAGTCCTACAGTGGAATCCGAGGCCACATCCTATTGATGAATCCACTGCCTGATGTTACTAAGGCTTACTCTTCCATCATGCAAGAAGAGAAGCAGCGAAGCCTGGGCGCTACACGTGAGGTAATTGAGACCGCAACCATGGTTGTTCAAAGGGATGAACCGGCAGCCTTGGTTGTGAGACAAACACAAGGTTCCTCTTCGCGTTTCAACTCATCTAATCGCAAACCATTGCATTGCTCTTTTTGTGATCAAGACCATCATGTGCGAGAAACATGTTGGAAAATTGAATGGGTATCCGCCAGGACAAAAAAAAAAAATCTAACAGGTTTAATCAAGGAAACAATCATTTCAAGCCCAACAATAGCCAACAGTCTTCGGCCAATACTGTCAAGGAAGGTCCAACCGAGCAAGAGATGCAGTCGGTGATAAGTGGGCTCACTGATTTTCAATTCCAGCAAATATTATCCATCATGAACAGCAAATGGACACCACGATCCGCCAACCCTAAGGCTAATGTTGCAGGTACTTCTTCGGGTTTGTCACAAGTACCGTTGCGCCTCCATCGATTAATTATCAATAGTGGTGCAACTAATCATATTACTTCATCTCCAAATTCACTTGTCGACAGTGCTAAGAACACCTTTTTGCCACCGGTTATTATGCCAAGTGAAGAACAGGCTCCGATTACATCTACTGGGACTTTACCCTTGAATTCAGATATTTCTTTGAAAAATGTGCTTGGTGTACCATATTTTATGGTGGATTTGATGTTTGTGAGTCGAATTACAAGAGGCCTCAATTGTTCCGTAACCTTTTTTCCTACTTGGTGTATTTTGCAGGATTTGACGATTGGTTTGGGTAAACAATGAGGCAAACTTTATTACTTGGTTGCAACCACAACCTAATAGCCAACCCTCCACAACAGTTGTTAGCCATTCATCCTGTTCTCAAGTCATCTCCTCCACCGACTTGTGGCATTGTCGATTAGGGTATTTATCTTCCTCTTGATTAGATTTTATGTTACAAAAATTGTTAAATTTTCCGTTCAAGCCAAATAATGCTTGTGATGTTTGTGCACTTGCAAAATAGTGTAGGCTTCCGTTTTCTGTTGGTTCAATTTCATCCGTTAGACCTTTCGAACTAATTCATTGTGACATTTGAGGCCCTTACAGAGTTGCCTCCCTTGTTGGAGCTAAATATTTTTTGACAATTGTGGATGACTATTCTAGATTTACATGGGTATTTTTTATGCAACGCAAAAGTGAAACACAATGTTTACTTGTCAATTTTTTTTTCTTTTGCCCAAGCACAATTCAATGCAGCGCCTCTGTAGCAAATCTTTGGGTTGATAATGGAAGGAATTCTCTGCTATGATGGATTTTTTTCACAAAAATGGCACCGATTTTCAACATACTTGCACTGAAACGCCTCAACAAAATGGGGCGGTAGAGCGCAAACATGGCCATATTATTGCGTCCGCTCAAGCACTTCATTTTCAAGCCAATCTTCCTTGGCATTTTTGGGAGAATGCGTTCTCGTTGCCGTCCATCTCATTAATCGGTTACCCACATCACTTCTTTCTCAGTAAACGCCTTTTGAACGACATTATGGAAAGGTCCCTTCTTACTCTCATCTTTGAGTTTTCGGGTTTCTTGCATATGTGACTACTGTGCATGTTTCTCATAAGTTCGCCCATCGCGCCCAACGTTGTGTTTTTCTTGGTTACCCACCTAGACAGAAAGCTTTCAAGCTCTATGACCTTACCACCCATAAAATCCTTTCTAGTCGTGATGTTGTTTTTCATGAAAATATTTTTCCTTATGCTTTTCCTTCTACATCCCAAAATTCAGCACCTGTAATTCCTCATTGTGTGTTCGATCCTCCCCTTTCTGACACCCGTCCAGCCCAATCCGCCACCCGACCCGGTTCCTCCTTCTGGGTCTTCTATTCAACCCACTCCTATTAGTCCTATATCGTCCCCTCCAGCTAGTCCACCCCCCGCATCAGCATTGCGCCGTTCTCAATGTCTTCATGTCCCCCCTCCAGCTTTACAAGATTATGTTTGCAACCAAGTGACGTCTCCCAAACCATTGTTGCCTTTGTCGTCCAGTCCACAAAAAGGTATGCGGTATCCTCTTTGTAATTTCATCTCTTATCATCATTGCTCACCATCACATCGATCCTTGGATGTTGAGCCTACATCTTATAGTGAAGCATCTTTACATCCCAACTGGCAAATAGCAATGCAATCTGAAGCTCGATCCATAGGGCGAAATCCCTTTTTGGTTGGCACGTTCATGACAAAAATACACATTTGCGTGTATCTTTTTTTATCGAGTTGTACTTTTCTTTTATATTTTGATAGAGAGTCTGTGCTAGGGTGTGGAAAGGAATCTCAATTTTTGTATTGAGTGCATTAGATGTTAGTCAAGTTCTTATTGGGCCGGTTCATGAAAGAGTTGGAAAACGGAGTATTTTGTTCAAGCATAATCAAGTTGTTATTGGGTCAGTTCAATTTTTGTTGGAATGGGTTTTGGGGCCTTAAACAAGTATTGACCCGTTAGGTCAATAAAAATGAAAAAGGGGACTGAGCACTTGAATATATATATAACCTTTATGTCTTACAGTTGACGATCTACCGATAATAAATTTGACAATACTTTTGACAATATATTTTTCGGAGCCCCACACAAATAATCGGAGCCGTTCAATTTGTTTAAAACATATTTTTAAGTGTTCCCGTAAAAGATCAACTCATTTGGATATCGGCAAGGGCTTGATCGGCTCATTCAATTTTATCCTATCAAATTTGACAGGAATCAACTAAATGAGCCGATCAAGCCTTTACCGATATCCAATGCGTTAATTTTTTACGGGACCCCTTAAAAACATGTTTTAAATACATTGAGTGGCTCCAATCATTTGTTTGAAGGTCCCACACGGAGTTTCAAAAAATCTATTGTCAAAAGTATTGTCAAATGTATTGTCCCTAGAACCAGCCCCTATATATATATAGCCCTTGTTTCTTACAGTTTACCACCACCGAGTGCCGCTGTTAGTTTTTGGTGTGCCCTCGTTTACATCTCAGAGCACTATTGAGGGGTATGTTCCTTGTATCTTGAAGTATTGTGAAGATTCATGGGATCTTGGTGCTAATTAATCTATCTTCAAGAGGTTCTTGTCATTCATCTGCATCCAAATCATTGAAGAAAATCCTTTCCTGGAGTTCGGAAGATATTTCTGGAAGGCTTGAGGATTCAAGATCGGCGATCATGCAAAGGTACAATGAACGTGGATTCGGCAAGTAGTTCTTGGGACTCGTGGTGAGGATACACGGTCATTATTAAGTTTACTTGTAATCGTACAAAGGTTTTAGTGCATGATTCCTTCCCGTGGTTTTTATTCGTATTGGGGTTTTCCACGTAATCTTTGTGTCTCGTGCAATTGTTTACTTGTGCTTTGTGATTGAAGTTATCTAGTGAAGAGGTAATTATATATCTAGCATCAACCTAGATATTTCACAATCTGAATTGGCCGCTTTGGAGGCCAACCACACTTGATCTCTCACTTCTCTTCCCCCGGTAAAAAGCCTATTGGTTGTCGATGGGTTTATAAAATCAAACGTCATTCTGATGGCATCATTGAGCGTTACAATGCTCGCTTGGTGGCGAAAGGTTACACACAGCAAGAAGGTATCGATCATCTTGATATTTTTTCGCGCACTGCTAAAATGATTATTCTAACGCCCCCATTTTTTTGGGAACGTTAAATTAATAATTTTTAAAACATAGTTTGTCATTTATTTAAATAGAGAGGATAATTAAGTCATTACAATCCAAACACTCTTAGAATGTCAAATTACATTAATTCAAATTTAGGAAATGGTACTAAGGTAATTCCGACTCCTCAGGACGTCCGTCTTCTTCTGCAATCATCTGCCCTGCACCAAACTCCTCCAGACTATAGTACCCTTTCTGTTCGTCTTTATTATTTGGCATAAGATGCCAAGCCCACAAAAAGTAGATCCGATGAGCAATTAAGCTCAGTAGCTAACTTCTACCCCTATGTCCCTTACACTAACAAAAATAACATATAACTTTGTAAATGAAAAATACAAAAGTTTAACAATTCATCACACATAATCAAGTCAGTCTACAAAGTGTCAACGTGTCATTGTCATCGCAACGTATCGTAGTTCGTGTCATTATTTTTCAAGTATTGTTTCCACTTTCCATCTTATTTCCTCGAGCACTGGTTCCGCTGACCATCTTTCAGGACCTACCGGGCTCCCAGGCTAAATTCAGATTTTGCCACCCAAAAGCACTGATTTCGCTGACCGTCTCTTTCAGGACCTACCGAGTTCTCAGTCTTTAATCATTTCACATTCCTCATCACACACGACACTAGTTCCGTTGACCCTTCTTTCAGGACCTACCGGGCTCCTAGGCCACACACACATACATGAGCCAGGGTTCCGCCGACCATCCTCTCAGGACCTACCGGGCTCCCATGCTCACACACGCACACTCGAGCCATGATTCCGCTGACCATCTTCAATGGACCTATCGGGTTCTCATACTCACACAATCATTGACCCTTTTTACATTTCATTTTCTCATTTCTTTTTGCATTTCTCTTCTCATTTCCTGTGTCTCGTACATGCATCATTTCCTCGTGTTTTATATTATTGGTTCAAGGCTTGCTAAAATTATGTGATCATAAAATAAAACAACCAAAAAAAAAATAGCGTCACAACAACAGATAACATGTACTCTCAGTTATGCCATCCTTTTAAACGAATACAGTACTAATATTCACTTTTAGTCTATTTTTATCATGCAAATCGGTATAAATCTTCTTTTCGTTAAAGTATTCTATGTTTTAATTTCTGCAATATTACTTTGGTACAGTAAACTTAACGAATAGACTTTCCACTTCCCAGATCCCATCTCGTATCATCTAATTATTCCTTTCTGAACAATATACTTTATAATTTTTAACATGCGTTAATACAAACAACATACAATTTCGTTTCTCTAATAATTATTTTAATTTTTACATTATACTTAGGTAAGTAGGAAGAAGGTTTCTACCTCGCTTTTAGGCGGTAGGGGCTGATTCTAACTGCGTCGGGTCTGTGGTGGGCGGCACAAACTCCAATTGGCCCGGTGCTCTCTTTCTAGTATTTTTATTTTTTTCCAAAAGAGAAAAGTAGAGTGTGTGTGGAAAGATGGGGTGAGGAGGTGAGTATTTATAGGCAATAATCTCAATTACATTTCTTGCTCTCCACACTTCTATCCAAGTGGCTAGGTTAATTGAATCAATGAAATCTTATCTTCCGCCCTCTCTCATGCATTATCTCCTCTCTCTCTCTCTCTCTCTCTCTCTCTCTCTCTCTCTCTCTCTCTCTCTCTCTCTCTCTCTCTCTCTCTCTTCTCCACGCAATCTCTCTCTCTCTTCCACGTGCTAGGTATGAAGTAGATAAGGAAGTGGAATTGTTGGGACAGAGAATATGTGTAGGCAAATTTTATGTACATGCATATGTATGTGGATAATAATTATATGTATACATATGTATCTACTAGTCTAGGATTTTTATACACGTAATTAGTAGTACTAGGGTAGTATTATATCATATATGTGATACATGTGTACGTATATTTATATCCTAATTTTTAGAGTTTTATTAATTAGAATTCTAAGTTGGTTAGGTTAGTACTATAATAATTAATCAATACTTTTAGTAAGAAGACAATTAAATAAAAGAAATTATCATTAAACTTTTAATTTTATTGACGAAAAATTAGGATCGTTACAATTATTGTTCGTTGTTTATTGGCTCTAGCATCTGCCAAGAATTGGTCTCTTCACCAGCTTGATGTCCACGTTGCTTTTCTTCATATGAGATCTCCATGAGGAAATTTATATGACTCCACCTCCTGGTCTTCAGCGACAGGGGGAGAACACTTTGTGTCACCTCAACAAGTCGTTTAAAACAAGCTTTCCGTCAATGGTTTGCCAAGTTTTCTAGCGCTATCCAAGTTGCCGGTTTTGTTCAATTCAAAACAGATTATTCATTGTTCACATGTCAGAAAGGTAAAACCCTTATAGCTTTGTTGATATATGTTGATGACATTCTTATTACATGTGATGACCTCACTACTATATCTACTCTTAAACAATTCTTGCATAGCTGTTTCCAGATTAAAGACTTGGGTGATTTGCAGTATTTTCTAGGCATTGAAGTCTCTTGCTCAAATAAACGTATTTCCATCTCACAAAGGAAATACACTTTGGAAATTCTAAAGGATGGTGGTTTTTTGGGCGCCAAACCTGTAAACTTTCCCATAGAACAAAACATAAAGCTCTCGGATGAAGGTGAATTCTCAATGTAGAAGGCTTGTGGGACGCCTAATTTATTTGACTATTGCCCGGCTAGATATCACTTATTTGGTGCATGTGTTAAGCAGATTCATGCATGCACCATGCAAACCTCATATGGAAAGCTACCTTTCGTGTATTGCGATATTTGAAAAGTAGTCCAGGACAAGGATTGTTTTTCTATTCTCAGAATAATTTATCTTTGCGGGCTTTCTCTGATTCAGATTGGGCTGGTTGCCCAATGTCTTGTAGATTGACTGCGGGTTATTGTGTGTTCTTGGGATCATCTCTTATTTCTTGGCAGACAAAGAGGCAGAAGACCGTGTCCCTCTCCTCAGCAGAAGCCGAATATAGAGCTATGACAGGCACATGCTGTGAATTATCCTGGCTGCGCTCATTGTTGAAAGATTTACGGATATTGCATCCAAGACCGGCATTGTTATATTGTGATAACAAAGCCACCTTGCACATAGCCGCTAATCCCGTCTTTCATGAAAGAAGCAGACACATAGAAATGGATTGTCATTTTATTCGAGACAAAATACAAGACGGTTCTGTTGATACCAAGTATGTTACTGTAGAGCCCTGTATTTTCAAAAAATCATTTAAAAGTTTTATAAATACTAGAATAAGAAATTTGTGGAGTTTAATTGTTTTGGGGTTAATGTGATAAAATTATAAGTGGAAGGGGTGCTAGTGTGATATGTCTATGTATGGGTATATATATAGGAGTGTGTGGTGTGGAGAAACAATTTTCCAAAACACACACACACCCCACGCCTCTCTCCCTTTGGCTCTGTCCTCTTTCTCTCACCCTCTCATTCAAAAATTCCACTCCAAGTTCAAAACCCACCAAGATCCTTCACCAAATCATCATCCTCTTGGGCTCTCGACCTTGGGTTTCGTTAGAGCAAGCTCAAAGAGGAGTATTCTTGGAGGATTTCGAATTTAGAGGCTAGGGCTTGATCAATCTCGTTGAGTTCCGTTCTTCAAGTCGAGGTAGGGATTTCTAACTTTCTCTAGATGTTTATGAGTTGATTCGGTGTCGAAAACTTGTTTTGGATCGTTGTTTGGAAGTCTTGTGTTTTCCCTTGAAAGCTGTCAAAATTGTGCAGAAAAACCCAGGTGCTACATGTACCAGTGTTTACCTTGGTACATGTACCAAACTCAAATTTCTCAGATTTCGTTCACTTGCTACATGTGGCGTCCTTAACTGCTACATGTACCAAACTTGGATTGTATCTTCTATTTGCTGGCTACATGTAGCATGTACCCTTAATGGCTACATGTACCAAAACCCAGATTTCATGTTTTGTTCGCTGGGTACATGTAGTGCCCTTAACTGTTACATGTACCAAACTGAAAATTTCTGAAAAGTTTCTCCTTCCATGATTTGGACCCCCGATCACTTCTAATACCTTTTAAACACCTTCAATCTCTAAGGTTGATTGCACACGTTTCAATGATTCGTTGTTCATCCCCACTCTTTTGGTTCTTGTTATAATAAAGAAAAGTATAAAACTAAATGAATACGATACTTGTTCGTTGTCCATGCATTTGGGTTATTACGTGAGTAATGTGGCATGTTTTATGAATGATGTGGACTTGACATACGTCATGCTTTACGGTATTGAGCTTATAGAACGAAAAATCACAATTTAGAACGATAGAACGAAACGAAGAAAGCCACTGATCCACTATAAGGTGTGATGCCGGAAACAGGACGCACGAGGTCCCAAATGCCCGGAAGTGCACAAGAAAGCCACGGATCTACCGAATAGTGCGATGCCGCAATGAATTCGGGATGCACGGGGTCCCAAATGCCCGGAAAGAAAATCGAGAACACTTGATATAATGAAAACGAAGAATTTAGAGATTATTAAGCGACATGAATATGAACGGTATTGATTGTCAAGTATTATCCTCTTGCTCTTGTTCACGTGGGAAACTTTATTGTATCAATGTTCATATCGGTGCATCGTCCATCTTATATGCATATAGTTTGAGCAAAGATTTCTCTACTGGGCTAGTGTAGCTCAACCTATTATTATTTTTCAGGCACCTCTCAGGGATATTGACATGAAGTGCTTGCTGTGCATTTCGACTATACTTTTAAAAGCTAAAACCGAGGAATTACCATGACATTTTTTGTAAAATCCGTTTGAAGATGTAATCGTAATTTCAATTATATTCTTTTGACTCACACTCTCTATGGATTATTGTCGAAGAATTTGGGGCCGGAGTGCCATTATTGTAAACTTGATTGTTCTCTCGGATGAATTATGGGAAGCTTTTGGGGTAATATGATGTATTACTTGCAATGGACTTTTATTGAAAATGCTATTATTATTACGTTGAAAATTCAGGGCATGACAGTTACTTCGACAAATCGGTTAGCAGATGTGTTCACTAAGCCATTGGGGAAGGAACTATTTTCTGCCATGATACGCAAGTTGAGAGTTCTTGACATTCATTCTCCAATTTGAGGGGGAGTGTTGAGAAGATCAATTATATCCCACTAATCATCGGATAGATTAGGAAACAAATATATTGTATGGGCTGTAAATTCTCTCCTATGATTTAGATTCCTAAACTAGCGTAGGAATTCTCTTGTATAAAGTTATGCGCGCTTTCAAAGTTATGCTCTCTCATTTAATGAAATCAATCTTTCTGAAGGCAAAATATTTTTCTTCATTTCTTTACAATTTCTTTTAAAACTTTAACATGTTTGTTGTTCATAATACAAAGACGTTTTTTTATGCAGATAAAAAAGAAAAAACAATTTTTGTTACGTGCATTATTGAGTGATGAACTCCATGTGAATGTACGGTGGTAGAGGGTATTGAAGCATTTCGTGACAATACTCGAGGACCACCGAGACAATACTCGAGAACCACCGAATAATCACCAGTGCGTTTGGATGTAACCAAGCTAAGAAGTGGTTGTTCAAAAGAATCAAAAAGGTAAGAAATGGTGAAGCGGTTTGGGGCCACTGAACCACTTGTACGGAGTGACACGGGCAACTCAAGGGAAAGGGTACCGGGGGGACGACACTGCGTGGAGTGGTGGAGGCAGTGTCGGCCCGACATTTGGGTTGTCTAAACCCGACTTTAAATTTAGTTGCCCACTTATTATTAAGTATATATAAAAAAAAATCATACAAGAAAAAAAAAACTTATAATAACAATAACAAAAACAAGATTATATTGTGCCTTTAGCTTCAATTGCATCAAAAATTCAAAATCAAAATGAAACCCGGTTATAGTGCTTTATGATTAGCACAATCTGATTCAAAGAAAACGACTTCTCCTTGCATTTTTTAAAGCAAATTCTTCAATTAAATCATCGTACTCTAACTTATCAGTTATTCAAGTACTTATTTTCAATTGAGAGCATAGCCAATCCACTTAATTTTTCCTGTGACATGGTAGTCTGAAAATATGTTTTTATCAACTTCAACTTTGAAAAGCTCCTCTGAGCCGAAGCAACTGTGACCAGAATAGTCAACAAAATTCGATAAGCAACACAAACCATTTGAAAACCACCATCTTTCCAATAAGACTTTATAGAATCAAGGATGTCGATCGATTTTGTTACTTCTCTCGGCAATATTATTTTCAAATGTCTAAGTTTAAGGAATAACTCCTTCCCATAAATATCACCACGTTGTATGTATTCCAAGAAAATTTCTAGTTTAATGCAATGCTCCATTAATTCGTGGCTGGTATGGTCAGAAATTATGGAATGGTGGAATATTCAGTGGGTTTGTCCAAGTTCATTAGCAGAGGTAGCACTTTGGTGGTTTGGGAATAAATTTCGAAACTTGGAGAAACATATCCGGGAGGTATGCTTTTTTGCAACACTTTGGTCTATTTGGCTAACGAGGAATGGTTGTATCTTCAACGGTGCAACAACACGGGCTTCGGAAGTGGTGGATTTGATCAAAACCAGAGTAGCCATGTGGATGAAGGCTAAGTTTGACATAAAGATCTACACAGTGGAGGATTTCAAAGGGTATTTGGATGGGATTCGAAAAGTGAAGTTGTGAAGTGAGCAAGTAAATAAGTAAGTGAGGTGTTCTTATCCAACCTTGGTTGGATATAGTGCCAGAGTGTAGCTCTCTGTAGTAACTGTGTTTTAAGGTCAAGATTGTAATCGATGTACCCCTTTGAATTCAATAAAAAGTTTCGTTTGCTGACCAAAAAAAATAATAATTGCTCTTCACTAACACACTTGAATTTCGCGTTAAACAAAAATTCAAAGATTGAGTCATAAAATTCAAATTGCTTAAACCAGTCCTTAAGTGATGCAAGAGCTTGATCTATGATGTGGAGGAGATAAGAAGTTCTAAAACGCTCTTCCAGTGATTTACTTCCATGGGCATCATCTACTACATTCTCATCAAATTGCTTCTTTCTTTAAACAACTCTTTTTGTTTTTTGCAAATACCAGTTCAAAACCAACATCATGAACAAGTTCTTTGGCTTCTTTCATCAAGTCTTCAAAACCATCTTCTCTAAGCTCTTCAAAGAATAAAATCAACTCTTTTATTCTTGTAATTTCATCTTCAATATCCATCTCTTCTTTTTAAAGAATTTCGCTAACTTAATTAACTTTGTCTAAGATTTTGTACCAAATACATAAGCTAATCAAGAACTCAAAATCCACCAAAGCATTCTTGCACAAGCCTTTAACTTCCGAAAAAACAGTCACAATCCCTTATGAATTTAAAATGCATTTATGCTCCACTACCACTTTTATATTAATTTATTATGCATTTATGCTCCACTCCTCCTCCATTAACCAATTCAATCGAATAAAGAAAAGATTCAAATGAAGAACAGACACTACAAGAAAATCGTTCAATAGCAACGGTCAAAAGTGTTGCTAGAGATGCAAAAAAGCGTTGCTAAAGACCAATATAGGCTATACCAACGGTTATAGAACCGTTGGTTAAACCGGAAATCGCGAATATCCGTTCTTTGTAGGGTTATATAGCGGTTTTGGCAATAGCGTTAGTACAGATTTTTAGCAGCGGTTTCTTTAGCAACGCTTGTAACGTTGCTAAAGGCAAGTTTTCTTTTTCTAAAAATCTGGGGTAAAATATGACATGGCAGCCACGTGGCCTCCCACCTGTCGCCACCTGTCGCCGCGTGGCGCCTACGTGTCACCCGCGTGTCAACACAACAATGTTTTGCTCCTCTTGGGAATCGAACCCAGGACCTCCCGCTGTGCGCGCGAGTGCAAACCAACTGAGCTAGCCCAACACTTGTGTAATATCAATGGACTACTAATATTTATACTATGTAAACCAGGTTGGGTTAGCTTATGTCATTTGAGTTTTATCGATTTATTCTTAACCCAAGTTTTTAAATTCAGTTTATTCTATACAAACACCTACTTTTTTTTTACCCGATAAGAACAAACAATTTTTTACATATTAATTAGTACAACCTAAATACGAAAAATGAAATTAATCTGGTATCGTTACATACTTGATCAGTCAGAAAAATTTATTTTACTAATGAAATTTTGTCTCAATAAAGAAGTCTTCTAGACTCGATCAAGCCAAATTTTTATGAGAATGATTTAATCAACAAACAAGGAAAACAAAATCAATGGTCTCGATTATAGTCCGGTTTTTAGTAACGGTTATGGAAAAACGTTGCTATAGGCCGGTTTTTAGTAACGGTTATGAAAAACCGTTGCTATAGATTGGGTTTTAGTAACGGTTACGGAAAACCGTTGCTAGAGGCCGGTTTTTAGTAACGGTTATGGAAAACCGTTGCTAAAGTCTTATAATCTAGTAACGGTTGCATGAAAACCGTTGCTATAGTCCTGTTTCTAGTAACGGTTTAAAAACCGTTGCTACACACCGTCTATACCAACGGTTTTTTGAACCGTTGCTAGCTAAACCGTTGGGAGATCTCGATTTTCTTGTAGTGAGAAGTGCCCTTACTCTTGTCGTTACTACCAAGGCGTGAAAGACAAACAAAAATCCCAGTCCCTTGAATCTGCTCTTGCCTCTTGCAAACGAAGACTTTGATCGACGTCGGTGACTCGGCGTTGAAGAAGATCAAGAATTGAAGGACAATAGATTCAATGGAAGATTTGTTTGATCTTTCTTGGGTATTACTTTCGAGAATAAATTTTACACGGATCCTTCGTGTATAAGGGAGGGTCCGCCCAACCAATTAAAAGAAGACAGCTCAGTTTTGCCAGGACAATCTGCAATTTTTTTTTTCATTAAGGATTCTATGGAGCAGAAACTTAATTATGCGAGTCATAGAGACAAAATTTAACTATGACACTTTAGAATAACAAGATTTAATTATGATCAGAATAACAAGATCTTTGCACCGATTCAAACGGATTGAAAATTGGAGTACTTAACTTTTTTAATGTATAAATAGTCGACAAAAATTAAGTATTCCAATTTTTAATCTGTTTGAATCGGTACGAATATCTTATTATTCTGATCATATTATTCTAAAGAAACATAATTAACTTTTATCTTTATGACTCATAATTAAGTATCTGCTCTTTTGTTTGGGACTTTATGGAGCATAAATTTGATTATGAGAGTTCTAGAAACAAGAATTAATTATGACCCTTTAGATAATAGGATCGGAATGATAAAATCTTCGCACTGGTTCAAACGGATTGAAAATTGGAGCGCTTAATTTTTTAAAATTGTTTACATATTAAAAATATAATTAAAAAGTTAAGTGCTCCAATTTTTTATCCATTTGAATCATTGCAAAGATCTTTTAATTCTGATCATATTATTCTAAAGTGTCATAGTTAAATTTTGTCTCTAAGACTCTCATAATCAAGTTTCTGCTTCATAGGATCCTAAATGAAAAAATATATATTTGCCGATTGTCCTGACTCAAAGCTGAGTAGCTGAGCTGCCTTCTTTTAATTGGTTGGGCGGATTCTCCCTTATACACGGAGGCTCCGTGTAAAATTTATTCTCATTTCTTTCTTCTTCAAAGTTAGGTTTAGACCAGGTATGGAAAATTTGGGGGCAAATTTCCTGTCCTGTCCTGTCCCGTCCCATCCAGTCCCTTCTCTTTTTTTTTTCTTTTTATCTTTTCTATGCCCTTCTAATTTGTCTTCTTAATTTTTGCCCTCCTAATTTTCTTCTTATCTCCTATTTACCCCAGGCATAGAAAAACCCTTTGTTGCCCTTCTAATTTTTCCAAGTATCACAATTTTTTAAAGTGGGTGTTTTTGAATTTGTAAAAAAAAATATTGGATTACGACCCTAAATTTTTTTTCCACTGGATTTCAATTTTATATATATAGGGAATGGTTCAATGGACACCCTAATAAAACACCCAACGGGGACACCCAAAATCTCAATCTGATAGTTTCCGATTGAATTTTTATGATCCGAACCGCTCAATGTATGCAGAATGTGATTTTAAGGGTGTCCGCGAGAAATTAGCCAAAAAAATGACCGGAAAAAGCTTGATTTGAGCAGTTTTTATTTAAACCGTTCAATAAATAATTGTTCAAAACTGTTCGGATCAAGCCCTTCCCGGTCATTTTTTTTGCTGATTTTTAGCGTGTACCCTTAAAATCAATTCTGATCACATTGAGCGGCTCGGATCATTAAAATTTGATCGGGAACCATGGGGTGTTTTTTTAGATGTCCCCGTTGGGTGTCCCCGGAACCGATATATAATATAGGGCCTGTTCTAGAGATAATAAATTTGACAATACTTTTGACAATATATTTTTCGGAGCCCCACACAAATAATCGGAGCCGTTCAATTTGTTTAAAACATGTTTTTAAGGGTTCCCGTAAAAAATCATCTTATTTAGACATCAGCAAGGGCTTGATCGGCTCATTCAATTTTATCCTGTCAAATTTGACAGGAATCAACTAAATGAGCCGATCATGCCTTTACCGATATCTAAATGCGTTAATTTTTTACGAGACCCCTTAAAAACATGTTTTAAATACATTGAACGGCTCCGATCATTTGTTTGAAGGTCCCATGCGGGATTTCAAAAAATCTATTATCAAAAGTATTGTCAAATATATTGTTTCTAGAACCGGATACAATTTTTTTTTGTTGCCCCTTGCTGGGGGTTGCCCGAATCGGCGGGCTTGCGGGGCTTACCCCGGCCGGCCCTGGGTGGAGGTGGGCTTTATGTGTGGCACAGTTCGATTGATCCATGTTGGACCCTGTCATTTGGGAGAAATTTTTTAAGTGTCGAACGGATTTCACGTGGCGGTACCTATTAATAATTTTAATCGTCCAAACGTGTTTTGGGCGGCCTAGATTTATTCTCTCTCCATGACCATTGGATTGTCCATTCTACGACCAAGCACATATGTCTATTCCCTTTTCCTTTTCTCATCCGTACTCTTCGGGAAACGGGGATCGATCAAATTTCCTCTTCGTTCAAAGTAGACAGCCAGAAAAATTCTGTTCTTCACTTTACAATCTCTCTGTCAGTTCTCAAATCATGTGAAATTGTCCCCTCCGTGAATGGATTTGGTTCTCTTTTATCATGTAATAATAATTATTGTTCCTTGTTTTTGAAGCTTTATATAGACCTCTCGGATCTCTGCTTTTCCATTTGGATGCCATCAGTAATTTTGAGTGCACGAATATCAATTTCCTTCTATTTTGGGTTGCTCTGGAAGCTTGTACTCCATTAAAAATCCTTAGTCAACATCAAGTCATAAATAACTGTTTTTTTGGACGAGAGAAACTTATTTACGGGTTTGCACAAATTTATTTATCCGTTTCGACAATACACTGTTGAGATACCTTTTTAAACTACTACCGGTAATAAATATTTTTTATCATTAATAATTTATCTTTAATCGGAATCATCCAAAATACTTTTAAATAGTCGAGGTAGGCCTCCAGTAAATTTTCTCCCGTTAAAAAGTATTACTAGTAAAAATACTCGCACCAAACTTTGGTCAATTAATGCATACCATACGTCATCTACATGCATCTTCACTACGTCAAACGTCTTACGTAGACTCAAAGGACGAAAAACATTAACATGACTATATTAATATGCTGCGTCCTTTTGGCTTTAACTTAAATATTAAAATTGTCTTAATTTTAATTTTTCTTGCTTTTTTTAGTTTTGCACCAAATTTTTTTGGATTATTGCTCGTCTCGACGAGAGAAATTAGAAAAGTAAAATTTTGGCACTTTTATCTAAGTATTTTGAGAAATAACCACTTTTTATCACAAAATACTCGGGTAAAAGTAAAAAAAAATTACTTTTCCGATTTATCTGGTCAAGACGAATTAATAATCTCCAAAAGTTTGACGCAAAACTAACAAATGCAAACGAAATTCAAATAAGGACAAGATTTTCAGATGTAAGTTAAGTCCAATTAAAAGAATGGTTACATGGTTTGAAAATTAGTAAGCGCAAAATTCTAACACTGACTCGAATTGTTGTTTCAAAAAATAATTGACCATTTCTGAATATGGTGCCGTTGATCGAAAAATTATTTGGTGGCCACAGTACCACCACGTGATGTCTTAACACACCTATCTACCGTGTGTGTGTATATATGTGTGTGTATATATTTAGGTCGTTTGAGATGCAAACCTTTATGTTTTTGTTCTTGAAACATTAACTGAGTCTCATTTTTTTTTTTATGGGCGAATTTGGATCTCCATAATCCTATTAGCATGTCCCAAATCCTAATCAGTGTTCTACATTCATGGTACTACTACTAATTTGACTACCTATGCAAAAATCTAAATGACAACATTTCTTTTTTAAAATTTTGCCACCTTCTAACTTTATTTTCATTCTATTGCGCTCGTTCAGGATCTAATAATGGAGGCCACATAGACATCCTTATTTTGTTGTCTTCTAGATGAAATTTGTAAAAGATACAAAGCTTGTTCTGGGGAGGAACCATGTATGAGATCTAATGGACGTTGTACACTTCTGTTATGCATGGGAGAGGAACCATGTTTAGTTAGTACTTTCTTCCTATTGGTATTTTGCTTACGGTTAAGGCTGTATATTTTGGTTATGTGTGGGAGGCCCGGGAACCATGTCTGGTTAGTTTTGAGGCTGCAGATAATACTCACTTTTCAATCGGTGAAGTTTTTGCTCGGAGGAATAGTTGGTTTACCCCAAGTTAGAGTACAAAACCACAGTGCGTGATTCTCCCATTTGTGTTGTACTGTTTGATGATGTGGCAGTATAGTATTGGTTTGGCGAAAAAGTGGGCTTTTACAACATGACAACAAACAAGACTTTTTTTTTTTCCCAGGTAATTAAAATTTTAACCAAGGCAAACAACACAAGCACACATAAAAAAACAACCAGCTATGCTAGAAAGGAAAATTCTAAAATCAGTTCAATGGGCTGACAATAATAAATGTGTAAATATGTATTCAAATGTGTACAAAGTACACAGGAATACGAAGTTTTCTTGTCTTCTAGTTTGTTTATCGTCAACCCAATGGACTGATAATAGCAAAACCGTATAAGGAAATATCAGATCAAGCTAAAAAAAAAACAACCAGGCGTGATCTATTTAAACATGTATAGCATCACATTTGCATGCAGAAGTTTCAATTCTTCACTCTCTGCCTCTTCTTCTTGACAATCTCCCTTCTCACACACTCTCTCTCTCTCTCTCTCTCTCTCTCTATAGATCTCTCTCACTCCTTATTCTAGTTTTGTTAGCGGAGATGGCTCAACAAAATCCTAATCAATACCCTGCTCAAGGCTGTCTCCCAAACTCTACTCAATATCCTCCTCCACCTCAAGGAGGTATAGTACACTCCCCAGCCTCTTTTTTTGTCATCATTTTTTTTTTTTAAAACAAACAGTACATGAGTATCCCAGTTTTTGCGTTTTCACCCATATGCACTCATTCAAGGTTCCAATTTAACCCCCTTGGAATGAATGATTTACGATTACTTTCTCTTTTTTTTGGCCATTCTCCTTTTTGGGTGCATCGTCATTCCACACCAACCCCATTGAGCTGCTGAAACTTAATAAATCAAGATCCACCAATTTGAAACATATTAATTAATTATTACCATTTATTTCTAATAGATAGAGAATCCTCTTTTGTTTGTTCAGTAATTGTTTTTTTTTCCATAATATCGGCATTTGTTCAGTAATTGTTGCTCATAGGTCTGTGTGATAGACTAAAAAGTACACCAGTCTAGGTATCTCTATATTTTAATTAGCTCAAGTAAAGAGCCCATGCAAACAGGAAAATCATTCTCCGGTAAACGTAGTACAGTGCCTCAACATATGTAGCAATCCACTGTGCAAAAGGCATAGATTAAAAATAGTATCCCCTTCTCTTTGCTATAACTTTATTCGGCTTTTGATTCTCTCTCTCTCTCTCTCTCTCTCTCTCTCTCTCTCTCTCTCTCTCTCTCTCAGGTAACAACCAAACCCATCACGGAGCAAAGGAGGATACCAAAGGCCCCCTTATGGCATGGTGATTTCTCGGACCAAGCTCCTTTCTAGGTTTTTTTTTTCTTTATCATAGCTCTTACATATCTAGTCACTCCTTCACTGTGATCCACTTCTGGGCAGTTGTGGATCCATTCCGGACACCCAACATACTGTGATTGAAAGCATTCACATCTTAAGCTTGATAGAGAATTAATTAATATGTCCCCACAGAAAAGGGAAAAAAATGCTATATATTCGGATATCAATAGATATATCAATACTTCATGTTTGTGAAAGACAAAAAAATGGGCCTTAAATGTTTGAAAATCTCATTTGTGTCTTTTTTGTCTTCAAATAGTGAACTGTTGATAGAGCTATTAGCTAGCCCATCTGAGAAACTTTTATATATCTTAGGTATAGGAGGGGTGGTGGTGTCCATTGCTAGGAATTGAACAGTTTTGCCCACCATGCATGGACCAATAACCGCCTAGAACTAGATGTGAAATTATTCAATACTCCGGGTGCACTATGATTTGGTGCTCCGTATTACTCCGCGACCACATATTTTTGTTTTGTCTACGACTAAGTATATGGACTCCATATATAAGTGTGGTTATAAAATGGTCCGGAAGTGCTCTGGAATTACTGAAACTACTCTCTCTCTCTCTCTCTCTCTCTCTCTCTCTCATTTTGATCATGTTTTGTTTTTGCAGTCTCGGGATTTTGTGTTGCTGTTGCAGTTGTTACACTCAAACTTGCCGCATAATTGACTGTCTCAACAGTTGTTGTGACTTTCTCTCCAGTTGTTGTGGCTTTCTCTCTTGTTGCTGTTCCGCGGAATAAGCTTTTGTTGTTGTGATTCTTCCAGCGTCTGACGGAAACAGATCCCTCCTCCTCCTTCTTCTCCTCCTCCTTGTTCTTCTTCTTCTGTGGTGGTGCCCCCGTTGCGTGGTCTCTGATTTCTACTTAAATCCATACCTTAGATATAATAAAATGTTGATTGACCCCTTCATGTCATGTGGGGGTTCTCTAAAACAGTAATGCTTGTTGATGTGTGAGGTGTGACCATTTAAATTGGGATGGAGGGAGGAAGTATATCCTTATTCCTGATGTGTGTATGGGCCTATCTAAGACCCTTTTATCTCATGATGTGTAAATTTATGATCTAGATTTTCATTTGCCATTCCGGACTCATTGTCTAACTTTATAATTTAGACTTCTAATTGCATGCTGGGATGGACGCAAGAATCTGGATTGACAAACATTAAAAAAGAATTATAACATAGGGCGATTTTAATTTTGCTCATAGCGATTATAAGAATGCTTCCAAAAAAGAACAACATATACATAGCAATTTTAATTTTTTCTTGGCGATTTTGACTTAGACAAGCGATGGTTGGACACATAATGACTCATGGGGTACTTGGCCTTGCAAGTAAGTTCAGGTTCATACATGGATTTAGGAATACCTCTATTACTATGAGGAGGATTATGCCTTCTGGGAGAGTTCTGTACTGGCTCAGGAGCATCCTAAATGAGCGATTGGTTTCGTGTGTTAGGTTGTAGCTAGAAGGATTCAGACAGTGATTCCATTGGTTCTGTTTCGATATCATGAGAGTTTCCATCATAAACTGTATCCAAACCATTCTCAGGAATGCATGAGTATTCATTTCCACTTATATCCAAGTTGCTAACATTATGGTCCACAGGTTCAGATATTCCATCATAATCATAATTCAGAACTTCATAATCGGCTAAGTTTGAACTTCCTCTTGGTGGTACCCCCCTTGAAGTGCAGACTCACAAGAAAAATACATCTTATCTTCATGAAAAACAACATGCAACGTATTATGGATGGCCTTTGTGGGAGGATGATAACATCGATAGTCTTTTTAATGTGATGCATACCCTAAGAAAACACAACGTAATGCACTAGGATCTAATTTACTCAACTGATGTCTATGAAGATGTACAAATGCCAAACACTCGAAAACATGAGGTTGTGCATTAGGGATAGTGAGAGCATTGGGAGTATCTTGTAGAGATTGAAATGGGGTTTGAAACTTGACAGTTCTGGATGGCACATGATTAATTAGATATGCAGCACAGATACGAGCGTCACCCCAATATGATATATGAGCTTCAATTTATAAAGAAGCTTGAACAACTTCCAGCTAGTGTCGATTCTTCCTTTTTGCTACCCCATTTTGCTGGGGTGTAGAAGTACACGTGGTTTGGTGAATAATGCTTTGTGCAGTCAAATAATGTTGAAGTTCATACTTCAAATATTCTTTGTCATTATCACTATGAAGGACCTGGACCTATGTTTTGTATTGAGTCCAAATCATTGTATAAAATTTTAGAAACAATGAATTCACCTCTCCTTTGGACTTCATTAAGTATACCTAGGTTGTCCTGGTGCAATCGTTAGTAAATGAGACTAACCAACGTGCATGATCCATTCAAGGTAGTAATTGAAGATGGACCCCAAACATCATAATGAATAAGTATAAAAAGAATTGAACTTTTATTCAAAGTTAATGGAAAAGAGACACGATGACTTTTCGCAAGTTCACAGACCTCACAATGAAATCCAACAATATCAACTTTTGAAATAAACTGGGATATAACTTCTACAGATAACCAAATGAAGCATCCTAGATGCCAATGCCATAACCAAATTGCAGAACTTTTTCTTCTCACCCCTCAGAACTATCCACTGCCAAGGCCTTATATCACAATCTGCGTCACCTGACTTGCTTAAACCCTTAGCCTAACCACGCGGCTCAAAAAGTTAACTTCAAGTTAATATAGTAGTTGGCCATGTTTCATTATATATGGAATTAACTTTCCATACATACTCGATGTGGGACTCTTCCCAGGGGTCTCACACCTTACGTAACTTGTTTGAGTCTAGGTAATACAGCCTTCCTCGCCTAATACCACAATCAATCAAGCCAAAAGATTACAATGCAATGTAAAGCCCATGTTATTTGAGCAACCGACAATAAATTATAATCCAATGATGGGACAATTAGAATAAAGTACTCCAAGTATAAAGCATTTGTAAGAGACACAACACCCTCTCCAATAATTGGAACTGAGGTACCATTTGCAGTGGACACATATTTTTGGGTAGATAGTTTTAAGGATGGGACATGTAATCAAATGTCATATGGTCTGTGGCTCCTGAATCAATTATTCTTGTATTATTCAAAATTGGTGCAGACATATTTAAAACCTTACCATTAATGTTATGTGTCGTTGCTACCAACAGTTAGGCTCATTTGGAATATTTGTACCCTTTGCCGTTCGATAGATTTCTTATACGTTGTAATGTCATTAGCATGCTCCATGACCACTTTATCACGATGGTGCAATTCATGAAAAATTTCGCACAGCTCCAAAAAATACAGAGAGGAATTTTCCACATTGTTTGGCCGTCAAGGCCTTTTAATTTAAGGAAAATACCTGCAATTCATCGCTTCCATCACAGAAGACCTTTGACAGGGTACGCCAAATTTCATGGGTAGTTGGAAAGGCGTAAATAACGCTTCATGATTTCTGGGGCCATGAATATTAACAACCATCTCTTTACTTTGTGATTTTCAGCGTACCATGCACTTTTCATACCCAGCTTTAGATTCTGCCGGTGGCTTGGTTTTCTCATGAATATAAGAGAGTTTCTCTCTCTCGGAAACATGCATCTCCATCAGTAGGGACCAAATATCATAATTCGATTAGGTAAGAATGATTCCAGCGTTCAACGCCCGTTCAGATTGAACAAAAACAGGGGCTGTTTTTTATCTAGATGATTCAACACCCTTTTCGCTCATGATGAATATTAAGAACAATTATGGTGGAAAAATTTCGTCGGCTTTGATAACCATGAAATCAAGAAAAGATAGTTTAATGTAAAAAAAAAAAAAGAGAGAGAGAGAGAGAAGAAAAGATCGTTTCTTTATTCTATTCATCAACAAGGTAAAAGTGCGGCTCCTCTCCAATCCATAGGGAATTGGAGGATCCTCCAATTCCAATTTAATGGTCAAGATTACCCTAGTAGCTCAAGCCTCAAAGCTCATATGGTATTCTACGGGCACACAATTACTCTCCAAATATTTCTCAATTACATAAGCGGATGTCTTCCCTCTCCATTTTTTTTTGAACGGCGAAAAAAATTCATTAATCTTCGAAGTTGTTACAAAAAATTCATTAATTTTTTTTAACGGCATCTTCTCTCCCTGTTAAATCTACCTCTAAAAAGCTTTTTTTATATTGCTCATGAAGATTTTTTTTTTCCAACTAATATCATGTAGCTCATGAGAAATTTTTACTCATATTATATCGGTAATTTTTTTTCCTTTCAGCATTATTTTTTTCATTGATATTATCTTATTATGTAGCTCATGAGATTTTTTTTTTATGAATACTAGTGTATTTCCACATGTCCTTCACATTGTGTCGTGTGCTCATTGATGTAGTTATTCTTGTATATAAGAAAGTTGAAATTAAGATTCAGTTATGGAAATTAGAAAGAAATCGTAAGAGTAAGTAATTGAACGTAAGATAATTTTTACAAAAAAATTGTTTTAGAAGAAATGCGAAAGGAGTTTTTTGATTAACCCTGTGAATCTGAGTTTTATTTGAACTTGCACATGTTATTATAGTTACGATATGGAATTTTACTAATGTTTGGAATTTGGTACATTAGTGCTTGGGATGTGACAACTGGGGAAAATTTGGAAAATAATTGGTTGCCCGTAAACTATCATATGAGTTTTGGGGCTCGAGATAGTAGTGTAATCCTGACCATTGAATTGGAATTGGAGAATCCTCCAATTTCCTATGGATTGGAGAGGAGTTGGACTCATATATACACCCCTAATAGCCTGCTTATGGTAAACTTAATTACAACTTACACGGAAACTAAATAAGGTAAGCAAGGTCCTAATTACATAATTATTGCAACAATTAATTATTACTATCTGATTCAAGATTATATTGTTGACAAACAAAATTGTTTTTGAAAAAAATGACGTGTTGTTCGTTCTATCCACATAATTTTTGTGGAGATCATATCTCATGACCCTATCAAAGGATGCCTTCAAAATTTTTGGCAACAACGTTAGCCGCTAACAGTTTAAGGGTATCTCCAATGGCATAAGCAAATTTTGATATTCAAAACATGTCATCTCATTCTCATCTTTTAATTATTCATTTAAAGAATTGTTAAACTTAATAATATGAATTTTTGTGGGGTGACACAAATGAGAAGAGGAAACTAAATTGGGTGAAGTGGGAGAAGCTGACAACCAAAAAGAAAAAGGTGACCGGGGCATCAAAAAACTGTTGGATAATAACATTGCTCTCCTTGTAAAATGGTGGTGAAGGTTTCAGTCAAGAGAAAGATACATTATGGGTAAAGGTAATAACCAAAAAGTATGGAATCGATCAAACAGTTGGTTTCCTCAAAGACCATCTAATGACAAGGTATCCAAGGTATTGAAAGGAATATATTCTAGAGCCGTCAATGAAAAACCAAGAATTGTGAAACCGGTCCAGATCAAATCGATCCGTATCTTTTGAATTTTGTCCATAAATTAATGGTTTAGACACATATTTAAAAATTCAAAACTGTGAAATACGGATTATGATTGAATTTTCATTTCAAAATCGTAAATTAACCGAATCGGACCGTGAGATATTTTAAATATATGTGTGTGTATAATATTTATAAATAATTACAATACTACTCTAGCCGGCAGCCATGCTCTACAAAATGGAAGATCTTTGTTGTTTGTTTTGAGAAATTAATTTGTTGTTTTTTGTTGGGATTAATGAAATATAATAAGTAAATAATACTTGACCAAAAATTGCATATCTTGTTGGTGGAATTTCGACAATGCTTAGCCTTTATTTGGTTGCTGCCTTGCTGGTATATTGACTGGAACTAACTTGCTATAATGTTTATGGAATGTAATAACTAACAACAATAGGTATTTGCACTTTACATTTTTAATTGATAGTAGCATCATTTTATTTTTATAGAAGAAAATCCGTGGATAAAATCGGGACAGAACCATTGCCATTGGATTCGGAGATTTCTCTCTCTCATCGATTCTCTTCAAGGGGATCGATCAAATATGCTCTCCAAAGTGGAAAGCAGAAAAAAATTCTGTAAGAACTTCTCTTCACTTTACGATCTCTCTGTCATTTCTCAAATCACGTGCAATTGTTCCCTCCCTCTGTGTGAATGGATTTGGCTCTCTTTAATCATGTAATTATTGTTCCTTGTGTTTGAAGCTTTATATAGACCTCTCGGATCTCTGCTTTTCAATTTTTTGGGTTGCTCGATCTGGAAGCTTGTACTCCATGGAAAATCCTTAGTCAACATCAAGCCATAATTAATAACAAACTTTGGTCAACTAATGCATACCATACGTCATCTACATGCATCATCTTCACTACGTCAAACGTCTTACGTAGTTTCAAAAGGAGGAGAAATTAACATTAACATGATCACTATATTAATATGCAGATAAAATACATGGTTCGAAAATTAGTACTCGTAAAATTCTAACACTGTTAATTACTCGAATTGTTTTTTTTTTTTTTCTTTTTCAAAAAACAATTGACGGTTTCTAAAGATTGGTGCCTTTGATCGAAAAATGATTTGGTGGCCTTGGAGCAGTTCCGGCCACCACATGATGTGTTATTTTTTTTTTTCCAGGTCGTTTGAGATGCAAATACTTTATGTTTTTGTTCTTAAAAGCAAGATTGTGAATCCCGTTCCGTACCGGCCGGTACATACTAGATTGACGAGTAAACGGTACCTTGACCCTTCTATACTGTTCCGGTTTCAATACTGTGCCATACCGGTTGGTACCGGCGATTTCGGACAATACCGGACAAGATGAGCTTACCGGAAAATTTTGCCGGTATTTTGCAGATCTGGGTAACGTCCCAATTAACTCCTCAGACCAGATTTTTACCTCACTCTCGGACGCTTATCAGCCGGTCGAAACCTTAGAGAGAGAGAGAGAGAGAGAGAGACATCAAAACCAGATCTGGTCTCTTATCCAAAGAAAGGCAGAAGTTTCTTTGAGCTCCTCGATCTAATTTATGACGATTGTGAGAACTGAGGAAGGAGCACGCGATCTGGTCTTTTTTGTCACGCCGACGGTGAGTGCTAATTCATGACCGTAGTTTTTTGGGGAAGGAGCAAAGGGTGTCGGTGGATGTGTGGGAGAGGAAAAGACGAAAGTTGGAGACACCCACTGCACCCATTTTGCCATTTTACAAATTCATTTTTTTTTTTTCATTCTTTTATATTGTTCCTGAATATTGTTTTGTAAATATTTTACATATACAGTAAATAGAAGTTAAGGTTTTACGGTACATATATAAAATTTATTTTTAAAAACAAATTTATAGCAAGCAATTCGAAACGGTATACGATATTATACCGGTACTGGTACGTACCGTACCAGTAACAAATTAAATCGGTACCTTGTCCGGTACGGTGTTCAAAACTTGCTTGAAACATTAACTGAATCTCATTTTTTTAAGGCAAATTTGGATCTCAATAATCCTATTAGCATGTTCCAAGATCCTAATTGGTGTTCTATATTCATGGTACTAAATACTACTAATTTGACTACCTATGCAAAAATCTAAATGATCGACAACATTTCTTTTTTAAAATTTTGCCATCTGCTCACTTTATTTTCATTCTATTGCTCGTTTAGGATCTAATAATGGAGGCCACATACACATATCCTTATTTTGATGTCTTCTGGATGAAATTTGTAAATGATAACAAAGCTTGTTTCTGGGGGAGGAACCTTGTATGAGATCTAATGTTGTACACTTCAGTTATGTATGGGAGAGGAACCATGTTTAGTCAGTACTCTCTTAATATTAATTGGTATTTTGCTTAGGGTTAAGGCTGTAAATTTTTGCTATGTGTGGGAAGGGAATCGCTGATGGGTTTGGAAGGCGCGGTCGGCGTGGCTCCCGCTATGGTTCATTGTTGGGTGGCGAGATATTTGCCTAATAGCAGGGTTAAGCTTTCGCGGCAGGTCGGTTTGTTTGGGGTTCAACATGCTACTTCGCTAATGGTGTACAGTAACGGCGTGTTCGTGGTTGGTGGTGGCCGCATGGTGGTTGTGGTTTGTCTGATCTGGTGGATGATGGTGATCTACGACTGTGATCGAAACTTCCAAAAAGTCTAGGATTAAGTTATGATTTTCTTTTGGGTTGGGTTTTATTATTTGATTTGGGTAATTTAGGCTCTATTTTTATGTGCTTTAAATTTATTGTAAAATTTGGGTTTTGGGGCCCACGAATGTATTGGGCTTTGTCCCTGTAGGAGCAATTAGACTTTGTTCCCAATAGGCTGTACTTTCTAACTTTTGATTGGAATCTCATTCCTCTTCACCTCATTAATAAAATGTTTTTGCCGATAAAAGAAAATATCTAGTTAGTTATGAGGCTGCAGGTAATACTCACTTTTTAATCGCTGAAGTTTTTGCTTGGAGGAATAGGGAGGCGCTAGTCTTACTCAGATGTTTTCTTGGGTGCTCCAATCTACAAGAGCAGGTAACCCAAGTTAGAATACAAAACCACAGACGTGATTCTCCCATTTGTGTTGTATTATTTGCATGAGGTGGCAATATAGTATTGGTTTGGAGAAAAAAGTTGGCTTTTCCTCCCCTGGCAGAGAGAATTTACAACATGACAACAAACAAAAGTTGGCTTGTTTTTTGAGGTGGAAAACCTCACGTTTCCGCCAACTATTATAGGCCCCTCCGTGCGTTCATTGAAATTATCGAAACCATTTATCTTGTAGGACTAGCAGAGTACGTAGTATACCCACAAAAAAAATCAAACTATCTGTTGGATGCTTGTTTTATTTTCTTTTTCATTCGCTCCCTCGTTGTATCACTTTCGAGTTTATAAAAGTTTTGTTTGCGTGAATATAGTACTTTCGAGTTTACTTTTTGATATATCTACTGATATCCGCTCAAGCTGATTTTTTGCGTGAATATAGTACTCTGTCTATTTTACAAGATAAACTGTTCAGATTACCGCATTACATGCATGGTGGGATCCACAAATGGAGGTGGTGGAAACTTGGGGTTTCCACCTATAGTGGAGAGAATTTAATCTCAGTTTTTTTTTTTTTTTTGGTAATTAAAATTTTAACCAAGCCAAACAACGAAAGCACACATAAAAAAGCAACCGGCTATACAAAAAAAAAAAATCTGATCCAGCTAAGAAACTAAACCTAAAACAAAAAAAAACCAGGCGTGATTCATTTATACATGTACAGCATCACATTTGCAGAAGTACAATTTTTTTTTTTTGTCAGCAAACAAAACTTTTTATTGAATTCAAAGGGGTACATCGATTACAATCTTGACCTTAAAACACAGCTACTACAGAGAGCTACACTCTGGCACTATATCCAACCAAGGTTGGATAAGAACACCTCACTTACTTACTTGCTTGCTCACTTCACAACTTCACTTTTCGAATCCCATCCAAATACCCTTTGAAATCCTCCACTGTGTAGATCTTTTTGTCAAACTTAGCTTTCATCCACATGGCTACTCTGGTTTTGATCAAATCTACCACTTCCGAAACCCGTGTTGTTGCACCATTGAAGATACAACCATTCCTCGTTAGCCAAATAGACGAGAGTGTTGCAAAAAAGCATACCTCCCAGATATGTTTCTCCAAGTTTCGAAATTTATTCCCAAACCACCAAAGTGCTACCGCTGCAGAAGTATATATTCTTCACTCTCTGCCTCTTCTTCATAACAAATCTCTCTCTCTCTCTCTCCTTATTCTAGCTTTGTTAGCGGAGATGGCTCAAACGTGTCCCAACCCTGCTCAAGGAAGTTTCCCAAACCCTACTCAAGGTCAAGGAGGTACACTCCCCAGCCTCCTTTTTTGTTACTGAAACTTAATAAATCAAGATCCACCAATTTGATATATATTTACCATTTATTTGTAATAGAGAATCCTCTTTTGTTTGTTCAATATTTTTTTTTTTTTTATCGGCATTTGTTCAGTAATTGTTGCTTACGAGTCTGTGTGATCGACTAAAGTACACCAGCGTAGGTATCTTTATATTTTAGCTTAGTAGATAGCCCAAACAGAAAAATCATTCTCCAGCAGTTTAGGTATACGTCTCTCTATTAGTACAGTGCCTCAACATTAATTTGTAGTGATCCATGCACTGTGCAAAGGCATAGAGTAGAAATTACTATTTAATTAATCTCCTCTCTGTGTTTATATAGATATATTTATTCGATCTGTTCTTCTCCCCTTCTATTTACTACTACCACTTTATTCGGCTTTGATACTCTCTCTCTCTCTCTCTCCCTCTGATCAGAATCATGTGACAACCAAACCCATCAAGGAGCAAGCAAGGCTCGCAAAGGTCCCCTTACGGCATGGTAACTTCTCAGACCAAGCTCTTGTCTTCTTCTTTTTTTGGTATAGCTCTTATCTAATCAATCCTTCAGTTTGATCCACTTCTGGGCAGTTTTGGTCCTGTGGAATGTAGATCCATTCCGGTACTGTGATGGAAAGCATTCGCATCTTAAGCTTCGTAGAGAATTATGTCCCCGCAGGAAAACCAAAAAACCAAAAAAAAAAACCTATTCGGATGCCAATAGATATACTAATATTTCACGTTTGTGAAAGACAAAAAATGGACCATAAAGGTTTGAAAATCGCATTTGTGTCTTCTTTTCTTTTTTTGTTTTGTGCCTTCAAATAGTGTTGATAGAGCTATCATAGCTATAGGAATATGAATAGTTTTGCCCACTACGGACCCAAGGCTAGACCAAGATATTTGGGTGCCCAAGGCCTGTTTTAAAAATAGTGCCATAAACAGTTTTTACGGAAAAAAACAAACAAATAGTCACAATACGAGAAAACCAAAACTATAGTATTAAATCCCCTGGACTAATACACGGCAAAAACAAATTATAAGGGTTGGGTCACTACAAAAATATCAAAATACGTATATATATAAAGTATAGGTAGTTTCAGAAGCCAACAAAAATAACGAAGATCTCAAAACAAGCAATCTAATTTTTAATTAGTACATAATATTTCGTTATTAGTAAAACTATCGCCCTGTTTGGATGCTGCTATAGGAGCTGGGATTAGTTTTCCCTCCTTACAAGACCGGGGGCCCATGCGTTGCCCCCGTTTGGGAGCCACAAAGTCTGGGGTTTTCAACAAACCGTTTCTTCGCTAAGACCGAAGAAAGGGGCATCAGCGGTCTTATCTTCGGCTAGGGTTGGAGGTGTCCATGAGTTATCCCCCTAATCCTCCTTCAAACTGGACGATTTCACCCCTCCTAATCCCCCTTCTCTCACCCCCCCAGCTTCCCATTTTTGCTGCCCACCACCGTTTTTGTTTTCTGGAGCAATAAACAAAAAATAGGGAGAAGAAGAACAATAACAACAAGAACAGATCGGAGTAAGGACAGATCGGAGAGAGGAGGAATCGAACCAGTCGCTGCTGCTTCTGTCTAGTTATATATCTTCATCACTAGCTGAACCGTATAATAAGCAACAATATTAACACCTCCTCTCCTCTCTCTCTCTCTCTCTCTCTCTCTCTCTCTCTCTCTCTCTCTCTCTCTCTCTCTCTCTCTCTCTCTCTCTCAAACGGTGATAAGAAAAGGAAACGGTGATAAGAAAGGAAGAAAAGAATAAGAAAAATGATTGTGTTCATATGAGACCATGTGCTATCATACACCCTCACCAATAATTCTTTAAAATGAACACATAATTAAATTATAAATATAAATTAAAGAAAGTATTACAAGTTCTCCACTTTTAAAAAAAAAAACAAATTAAGCAAACAAACTTAAAAACAACAAAGGGAAATAATTATGTGCTTGTGTGACCATGTGTTATCACACATGCCACCCATAATAAATTAACATGCACACATAATTAAATTGTAAATGTAAATTAAAGAAGGGTATTGAAAATTCTCTACTTAAAAAAAACACTTTAAAAATGATTTTTAATTTATTATGCTTATTAAATTAATTAATTAATTAATTAACTAAATATTAAGGCTTAAATTGTGAAAGAATAATTAAATTTGCAATTATATAAAAAAACATAATATATAATTAATTTAAGGATTGCATAAGGGCAAAAGAGTCATTTGATAACTTTTTACATCATCCACCCTTCCTTATACCCCCAATTTATCCTTCATCCAAACGCTGTACTATTTAATCCACATTCTCTAATACATCATCCAAACAACCTATTATTTAATCCTCCCTCTATAAATATTACATCAATATGGGTCATCCCATATTAACTAATACTCCATACTATGTTATCCCCCTATTAACTAATACCTCCAATTCTTTTCCTGTATCCAAATGGGCCGTATGTATATAGGATGTATCTATTCTACGAGAAATCACAAATTAAATGAGCCTTTTTTTGTGTTTCATATTGGGCCATTTTTTTTCTTCTATCATCATGCTAAAAAAATACTTCTACTCAAACCCAAAAAGGAAAATTAGTAGAGTGCCTCTAAAATTTGACATTTTTGAGATGTCCAAGGTCCAGGCCTCTTGGGCCTTGGGGTTGGGCCGGCCCTGAATTGGACCAATAACTGCCCAGAACAAGACATGAAATTATTGAGTCGTCCGGAAGCACCAAGACTTGATGGTCCGGACTACTCCACGACCACACATTCTTGTTTGGTCTCCGATCAAGTATATGAACCCCACATATATGAGTGTAGTAATAAAGTGGTCCGGAAGTGCTTCCGGCCAGATTTATGAAACAACTCTCTCTCTCTCTCTCTCATTTGGTTGGATTTGATCATGTTTTGTTTTGCAGTTGCGGGACATTGCGTTGCTGCTGCAATTGCTGTTGCACTTGTTGCACTAAAAGTTGCCGCGTGCTAATTAAGTTTCTCTCTTGTATTTGTGGCTTTCCCACTTGTTGCATCTGACGGCAACAGATCCCTTCTCGTTATGGAGGTGCCCCCGTTGCGTGGTCTTTGATTTCTACTTAATTCCATATCATATTACTCCGTTCATCACAATTTAAATGTCTCCTATAGGAGATCGTGTAACTTTGACCTACAAATAAAGTATTTGCGAAATTAATTTTTAATTTTTTTTTCTCACACCGTTCAAAGGTTTTCAGTGAGCACTTCCAAATGGTGCAAAAAAAAAAAGTTTGGAAAAATATTACCAAAAGTACGATTTTTTTGAGGTCAAAGTTACAGGATCTTCCATAGTAAACATTTAAATTGGGACGAATAGAGTATATCCTTATCTGATTAGCCGTTCATGTCATGTGGGGGTTCTCTAAAACCGTAATGCTTGTTCACGTGTGAGTGTGACCATTTGAATTGGGACGGAGGGAGTATATCCTTGTTCCCCATGTATATGTATGGGCCTATCTAAGACTATACCCATATGTCTCTTTATATATGATGTTCAAATTTAAGTGATCGAGATGTTTGTGTTTTAAATGACTTCCTATCGTGTGTGTTGGAATCAGAATTTATGATCAGGATTTTCATTTGCCATTCCGGACTCATTGTCTAACTTTATAATTAAGACTTCTAATTACATGCAGGATATATATATATGGATGCAAGAATTGAAAGTTAGATTGACAAACATTAAAAAAGAATTTTAACATATGGCGATTTTAATTTTGGTCCTAGCAATTGTAAGAATACTTTTAAAAAGAGAACAATATTACATACATACATATACATATCTATAATATTCAGTCATTTTAAGGACCTCCCAATTTCTCCCATTTCCCGTTCGAATTTCAATGATTCGAGCCGCTCAATGTGTTCGGAACATGATTTTAAGGGTACTCGCGAGAAATTGGTAAAAAAAATGACCGGGAAGAGCTTCATCCGAGCAGTTTTTGTTTAAACCGTTCGATAAAAAATAAACAAAAACTATTAGGATGAAGCCCTTTCCGGTTATTTTTTTGGTTGATTTCTCGCGTGTACACTTAAAATCACGTTCTGAACACATTGAGCGCTCGGATCATCAAAATTCAATTGAAAAAGGGAGGTCCGCATTTTATTAAGTAAAGGTGGTACTTAGGAGAAGGGGACTGATATAATATTATATGTATGTGTATAGAGCGTTTCATATGAGGACCACCAAAATGCGGACTACTCAGACTGCCGTTGGATTGTGTTTTGAATGGTCAGGATTCGCGGACAATCTATTTGTGCGAATACGCCGAATAGATTGTCCACGAATCTTGACCATTCAAAACACATTCCAACGGCCAGAACGGCAGTCCTAATTAATTTTAAGCTAAAATGCGGTGGTTCTCATGTGAAACGCTCCGTTTATGTGTATATTATATGTATGCATGCATGTATGTATGTATTTTGTTTTTCCAATCAATCTATTGAGTTACTAGGATATCTTAATCGATAATCATAATTATATTCTTATTCTGCATCCATATGACAGATCTATTTATCGCGACACTAACGTTGGATTCTCAAAAGTTTGGGTTGCGCGGGGAGGTATTCGATTATTCAAAACTATGTTAGGCAGACGATTTTATATGATTTCAAAAATTTTGAAAAAAAAATTACTAGAACATTAATTCGCCCATTGTTTCGTCCTCAATCACACGTGACATTTGCACGTCCATTATAATTAAGAATTCTAAGTACGTGACATTTGTTAGAGCATTCGCATTTGAAATCTCTAATAATGTTAAATATATATGACAAAAGTGTGGAAAGTGAAACCGAAAAAACTATTCTGATGTAAACAGACACCAAAAAAGTCCAAGCAAAATTAACGCGCGACAATGTCGATTAATTTTTAGTGTCTAAACTGAACAAAAAAGAGATGTACCGAAAATCGATGGTATACCCCGTAGAAGCGTTGAACGAACTCTTGCAAAGTATAGAATGGCGCTTTGAATCCCATCCTGTTGCCCCATCAGCTAATCGTCTCTCTGTCTCGCCTGATTCGTCATTGAAAAATCCTAGCTCGTCTAGGAATATAAATATTTGCTATTTTATAATCTCTTCAATTAATAAACCCACCAACAGATAAGAAAATCAATCTCGCAAACAGAAAGCAATAAACAGAGAACGCCAAGATATACGTGGAAAATCCTGAACGGGAAAAAACCACGGGAAGGAATCAAAACACTATACTCATTGTACGGTTACAAACAAACCTATACTTACAACCTAGAATCGCTCTCGGTTGACCAAAGTTGATTGCCGAATCGCTCGTTCACCGCACCCAGTGCTTGACTGCTGCTGCCTTGAATCCACAAGCCTTCCAAGATACTTCTAGAAATCCACCGGAAGACGACTCAAATAGTTGAATCGATGAAGTGAAAAACTTCTTGGAGTTATTGTCATGTATCAATGATCGAAAGATCTCATCTGTACTCCAAGACACACATGAACCAAATCCCTCTTCAGTGTTTTTAATTCATGGCTTCCTACTGAAGCAAAAACGTGGCGGCCCTTTTTCTAAGTCATAAAATATCCTCTGAAGTTTCTCTATAATTTCCCGTAGGAACTGTGATATAAAGTGGCTGTATATATAAGGTGGTGCCAACCCTAATAGCCTTTACTTCCCTTGATTTGCTTCCCCTTGATTTCCTTGTCCTTGATTTGGTTCCACTTTGTTTCCTAAAAACTCAACCTCTCAATTACAAAAGATTTGATTTCCTTCCACTTCCTAAATAGACACTCTAAAAAAAATAGAAAAATAGATTACAACTTGATAGACAGAGATAAACGTCAATGTGTGTTTTGTCATGAAATTGCCAAATAAAAGAGACCGCTGAATATGGATCTTACAATCTCCCCCTTTGACACTTACATGACAAAACACACTAACGTATAAAAATAATCCCCTAACAGAATGTGAGCACGACCTGTAAAGCTGCAAACACACTGAAACACACAATCTGTTATTGTCAACAAAGTTCTCCCCCTTTTTGTCATGGAAGGACAAAGGTAAAATATAAGCCATGAAGAAGAAGGCTAATGAACTAATAGCATAATTAAGCACAATCCAGCGAGTATGAACCAATATCAAATGTAAGCTAACGAATCAGCAACCCGAATGAAAACAAATGAGACAATAATAATTTACTACGCATTAGGTAAACTGGACTCAAATATTCGTAACCCAATAGAGATAGGTCCAGATCAAAAACCATTAGCAATGCAACTTCAGCCACGTACCAAAACAATATCTTAATTCTATCCAAACTCCAACTAACCCTTATAGATAAAAAGGGGGCAACTTCTCAAGCATATCAAGCAACAAGTTGAAAACCCAACAAAATTTAAACCATGAGAAAACATCATCCCGAGAAGCAAAAATGCCAACTGAATGATAACGAAACTATATATTACAATGTGACATACCAGCAAGGACGTGTTCTTGGATGTGAGACTCAATCAATTCGAATACTTGAAAATGCATGAACACATTTTTTATAAGAATCAACCATGGATTAATCTAGAAGTAATTTGCTCCATGTGACATGAGACTATGATAAAGTGTGTGTGTGACACGTCATAAGAAATTAAGATTATCAGTTAAGGATTCGAGAATTCTCATGTAACCTTGGACTGTCAAACACTCTCCCCCTTACGAGGTCAAACCATGCATATCGATACGCAGTATGCCACAAGAATTAGATACAACTCTCCCTCAACTAGAGAATTCTCCCCCTCAATCAATGAATATTTTTTTTTAATAATAACAAGAATGTATTCTCTTTTATCCCACTACCGTTTGACGCGAATATCGAGAGTAAGAGTACCTCATACCCAATACCCGGTTCCTAGCAAGTGATCCAATACCGATACCTTCACAAGGTCTATCCACTTTGTGACGCAAACGCTAAGAGGGAGATTACTCACCCCAATTGCCCGGTACTCAATGGATGCCCGGATAAACATTAAGATCTCACAAGTAAATATACAGCCTCCTTTCTTTCTTTCTTTCGTTCTTTAAACTAAAGTAATGGAACACGTATCCTAGAAATAATGCCAAAAACGGTCAATTGCTGAGGAAAGATCAAGACATACTCGGGTGCATGAGAATCAACTAGCCTCTAAAAAAAATCTTGCTAACTTTGACGTGTTGAGGTGAAAATGTAGAGGTGGAAATCACAGAATCATGAAGCATGCCACATTTAACTTCCAAATGCATCTCATGAATAGAATCATAAAAAGTTGTGCATGCATGTTCAAAAAACGCTCACATGAGTGAATCCCATAGCCTAACAACTAAAATCCTCAATGGCATGACCATTGCAAAGAAAGGGAAAATCTCATTTTTTTTTTAATATATGTGAATGTTTTTGTATTTTGCAATGATATACCAAAAAAAAAAACAAAATCTTTTTGAGTTTTGAATAAAAAAAGACAGACTAAGAAAAAATATATAAATCAAATGCGGTAACAACCTAAGCAACAAATAACAATAAACACAAACCATAACTCTAGGTACAAATTAATAAACATGAAAACCAACCTAGACTATGGATGTGAGATCAAACCTTAAAACGCAAGGTTAATGCCTCTGGGTGATCCAGTGTCATCTAGAGAATTTGAAGGCAACTCTACACAAGTTCTCAAGTCCAATTTCCTTACCCAAAGAAGTCTAGCCTTGACCTGCTCAAATTTTCCAACAATTTTAGAAGCACGATTAGCCATCACATTCTTATTTTTGTCAAGGGGAATCACCCTCTGCCTAGGTCCCTGGGTTCTATCACAATAAAAATAATTGTGCCCACCCTCATTGTTATTAATACGACGATAATTGAGAGGAGCAATAGGATAACCATGGAGTTTAAAGCAATTTGGCCGAATGTGACATTTCATCCCACAAAAATGACAAGTGAGAACAAATTGGTCATGTTTACGCAAATTCATTTTTTCAAGTGCATTTGAAATACAAGAAGCATGTAATTTCTTGCAATGTGGTCTTATATGTCCAATCACTCCACAATTATGACCAGTAGGCTTAAATTTAAAAGAGATTACCTCACCACGCTTGGTGGTGGATTTACCACTGACGCCTCTTTGAATCCTCGCATTGGTGGGAGTGGGTTGTTTGAACGCATTGGTATTACCAATTTTCTTGATGGTTGTTTTGGCTAAATCTTTTGGCGAGGCAATTTGTTTTTCAGTGGGCTTTACAATCTTGCCTTCTGCCTTTGACTTTGAAAATACTTTTACTTTATATCCAAGTCCACTTCTATCCGATGCCACCTTCTGAGATAACAAAATTTGATCTAAAACTGGTGAACCTGCATTTAATTTCTTAAAAGTAGCATTGGCTTTGTCAAGTTCAACTTGCAAATTTGCTACCTTTGATTCAAGAAGCTTGTTAGTCTTAATAAGGCTATCCATATCATTTTCAACATTCATATGTTTTCGCTTAAGCACATCAAGTTCATGCAACGCATCAATTTTCTCTTTCTCACATTGTTTTAGCTTTGTAGCTAACCCTAAATCAGGTTTTTTCTTAAAAGAGCGTTTAAAACTTTTCATGACCAAAGCCATAGCTTCCGTATCATAGTTATTTTCTCCATCGCTAGTTCGGTTAGTCTCAATCTCACAAAAAATATTACTGGCACTCTCACTATTAGATAGAACACTATTACCACCGGGAAACATAGTTGTAGCACATGCTACATATTTGGAGCTGTCAAAAATTGGATGTTTGATAATAAATTTTCCTTCTCTTGGTGAATCCATAAAAGCAAATTAAAAAAAATAAGGATCCGCTCTAGGAATAAACCTAATATTACGAGCGACCCGCTCTGATACCAATTGAAAAATCCTAACTCGTCTAGAAATATAAATATTTGCTATTTTATAATCTCTTCAATTAATAAACCCACCAACAGATAAGAAAATCAATCTCGCAAACAGAAAGCAATAAACAGAGAACGCTAAGATATACGTGGAAAATCCTGAACGGGAAAAAACCACGGGAAGGAATCAAAACACTATACTCATTGTACGGTTACAAACTAACCTATACTTACAACCTAGAATCGCTCTCGGTTGACCAAAGTTGATTGCCGAATCGCTCGTTCACCGCACCCAGTGCTTGACTGCCGCTGCCTTGAATCCACAAGCCTTCCAAGATACTTCCAGAAATCCACCGGAAGACGACTCAAATAGTTGAATCAATGAAGTGAAAAACTTCTTTGAGTTATTGTCATGTATCAATGATCGAAAGATCTCATCTGTACTCCAAGACACACATGAACCAAATCCCTCTTCAGTGTTTTTAATTCATGGCTTCCTACTGAAGCAAAAACGTGGCGGCCCTTTTTCTAAGTCATAAAATATCCTCTAAAGTTTCTCCGTAATTTCCCGTAGGAACTGTGATATAGAGTGGCTGTATATATAAGGTGGCGCCAACCCTAATAGCCTTTATTTCCCTTGATTTGCTTCCCCTTGATTTCCTTGTCCTTGATTTGGTTCCACTTTACTTCCTAAAAACTCAACCTCTCAATTACAAAAGATTTGATTTCCTTCCACTTCCTAAATAGACACTCTAAAAAAAATAGAAAAATAGATTACAACTCGATAGACAAAGATAAACGTCAATGTGTGTTTTGTCGTGAAATTGTCAAATAAAAGAGACCGCTGAATATGGACCTTACAGTCATCAACCCAGAAAACTCAAATTTCTTTCCGTACCGTTTGGAGACCCGAATAAACAATGGCTTCACCATCTTCAAGTCTTTATGAACCCCATCTTTGGAAAATCTCTTCTTGCAGGTTCTTTTGCAGGATTCTTCAAGCCAAGGATAGTAAACTGTGGTGGAGAGAGAGAGGTGTATAGTTTGAATTTTGAATCAGTGGCCGCCGGCCGGAGGGGTTTTGGAAAACAAAGTCCTCCATTTACAGAATTCCCAGGGAAGACTATCAGACTACTAAGTATGGCGGCATTTGTGTAATACGGAGTACAAGGGTAAAGTTGAGGCACATTATTGAAAGGAGAAGAATGAATATCAATTCTTAGATCAAAGTAATGTCAACCATCGCAATAACTTATGTGGAGCCTGCACCCTTGTGAAAATAATGTAAATAAAAAATAATTTTTTAATTTTTTTGCACCATATTAAAGATTTCGATAAGATCTATCAAACAAGATCCATATTGCTTGAAAAATTATTTGCGTAAACACATTATTTTTGAGTTTGAAATTGCCTTCTTAAAAAATAAGTACTTAAACAGCATTCTGGAACGGAGCCTAGTCTGACAAAAGAAAGAAATAATCATCAGATTTCTACAAAAATTATATTTAGAATCTTCAGATTTTTTAGAGTCTAAATAAAGAAAAAAAAAATCAAAATTCTAAAGTTTGGTTTGGGTAACTTTTGGAATTCGATCTTCAATACAAATTCTTAAATAAATAAATAAATAATGAATTTTTGTTTTTTTTTTTTTTGGTAATACAGATTGTCCTGGGCCAGCTTACGCGCACTTCGGACTAATCCCTACAGCCCGCCCCACAGCCATTTCACACGCTTACGCGTGGGAGTGAGGTAGCCCTAAGAGTTGTTAGCAAGAAGAATCGAACCTGATACATCAAGATGGAGCAAATACCTAAGTATCAAGCCAACATCACTTGGCCAACCCCTTGAAATTAAAAAATGTTTTCCAACTCCTACTTAAAATTCAGAATCTAAACTTTACAGCAGAATGTGAAGGTAAAACCTAAAATCCATATTCACAGCAGTCAAAAAATATCAGCCATGCTGATGCTTTTCCTACGTATTTTCTTACCATTTTGCGCTTTTCCTACTTATTTTCTTACCATTTTGCCAAAGTTGACCAAAATAAAATATATCAACTAAAAAAATTAGATCACTAATGGGTCCACATGTAAAATAAAATATGTCAAAATGCTTTTAAAATGAATTTTACATCAGAAATCCGAAAAATAACACTCCACTTATTGAATTTTACATGATCTCTTGTTATATCGTAATCTATAGAAGTCTACCCTCGTCATACCACTACTGAGGGCATGTGGTATAGCTTTCTGAATCATGTTCCTCAAACTAGAGCGATGCGATTTCCAATCAACATATGTGCATATCAATGGGGTTATATTGAAACACTGCATCTAGCTCAAGCCGTATCTTTAGCACAGTTTTCTGCACTTCTTTTTGGATTCATTCAGAGGTAGATACTTCCTTTCCTTTTGACAATCAAAGAATGATGTTAAAGATTCTGGTTAGTTTAGTATCCTAGATTTTTGTGCTCTTGGAAGCTGAGTATGATTTCAGTTTATTTTTCAAGTTGTGTGCCTCATCTGGGCCAGATTCTGTAGAATGACGGACCTATGGATCCTTGTTTCGTTTATTTTGTGAACTCTTTGTATTAATATCCATCTATCAATTGAGGCACACTTCGGTTTCCCAAACAAAATTGTGGTGTAGAAATGGATATAGTGATAATCAACAAGGAACTTGGGGGTTAATGAGGGAATGGGAATGGTCAATAAGAAGATCAAGTACTCTATTTGTTAATGCTTAGTAAGAAACAATAAGGGAAATGATTTTGCCACACCATTTTTTGATAATGCCACACCCTGCAAGTGTATTTTTGCACTAAAAAATACACTTGCAGGATGTGGCATTATCAAAAAAGGGTGTGGCAAAATCACTACCCAACAATAACTATAAAAAGAGGTTATTGGAATGAGTTTTCTCTTTGTAACTGTACTTCAGTGTGCAGGTTGTTCCTTGCTAGTTAAGTGAGGTACGAAGAACGACGGTGTTAGCATTTAATTTACGTAGGGTGTATGGTTTGCATCTAGCAAACCTATATCCCGCGGGGGACTAAACTTTGTACTTGTCGCAACTTTGGCATCGTTTTTCATTTCATCATAATTGATTCTCATTTCGATGATAGAGTCGTTCGCTCAATGCAATTTATTTAAGCTTGCTTTCTCGAAAAGAGGGAGGCGACGAAGATTGTAACTATAGCATCTTAAAATCACAAGTAATGTTCGTTCCTCAAATTCCTACGGAATTGAACCAACCAATTCGGTGTCCAAGTTAAGGAATAATCAGTTACACTACAAGATGCGGTCAAGACACCCAGAACCACACAAGTTAATTCGCAAGGTTTTTTAAACTCACCGGTACACATGAAAAAAAAAAAAAAAAGGAAGGACTTTAGCCTTGCGCTAAGTCAATGGTAAGCACGACTTTGGTTTTTCCAAAATATTGAAAAAGATGGACTAGAATGTGACTAGTGATGAGACAAGAATATTTCCGTTTGACAAAAAAAAAAAAAAAAGAAGAAGAAGAAGAAGAAGAAAATTTAATCAATCATAAGGAGTCATTTTCCGCAAGTGAGCGTTGAAATTGGTTCCGAGAATTAGTTAAGATATTTGTAAGCTGGCCTGGACACCATTTGGTTTCTTCCTCAGATCGAGGTGGCATATGATTGGTAGACAAATTTTTTTTGGGAGGGAGAGTAGACAAAATGAGTGTCATTTCTTGGGTTAACAGAACTACAAACATAACAGAAAAAACTATTTCGTTCACTGTGATTTATTTTAGCTTTCTTTCTCGAATTGGGAGAGGCAACGAAGATTGAACTGTAGCATCTTAACAGAAAAAGTTATTCCCTCCGTCTTCTTTTTAACGTCCAGTATTCCATTTTGGGTTGGCCCTTAATAAGTGTCAATTTTGTAAAGTTAGTGTGTAAAGTTGGTACATTTTTCATTTTGCCCCTAAAAGTATATTCCATTTTGAAAAGTTAGTGAATAAAAGTAAAATAATGGTGTCTTCATAGAGGGTAAGTGAGGAAAGTGGAAGTAAAAGTTGATGTGAAATGTGTAATGATGATATTTTTTTAACAAGTTGGAGTTACGAAACGGAACACTTAAAAAGGGATGGAGGGAGTATCTTTTAGAGAGAGTTGTCCTTCCTTAATGAACCAGAGGGTGTCCCACCCACGAAGCAAGAGAATGGTGGTTGTGCTTGAAAAAAGTTGGAGATTTTTAGTGAATTTAAAAGTTATACATATCCTTGCCTTTATATTTTCTTGAACAATAAGTGAGCGCATGAGAGCGGTATGTAGAAGAATTTGTTTTGGGCAGTAGGTGACCCATGGTTCACAGATTGGTTTGGTTCGTCTATAGGTCTTTTGATCTGAACATGGTCCTCAATCTCTTGAAACCACGAGTAATATTCATTCCTCAAATTCCTACAGATTTGAACCAACCAATTCGGTGTCCAAGTTAAGGAATAATCAGATAGCGGCAGTAGCACATAAGATGGTCAATTCCAAGATCTCAAGTAATGAATTTTGGGGCTTCTATAATTAGTTTTTTTTATATAAGTTAAATGAAATTGGATCTTAGTTTTCAGGTTTGGATCCAAATTTACTTCGTGAAAGTCTAATTTTTATTGGATTGTGAATTCTTCTTTAAAAAAAATAAAAATCGTATTTGCATTCGGATCTTGTCGGATTCAGATTCAACGGGGCCTATGGCAGTCAGGTTGGCAAAACCATGGAGAATGGGTTTCCAACCTAGTTTAATTAGTTACAACACTTGAATAAAGGGATTATACACAAACCGGAAAACACCACTTGCTCGACTATCTTGCTGAAAAAGATGAAGTTGCAGGTTTTGAGACTGGAAGCGTCAACTATAGGTATATAATTAACATGTGATGTGGCAAAAATTTCACTTAAGAGCCCAGTTTAACAATTCTCGTAATTAATACGTAAGACAAAACATTATCATCCACATTGATCACCAATTTTTTTTCAAATGCTTATGCTTTGTTTGGTTTCTTTTTTGAAAATTATAAAATTCCAATTCAAAAAACACTCATTACCACTACTTTGAAGCACTATTCTCATTTCTCTCTTCACTCTCCAATCATTATTCTTATTTCTCTCTCTACACTCATTACTTCTATCTCCAATCATTATCATATTTCTCTCTCCACTCATTATCTCAAAAACCAAACTCAAAAATTCATCCAAACACAGCATTAGTCATTTGAACGTACTATTTTAAAACAATGGAATAAAACACGGGAAGGGAAAAAAACGAAATAGATAAAAACAAACAAAAGGGAGGGGACACAGAGAGGAAGGTTCTACTGGGCAACTTCTTGTCTTGCATTTGGTCAGTTGTAACTTGTAAGCACGACTTGGGTTTTCCAAAAATTGGAAAAATTGGGCCTAGAATGTGACCAATGACTGTACTGTTATATAGCCTCCATGTGACCTTGACTTGAGTTAAAACCATGGATTTTTTAATTCACATATCTTTGTTCAATGGGGCTTGCTTGAGGTTATAATCACATTTATTACTAAGCCGGATAGGCTTTCAGAATTATCAACCAAATCGACCGAGAAAAGTTTGAAACAGGAACACTCACATCATTGTTGATATCCTGTTCCGCTAACTGAAGTAAGTACTTATTTTTTGAATATTAATGGTGATGTATTGTGAGAGAATGACCTGTCTCGTTAAACAGGGAATAAGCACTTAAAATATTAGAACCTTAATGAAACGGGGCTTAAGTGTTCCCTCTTAACATCTTGGAAAACTTGTGGTGTATAAAATGGCGATACAATTCATTGATTAACCGAACTGATAAAAAAACAGAGACTGCAAATTCTCATTAGCTTGTGTTTTTGTTCTTAATTTTACTTACGGATCGAGATGATAATCACGAGCAAAAGCTCTATGCAACTTGTCCAAGTTTTTCTGATAGGCGCGTAAATATTCACTTATGCGCCCCCTAATTTGTCATTGCCAAGTCTATTTATATTATTATTTGGTGTTTTAATGCTTAATTTGTGTATTGTAGGTATTTGGAGGATTCGATACAAAAAGTGCAAAGTCGAAATATTAAACGGTGTTCGAAGTTGTTTCGTTTTGGATTCAATCAAGTGGAGTGCCTGAATTGCAATATGGAGTCGAGAGTTCGGCACTGAACTTAATTAGTCTACAATAGGAGACTTGTCTTCTAATGGGCCTCATAAGTATTTGTTATTGTGACCAAGGAGGGCCCAATGTTTCAACAATTGGCTTACACGGCTGGTAATTTAAAAGAAGGAAAATAGGGTTTTATGAGTACTCCGCTTCACAACCTTATAAAAGGGGAAAAAAGCAGTCTCATGCGGGATGGGTTTTCACGGACGAAATAGAAAAAAAGGACGGGGCTGCCGAGAGCTTCGGGGAATAAGGCGCTGTGATATCTTCTTGGATTCGCACGCACAACGAAGAACGGCAGCCACTTTTGTTCCGAGAGTTTTCTTTTGAGTTTCTTTTCCTTTCAAGTTATCTAAAGCTTTGTTTAATTACTCGCATTAAGGTAACTCATTTTAATTTCTGTTTTTAATCAAAGTTATTCGTTTGTTTTTAAAAAAAAAAAAAAAGAAAAAAAGAACCAAAAAAAAAAAAAGATGGCCCATTTTGCAAAGTGTTGTGGAGGTTATGCAAGACAATTTGATTGTTCAGTGTCGCTATTTTTTTTATGGTTTGGCTTTAGAAAATCCTTTTTCGCATGTTCATAAACTTGAGGAAGCTTGTGCTAATGATGAAGTGGCTCTTTTACATGTGTTCCCAACATCTTTGCGACGTAGTGCTCAAGATTGGTTTAATTCTTTGAGTCCAAGATTGTCATGGGGTGAGGTTGTAATACAGTTTTTCAAAACTTTCAATCCCTCATATGAGACTCATATGCTTTTAGAAGAACTATCACATTTCTCTCACAAGATGATGAGTCTTTGTCATAGTGTTGGGAGCGATTTAAATCTTTCGTATTCTTTTGGTCGAGTTTTAATTGTGAGCTTGGCAGTCTTCTTGTTATCTTTTGTCGTAGTTTAAATCTTAAGCCATGCCAGGTAGATTTTAGGTCCACTGACGAATTCCTAGATAAAAGCCCTGAAGATGCTTGGGATTACCTAGATGAATTAACCCAAAAGCTCCAATTTTGTAAGTTGACTGATAGTTCTAAGGATACCAATTCTGATGGGAGGGAAAAAGAGGAAATAGAGCCACCTTATTTTGATCAATTAGCTGATTCTTTTTCTTGCAATCAAGTTGAAAATTTTCAAGTGCTTAATTCTTGTGTATTAGAAGATGAAATAACAGAGCCACTTGTAACTAACAAAATAGTTGGTTCACCTGAAGTGCAACAATCTTCTCTAGAGCATTCTAGTACACTTGAGATAGATTTTCATGATGCGACTCTTGAAGAGTCGTTGCCAATAATTGTGCAAAGTCCACTTGTTTTTGATGATCAAGTATCTCCGGCCATAGATATTGATGTCATCACTCCTATTGAGCATCCACCATTGCAAAAGATTGTAAAGTTAAAGCAAATTGATTTTCTTGGTGTTGATAATTTTAATATGGTTTACTATCCATTTTTCTTAAAATTCATCAACAACTTGAAAGTTAATTTGGTTCGGAATATGCGATTGGTGGAATTTAAAATTCAAACGCGACAAAGGCAATTAAGATATTCTAAGTATTTGATTTTGTGGCATGGTCGCACACAATTTTTAACGGAGTGCTTGAAGTGGGGTGAGATGTTGATTTTGATTGCTCTTTCGTAATATGATACATGTTTGGATTTTTCGAGATGGGAGTGAATGGCATTACTTTTATGTATAGTGTTTTGTTTGTTTTTATTTTTGTTATTTTTTATTTTATTTTATTTATTTATTTTTAGGTTAATTTTTTTTTTCTTTTTGTTGTGAGGACTAACATTGCAGGATGCTTTCATTCAAGTTGGGGGGTTTTCTTCCCGCTATCTTATATTTCTTGCGTAGTTCTCAGTTCCGAGGTGATACATTTCCCTTCATTTGTTTTTATGTCCTACATTTTTATTCTTTTGCATTCAATGAGGACATCGAATGGTTCAAGTTGGGGGGAGGGATTACTTTGGTAAGTTTTTCACACTTAGAGTTACTTTGGTAAGTTTTTCACACTTTCTTTAGAGTCTTAAAAATCCAAAAAATTGAAAATTTTGAAAAATCTAAAATAGTGGGACTCTTTTTGCATGCGATTTGACACTTGTTGTGATTACTTGTTGAATAATGGAGTTGAGGTGCGTTGCCTAATATAGTGATATCTGTTTTTGGCTTGGTAGTTCTACTTGCTAGCTTGTCTTAAGAAGTTGATCATGGCACTCATGTATAGCAGTATTGCACGTCACGTTTATTTGGGCCTTGACCACTTGTGAGCCGTGACTTAACCAATCTTGATGGCTAGATTAGTGGAGACTTATGCCCTAATGAGCTTTTGGGCCCTATCTTTTGTTGGAGTGGTGTCACTTTAACTCTTAGTTTGTCATGGAAAGAGTCTATTTGTTGTGGTCTCATTATTCTTGATTCTTGAGTGTTGGAACTTGAATGCATAACAATATCTCTTGGATTTTGGTTAGTCACATGGATGTTACACCCCTGGGAGAGGATTATAGGCATTTTCTTGATACTCGAACCGGTTCGTTCCTTTGTTTTTCCATTTATCCCTTGCGAGCCACTTTGAGCCTTATATATTTAGCTTTTTCTTGGTTAGTTCCACCTTCCATATTGTTTTGGAGAAAGGCAAAAGTATAAAGGTGTAATTTTTGGATGGATTGTGAACTTTTGTGCTTGAATTGGTGGTGCCCCTTTAAAAAAAAAGAAAAAGAAAATAGAAAAAAAAAGACAAAAGAAAGAGAAAAATATAAAGGGGCGTCGATATAGATGAAAAGGAGGAATCGTGCTTTGTTGTTGAAAAATGTGAAAGGGTTAGAAAGAGAGATAAGGTGGAGTTGAAAAAAGTGAAAAAATTGGGCACGCATTGTTAAAGTAGCCTCAAGTTATTTGCCTATATTCTCAGACACGTGATGTTTTACCCTAACCTTTACACACTTTCAATTACCCAACGTTACAACCAAAATTAAAGTCCTATTTGATTCTTGGGGTGATGAGAAGTGGATTGAAGAATGTGAGATAGAGTTCCAATGCTTTGTACTTTGTTCTTGAGACTGTGTAACCACTATATAAAGCGTTCTTTTCGTGTCTTATGTGCGAGGTACTTTGCTTTTCATTTACATAACTTCTACCCGCACACTTGAGAGTTCATACTCTGCACCTTGTTTCGAGTGATTTTAGTTGTGAGTGCATGACACTGTAAGGATTAAAGTCGAGACTCGGTCCGGAGAGAGTGGTTAGTCATTGCACACTTTTGGTTGAGGCCCATGTCACACACACATGCTAAGCCTAGGTGCCATGGTTTATTTCTTGACTTGATAGCATTTGCAACTATTCGTGCCTTCTTATATATATCTTTGTGGTAGTTGCGTGTAATACATGATTCAAATGGTTCTCGCCAACTGACAAGTTTTGGATTCCATGTGAAAGATTCTTGGTGTTTTGTGGGTAATCACTGCTGAAAACCCTCACGGGAGTTTACTCGTCCTACCAGGGCCACTTAGAGGTTTAAAAGAACTATCGTTTTTAATTTGTTTTCTTTAGTTGTATTTTGTTTTCTTTGCTCGGGACTAGCAAAGTGTAAGTTGGGGGGTGTGATAGGCGCGTAAATATGCACTTACGCGCCCCCTAATTTGTCATTGCTAAGTCTATTTATATTATTATTTGGTGTTTTAATGCTTAATTTGTGTATTGTAGGTATTTGGAGGATTCGATACAAAAAGCGCAAAGTCGAAATATTAAACGGTGTTCGAAGTTGTTTCGTTTTGGATTCAATCAAGTGGAGTGCCTGAATTGCAATATGGAGTCGAGAGTTCGGCACTGAACTTAATTAGTCTACAATAGGAGACTTGTCTTCTAATGGGCCTCATAAGTATTTGTTATTGTGACCAAGGAGGGCCCAATGTTTCAACAATTGGCTTACACGGCTGGTAATTTAAATAGAAAATTAGAGGCCGGTCCCTCTTTTTAGGTTCGGTTTGAACCCAACCCTGAATATTATTTCCGAACCTACATAGGCTCGGACATGTTTCGCATTACTTTTTTGCCCTTTTTTATTCCGCTTCGTCGACTCCAACTTTCCATTATCAACAAATCATCTATCTCTCAGATCTCACTCGGAGACTAGCTCTGCACCGCTTCTCCACCACCAATCTCAACCCGATCGCAACCTCAACTTCAAATTCATCAGAAAAAACAAATTGACAGAGTTGATGACGACGACGACTACAGCAATATCAAACTCCACGACGGCGAAATCGATCTCGACGAAGACGACGGAAAAATCAAACTCGAGTACGATGGAATATTCGAACGACTAGATGTCGATTTTGGATTGCAATCTCAACTTCTCAAATCCATCAGAAAAAACAACTGACACTTGATGACGACGACGACTACGGCAATATCAAACTCCATGACGGAGAAATCGATCTCAAAGATGGCGACGGAAAAATCGAACTCGAGTATCATGGAATATTCGAACTGCTAGACGACGACAAAATCGAACTCAACGAAGACGAAATCGAACTTGATGATGACGAAATCAAACTCGATGACAGTAGAAACGAGCTCTGATTTCAATGCTGAGAATCAATCTCAGATGCCGTTACCGCGATGCTGTGGTGGTTTCTTTGAGAATCAATCTTAGGTGCCTTAAACGAGTTTTTTCCTTTGGTTTTTCTTTTATGTTTTCATTTTATTTTTTGTGATGTTAAAGTATATATATAAGTGGATTTTGGAAATTGGAATCTCTTTTGTGATGGTAAAGTTGTTTGGGTGTGGAGTGAAACTATGTGAACTGTATATTTTCAGTTATGTGAACTGTGTAGTGGACTATATAAACTGTGTGTTGTAGGGTTATGTAAACTATGTATTTTTTTTATGAGAACTGTGTATTTTTCTACGACAACTATCTATGAGAACTGTGTATTTTCTATGAGAACTGCAAAAAACTGACTATGAGACTTGGCAGTTAAAAATTCAATTCTAAATCAATTTAGTTCACAAAACTAGTTCTTTATGAGAACAGTCAGTTCTCATAAAACTGACTATGAGAATTGGCAGTTTACATAGCCAGTTCTCATAACTTAGTTTACATAGTCAGTTCTCTATGAGAATAGTCCATGAGAACTATCTATTGGACCGTGTATTTTCATAACTCGATTCACATAGCCAATTTTCTATGAGAACTGAGCAGTTCTCATAGCCTACATAGCCAACGGTATTTTTGTTCGAAATAAATATGGGTCACATAGCCAGTTTTCTATAAGAACTGAGTATTTTTATATGAGAACTGTATATTTTTCAATGAGAATTGTCTATGAGAACTGTGTATTTTTGTTTGAGAACTATATATTTTTCAATGAGAACTTTGTATGGTCCATGAGGACTATCTATTGGACCGTGTATTTTCTATGAGAACTATTTATTTTCTATGAGAACTGTGTATTTTAGTGTGTGGTGAGGCTATTTGAATTATTTATTTTTCAGTTTACATAGACCCATTCTCATAGCCAAATCTCTATGAGAATAGTCAGTTCTCATAGTCAATTCTCATAAAACTTACCATTAGAATTGATTATGAGAATTAGCAGTTCACATAGCCAGCTTTCTATGAGACTTGAATGGTTCTCGTAAAACTGACTATGAGAATTAGCAGTTCTCATAGCCTACAAAGCCAAGGATATTTGTGTTCGAAATAATATGGGTCACATAGCCAGTTTTCTATGAGAATTGAATGGTTCTCATAGAACTGACTATGAGAATTATCAGTTTTCATAGCCCACATATCCAAGGGTATTTGTGTCCGAAATAATATGGGTCACATAGCCAGTTTTCTATGAGAATTGAGCAGTTCTCATAGAACTAACTATGAGAATTGACAGTTCTCATAGCCCACATAGCCAAGGGTATTTTTGTCCGAAATAATATGGGTCAGGAATTGATTCTAAAAATATAAATTTTATTAAAAATGGACATGTACACAAAAAGTTAAGAAGAATGGGCAAAATAGTAAAATTGCATAGAAAGTCAAGAAAAAGGACTGAAGGAAAGAGAAAATATTTTTGTCAGGACTAAATTAAGTCCAAACCTACTTTTTTGGGCCGGCCTAAAAATTCCCCTAATTTAAAAGAAGGAAAATAGGGTTTTATGAGTACTCCGCTTCAGGACCTTATAAAAGGGGAAAAATGCAGTCTCATGCGGGATGGGTTTTCGCGGACGAAATAGAAAAAAAGGACGGGGCTGCCGAGAGCGTCGGGGAATAAGGCGCTGTGATATCTTCTTGGATTCGCATGCACAACGAAGAACGGCAGCCACTTTTGTTCCGAGAGTTTTCTTTTGAGTTTCTTTTCTTTTCAAGTTATCTAAAGCTTTGTTTAATTACTCGCATTAAGGCAACTCGTTTTAATTTCTGTTTTCAATCAAAGTTATTCATTTGTTTTTGTTTGGTTTGGATCTCCTGTTTATTTTCCGTATCGAGTACTAGAAGCATGATTCAAATTAGGGTTTTTCTTATTTCATGCATAATGAATAGCGAGTAGTCGTTTAGGTAGGGTCGCGGGGTGATTAGCACGCCGTGGCCAGTCCGGGTATTGCTCCTATTTTCAAACAATGAAAAGAACAATTTTAGGTTGGAGAAATACTTCCCGTCGACGAACCCGGGCATTGTCGAAGCCCATGTGAACGGGGGAATGGGAGTCCAAAACTCATTCTCCACTGCGCATGGGTATACGGCGACCATAGTGTCTCGCATCTTACGGGGTATCTTTTCCAAATTAAAGTTGAACGTTTTTTAAGAACACCGAATGGAGCATGTGAATCCGGACTGGCTACGAATGCTATAAACTCTACGACCATACCTCTTTTTAATTATTTGAAAAGAACAATCAATTTCTTAGGGTTTAATTAATCTCAATCAAAACGACAAAGGGTGGCTACCTAAGAGCCCACTTAAATTATAACAACCCGAGTTTTTAGTCAACACACGACACCGTCTCTGTGGATTCGACTCCGGACTTATCGGATATTGTGCTACGTCGGTCTCCGCCCTACGCTTAGGGCAACCCTTTAATTTAGGACTAGGAAATCGGTCAAGCATTTTCTTCTTGTTGTTTTACCATACTTGAACCCTGCTGTTGCACTCTCCTCAAGATAAAGAGTTGGAGATACTGAAATAATCAGGTGCATAGAGATTAGAGAGGAAGAGACAAGCTCTCATCAAGTTCAAAGAAACTCTGATCGATGATTATGGCAGTCTCTCTTCTTGGGGGGAGTACTAGAGAAGAAGATTTAAATGACTCTTGCAAATGGGAAGGGGTCCCCTGCAGCAACCACAATACTACTACAAGTCACGTAACCATGCTCGATCTTCATACAACATATTATGATGATCTTCCTATTCAGCCAATGAGAGGTAAGGTCAGTCCTTCATTGCTTGAAATACTCCATTTGAGGAACTTGGACCTTAGTTGGAATGAATTTTCTGGCCCAATTCCTCATCAGTTCAGCAACCTATCCAACTTGAGGCATCTTGATCTCGGCCACAATTCTCTTGCGCTGGATAGCGAAAACCTCGAGTGGCTTCTCATCTTTCTTTACTAAGTCACCTCGACCTTTCTGGGGTTGTACTCAGTAATGCAACTGGTTGGGTTCAATCTATCAGTAATCTCCCTCTCCTCAAAGAGTTGCACTTATCCGAATGTTCCCTTCCTGATAGAACTCATTCATCCTCGATCCGTTCTAATTCTTCCGTGTCCCTATCCTTCCTTGATCTTTCTTCCAATAGTCTATCTTCTTCGATATTCAATTGGTTGTTCAACTTCAATAACAACCTTGCTTATATTGACATCAGAGATAACAAGTTAAAAGGTTCGATTCCAGATGCCCTCGGAGACATGGTTTTCCTCACATACCTCAGTCTCAATGGCAATTAACTTGAAGGTGGCCTTCCAAATCCTTTGCCAATTCAAGTAATCTACAATCTTTGGATCTGTCACGTATTAATTGAACGGAAGAGCTTCACAAGTTTCTGTAAAAATTGTCTGGGGCAAGGAACTCATTAGTGAGATTATATTTATCTGACAACCGATTTGGAGGCCCATTGCCGGATTTCACAAGATTTTCTCTCTTACGGGTATTGCAACTCGATAATAATTCCCTTATTGGGTCCTTCCCAAAAGACATTGGAAAACTTCGAAGTCTCGTTTTTCTTACTTCGTTGGGGAATCAAATTACAGGGTCATTCCCCAATCTTTCAGTGTTTCCATGATTGCAAACCTTAGATCTGGAAAACAATCAGTTGAATGGGACTATAGACAGAAGTATTGGACAGCTTCAGTAGCTTAGGGTTTCAGCCGTGCTTTCAACTTATTAAATGGCACAATCTCTGAAGCACACTTCTCCAATCTGTCAAGTTTGTGGTATTTGGACTTCTCTTATAATACACTAACTTTTAACTTCAGTTCTGATTGGGTTCCCCCTTTCCAACTTGATGCTATAAAGTTTTCGTCTTGCAAGTTGGGTCCTTGTTTCCCAGAGTGGCTTCGAACTCAGAAGAAATTTTATAAGCTTGATATCTCTAGTGCTAGGATTGTAGGTAATATTCCCAGTTGGTTCTGGGATCTATTCCCAGGATTAGAATATCTAAATCTCTCTCACAACCAGCTGCTTACGTCGAAACATTGCCTTCAAATATAAGGTTGAAAAACTCGAAGCGTAGAGCTAGGTCGTCAATAGCATAATAACCGGAAAGTTCGGGATCGTACCCATAGATAATCGAATATAACTTAATCGGATTGTAGGCTTTATATGGTTGAATTTCGGCGTTTAAGACGGCCAACTTGGTTTTGCTTTAAACGGTAGATATACTAAGGAAAAAGACTAGAAATGTTCTTAATGAACTAAAAGAGGCAAGTCTAGAGATCGTCTTTCCCTTGACAAAAACCGTTACCAGGTCCCGATTATAACTCAAGCGAGAGTCACGACCGCGTGCTCACGCCCGAAGAATTTAGCTTTAATGACTACAATAATTGGAATATGTGATTAAACGGAGACAAACTAACTTGTTTTTAACATTTATCGAATCCATAGGAGGCCACGAGCCCTCGATATGACGCTTGCCAAGACCGCTTGACTAAACATTATACCGAGGAGTTAACACCCCTTTGTTTAGACCTTACAAGACAAGTTCTATTCCGAAAACCATGCTTTTAAGCCCGATGACTCAAGAACCAAATAACAACCTAAGTCCTCAGGAAAGATTATCCCGAGACTTAACCAAACGACTACTCACACATACTTAAAGCAACAAACAAAGCATAAAATCTAAGCATAACTTTTAACCGATGAAAACGGAAATAAACTTGATATTAATAACAGTCTTAACCGTAGATACAACATTAATGAATAAGAAAACAAGAAACGAGAAAGACTTACAAGTGTTCTTGAAGGAATTAGACTATGAAAGCTTAAAAGCCATTAATGGAGTCCTAAAACTAAAAAGACTTAAAGTAACTAATGAACTAGCTATAAACATGAAAGAGGAGAGGGGTATATATACAAAGCCTTCCTCTCTCTCTCTCTCAAAATGTCTCAGAAAATATCCCAAAAGAGGCTAGAAATGGAAAATATCCTAAAAGTGGAGAGCTGGAAAAAGTAATAAAATGTGCACAGATTCTGCAACATGAACTAGTACAGCCAAAATCCCGTACCGGTTCATAGCCTTGAAAAGTCTGCCAAAAACAATGTTCTGATCATCAGGTACCGGTACAGCCAAAACCCCGTACCGGTACAAGCTTTACAGACAGATTTTTGAGGCAACTTCGCGAGTTTGCTCCGGACACTCCCGAACTCGGATTTAGGTGTTATTTGGACCGTTGGAAAACTCGCCGAGTCTACTTTCTAACCCAAGTGATTTGGATCAAAAGTAATTTGTACATCAAAAGTTATGACAATTCTACCCTCAGCTAGTCTGAAGATGAGTTGCTTTGGTAAAATCTTCACTTTTCCTTCAATTCCGTTGACCCTTGGGCGTCCCGAACAACCTCCAAACCATCTCTTCATGATTCTTCGGGCACCACAACATGGTGGCATGTGGCCTTGAGTACTTGATTGCATCCGGAGCATTCCTTGGCGTTCAAACGCGCCTTATTTATGCAAATTACTTGAAACACAAAAAAACCTACCTTACGTGCAATATCGCTATAAAAGCTAAATAAATGCAAGATAAAACAATATAAAACAGGACTAATCGCCCCAAATATCTACAATATTGGGTGCTCATCACCAGCTTAACAGCTTTTTGCCTGATCTATCTTTAAAGTTTCACGGTTCAGGAATAGATTTAAGTAACGATCTTCTTACAGGTCCCATACCACTAGTTCCTTCTAATGTATCATCCTTGAATCTCTCCAAGAATAAGTTTGGAGGCTCACTCTCTTTCTTATGCGCAATTAGTGGAGAGTTTTTCACCTATCGATCTTGACCTCAAATAACCAACTATCGGGAGAGCTTCCATATTGTTTGTCAAACTTCAAAGAACCATCCATCATTAGTTTGCATACAATAATCTCTATGGGGAAATTCCCAGCTCGATCAGCTCGCTAACACAAATTGAACTATTGAACTTGTGCGGTAACAATCTATCTGGGGAAGTGCCTTATTCTCTTAATAGATACACAAAGCTGAGTATTATTGACTTCAGAGGCAACAGATTCACCGGAATAGTGCCGGCATGTTTAGGGACATACTTGACAAGTTTGATTATCCTCATTCTTCGATCCAATGAGTTCAAGGGAAGCATATATACCTCAGCAGATATGTCATCTTAGCCGCATTCAAATCCTTGACTTATCCCAGAATCAATTGTCGGGAAATATACGGCTGTGCATTTCCAATTTTACTTCTCTAGCGGAAAGTAGGAATTCTGATGCCGCCATAACTTATTATTTAAGACCATATACTGGCAGTTCACTTGGGCCACTTGGCATCGGCACATATGTAGCTAACGCATTTGTGCAATGGAAAGGACAAGACCTGGAGTACGGTAAAAATCTGAGACTACTAAATATCATTGATCTTTCTAGCAATAGATTATCCGGAAAAATTCCTAAAAAAATTGCGAGGTAAGTAGGGTTGCATTCCTTGAACCTATCGAGAAACACTTTGACTGGAAAAATCATCCAAGAGATAGGTCAAATGAAAATGTTGGCATCTCTTGATTTGTCTGCAAACAGATTTTTGGTGAAATTCCTAGAGGCATCGTTGATCTAAATTTTTTGAGTGTTTTGAACCTGTCAAGAAACAATTTGTCTGGCAAAATTTCATTAAGCACACAACTCCAAAGCTTTGATGCTTCTGCATATTCTAGAAATTCTGAACTTTATGGGGTTCCACTTTCCAAAAAGTGCCCAGGAGAAGACAAACTAGCAGAATCTCCCAATACTGCTCATCCCAAAGACAAGCATTCAAGAGGATGAGGATCGGTCTATTACTCAAGGATTTTATGCTAGCATGGGGCTTGGTTTCTTCTTTGGATTCTGGGGAGTTTTTGGCACTACCCTTTTCAATAGTCGGTCTAGACATGCCTATTTTAAGTTCTTGAACCACATAACAGATTGAATCTATGTGACCACATCATTGAACTGGGCTAGATTACGAAGGAGGCTTTAGATCTTATCGGTGAGTATTGATTTCAAAATTTTGACTTCCCCTAAATTTTTTGTTTGGTCATTGTATACCAATTAATTACTTCTTTCAAATCCTTATCTAGGATTTAATGACAAACATTGCTCGTGTTCTCTGCCTATTTTGCCTAGTGTCTAACCACAGCATATGTGCAGGTCCTGTTGAGTGTTGCACAAGCTCTGGACTCACTTGGTCATGAAATTGCCACGGTAACTTCTATTACTACCCTAGTTTTAACTACAAAATGGCCTGATATGTCCCATACGTTAATTGTCATTGTTCGATTACGGGATCATAAAATTAGCATAATAAGTTGGAAATTGATTTTTGCACTCCTCTTTTGTCCACGTGCACTCCATTTTTTGTCTTCATTCATGTAGATTTACAAAACTACCCTTCATACATTTTGCCAAGCTACCCTTCATACATTTTGCCCTTTATACATAAAAAGGGTAATAATGTAATTTCACATCAGCACAAAAAAAAAAAAAAGGAGTGCACTTGGATAATAGGGGGGTGTGAAAATCAATTTCCAATAAGTTTTTAGATTTGGAGTTTAATTGGATAATTAGTAGGCTTATATATTATCACTCCCTTTGTTTTTTCATTTCTTTTTGAGAAAATTTCAAAAAAACCTCCAATTAATACGCGCAATGTCCCATAAACCTCCAAACTTATCGAAATATCAATTAGACCTCTGAACTTATCACTCCGTTAACAATTATGCCTCTGCCGTCAATTTTTTGGCATGTACAAACGACAAACGCTGACGTGGCACCCTATGTTTGCAAATAGGCCTCCAAACTTTAGAAACCTCATTTTTCCCTCTGAACTTTAACACCCTCCAATTATGGGTGAGCAAAATAACCATGAAACTGTGAATCCAGTCCAAACCAATCCAAACCGATTAGTTTGGTTTGGTTTTTTAAGTACTTAAAAATAGTGTATAGTAATGATATCTCAATTTTAAGCGAACTGTGGTTCAAAACCGAAACCAAACCGCCTTTGAATGGTTTGGATTGGTTTGGTTTTATGAATTTTATGGGTTGGTTTGGTTCTCTAAATTCATAATTCGTAAGTAGTGGTTTGGTTATTAGATTATTATAAAACCAGACCAATCCGGTCCATGCTCACCCCTACCTCCAATTTACCCCTTACCAAACGACATCGTTTTGCGGCCAAAATGACGTTTTGCCATGTTATAAAAAAAAAAAAAAAAACAAAAAAAAAAAAAAAAAAAACAATTCCCAAATCTGAGTTGCCTCCTCTCTCACCACCATGTACAAACGTTGTGTTTTTTTTTTTTTGTTTAAACGTGGCAAAACGACGTCGTTTTGGTAAGGTTTCTAAAGTTTTGAGGCCTATTTGTAAACATAGGGTGCCACATCAGCGTTTGCCGTTTGTACATGCCAAAAAATTGACGGCAGAGGCATAATTGTTAACGGAGTGACAAGTTTAGAGGTCTAATTGATATTTCGATAAGTTTGGAGGCTTATGGGACATTGCGCGTATTCATTGGAGGTTTTTTTGAAATTTTCCCTTTCTTTTTTTGGCAAAGCCAAGCCATCCATTGTTAGAGTGATTGGTGGCTGACATTTTGTTTTCGCTATATCAAATGGCCACATTGGTTGTACCATTTTTCTGTTTTTGCTTCGTTTTTTCAAGAAGCTCCTAAAAATGAGTTTACAGTAGAGGATGCAGAGCTTATATATAGCTATATGCTACTTCTTGTTACTAGACAGTCTAGACCTTCTACGTATTTCCCAGATGTAGGTGGAAAAATTCTAGATGGCTGCTTGAACGGCACGGATCTATCGCGGGTGCACGTGACGTTCGATCGGAATCCTACTGTCTTCGCCTGAACCCTAATCTGCAAGACAGACAAGGGGTGAGCGCACCTTTGCCTCTCGTGGCAAAGGCCCTCCAATGCCTAAGTTAGTATCTCGTACTGTCTCAAACCCTAATTATCAGTAGGTAAGTTTTGAATGGATGCAATGTATTGCGTACCTTTGGCCTTCAGGTTTACCTGGTATATATAGACACACGTTTGCTTGTTGCCCAAGTATCCTTATTGCTCTAGGTTTCCTGTCTCGTATAGGAATCCTAGCCTTCGTAGGGATCTTCTTGCCCAATGAACAGAGATTCCTTACTCGTAGGTCCTCTCTCCTATATGGGATTCATTCCATAATAGGATTGTTCCATCGCTTATCCTGACTGGATATTGAACACTTCTTCTGGAATAATACTTTCGCCTTATCTCTTAAGGCTGTCTATCTTAAGATGACTCTATCTGTCCGGCATGCTTTTTGCCGAACAGACTGCACCTTAACTACTATTGCTTTTAGGTAAAAAGCTTGTACCGCCGAACAGCTGGTATGATTCTGGGACATCTCATGTCCCTATACCTGGATAATCCCTCTGCTCGGTGTATATCTCGGATCATCGGCCCTTATCATCATGGTGCATTTCATCACTTTTCTCATTGCACAATTTTCATTTCATCACGTGTTTGGCTTACGGTTATGCTTGTTCGGGAAAATGGCCCTACACCAGAGAAGTTGATAAATAGTTTTAGGTATCATTGCAATCAAATTGCGTGTTCGGGAGGACTTCATCTTCCTTTCTTACAATCCATACTGGGAACTGTTGAAAGCTATAACGAAAAGTCATCTATTGACTCTATTCTCATCCATCTCAAAATGCAACATTCAATCCTCTTCAAGAATCTCCAACCTTGCTAGTAGTCCTGGAAGACAGCATGCATGCATGGTTCTAATCTTTCAAAACTGTTTATTTTTTATTTTAACTCCAGAAATCGCAGGATCTCTAATTTTCCTTGCTTTGAGGTTCTGAATATTTACTTGGGCAATGTGCTTATTCCAAATTCAATGATGTTGGAGTTGGTATGGTATTTAAGACTAATTCAATATTAAGTTGTTCTTCTTTCAAGTAGATTCATGTTCAGAAGGAGTGCTCTTTCATTGCAACAGCTAGACAGTAGTTTAAGATTTGCTCTTAACCACTGCTTTTCGTCATGTGAATATCCCTACCAATTCTCCGTTCTTTTTTTTCTTTTTTTTTCCCTTTCAGCACCTGGAGAGTAGAAAGGATGTCCCAGCCAACTCAGCTCCTTGGTTTAAGATTTTGTTGCTTGATTTTGGCCTCTATTACCGAATTGGCTACCATCCTAGTGAACTAGTATCATTGCAAAACGCTGAATTCATCGATCCTAAGCAATACTATTCGTTGCCTTGCAATTTTGCAGAGGGTGGACAAAATAAAGTATAACCAACCAAAAAATGAAACACTAACATGAAACACATGTCAAAGACAATATGACAAAATGCTTCGAGTACGTATTTTGCATCAAGAATTTGAAAAACATTTCTACTCATTGGCTGTTGATCTCTTAGAATAGTCTTACATCATAATCTATAGAAGTCTACCCTCAGAGTACCACAATATTTGGTGAAATTATACAATATTTGGGGGCATGTGGTATAGAATTCTCAATTCCCGTTCCTCGTACTGGAAAAATCCGCATCACAATTCACATAGCTGGGTTCAGTCTCTTCACTTTTACTTATATCAGTAGGGAATCACAGCAAATCTCAAGTTGTCTCTTTAGCAAAGTTTTCTGCGTTTCCCAGAATTCATATAGAGGTGGACAAATCTTTTCCGTTTGTTACTGGATGAGGTTGAAACTCTTTGGCAATTTGCAATTTCTGTGCCCTTGGCTATTCTTTTCTTTGAAAGGTGGGTAGTTTTGGCATACTGAGAATACTATCTAACACAGTCTGAATAGCACACAGTCGGGTTCTTACAATGTTTACATATTTCTCATAATGATTGCTCTCATTTATTGCAGATAATGTTCGGTTGCGGCACCTTTCTCAGGAGATGTCTAAATTGACTTTTTGTAGGATCTCACCGATTCTCCCGCTAGGTGTTTCAGCCAGCCCATGCTGTAGCAGCAAAAGCCGTGGTTGATTTTATTCCCAATCTAGTTAGAGGAGGCGGCAGTCAAGCTTTTGGCAATTTTCCTTTTTGTTTGATTGGTAATCGCCCATCATATTTAATTATTTATGACTAAGTGAGAATTCCAAAAGTTTTAAAACCAGACACAATTCCCGGAATGGGAGATGCTGCCTAGCACTGCATGGTAGCTGTGTCGGTTAATCCATCCGACCGCTCATTTAGGCACGGATAGCTTGGATCCAATCTCAGTGAATAAAAATATGAATTTTCCATTGCTCAAATTAAGATCCGAACCGTCGATTGCTGAGATGAACAACCAGATGGGCCACTCGGCACCACTGCCAAGCGGGATGCTTGGCAGCATCCCCGGGTCAACTTCACACACACTCTGACATTTTATACTTTTCTGATTCTTCTCGTCAAAACAAAAATGTAATAAAATTTGACTTGAATCCTACAAAAATTATAAATAATAATAATAATAACCAAAAAAACCGTGTCCAAAAAATCCAAAAAATTATGCCGAAACTCACCCAGGATAAAATTTTGTCAACTAATCCAAAATCTTACAACAGTAATAACTGCCACACATAAATGCACACACTCACATGCCCATTTAGTGAATGTAGACTAAAATTGAAAAATATAAGATGAGAATTCAGAAAAGTATAATATCATAGACCAAAGTCAAAAAAAAATCACATAATACGATGAATCCCCCAGGCGAATAATATGGTGTAAAAATTTCACCCAAAATCTTACAGTAAAAGATAACGAAAAAACAACTAAAAAGGATTGCTGTTCTTTGTTTTTGTGGTATTTTATTATTATTTTAGTTGTAATCTGTTTTATTTACTATTAATACAAGTACAAAAACTAATCAAGGTACCCCCAAAAAATTACTAGTACAAGTGATAAGGGGAGTAATTTGTGACACATGTGGCCAAGTTTAGGGTTTTCCGTGTGATTTGTCGCAATATATCCGACTTCTACTCGATCTGGGGTTTTTCAAGAAGAGATAACAAAAATTCTACGACCACACTCAACGTTACACACCCAAACACACACCCTTTCACAAAACACAAAGGTTGTGTTTTGTAAGAGGGTGTGTGTTTGGGTGTGTAATATTGGGTGTGGTTCAAATCAGCAATAGCCCAAATCATAAATCGAACACATACCCGCTCTCATCGTCTCTCTCGCTTCGTTTGTTGTTTTTCAACGGGCAATTGTAGATGCTTAAACGTACACCCAATTATAATGGCCTTACACCAAGACTGATGAATCAATTTAACGCAGATGTGCTGACTACGAAAGGAAGGCTGTACAGTGTGAATCAAGAAAGCAAGTAGCTGAAAAAGAAAGGGATGGCAGCTGGCCAAGAGAATGTGAAACACATTGAAGACTGCTCAGTTTCCAAGTCAGTTGATTTTACCCTTTGTATTCATCTTTTCCGTAAATATGTGATGTATATTCATCATGCTTTAGTAAACTGTAGGGTTATGCCTCGCCATCTAGAGATTATGGACAAGTAATTTTTTTTATGTGGAAGGGAAGTGAAATGCACAATGGACGTTTGATTATTAGATTCATGTGAAGCTGTGTCGGGATGAAGTTTTTGAAGGTTTAATTTCGAATTAATACATAAATTGGGGGCAGGGTGTGGAGCCGGATGCTTCGTGGGCTGCAAACGAATGGAGCTGCTCGCGAGCATCTCAAGGCTCGGCTCGACTCGTTTAGTAATTCAGCTCGAGCTTTAGTCTCATGTAGAAAACAAGCCGAGCTCACCACCTTAAAGCTCGGCTCAGCTTGAAAAAGCTCAACTTTTTTGTACAGGCTCGACTCGTTTACAGTTTTAGGCTTGTTGAGTAACCCAGGTCGGCAGCTCAACACTACAAAGCTCAGCTCAGCCAAGCCAGTTTGCACACTGGTCTAGAAGGTTTTGTATGATTTAGTAGCTCAATAACTCTAAAAGAAGAAAACAGACGCTAAAAACCAAAATACTAGGATTCAGTTTGTTCTATGGGCAATATCCAAGCCTTTTGGGCATGAGTTTCTCTTGGTACACTACAACCTCTAGCGTCTTGTAGACATGTGTTACTTTGAAATCAAGGTCTCCTTATGTATTGTTCTTTTTTTCTTTTTCTTTTTTGCCAAGTTTGATGGTCGGAGGTGGTGGGGTGAATTTGAAAGGAGGGTAACCGAATAATGGCAGTGTAAGGATCGAGATTCTATTAATAGTGGGACGAGTGAAGAATGTGGAAGTTTGGTGATTGCAGAGAATAAGTGTAAATTTCATATTGCAGGGATTAATCTTGAGTCAGGTCAATCTTGAGTCAGCTCAATCCAGAGGTTGATGGGGATTTAGGTTTCCCATTGAGCATTTTTTTTTTAAAATTCAGGGCTTACGTTGGAAATAATCCTAGGGCTGAAAATTACAAGAAGGTTTGAAGGATGGAAGAGAGCTTTGTTTTCAAGGGGAGGAAGATGTACCTTGGTTCAACTTGTTTTGTGTAGCATTTTAAGTTATTGTTTGTCCCTGTGGAAGGTTATAGGTGTGATTGTGAATTCATTTGAGAAAATGACGAGAGTTTTTTAATGGGAAGGACGGGGTGAAGTGAATAAATATCTTTTGATTCGCAACCTGTTAGGAGCTATGATGCACCGACACGGACACGGACACCGACACGGACACCGAAACCGACACCGGGACACGGGAATTCTAAAAAAATGGGGACACGGACACGGCGGGGGACACGCCACGTGTATATTTATTTATTTATTTATATATATAAATAAATAAATAATTATATTTTAACTCCCAGAAATTTTTAAAAAATTATAATTTGGTCCCCAATTTTTTTAAAAAAATTACAATTTGACCCCAATTTTTTCAAAAATTACAGTTTGGCCCCCAAAATTTTAAAAAAATTGCAGTTTAGCCCCTGCCGTGTCCCCATCGGTGTCCCCGCCGTGTCCCCATCGGTGTCCCGCCGTGTCCCCAGCCGTGTCCCCCTCAAAATTTAATATTAAATTATGGGACACGCCACGTGGCGTGTCCCCGAGGTATCCCGCCGTGTCCCCGTGTCCCCGTGTCCTGACACCGCGATTCTTCGACCTCTAGAGGTGTCGGTGCTTCATAGGTTAGGAGTGAAGGAGAAGTGTTATGGGCTTATGGGCTCGGTTCAGACTTAAAAAAGTGAAGACAAGTTTGCAGGGAGTAAATAAAGTTTAAGAATATAGCTTCCATTTTGTTTAATAGAAATTGACCTTCACTACTCACAAATCACACTACAACGGCTCAGGTGCTAACTGTGTGATCACTGATGAGCTATTCTTACCTCCCATACACAATGCTGGACTAAGGGGTATATTGAAATTGCACCCCTTAATAGTGTCTAATATCCCTACGTGCATCTTAGATCTTACTATGAGATATTTTTGTCAGTTTGGCATGAAGAATAGGTGTATAAGCTTCAAAATAGGTAGTCGATAGTATTATATGCTTAGTTCAAGCTTCAAAATGGGTAGTCGATAGTATTGTATGCTTAGTTCATGTAATTGTTTCCGCTTAGTAATGGTTAGTTGCATAAGTTATGATGGGATTGTAAGTTGTTGGACATAACTTAAACTGGGCGTACTTGCCTCTAGGTTTTGGGTTTGAGTGTGAGTTGGAGGGCAACTACTTTGTGCATTTTATGTGAATGGTTTGGTCGTGCTTGTACCCAATATACTCCTCGCAAACACCTATTAATGGATACTAATTGGGTGTACTTATTTCCCCACATATTTTTGTTTCTTTTAAGTAGAACAGTGCTTATCTAATCAGATATGGAATGTCTGCAGTGCTCTGGGCACATGGGTATTTTCTGTAGCCAGTGCTTTGCTGGCAATAATAAAGAGGAAATCATTGGGGCCGCTTGTGTTCTTTGGGACAACTGGTACGATGCTTGACATAATCATAGAAATTAGCCAATGCGAAAGGGAACATGCAGAGCGCCAGCTGAAGCTTCTAGAAGAAAAAGATGCTGCAGTTGCCGGTGCTTTGATGGAGACAGGAGATGAGTCTTGATATGAACTTTTTGTGAAGTTTCTCAACTGGTCAATGGGCAAAATATCGGTGAAATGACCAATGTTGCTCTTTATTGCAACTAATTTGTGTATGTTTTCGTCTTAGGGTGAAAATGAAATAGAAAATAAATCAGAGAGGCTGAGTGAGCTTCCATTTCTCTTATTCAGGTCTTTCCAATTTTCCCCTACCCTGATTTTGCAAATGTCTTCTATCGTGGACAAGTTCCTCTGGTTGTGATTCTTGTGAACTGCACTTGTGTATTGGAGGCTTTTGCCCGCATAGTTATCGCGTTCGTGTAGTTCTCAATTCCACACATACCGGTAATTATCAAGCATGTATCTCCACTTGAATTGGATCTGCTTCTAAATCCTTATGTTGTGTATGGTACTTCTCTACTTTGTTTACATAATTGCTGGCTACAAGGGAATTTCAAGCAACAATGGTGCTTGTGCAGGTGTTCTGGTTTGGGTATTTTATCCCTTGATCGGTTCTGACCATGTTCCTCTGCCCAGGCTTTTGGAGATTGAAATAGAATGAGGAAGTTTTGAAAGATGCACCATCGGGTGCCACACAACAATCTGAGTGAATCTTTTTTAGAAATTTTGTTTGTAAGTTTTTTTTTTTTTTTTTGAAGAAATTAAATGCGATGAGTTCACAGAGATTAGTGATTTGTATTTTTTTCTTGCATCAAAGAGTTAGAGCAAAGGCAATTAATTTCACTCCTTGTTTTGTCATGTTGTGCTCCGCATTTACAATATTACCCTTTCAAGTGTAAGTAAATTCACTCATGAAAGGTTAATCATGTAAATTTTCATATAAGAAGACAAAAATAAAAGAGTGGGATTATAGAAAAGGGGGAGTGTGATCAACCTTGAGCAAAACACAAGTCAAAGTGGTCCCTGATTATTTTTCCCTCTTTGTTTCTTTTGTGGAAATAGAAGCACCGTCTTAGGAATGCTAGCACGGAGCACACACAAGCAAGAGAAGAAATTCTTACAGTAATTTTTATTGGGAAAATAGTTTTTGTGCTCCACTTTTTTAGAAAAGGGGTACTTAAATATTGGTCATTGCTCACCATGTGACTTATGTTTCATCCCGGCCACTTTTTCAGGTTATGTTTTGATCCTCTAATTTAAAAAACCCCATCTCACCCTTGGTGGACTATATTAATGGGATTTATTTGTTTCTTTAGGAGTCTATAGCCAATGGTTTTTTGGCACCAAAAAATAACGTCAGAGGTCTCGTGCCATAATTTTTGGATATCTACACCCACTGAATCCCCGAACTCACGCTTTCCATATCAGTTTCAAATCTTCTAAATGATCAACCGTGGAATGAAACCCCTTTCTATTTTCTCGGAAATGAATTGTCGCCCCTAGTCGACGGCCGCCACTCATCTCGACACCCAACTGTCACCCTCACACCACCCGGTTGGCCACTCATATTGTATTCTATGCCGTCTCTGCCATCAGCCTCCATTGCCGATGCTAATCACAAGCGTTTACCTTTGTTGCCTTCATCACCGTTGGAATAGTGAATCTGGTTTTTCACAAGATTGGCTCAAGAGTATGGTCATGAGCAAAAAGGCATGATTCACATACCCTACGACGTTTTCAAATGGATACTCGAAGCCTTGCGAGTTGGAGATGAATCGGTTTGAGATCTTCTCAACGCCTTGTAACCGTCTATCTCTTGGCTTTCGAACTATTTCTGCGTTTTTTTTTCCTGCTATTGAAATGAGATTGGAGCAAATCTTGAAATGTTTTTCTTTGTGTGTCTGGATGTGAAAGTGAAATAAGTCATGTTCGTTTTCCAACAGCCATAGGAATTGTGTAGGGGTAAGGAATTGGATTTGGATTGATCACTCTAGTTTTCTGATTTTGGTTTTGGGTAAGTTTTGATGGGTACGTGAATTTTTTTTGAGTGTGGGTCCAATCCTGTGACCTAATTCATGGCTTCCGCAAATCAAGGGGCTCACAGGGTAGGGCCACGCCCAGTGATGATGACTGATTTTTTGGTCGCCGATGAGGTAGATGACAAGTGGCAGTGTGGAGGTTTGTGCTTTTGATAATCTAAAGTCGTCATAATGCTATCTGTTTGAAGAGATTACAACTATGGTTCAACTTAACATGTAATATATTTACCATATTACACATTGGGTGTATTTGATTCGATTCATTTGACATGTTCATGATATATACACTTATTCATGGTATATTTTTTACACAAGTATGGAAATTGGATCTGGAATATTAATTGTCCATGGCATACGTTCCAATTTGTACAGGTGTATGTTCATGATATGTTTTGTAAATTGGTCATTATGAGTGGGCTTAATTGCAAAAACACCTCATAAACTATCACTTTTTGGCAACTTCACCTCCTTAAGTTTAAATTCGAGCAACTTCACCCCCCCTAACTACCAAATTCAAGCAACTTCACCCCCTTCCCCATTTTCCGTCCAATTCTGTTAGGGATTTGGATGGAAAAGTAATTCTTTATACCAAAATGCCCTTATACACCTATTATAACCCCCCATTCCCTTCTCTCTCGAGTGTCGACCAGGGTACACACACTCTCTCTCTCTCCCTTCCCTCTACAATACCCGGTCTCTCTCCTCCCTCTACCCACGCCAGAAAACCCTAAACCTACCTCTCACCACCTCCACGGTTTCTCTCCTCCCTCTACCCCACCAGAAAACCCTAAACCTACCTCTCACCACCTCCACGGTTTCTCTCCTCCCTCTACCCCACCAGAAAATCCTAAACCTACCTCTCACCACCTCCACGGTTCTTTCCACCTCCTCCACGAGATCTCCACCCCTAGCTCCTTCATGAGATCTCCACCCCCACCTCCTCATCCTCCTCACTCTTCCCCTCACCACCTGTTTACCCCCACCCTCCTCCTATCTCTCCTCCATATTTCCTCTACACTAAACCAGATAGTTACCACAAAAAAAAAAAAAACAACTAGATTATCCCCTTTTAAAAGCCCCTTTTAAATTCCCAACCCAAAAAATCCAAAAATTAGTAGCAACTCTAGTTACACCAACAACTACTTACAGTACAATGGAGATGAAAGATGCGATTGTGGACGAAAAGCAGTGATGAGACCCTCATTAACTCTGAAAAATCCAAGTAGAAGGTTCATTGGTTGTGTAAACTACGGTAATTTAGTTAAATGTTTTATTGTCTATATAATTTTTCGTTTCCTAATAAAAAGCCTAAATGCTATTATTTTGTATGTTTTGTATGTTTACTAACATGCGAAAGAGGGTTGGAATATGCTAAGATCATGCAAGAGAAAAAGGAAGAACTCAAGAGACAAATTGAAGACTTGAAGATGATGATAAAGAGTTGGGAAGAGGAAAACAAAAATTGGAAGAAGAAAATGATGTGTTGTCTGTGAAGATAGCAGAGTTAACTGAGATTAATGTCTAGTTAGCAAGACAGACTAGGCCAAGGAAGACAACAAATATGACAACACTTGTAGTAGTAGTAGACGTCATTGTGTTTGTGGTTTATGTGCTAGTGTCAAGTGTAAAACACACCCATGGTCTGAAGCTATGTTACGAAATGCATGAGAGTACTAGGAGATAGCCATTGTAATAACTTCTCCTACCTGTTCAACGATTTTTTGTCGATATAGCTCGCTAACTTCAATTATAGCAGTTTAGAACAGCAATTTTGGACCACCAAAACTTGCATTTGGTAACCACAAAATTCATTAGTTTCTACGCTCCAAAACCTGCTCTTTTAACTATCACAACTTGGATTAAATAACCACAAAACTGCAGTTTTAAAGCTTAAAAGCCAAGTGCACAAATCCCCCTGTGTGGAAGATGAACTCACAATCAGATGAAATATGAGGAAGGTTCTTAACGGACTGTACAAAAATTAAAAACAACCATTACATATAAGTATCATGAAGTCATAAAAAACCCAAATAATTTGTCCACTTTAATTCATTTGGTTACCTTTCAAATCACAGATGGAAACAAATATAAAAGCCCTACGTTGAACATTTGAAATATTTTCTACAAACGATTGCAACATACCTTAGTGGTCAGCAAATATAGTTTCCCCCATAAACAACAACAAGTAGCCGCACGCCTGGCGCGCAACAACCTTTGGGTCAGCCCCTTCCTCTACTTGACCAGTGAACCTATCACTTAACCAGCTTGCCTTGACTTTCATCCCGTTTATGTCCGACTCTTCTGTAGGTTGTTCCCCAATAGACGCTTACACAAATCATAAGGCTTCAAGTTTGTATTTCCAGTCACAGGTTTACCTTCAACCGGAATGCCTAACAAAACCTCAACATCTTGTAACGTGATTGTGGACTCACCGGGCCGCAAGTGGAACGTGTGTGTCTCAGGCCGCCATCACTCCAAAAGTGCCATAATGAGACCCCAATCCACGGACACAAATGGCAATGAACAAAGGCCCTCTAAACGGGCACGCCGTATCAACTCTAAAACAGGGGGTGACGGCCATGGCAATCCTCGTATACATTTCTTGGCACTACGAACTCTGACTTTTTTTGAATCCACAGGCCACGTGCGCTAAAATAAATTGGTCATTCATGGGTTAGATTGACAAATTTACAGTAAAGTAAAGTTTATGAAGTACGTACATTATCCAAATGTCACTTACATCAGCTTCCCAAACTTCTCGAGAGTGGTGCTGCTGTTGTAAACGTAGAATCGACCCATCTCTGGGCCCCGGGTCAGGACTACGAAGCTCATTAAGGTTTAGGTCCATAGTATGACCTATATTTTAGATTAATTGTCAATTTCGACATATTATCCGCATTGCTAAACAATACATAGGCAAATTTACAAATACTTGAACAAGGGGTTTTGCCCCTACTCAATTTAAGGTGCAAAAAACTTTCCTCAACCATTCAGGTATGCAATCGACGTTGACCGGCATTGTGCTTATAGCCTAACTACACCTATGCACCATTTACAACTTACAATTATTCCTATGCATCATGAACTTAGAAGTAGTTAATCTACTCTACTTATAAAAACGTGGAGCCTCATGATCAAATTCTAAGTGGATGTTTGAAATTGGGAACATACAGAGCGGATATTCAACTTGGAAAAAAGGGAACTAATATAGCACAATTGAATCATGGTCAAATTCCAAACGCGATTGTGATGAACAGCCACGTATAGTTTATAAATGCGCAGGGCATATAACAATAAGGCCTTTCTCCCACCTTAGAAAACACACTTCAGATTCATTTGGCTTGCATCTTCAGTTTTAGGAAAACAAGGAGACCATGGGAAATACTCACATGACCATAGGAAATACTCACATGACCATGTATATGGAGCCCCCGTTAGTTTACAGATTGAGTGTCCATAAGATGCAGATTTTACTATGATATCAGGAGAAAATATGGATTTTAAGGAAGGAACTACGAAGGGACTATTTGTCATAAAATAGAAGGAACTACGAAAGGACTATTTGTCATAAAATATACCTGTCAATGGGTTTAAAATTTGATGTACTCTTAGTATTCATAAACTTTTTGCCATGTGAAATCGAGTCAGCCATCAAAATACACATGTGCTCTTGGAAATATACTTTTTATAGTTTTCCCTTATCAAAATATGTCTAATATTAGTTTGATGATCGGCTGTGTATTTATTGCTTCAGATAGTATACCTTATTGTCACTAAAGTATTTCCTAATATCAACTGAAGAACAATACATCATCATTCTTCAAACCAATAATTCCAATTGGTCAAATCAAAGTCACCGATCCAACATGTAAAGACACTTTCCAAGAGGCATATGGAAGGGCAACAATCATCTCTAATTCAACAAAAAGGTAACCACAATTTTTATGATGACTAATCACATTAAAATGACGGAAGCCCGTCCAACACAATTGCAACACATTAGAAAGTGCAAACTTGCAGCAATGATGAGCATATCCTGCTAGCAGTTGTACAGAAAGGTGTTCCTCTCAACGAAAAGGAGCAAGCACCATGGAGGAAGAAAAGAAGGTTCATTTTGTCTACAGTTGTTGCTGATCGAACAATAAAAGTATTTGAAACAAAGAAAAGGATCCTTCTATATACATGACGAAACCCTGGCTCCACCTCACAACTACACAAAACTGAATTGGAGAGAGAAAGAGAGGGAGAGAGAGACATACCGTGAGATCGCAATTGCGAAAGTGAGCGGACGACGGAAATGCTTAGTAAGATACCAAAACTGTTGAAGCATTGTAGTCACAGTGAGGGTGCTGATCCATTTGTTCTACTTCTGTTTTATATCAAAGCCTTTGTTGTACTGGTTCATCTAAACCAAAACCTAAATCACTGAATGCTCTTCATGTCATTGAACGTAAATTGAATCATGCAGTAATGGGATACTTCTATCAAAAGTGTCAAAAAACAAATCAAAACTATTATTTTTTGCTTGGCAATTTAATTTTCATATTATAATTTCAAGCACTACTCTCCTTAAAAAAATATTTTGTACATATCATCCAAAATAATCTCAAAAACAAACTTTTACAAATCAGAATCTAAAAATTAATTGGCTCCTAAATACCCCTTAGTTCTATGGCATCCTCAATTAGGGTCGGCTACGTGATCTTGTTTAATCATGCCGTGTTGTCAAAACTATATTTTAATCAAGTGTTTTTTTTAAACAACATATCATTTGTGTACCATATCATCCTATCAATATTGGCCTCTCCCTAAAAAGCAACAACCTTATCAATTTTCTTTAACATTCATCAGTTCATCTTCTTGTAGTTGTGCATGATCAAAATACCTCCGTCTATTTTCTCTCAACTTTCTTTCAATTGATGCTACCCCTACTAATCCGCGACTATTTTCATTTCTAATTCTATCTTACCACACCCCGCTCTAAAACCTCATTTTTGATGACCCAAGTTCATGGAAAATGGCTCAAAGATCTCCTGAAATAAATTCCTAAACTTTACCTTTCCAGAATCCAAACTCTCAGACTGGTATGTTACAAAATCTGATACCACATACCCTATACAAACTCCAAATTCGTACTAATAGATGGTACTATGGCCAAATGCAAAAAAGTAACACCAGAGATTTCCCAAACTAGTCGAGTATCCCGAATCAACAACCGTCCAAATGCTTCAAACTCCTTGATTCCCCATATACAATTTCTTTCGTGATTTACAAATACAAATCTAAGCATTACGCGACAACCTAAGAACCAAAAAAACCTCATCTAAGATCGCAGTCATAAATCACGATTAGCAGACACAAATAAATACTACTGGACATTGAACCCAATATATTCATTGGTTTATATATTGGTTTGACTTGAAGGCATGGGCATGCGAAGACCACAGCAATAAAAAAAACCCTAAATTATTCCATCCTTCAATTCCCTCTCCCTCACGTGACCATGGTTAAGATATGTGTAATGTGACTAAGCATTTTTTATTACCTATCTTGGAATCCCTAACCATTTTTTCCCCAAAGATTTACTCATTTTTAACTGCTTTCGCATAGGATCGTAGCACCAAATTTCTGAATGTGTAACAGCGTGGTGCAGCTATAATCAAAGCACGAAAGCTGTCTAGTGCATTACATATTTACATACACGATTTTCGGACAAAAACGCAGCACGGTTAGATCAAGCTGTGGGTATGAGTGGCTAGGTCAGGTGTGGGGGAGAGAGACGATTAAGAGAGTGAGAGAGAGATAACTCGTGGTGGTGCATTGGTGGAGGAAGTGGCGCCGCTGTTGGTGCTAACCGGTGTGGAGACGGCGTCCGTTGACCGGTCTCGGCTAGCGCCAGGGAGGGACCTGAGAGATCGCAGAGAGAGAGGAGAGCAGCGCAAAAGAGAGAGGGAGAAGAAGCGTCGTTGAGATTAACGGTATACAAGCCCTAGCACTATTGGGAAAAAAAAAAGGGCTAGAGCCAGTTCGAGTGGCTCTACTTGATTGAGTAGAGCTTGGCGTTAGTCCACGTCATAGAGCCCGCGTGGCACACGGTATAATTCCATAGCGCCAATCTGAATAGCGCTACTTGAATAGTACTTTTTGAGGTGGCTCTACCGATTAGTTTTAAAAATAGTTTAAAAATGAAAGTATTTCGGAAAATAGTTCTAAAAAAAAGATTAGTTCGATAAAAAACTCGACAACAACCGCCTCCCCGCCGCTGAGATCAAATCCATCGCCGCAGTCCTCCTCCGCCGCCGCTGCTCCAACTGCAACTTCCTCGCATTCGGACTAGCCCGCGAAACAATCAAGAAGCGAGGGAGGGGTTATGATTCCCGACGACGACGTGGCCGCTGAGTGAGTTTTTTATCAAAGTAAGCCTTTTTTTAGAACTATTTGTCGGAATATGTAACGACCCGGAATTTTGACCCAATTTTTTTTAATAATAATGTTATTAGAATTATTTTCTTAATACAATTATTATTATTATTCCTTTTAGATACAAATATGCATGCATAACTCTTCTATCTCTCACTCTCCTACTCGATCTCTACCTCCTCCGTAACCCTAAAACCGAGCACGATTCGTCCGTTCCAAAACCCAATTCCATTAGGACTCGATTTTATTCGAAACTCATCCAATTCTCTTATAAATACATTCCTACTCCGACCCTAGGGCACGCACGAAAATTTTCACACTCCAATCGTCCAGAAAAGAGAGAAATCGAAAGGAAATCAAAGCTCCAAAGCTATGGAGTTCTAGAGAGAGAAAAGAGAGAGAGAAAAGTGGGTTTTGTAGATCCGTTCGTCCGAGACCCAAATTGATCGTTCCAATCTCATTCTACAATCCCAAGCATCCACGAACATCAACCAATTCGGCCCCAAGGTCTCCCGATCGAAGAAACCGAAGTTTTCTTTCCAAATTGTCAAGTTTCCGATCGAAAACCAATTCCACCCAATTCGAGGTATTATAATTCGATCCGAAGCCTCCTCTAAGTATATTTAATGTTTATAGACATAACCCAATGGCCCCCGTAGTCCCATGCATCAAAAAAGTACCAAAAAAATCAAAAAAACCGAACCCAGCCGCGACCTTGCGGCCGCGACCTTCGGATTGGTCCAGCCGCATGCACCAGACTTCAGACCTTGCGGCAGCAAGGTCAAACCCGGTTCAAGTTTGCGAGTTCCCTTGTTTTGTTTCGAATGTGTTTTGCGACCTTCCGAACCTAGTTTTCGACCCCCGAAATATTTTTTCTAGATTACCCACATTCTAAAGATCATAACTTGTTAGTTTTATATTTTTTTATTTTATCTTCTATTTATTTAATTTTTATTCGTAATCGTGTGATCGATTGTAAACTAAAAATCGTTGCGACCTTATAAAGCACTCTATAAATCCCCAAACTATTTTTCCTAGACTCCTAACATGTTAAAGATCATAACTTACTGATTTCGTAGTTAATTTATATTATCAGCTATTTATTTAATTTTTAACTAAAGTTATAAACGAAAATTAATAACGACCGTACAAAAAATATTTTTAATATCGAAAATATTTTCCTTAGACTCCTGACAGTTCAAAGGTGATATGTTATTAAAATAAAATTTTATTTATTTGATTTACTATTTATTATTATTTAAGCATTGTTTCTTAATAATAATACCGTAAAATATTATAAAGAAGGTTTAAAATTCCAAATAATTTTATTTATACTTTTTACAGCCCCAGAATGTTATTCTGTAAATATAAAAATATTATCAAATATTTAATCATTTATTGTCTATTTAATCTTGTTTTGCCTATTTCTTTATTTAAATTAATTCCGTGAGCATCCAAACCCAACTTTTAGCACTCAAACTTGTTATAGAGGACTGTTAGAACCTTTATTAAGGTTACGATAATTATTCTAATATTTTTACCTAATTAATACATTTAATTAGTATTTAAATAACCTAATTACTCATAAATAATTAATAAAAGTTTAGAAAATTATTTTTAAATCTTAATTAAATAATTCTTACATTCTTAATGACTTTGTGACCATACGAGATTAAGGGCAGCGGCCCAGTCATAAAAAGTTATGTGATTGCATTGCTTAATAATTATTTTGATCCGTCTGTTATTCGTTTTTAATTATTTTTATGATTGATATTGTATCGATGCTTCATTTGAATGATAGATTGGACCCTAGGGACATGGGGTGGTATCCGAAATAGAAATCACGTAGGCGATGTTAAGTAATGGATAAATTGTGAAGTTTATTTATGTTTAGAGGTTGCCTGCAGGTGATTTAAGGTCTGATGAGATTTGTGAAATGATTTAAGACCGCGAGTAAGTCGATGATATACGTGATGATTTAGAACCGTGAGTAAGCCGAAAATAATTTAAGGCCGCGAGTAAGCCCGATGATGTTTGAAATGATTTAAGACTGGCAGTAAGCCCGGTGATGTCTGTGATGATTTAGAACCGGGAGTAAGCCGGAAATGATTTAAAACTGGCAGAGTAAGCCCAGTGATGTTTGTGATGATTTAAAACCGGCAGAGTAAGCCCGGAGATGATTTAAGACTGGCAGAGTAAGCCCAGTGATGTCTGTGATGATGTTTTGATAAAACCTGGCAAAGTAAGCCCAGTGATGTTTTGATAAAACCTGGCGGTGGCCCAGCGATATTTTGTGATGTTAAAACCTGGCGGTGGCCCAGCGATATTTTGTGATGTTAAAACCTGGCGAGAGGTCCAGCGATGTTTTGTGACGATAAAACCTGGCGGATGGTCCAGTGATGTTTTGTGGAATAAATTGATGTCCTGGCGAGAGTCCAGTGGAATAAATTGATGTCCTGGCGTGTGTCCAGTGGTGAATTGATAGACTGGCGTGTGTCCAGTGGTGAATTGATAGACTGGCGTGTGTCCAGTGATGATTGTGATGTGGTATATAAGATAGGCGAACCCTAGTTGTGATTCAGGCATGATAAGCTAGCCCCTTGTTGTAGTATTGTAACTTAGGTTATCTACGACAGCAAAGGGAAGTGATCTCATGGGACCGAGCATGGCTAGCGGTTGGGGAGGAAAGATCTCGTAGGGAGATTTTGGATCACACGTTAGGCTAATGGATAGTAATGAACTGGTTGACGTGAAAAATCTCTGTTTTACTTATTCGCATCATGATTATCTTGTTTGCTTGCTAGCTGTAATGTAAGAGGAGTGGTTGGGTTGGATTATTCTATTGGGTGATTTATCACTCACGGATACGTCTGTATCCTGGCAAATCGATTGCTTCGGCGATCAATTTGCTAGAGGGCGCAGGATTCAATGGAGGAGATTCAACGATGATGCAGTTCGACACGGAACGAATATCAGTAACGAGGATCGAGGATGCTTAGGATTCGTATCAAGATTAGAGTCAGCTCTGAAGTTGGTGTATTTTGATTCCGTAAATCTATCTTGAGATTGTATTAGCAAAATCTTTATTTTGGAAAATTATATGTATTTAGCAATATTTTCTTTAGAAATTATTTTATTTTGCACCCGAAAAGTCGGGGCGTTACAGAATACTCTCGTTTTCAAAGTATTTTTAAAACTACTCGGTAGAGCCACTTGAACAAGCTCTACCTGAGTAGCGCCATTACAATTGGCGCTATTTGCCATGTGGCGCTCTGCCATGTTCTATGTTGGTGTATGACGTGGACTACCTAATTAGGTAACGCCACTTCAAGTAGCTCTACCTAATTATGTAACGCCACTTCAAGTGGCTATACCTAATTAGGTAAAGCCATTTCAAGTGGCTCTACGTAATCAGGTAGCGCCATTTCAATTGGCTCTACCTTATAAAACTATACATTACAAGTAGTTACAACGTGAATAACGGAAAATTATTATATATTGTTTAAAAAAAGATTACTTTGCTTAAAATTGAAAAAAAAATGATTGTCCAAAATATAACTAATATATATAGAAAAATGTAAAGCCTTAGGGATTTACTTCATCGAAAATAATTGTATTTATAATTCTGACCAATCAATGCAAATCCGTGACTGACTTCACATTTCTGCAATTCAAAGGTCTGTTTACACATTTGAAATGCATTATTTCAATTACACTGTTTATTGTCCTTTTGTCACATTTCAAATGATTATTCAAAATATTAACCTTTCACACCACATTGTCATGATTTTGCTACGCATCGTGTATATTTGTTTTGGTACTGAAGAATTCTAATTATTACTTGTTAAATATATATAGTTAACTTTCTCTAATTTATTTTGGAAACCTCATTACAATGTTAACTTCCTTCAATTATGTGGTACTGATTTTGTTATTTTAAACGGAAATTTAACAATTGAGCACTCAAGCGCTACAAAAACTAATAACCATCATAACTTAGCATTACATGGCTCTAACAACAATACTTATCCTCCAACTTCCATGAAAGAAAATAAAAATTGAACATTACAAGTTACAGATTTATTTTAGCAATTGAAAAGTCCAACAGATGCATAGTTTTGAACATTACAAGTTACATATTTGCTGCTGAAGATGACGCTTCTCCCCTCTTGCCTTGACTTTCATCCCGTTTATGTCTGACTCTTCAGTAGGTTGTTCCCCCAATAGACGCTTACACAAATCATGAGGCTTCAAGTTTGTATTTCCAGTCACAGGTTTACCTTCAACCGGAATGCCTAACAAAACCTCAACATCTTGTAGCGTGATTGTGGACTCACCGGGCCGCAAGTGGAACGTGTGTGTCTCAGGCCGCCATCGCTCCAAAAGTGCCGTAATAAGACCCCAATCCACGGACACAAACGGCAATGAACAAAGGCCCTCTAAACGGGCACGCCGTATCAACTCTAAAACAGGGGGTGACGGCCATGGCAATCCTCGTATACATTTCTTGGCACTACGAACTCTGACTTTTTTTGAATCCACAGGCCGCGTGTGCTAAAATAAATTGGTCATTCATGGGTTAGATTGAAAAATTTACACTAAAGTTTATGAAGTACGTACATTATCCAAATGTCACTTACATCAGCTTCCCAAACTTCTCGAGAGCGGTGCTGCTGTTGTAAACGTAGAATCGACCCATCTCTGGGCCCTGGGTCAGGACTACGAAGCTCATTAAGGTTGAGGTCCATAGTACGACCTCTATTTTAGATTAATTGTCAATTTCGACATATCATCCACATTGCTAAACAATATATAGGCAAATTTACAAAGACTTGAACAAGGGGTTTTGCACCTTCTCAATTTAAGGTGCAAAAAACTTTTCTCAACCATTCATAAAAGGGAAAAGAGAAATGAAAACCGAATTCCGTTGAATAGGTTGATCATATATACTCGTATCAAACTTATAGCAATAAATGATGAAATTCTTCTACCATGATAGTGTAAAATGTCCGATGACCAGAATCAAAACATGATATATATATATATATATATTGGTTTAAAGCATAATCACATCTCATAAAGCATATAAAAATTATGTCCAAAGTCCTCTCTAGCTATGTCTTCGAGTAGCAACACTATCCACTAATACACATCCTTGGCAAGAGATGATCACCATAAGCAAAAAATTTTAAGTTACTGTGAATTGAAGATAATGCTCCACCAATAGTTAACCTGTAAAATACAGTTCTAATTAGGAGTACGAGATCTTAACACTGAACAACATGAATTAGAGTTTGCTCTGATACCACATGCAAGATAAATTGTACTACTACGAGTACATGTAGAGAAATATGTATAGATCATAATACTAACCTCTAGCCATTGTTGTTTAAGTTGATTACCAAACTCATATTCTCTAGATTTTATGTGCCATGATTCAATGGAGATCATTGGCTTTACATAAAATGCTAGGCGGGAACCCTTTAATCTCTTCAAAACCTTTTGTTTCCTTCCATTAAAGAAATATTCAAACTCAAACTAATTAACGTAGTCAATGAAAAGTTTCTTAACCATCACTCTAACCTCATGGAAGTGGACAATTCATTACATTTAGCACAGGTGACTAAGAGGGTTATTAGACACTCTAGATACAAAATGTTGAACGACACCACCCTAATTGTGTATGAGAGTATGGGCTAAACTTCTCTGGTATATGCAACGCAGAGCTAGTGGTTTGCTATATTTATAGTAGTGGTAGTAGCACTTTCATGGGATTAATTCCGGAGGTGACATGCGTTAAAGAATCAGAAAGAGCATGTGAAAATTAATGATGCACTATTGGATTGCAACAAAAACACTCCTCCTTTTGTTTTCCTGAGCCCGAGGGGTGGTTCAAGTGGCAACATGGATATTGAACTGCAATTTCTGACATTCTGAGTCCGAAATTTGGTAATCTTTTGGGGCCAAGTTGCAAGAGAGAAACAACATTTGTTTCAAGCATTTTATCAAACACGTCACAAGCCATGTCCATTCTACCACATTTCCCATACAAATCTATTGGTCATTCTTTAGTATAATATCAGACCATATCCAATTCTCGCTAAAGCAGCATGAACTTGCTTACCTTGATCAATTAGCTGATTTTTTTGAAGAAACCCTCAGGAGTTTTGCCAATATTTGTCGTTCACTCATCACCGAAATTTGGAGTATTAAATACCAAAGAATCACTTATGTATCTTGAAAAAATAAGCCAGACATTAACTAGTCTGGAAGACTAATTATATAGCAGCAATCAAAGCCGGATCAATGTCAACGACATAGATTATTGATTGTTCCTTTATTTTTTGTTTTTTTTTCGTTTCTATGAACCCTAACTGTTCCAGTTCCCAGATAACAACCTAATCAATGAGAGAGAAAGAGAAGGAGAGAGAGACATACCGTGAGATCGCAATCGCAAAAGAGAACGAACGACGGAGTCTGGCCGGTGTTTTGGATGGTGTCCATTGAATGGCCTGCCGGCCGGCAAGATCCCAGAAGGGGACACGAGAGAGAGATCGCAGAGCAGAGCAGAGGAGACCAGAGATATGCAGAAGAAGCGTCTTTTGGGTTAGCGGTATAAAAACCCTAGTCTAAAGCATTAGAGCCATTTGAGATAGTGTTACTGGCGTGGACATCGTTGCCACGCAAGCTACTCGTCTAGCGCTACTTCAAGTGGCTCTATTTGGTAGCGTCACTTGGAGTGGCTCTACCGAGTAGTTTTAAAAATAGTTCGAAAACGAGATTATTCCGGTGAATAGTTCTAAAAAGGCTTACTTTAATAAAAAAAAACTCCCGCTGAGTTCTTGAGTTGGGTTTGGCGCATCCCGTCGCAACCAACGCCGACTTCTCTGTAGAGACCCATAATTTAAATTCTTAAACCCATTGATTTTATTTTATTTTTATGTGAGATTACGTTTTTAATGTGAAATATGATGTGAGATTGTTTTGGGGTTGAAGTGTGATTACCTTATAGTTGGGAAGCCGTAGTGGAACTTAAGTATTGGAAGGAGAATCACTTTCCCTTGTCTCTCTTATCTCCCTCCCGTCTCTCTCTTTACTCCCATACGGATCCTATTTTGGCGACCTAGACTTGGGAAGTCGTGTAATCAAGCTCGGAGGGAGTTTTCTCGGTGGGTTTCAACCAAAACAACTTAGGGCTTGGCTTGGATCTTAGGGTTTTGTTCAAAACTCTTGAGGTGGGGATTTCTCCTCTCTCTTTATATGTCTATGTGTCGATTGGGTGTAGTTTATTGTGTTTAATCTTACGTTGTCGTTGTTTGTCGAACTCTGTCCGAAACCGGGGATTCGTGATACCTATGGAGATGGTGTCGATACCTCTTTTTCTCTCTGGATTGAAACTGCTCTGGTATCGATTCCTGAAAAAGGGGTATGGATACCCCTGCTGAAACTTTTCTGGGGGGGTGGGGTGGGGTGGGAAGAATTGGATGTGTCAGGTAACATTGAGGAGTGTTTAAAATGTTTCTTTTCTATAGTTTTGACTTAGTTACATGAGAATGAACTCTAAAGTGCTTACTTGATGCGTGGTGGTGTAATGATCTAATCGGATGGAAAACTTATTGAGAAATGAAAGCGTGGTAAAACTTGTAGGTAAGTGAGAAGGGTTTAGGAGTGAAATGAACCTATGCGTGGTGAAACGGATGGGTTGCTTAGACTTTGATTGAATAGACTTACTTTTATGGGATTGAGTTCTTATGGGATTGATTGGCACATTGGGTTACGTTATTGACTAACGATTAGTTTGTTGATGAAATAGAAAGTGAGAAGTGTAATGGTTGCTATGTATATGCATATATTGAAACAAGGATATGTGAGAACTTGTGAAATGTAAGGGACATGTACTGTTGGTGCATTGATGTGAGTGAAAATGACTTGACGTTGATGTTATCTGATACATAGAGAGAAAAATTAATAGTTTTTCCTCGTTATGTGTTGTATCCATAGGTGGGTCTGGTATGCGTGTTTTGCTAGGTGCGAGAATTAGAGAAATGTTGGATGATGGAATTGCTTATTTAATGAGAATATGTGACACTATATGAGTGACATGGTGGATCATTGGATGGTAATAAGAAAGCCACGGATCCACCGTAAGGTGTGATGCCGGAATGAAAATGGGACGCATGGGGTCGCTAATGCCTGAAAGTGCACAAGAAAGGCATGGATCCACCGTAAGGGGTGATGCCGGAATGAAAATGGGACGCACGGGGTCTCTAATGCCCGGAAGTGCACAAGAAAGCCACGGATCCACCGTAAAGTGTGATGTTGGAATGAATGTGAGACGCACGGGGTCCCTAATGCCCAGAAATAAATAAAAAAACATGTAACAAAACGGAAACGAAGAATTTTGTTATTGTTTAGTATCATATTAAAATGGGAATGTGAGTATTGATTCTTTGCTTCAAAATGTGAAATTTCAAAAGAACGAAGCATTCATGTGAGAAACTATGAACATTTAACTTGAATTGATGTCTTGGATAGTTTGAGGTGTCGATGCTTGCTTTCTTCTTTTCTTATCCCTAACTTATAGTGGCTTGATGTATTGAGATTGGTGTAGAAATTTGTTGGTATGGTGACATGTTTGATGCCATAGATGTGATAATAGATATTGTGGAAGAATTACATTGGAATTGCAGTTTAAACTTATAATGATAAATTGGAGATTTGATTGAACGGTATGCATGTGCGTGTAGGTGGATAACTCGTGTGTTGACGATGAGAGGAAAACTAAAAAGGCAGAATAAAAAGGGATACGAGGGAGGACACGATAAAACTTGATCTTAAGTTTGAAAAGACTAAATTAGGTGGACGTGTGAGTTCTCTGAGGACACATTGAGGCTTTGTTTGAAATGTCCTCGTGCACATTATATTTTACTTCCTTATGTGAAGTGTGTCGACTTAGGTGCGAATGTGATTAGCAAGGTGGGTTAAGAAAGAGAAATTGGTTGATTAAGAAGTACAGAGTTGTCTCTAAGTCATTAAAATGAAAATGTAGTAATATGTTTTGAGTTTGGTAATGACAACATGAGTTTACTTAAGATGGAAGTGGGTGCATGTGCGTGTATAGGTGAGAGTGTTGGTGTGAGTGAAGAAAGTTCTATGTTTTTCTAAAGTAAGGATTGAGTTGTATGTTCTACTTTTATTTAAATTTTTCTTACATTTGTTAGTTTTTCGTCAAAGTTTTGTTGATTATTGGTTCTTCTAGAGAAATTATAAAAATAAAAAATTTAAAAATTATCGTCTAAACTTAAATTTTTTGAATTAAAGACAAAAGAAAAAAGAAAAAGAAAGAGAAAAAGCCAAAGTGTCTTATTTAGTTTTAGCCAAAACACCCTTTTACTTGCACATTTTTGTCTTTTAATTTTTAAATAGGGTGTGTGGAGTAAATTGTGGGCCCCCAATCCTTGTGGATGTGTGTCATTCGAATTGTCTAAAACGATGCCGTCAACCCGAATCCCTGAAGTCTATGTACACTGTAGGAAAGTAGTCATCTTTGTCGTCAATGAATCCATCAAACCCTCAGGGACTCACCCCAACAATTCACCCAAATACTGGAAAATCATTATACGTATCTATACATGTATGTATATACAGTTCTGTTCTTCTAGTATTGTTGTACTTGTACATACATATGAACGACTATAGGGTTTGATACCCTTCTGTTCTCGTCTCTCTCTCTCTCATCTACTGGAAGCTTCCTCAGATCATCAAGAAAATGCCGCAAGTGAAGATCATAGCCAAGAACTTCATGGACATGGTGGCCTCCTTGCCTGCCATGAAGCTCGACAAGCTTTACGACAATGCTTTCATTTGCGAAGCCATTCTCAGGTCCCCGTCTCTTCCTCTCTCTCTAAATATTTTGAATTCGAAGGGTACGTAGATTCTTTCATATGGGTTTAATTACTAATTAGATCTCTTCTGAGGTCCTAATTGATACTTCATCTTGGGGCTGTTGTGCGTAGATCTTTGCCACCATTGGCCAAGAAGTACGTCTTGCAGATGCTGTACATTGATGAACCAGTATTAGCAACGTCGATACATGAGTGGGTGCTTGCAGATGGAGAATCTAAACATACTGTTGCTGTTGATAGATTGGTCCAGTTGAGAGTATTTGTTGAAACTGTTGACAGGTATACAGTGATCTGTCTTTTTCGTTGGTAGTGTTAAATTTCGATAGCTAGTTTGTGTAATCTTTGGTTAGCCTATTACATGTGTTGTTTGTAGAAGTCAGAAGTGAATTTGTTTTGCATCCTCAGGTCGTATGTCTGTATTACTGTATATTCTTATGTAAGGTATGAAAGGGGTATTACAAGAAATGTCACTTTTCTTAATATGCAGTTAATCACTCTGCTCCTTTCAATCAATGTTTTCGAGTAAATTCATGTTTGGAAAAATGGGTGGGAATATATTTTTTGCTATATGAAAACAAGAATTAGTCATTTGTATGTGGGAGCGGATTGTAAAGCATTGGTATCAAAGCTCATCCCACTGTAATTTATATAATCTAAAATGACACAAACCAATATGATATCAAGACTCTGTCATTAGTTTTCATCGATTCTTTGAGAGTTCCTTATGTACAGAGTTATAAGGCCATCCACAGTGGTATAATCAAAAATGAATAATCAAAAGTTGACACATATGCTTTTGATTATTCATTTAAGAGGTTGTTAAGCTTACCAATGTTGAGGTTCACAATGGTCGCTTCTAGTCCATAACCAAAATAAGTGGTCCACGTACAACACTTTCATTCTCTCTCTCCCCCTCTGTTTCCCCCCATTCACTTCTCTTCATTTATGTTTTTTTTGGGCAAAAATATATCGATTCCCTCCCTTAATTTTGGGGAAAAAATCAGTGACTTCCTTCCCTCCAATTATGGGTTTTTTTTTTTTTTTTTTTTTTTAGGGGGGGGGATAGAAACGAGAAAGAATAGTGAAATACCTTAATCCGGCAACGATGAGTTGAATTGTAGATGATCGAGAGATATGAACTTCACTTTTGTAGGGAAATAAAGAGAAATAATTTGTGGGTAAAGTGAAGATGATATAAAGTTGGAGAAGAAGAAAAGAAGAAAATACCAATTGAAACACGCGTGTATACAAATCTTGAAACTAGATAACTTATGTGATGTGGGTAGACAAATTTTGATTATTGAAAAAGGTTGCTAGTTTTGGTTATCCAAAGCCTAAAATTTGATTATTTCTAAGGATGTTGCTAAGTTTGATTATACTATTGTAAGCTATCTTTTGCACAAACATTGTTAACTTTAAAAACAATTGGCTTTTGATTATACCACTGTGGATGGCCTAAGTATTTTGTGTTTGTTCACCTTTTTTAAGACATAAGTATTCTGTTCACCTTGCTAGTACGCTATGTCCACCTTAAAGGAATTTCCTTTCATGTCCAACAAATTCTGTTTGCCCATACTCTGTATTTATTTGTAGTGTTTCCGCAGGAAAAAGGGGACCACTTATAGATTAAACACAAAGTTTCAGATTAACCTTCAGAAACATATAGTACATGGGTAAGCTTTCTTCATTTTTATATTTCACATTATTATATTTGTTACTCATGCCTGACGTGCATTTTTCTTTGTTTGGTTGGGGAGTGGGGAGAGGTGTTTGTTATGATTTCCTCACTAAAGGATTAGTCATTGATACTATAGGGGGTTTTGGACACCAGCTGCTCAATTCTGGTGTCTTAAAGTTGTGCCTGGCCAAAATTATCTGGCTTTAAAGTTTCCATCTTTTACTCTTGAAGTTTTCCTTTTCTGCTCCTTCTTCTTTTTCTTCTAGAAAAGTCTTCTTCCTTGATTCCATCATCAACGTGTAGCACGTCCACTAGATGTGGCTTTTCAGTATAGGGGTGACCTAAATTTCGGATTGGTTGTTTAACTGTATTTGCTGCTTGCGTATCTGGAGTATGTAACAAAATTACTCACCAAGTCATGTTTTGCATGGCTAACCTAGTGTCCGTGTTCTCTAATCTAAATGTCATTTAGCACATGAATAAACATAAAACCATTTTCCAGTCCTAGTAATCTCTGTCTAGTCACTTTGCTCAGGATGTGCTTATCCTAGAAGTATTGTTTTACTCGGATACCAATGGATTACCTTTAAACTCGATACGCAGTGGAGTTTTACCAAGGGAACCAATGCCTTCTACTATCACAGTGAGGCTTCCAAGCTTGGAGGATCTAGAAGCCTATGCTGCTGAACAATGGGAGGTATGAACTTCATCTTTGTGTTTTTCTGTCTCATTTGCGCTTGTGTATTGCTTAGGGTAGTAAGTTCCTAGTTACCATGCATCTCTGTCATGAGGTTGAGTTACTTGGTTTTTGAAATTGTTCAGTGTGCAGTTTTGTTGATAGTTTAGTCTCTGACTCACTCTTATCATGACTTCAAACTTTGGTACATTAGTGTTTCTTGCTGCACCTTATCAGCTCCGGCCAAGCGGAAAGGGCAACAAACTTCAGCTCTTCAATGATGAAAATATTCCAAAGAGGCCTTCTGAGTCAGAGGTTATTTTGTCTCCCAAATATGTTTCAATTTTCACCTTTTGATTTTCTAAGTGGAGAATAAGGATACTGTACCTTATAGATATGTGTTTTTATGTCCCATAGAGACAAAGAAGCTCCGAAGCTAACTGAAAGTGGTTTCCAATTTTTGGTATGCATTATATTTGTCATTTGCTGGCTGTAGTCTTCATGATGTTTTATATGCGCAAGTATTGATTTCTATAAATTACAGCTGATGGATACAAATGCACAACTCTGGTACATCATCAGGGAATATATCACAAATTCTGAGGTATCTGACAACTTTGTTGTGTTTTGGAAAATTTGATTTTGGTTTATCTAGAATGTTGAAAAGAGGTGGGATCCCTTTTCCTGGATATCCAAGTAATTGCCATATTAAGGTTCACTTTGTGCATGTTGCCCAGAAAAAGAGATAACAATGGGAGTTAGTTAGACATTTTCAATTTGAACTGGCATGTGGCTATGGAAACTGAAAAGTTATCTTATTGGAATACTAGGCACATGCCCTTCATCCCTATTTTCCTTTGATACATTAGGTTGTAATTTGATGCCTGATATTAACCAGCAATTATGACTTTGTCATTGTGGTGAAGGAGCGAGGTGTGGATACAGCAGATTTGATTTCATTTCTGCTGGAGCTTAGTTTTCACGTCACGGGTGAGGTAATGCATTTCACTTAGATTATTAAATTCTATTACACTTGTTGACTTGCAATCCTTCCCTTACTAAAATTTGATCTATTTGATGGATATCCTTCGGCAACAGATTTCCTACTCTTCTTTCCAGAATGTAAACATAATTCTCCAATGCAAGTTGTGTGATGAATCGATATTTAACGAGTTTCATCTGCACCCTTCTTGTGTAGGCATATAATATGAACACATTGACTGATATTCAGAGAAATGTGATAAAAGACCTTGCCGACCTGGGATTGGTCAAGCTTCAGCAGGTCAATCGCTTCTTCTAATTATGCGTGTTTTCAGACTTTTGTTCAATACCTAGACCTTACTAGAACTTTTGATTTGTGCAGGGTAGGAAAGAGAGTTGGTTTATTCCTACTAAGTTAGCTACCAATCTGTCAATTAGCTTGTCAGATTTATCATCACGGAAGCAGGTATTTCCCTTGTGATTCAACTTGTATTGAAATTTAAGAATGCATGACTTGAACTTCCGTTTCATATTTACAATTTTTTTTACTTGTGAGGGAATGAGAGACTGGCATCGTTGTGTTTGTCATTCAGTTTTTTCCAAGCGCTTTTATTGGTCTGACAATATGCTAAGGTGAATCAAGTTGAGTGCAAAATATGGTCTAGGACCTCTCACCTGGGCCTTAAGTAGAAAACCATATTTTATTTCGTACTGCTGAGGCTGTACCACATAAGAGAAGATTTCATCATGGCGTTTTGATACGTGGCGGAGTATGGGGCCTTTTTATGTTTTGGCCCTTTCTTTTTGTATGATGGTGGCATCGCCTTAATGCCTCTTAGATATATTGTTCCACATCAAATTATAGAGTAGGTTTCACCGTTCCAGTTATGGCAGGACCTTTTTTTTTCTTGCCAAGTTGACCTTACTTTGTCTTTAGAGCAATTAGCGTGCATGCAGGCCAATGTCATCGTTCCAGTTTCTGGTTGCTTCCTAAAACTCGGAAAGGCAATAAGTGACTTGGTTAACTTGAGGAAGATAGCAGACGTAATACAACTTTTGGTCAACTCACTTTTTCAAACCTTCATCGGCCATGAGCTCTTGGATTCCTAAAAGCCTATTCAAGTAAAGAGGGGGTTGCCTAAAACGAAAATTAGCTGTGGAGACAGCATATTACATTTTGGATTATGTAGTGCTGTGTGCAAAGTGTGAATGGAGAGGGGAGTCGTAGATCTTTCTAGGGGAAAGGAAAGCTCTATTAGTAACTTGAAAGCAGCGATGTTGTCATCCTTGCTTTTTATCAGCTGTGTGGATTTATAAGTGTTTTTTGGTTAGTTTTCTTGTGTAAGCATAGGTACAAGGTTGAGGGGCCCTTATGGGCCATTTTCTATGATAATTGACTTTTGAAGAATCTTTTGGGGCTATGGTACAGAGGAATTACGTGCCTACTTTGGCCGAACATGTAGCATGCTGAAGACATCGTAAATTGTTGCATGGAAGATATTTTGGCAGATTACTCTGTTACATCACAATTTAAAATGTTGAAATGCTATGGATTGGCTGCATAATGTTTATGTCGGCTCCAATAGGTTCATTTGCTTGTATTGGTTGGAGTTATTTGTTCCTTTAAAGTGTCAAGATGAGATGTTAGTCCTTTGCTCTTTCTTCTGTTCAGTTTGTGAAGTATGTTTGCTATGTCTTTTTGGTGGTGGTTGGGAAAATTAGGTAGAAAAGTTGTGGACTATGAAAGGTGAAAGCTAACAAGCAATATTCTTTTTTATTTGTCCTTCTCCAGGGTTTTGTTGTTGTGGAAACTAACTTTAGGGTGTATGCATACTCTTCATCCAAATTACTTTGCGAGATCTTGCGGCTCTTCTCAAGGTATAATGGAAATGTCCTTCATAAGCAATTTGGAATGGGCTACATGAAAAGGAAGAGGAAAAGCAAAAGGAAAAGAAATTTGTAATAGAAATTGATTCTCCATATGTTTAAGGAAAAAAGGATTCGATGATCTTTGTCAAAATCGGGTCCTTCCCTGTGAATTGTTGGCTAAAGGTGGAAGAATCTTTACAAACACTGGATAAAAAGTTCCTAGTTGGTTTCTCGCTCCAAAATGGGCGAAGTTTAAAATTTAAATCGAGTCTTTTATATAATATATTTCAACTTGAGATACTTTTCTCCATACCTTTACTCTTCTACATCATTGGATACATAAAATTTCCTCACGAGTCGTCATCTTGGCGTTGGGATGGAATGTTTATGGGTTATATTTAACTGAATGCTATTCTTGTACATGTATTCATCACCAAAGGCTAATTTTAGTGCTGAAATGGCAGGGTAGAATATCAACTTCCAAATCTTATTGTTGCTGCCATCACAAAAGAAAGCCTGTATAATGCTTTTGAAAATGGCATTATGGCAGAGCAGGCAAGTATTGATTCCTTGCTGTATGTAACTTCACGTTGGTTTGCGATTTGCAAACTAAATTTTGTTAAACTATTTTTGAAAACAAGATTCTGATTGTGTTTAGATCTTAATGCATATTTAGTGGAAATGATTACGTATGGAAAAATCTTTCTGATGTATATTAAAAACTGGCTCTTTCCTCAAAATAGCAGAATACAAGTTTTGATAACTGTCAATCAACAAAGCTTGGATCTTTTGTGATCTCCGAAGTCCTTTCATCTTTCACCTGATAGAGCAGCTATGATTTCACTGTTATATTTAATGATATGATGAAGTTTGGTCTCTGTTCCATTTAAGAGACATCAATTGCCATTTATTTGTCATTAGGCACATCAGTTGCCTTCTTTGGATGGTTTGCCATCACAAGTTAGATTTCTCAAAATACCTGTGAGCTATAGATCATGCTTGTTTGTTCTTGTTTTATTTTTTCGTATCATGCTTATTAGTTTGAAATTGGACATATGTTGTCATTATCCCCACGACTATTTTTTATTTCAATGTTAATGATGAAGAATCATACTAATAGTTTGTTCAAAGTCGGATAAAACATTTGTCGCTGCTGCTAATGAATACTTGGACATTATTTTAGCTTCTGTGTTCATAGGCAACAAGTATTTCAAGCACATGCTTTCTAATCCTTGTGCGATTATTTCTGTTGCCTTGTAAAACCCGTGATGATATTATTACCTACTGGGGTCTGGAGCCAAACCTATTCCAAACCAAACCAAACTGAGCCTTATGTCCCAATCACTTGGGGTCGGCTACATGAATCATTTTCCTCCATTGAGCTCTGTCAAGGGCCACTTGTTCACACAAACCTAGTATACTCGTATCGTTGCGCACCACAGCATCTAATGTCAATTTAGATTTACCCCTCCCCATAGCATTGCTACCCAAAGCTATCCTATTTACTCTCTTAACTACTGCATCTTGTCTACCCAAACCACCTTAGCCTATTTTTCCTCAACTTCTCTTCTATGGGTGCTACACCTGCCATCTCACGAACCGTTTCATTTCTAATCCTGTCTCGTCTAGTCTTACCTTACATCCACCTCAACATTCTCATTTCCACTACACTCATCTTGTGCACCGGTTGTTTCTTAATAGGTCAACATTCTGTCCCGTAAAGCATCGCTAGTCTGATGGCAGTTCCATAAATTTCCCTTCAATTTTATGGGTACCCTCTTGTCACACAGTACACCAGTAGCGCTCCTCCACTTGAGCCACCCCACTTGGATCCTATGGGTCACATCATCGGCAATCTCTCCATTTCTACTAATAATTGAGCCTAAGTACTTAAAATGATCACTCTTAGGTATCTCCTGGTCTTGGATCATCACTCTTTCTTCGTGTGCACTGCTAGTACCACTAAACTGGCACATCATATACTCAGTTTCTCCTACTTATCCGAAAACCCTTTGACTCTAATGTTTCCCTCTAAATTTCTAGCTTCGTATTAACACCTCTAGCGGTTTCATCTACGAGGACAATGTCATTTGCAAACATCATACACCATGGGATATCCTCCTGAAATTGTCTAGTCAATTCATCCATAACTAAGGCAAAGAGGTACGGGCTCAAGGGTGACCCTTGTTGCAATCCTACAGTGATTGAAAATTCACTCGTTTCCCCTACTGGCGATCGAATGGTAGTGACGGCACTTTCATACATGTCTATGATCACCTCGATATACCCTTTGATCTCTCCCTTTCTCTCCAGAACCCACTATATGATGTCTCTAGGCACCCTATCATAAGCTTTTTCTAAGTCTATGAAAATCATATGGAGATCCTTCTTCTTTACTCTGTATTTTTTTATCATTCTCCTTAATAGGTTGCTAGCTTCCATGGTTGATCTTCCAGGCATGAACCCAAATTGTTTCTCTGACACCGTAGTTACCATCTTCAAGCGATGCTCAATAACTCTTTCCCAAAACTTCATCGTATGACTCATCAATTTAATACCTCTATAGTTGTTACTGTTTTGAATATCCCTTTTATTCTTATAGATAGGTACTAGAGTGCTCCTTCTTCATTCATCGGGCATTTTCCTAGTCATAATAATCTTGTTAAACAACTTCGTCAACCAAGTCACCCCCAGGTCACCTAGACTTTTCCACACTTCAATAGGGATACCATCTAGTCCTAAGGCCTTACCCGGTTTCATCCTTTTTAAAGCTTTAAGCACTTCGAACTTTTGTATTCTTCAATAAAATTCATATTCTATGTTTTCGCCAGGTATATACTCTTCCTCCCCACCAAAGCCTCCTTCGTGTTTCTTATTTAACAACTTCTCGAAATACGACTTCCATTATCCCTGATTGGCTCGTCTTTCACCAACACAACCGAATCAATACTTTTTTTGCACTTAACTTGAGAAATGTCTCTAGCTCTCCTTTCTCGCAACTTGGCAAGTTTATAAATAATCTTTTCTCCATCTTTAGTATCGAGTCTAGCATAGAAATTCTTATAGGCTTTCAACTTAGCATCCCTAACGGCTCTCTTAGCTTCCTTGCTAGCTTGCTTATAATCCTGAAAAATTTTCTCATTCCGGTCCTTTTGCCACTTTTTAAAGCACTCCTTGGCTTTTACCATAGTTTGAATTTCGTCATTCCACCACTATGTCTCCTTAGAAATTGGACCTTTTCCCTTCCACTCCCCAAGAACTTCTTTCGATATTCTTCTTATATCGTTATATATGGTATTCCACATGTCACTATCGCCTTCCACTCCTCACCGTACTTTTTGAGACATTCTTTTCTTGAATACCTCTAGTTTCTCCCCTCTTAAACCCCACCATTTAGTCTATGGGCATTTAGTTTCCTTTCTCCTTCTAAGATTCCCCTTGAGAAAAATATCTAACACCATAAGTCTATGTTGTGCCACTAGACACTCTCCGGGAATAACCTTACAATCCTTACATGTCAAGCGGTCTGCAACTCTAGCTAGAAAATAATCGATTTGGCTTCTATTGGCTCTGCTCTTAAAGGTAACTAAATGCTCTTTTCGCTTTCTATAGAGAGTATTCCCCATTGTAAGGTCAAAGGCTATTGCAAAATCTAAAATCCTCCGACCACCTTCGTTAAGGTTACCAAATCCAAAGCCACCATGCACCTTCTCATACCCTTGCTTATGCACTCCAACATGATCATTGAGATCGCCTCCTATAAATAGCTTCTCCGCAAAAGATATCTCTTGAACCACGTCATCCAGTTGCTCCCAGAATTGCTCTTTAGTAAGATCATCCAAGCCTACTCGGGGTGCGTAAGCACTAATAATATTAACTATACTCCCTCCGATCACAAGCTTAACTAAAATAATCCGATCTCATTTCCTTGTGATTGTAACTACCGAATCTTTCAGGTGTTTATCTACTACGATACCTACCCCATTTCTATGTCTATCCTTACCCGTATAGTAAAGCTTATAACTAGTGTCCTCTATCTCTCTAGCTTTTTCCCCTACCCACTTAGTCTCTTGAAGGCAAGCTATACTAGTCCTCCTCCTAAACATGGTGTCAACTAGCTCCCTAGTCTTACCCGTTAATACCCCTATATTCTAAGTTGCTAAACGAATCCTATAATGCTGGGCTAGCTTCTTTACCCGTGCTCATCCAGACACGTGCGGGAACCCTTGCTCACTTATCACCACATCCCTTGCTCATTTTTCGAAGCACCCGAAGGCAGGCACAAGAGCGTCACTTAAAGGGAACACCCTAGCATGTCTCGTTATCATATTTGAATTCATGTCATAAAGATCTAACGCACAACCCTACTCCTTTATCCGGGCTTGGGACTGGCTGTCAGGGTCCTGTGTTTGTTTTTTTTGTCTAGAATATAGTTGATGTAGTGAATTTGAAGCTTTCAATTTTGCAGATAATTACTTTTCTTCAGCAGAATGCCCACCCTAGAGTTGCAGAGAGAATACCCTCGGTACCAGAAAATGTCACGGATCAGGTTGACATTGTTTTCAGTGTGCAGATGCATTTTCAAAGCCAAAAGTTCTGCCCCTATTCAAATTAAAAACAATACTCGGTTATTTATTATCTGCTTGACTATGCTCTGAGATGCAAATTTTTGAAACAGATTAGGTTGTGGGAATCAGATATGAACAGGGTTGAGATGACACCTGCTAGTCTTTTTGATGAGTTCCCTTCTCGGGTAAAAAAAAAAAGCTCCTCTCCTTTACATTTATGTTTATGTATATTACTTCAAACCTTTTACCATTTTATGGGTTTTGTTTCCTTAATCTGTAGGACGTTTTTGAGGCCGCTTGTGACTTTGCACGAGAATATGGAGGTGTATTGTGGGAAGACTCGAAGAAGATGCGCTTGGTGGTGAAGGCGGAAATACTTGGGCAAATACGAGAATTTTTGCGTCGGTAGAAGCAATAGATGTGTGAAATCTGCAGAAGGGGGAGTTGGATGCTTGAAAAGGGCATTCCTTTTTCTTTTGGATGTAAATTTGCTAGAAATTAATGGAATCATACGGAGAGGAAAAGAAAGTAGTAGAGATGTAAGTTACACAAATTTACAGAACATGCACGATTGGTGATTGGACGGACTACTTCGCACCCAGCAATCATGTAGTGCCACGTTCACGTGTGTGATTTTTTTTTTTTTACGCATTGTTTTGTTAGAGGGTATTTTTCGTTTTTGGCCTGAATGGAATCAGTTTCGTGCAAATGAAATAGGGAGTATGTGTTTTGCGTACGCGTAGGCTATATTTGGTTGAAGGGCGAGTTTGGAACAATGGTAAAGTTGCTCTATTGTGACATGGAGGTCACGGATTCGAGTCGTGGAAATAGTCTTTTTGCTTGCAGAAGTAAGACAGCATACATCAAACCATTTTCTAGACCTTGCAATGGCAAGAGCCTCTCGTGCACTGGATTTGCCCCTATATAGGCTACGTTTGGCTCGTGGGCAGGGGTGGAGCTATGTCCGCTCCCCATCATTTCTAAAATCATCATACGACGAAAGTACTAAAATTTGTGCACATAACTGTTGATGTATATGGTATACTTTTGTACTAAGTTTGAATTTATACTATGGAAAATGATACCGCCCAAATTATTTTCATTAATGTCTAAATTTTATACAAGTTTTTTGTGGTTGACGTACACAGTGTGTTAAGTTTCAGTTGTGTTTGTTTATAATCTCGATACTATCTTAGTTAAATTAGTAAACTGCTTGCGCACATATATATGTTCTTCAGTTGAATTTCATATGTTTGTTCACTGTATGAGAGACTCGGGACAAACTATAGTGCCTCATTCTCAATACGAGCTAATATTTGCAATGCCACGTACCAGATTCGGCATATTCTTGTAAGCCACAGCATACAAAGTTGGTAATTTTTCCTAATTTGTGTGGTTTTCATTTTCAGGTATTATCGATTGTATCTATATATATAGCCAGCGCAAAAAGGTCTGATACATGCCTAAATGGTTTCTTGTGACGTCCAACTCATCTCGGGGGTGAGTTTTGTTCTTGCATACTCTTTTTCTGTTGTTGTGATACTTCCGTTTTGTGCAACAGTTGTTATTTGTGTAAGCCTCCGCGACTGAATTACTTCAATTGTCATTTGAATTGACTGTTGGAATAAGCACGGCAAAACTCTTCTTTAATTATATATATAGAGTTCATAAACTCTTGTTTATACGAGCTAACTTTAATTTACTGTTGTTCCAATTGCGAGCAGCTGTAGTGATACTATTATGGTTGTTACTTTCAGGCCCATCACGGGTTATACAAAGTTGAATTATCGTATTTCGTCTATAAACATGAGGCATACCTTTTACGGTTTACCTCATGACAATCTGTTTTATGAACTTGAGTTTTCTGTGCATATATGATACGGATCGTATATGAAAAGATGTGCTAAATACTGTTGATTACGAGACTAATAGTTTTTGAATTTTCATGGAGCCGCGCACCACAGTTTCTGGCTATCTATGTCTGCGTCTGCACTCTTAGATTTTATTGGATTGTTGAAGCTACATCTTTGGCAAATACTACTGCTAGTACTCCAAAAGTGTGCTGCTACTGCCATGCTTCCCTAATTTTGTTATTTTTGCATTTGTGCCGGTGGTTTTCTGCTCAATTAATTGCTATTTGGTGCCATCTATTTGTCTATGTTGCCAAGCTTTAAAAAGTCTGAGAGATGGATTGTCGTGTTTTAGATGATCAAGCTGGTTGCTGTCTGTCAACTCAATAGTTACAAGTTGGTTCGGACTTTCGGTCAGCTCTGCTATAAGCAGGGACAATTTGCAGAGACCCACGCAGAGACAAATGCGTTTGGCCTCATTTTGGGTCCCAAAAAAATCTAGAAAAATATCCATAAATTTTTTAATATTATTTTATGGGGCGAACTGAGCAGTTTTGCCCCTATGAATCCAAAAGTAATACTTATCGATATCTGCAGGAGCTGATTTTTTACAGGGCCTCATAAAATAATATTAAAAAATTTATGGATATTTTTCTAGATTTTTTTGGTACCCGAAATGGGGCCAAATGCATTTGTCTCTGCGTGGATTTCTGCAAATTGTCTCTGCTGTTAGAATTTTTGTTTTGGAAACTAACTATTGAAATGTAATAGCTAGCTTGAGGTGTTTTGGGACCATGGCTTTTCCCTTTTCTTGTTTTTGGGCCATGGTTGGTTGAATGCTTGCCAACCATTGCTCTCCAGGCTTGAGTGGCTTTTGTTGCTTGTATGGTTTACATGCAATGATTGTTTAGGTCCAAAGAGAAATTTTGACGAATGGCAAGTGTATATACATTGTCTTCGGGATATATAATGGAACGATAAACTTTAATCGAAATTTACTCTTTGGAGGGTTTTGATTATCTTTTTGCTCATTTATTTGAAACATTTCTAATTCTTTGCCTTTTCTATTAGTAATTAAATATTTTAGCTAGCTAGGAAAATGCTTTTGCTACCAAATATTTGTTCTAATAAATTTGTTTATAATGAGTAGCTCATTTAGCAACAAAATGGTAATTTGGGGACCAAATTTGCAAGGTCTTTATGGACCAAAGGTTTTTGCCCCTAAAAATAGAATTGCTATGCTCAACCCATTAGCAACAAACCTTCCGACCACGAAATTTTTTTCATTGGGCTTACGAAAAAGAAGTTGTTTTTGGAGGCATCTTTGAGTTGGGCCAATGTCCAAGAGAGTCCAGCTCAAGCACACGTGAGCCATGACTTCAGCCAGATATCCTTTCGGCCGAAAGCGATTCTTCTGTTAAGAGCACAGCTAAAAGTAAGAGCATAGTTGAAGGAAAAAATAATAAAATAAAGAATACATAGTTAACACTGACTAGGTATACTTTTAGATCATGTATACCAACAAAAGGTATTTTACCAACACAATAATTCATTTTTTTTATTTTACCTACTCAAATCTCTCTCAACCCCATTCTAATTCTCTTTATTATACCTCTTTATCCTTATTAAATATAAATAAAAAGAGAGAGAGAGAGAGAGTGGTAGAGAGAGAATGAGGGAGTGGTAGGGAGGAGAGAGAAGAATAATAATATTTTAAGGTTTTGCTCATGAATAGTAGCTCGATAGAAATAGAGAGCATTTTTTCGAAAGGGAAAATACCTTCCAGTTCTCTGAGCCTGCTGCAAACTGTTTTGAGGGCTATAACTAGGTCAAATGTCTATAAATGAGGCTTTTGCTAGCCTGGTGTACATTCCATTGGGCCTCATTCTCTTGAATTTAATTTAAATTTGGAAATTGTCTTTATTTTAATTTTTTCCGCATTTGTTAATTTTGTGCCAAATTTTTGTAAGTTATTGATTTGTTTCGATGAGAGGAATCGGAAAAGTAATGTTTTTTTTTTTTTTTTTTACTTTTGCCCAAGTATTTTGAAAAATTTTACACTAAAAAAGTGATTATTTTTCAAAATATTTGAGTAAAAGTGCCAAAAGTTTATTTTTCCGATTTCTCTTGTCGAAGACGAATCAATAACCCATAAAATCTGACGCAAAATTGACAAATGAGAAAAAAATTCAAATAAAGACAAAACTCTCAAATTAAAGTTAAGCGGTTAAGATTAGCGAGGTCAAGTAACAAAAGGAAAAGTACAAAACCTTAACAGAGGATGGTGTAGAGCAACTTTTTGTGTTTTCCTCTTCAAAGTACCTAAAAATGTCTATTTACCTATCCTGGTGCACATGTTCTATAAGTAAATGTAACACGTTTCACCAGCTTACCATTTTTAAAACTAAAATATTGTTGGCTTTGTTCGCTTCCCATTTTAATTTTGTTTTCCAATCATTGCCTTATATGTTTCTCTAATCATTACCCTATATCTCTAATTATTAATTTCATTTCTCTCTCTATCTCTCTCCAATCATTACACCTCTCTCCAATCATTACCCTATTTCTCTCTCCACCCACTACCAAAACTAAACTAAACTAAACTACCAACTAAACACAACCGTTGTTTTTTTTTTTTTTTTGATCCGCACTAAAATATTGTTGTTGATTTCACGCAATATGTACCGAGATTCACGAGCTTACCATTTTTTAATCAATAAGTCTGTTGACACAGACAAAATCAACATAGATTGCGCACAATTTTCTTTGTAAGGCCCACTATAGGTCTTATACAAATGATTCGAACCGTTTATCAAATAAAAAACATTTTTCAAAGGCCTCTGCGTAACATCAGCTCAATCCAATACCTATAGGTGTTCGATCCAATTATTTAGCTTTTCATTATCTTGAAGTCTGAATGAAAAGTTAGTTGATTAAATCGACTACCTATAGGTATCGGATTGAACTTATTTTTCTTGGAAATCCTTGAAAAGATATTTTACATTTAATGAACGGATCGAATCATTTGTGTGGGACCCGTAGTAGCCCACACAAAAAAAATGTATGCCAGCTGTGTTGGTTTTGTCCGTGTTAATAGCACAATTGTTTTTTAATAGGGGAAAGTTAAACTAAATAATCATAGTTTTCATAGGGTGTACGTGGGTAGGTAAAATAAAAGATGTGCTTATTCCCTAGCTTTTTTTTGCTCAAACGAGTTTATTGATTATGGGAGAAAAGAAAATGAGAGAGAAATTGTACATTGAACAAGTCTAGATATTTCTATTTTTTCTAGGTAATTGATTTTGGTACTCGAGTTTTTATCACTGGCACTCCATTTTGTGTATTAATCATGTGAGAATAAAATTAAAAGTAGAGTACCATTGGCTAAATTTGGAGTGCCAAAATCACCTCCCTTTTTCTATTCTTTTTCTCAAACCAAATACTTCTACTTGTTAAGATTCTTATTTTTGAAGTACTTAATTATTTCCTGATTTACAAGACAAGTCACCTACCTAATAAAATACAGGGGTGTGGGGATCATACAAATACAAGTTGAAAGAAAAGTTGAGATTCATTTGATCCAAGGGTTGATATGTGCTATGCAACTCTCTTAAGAAAATACCCACACTCTTACAAATATATTACAAAAATGTCATCAGTTCTTTTTACCCACTGCTCGGCTTCTGATGTTGGCATAAAAAATAAAAATATATTACAAAAATGCCAGTGCCTACGGCACTACCGGAGTGCGTAGTGCCGTAAGTACAGACAAGCACTAATTCTCTCATAATACATTACCTTTAAATTTATAAATAAATACTTATTTTAGTTAACAAGAGTCGTAATACGCATGAACATTGTTGAATTATTCAATTCCAAGTTGCACGTCAAAAGGCATAAAGGTGGGAGAAACTATTTTTTTCCTTCCTTTCTCATCTTTGAAAAGTTCCAAACACAGTAAAACCCCGTTTGATAACAGTGATAGATAGGTGGAATTCGTAAAGAGATAGGATTATGATTGGAATTGATAATGAGAAGGGATTGGTAATGAGAAGGGATCAGTAATGAGTATATTTGTTTGAGATGAAATTGGATGATGACTTTATTAATATCATGTTTGTTTGAGATGAGATTAGATGATGAGATTGGATTGATAGAAAGAATTGGTAATGAGAAGGGATTGATAATAAAAATGGGTTGGGATCGGACTATTAATACCATCTCCCCTCCCCTAGGGTATTCCTAATACTCCCTAATTCCCGGCTTGCTAATCCATAGGATTCGCTAAGAGAGTTACCAAATAAAAGTATTGATAGTCCATTGGGATTGGTAGTCTAATTCCAAGGGCTAAGAGAGTTAACAAACGGGGCCTTAACTCTGTCCTTAATAGTTAATCCTAACTACTTTTTGGACCACTAGTCTCATATTCCCAATCTCTATGGAAAAGTTGTTTTTTTTTTTTTTTTTGATCGGCAAAAGTAAACATTTTATTAAGGAGATAGGGGAGGGGAATCCAACAAAAAGTTGGACAAATACAGCCAAATGGGACAAAGCCCAACCTGAAAGGGACAAAGCCCAGAACACCCGAAGGCCTAAAAGCCTAGATAAAACAAATACAAGCACAAAATCACAGATGGGCCAAAAACCCAGATCAAATCAATTAAGCCCAAATCAAGGAAAACCCTAAACCTAAATCACTAATCTGAACACATCCATACACCGCGACCCTCTGCCGCCCACCGCCTCAGACAGCAACCACCAGCCAACAGATCTCTGCCACCACGCTCCGCCACACCACCACCGGTAAACCCCATGGAAACAGACAGATCCGACATCCCCACACACTGTCGCGGAAGCATCACAGCCGTTAAGCAAAAACCAAACCACCCAACAGTGATATGGCAGACGACCACGCCATCCAACAACACCACCGCAAGCTTATTTATGTGGCTCACAAGTCACATCAATTCTAATTATATTTTATAATATTTATGTTTATAATTAAAGTGTGTATTAGATTTAAATAAAATATTACCCAAATAATTGATAATTATTCATGAAAAGGTTTGGTAACTATTCATGAATAAGTTTGGTGACTATTCACGAATAGATATGATGATTATTCATGGTTGAGTTTAGTGACCAACATGTGTAAGGTTGCAATAATTAATGAATACGTGCCTTGTTACTTCTTTGATGGAAGGAAGTATGAAGGGTTGTGTCCATTGATAAAAAGTTGTGATTACCATCAAGTTACAAATGTGAAAACATTTATATAGATTAGATTGAAAATCCTATCTGTTGATCTCCAAAATCAATTAGTTGGAGTTTGCATGTTGGTTCAAGTTCAAAAACAATTTTCGGATTTCTCAAAACTTAGGGGGTGTTTTCGGTAGTAAAAATTTTGTAGATTTTTATTTGTGATTGAGAAATTGTTAGGTATTTTCGGTAATGAATAAATTGTTATGAAATATCAAGTTGTTTCCGATAGTGAATAAGTTATTGATAGATTTGTGAGTAGAGTTACCTTAATAAAAAATATTTTTGTTGACAACTTTTTTGTTAGTAGGAATGAGATGGTAAAATATTGAATTTTTTTTGTTAATAAAAACAAAATGATAAAATAAGTTAAATTTTTTTTATAATTTTTATTTGTAGAAACACCCCTTAAATACCATACAGTAAATTTTTCACTGCCTATTTATTTTGATTCTCCCAGGGAGTTTTTATCAAAAGCAGCAGGCTATAATGTGGGAGAAATCAAGAAATCCAAACCCACCAGATCAGATGTCTACACACTGGCGCTGCAACTTCAAATTCTTCCTCTTCTCCCTCCTCCCAATCCTCACCACCTCCACTTCCCAACCAATCGCATCAAACCCACACCCACTCTTCCCCTGTGCCCCGCCGCACCACAACTCTTACCCTTTCTGCAACGCCTCCCTCCCCACCCCACTCCGCGCCCAGACCCTGCTCTCTCTCCTCACCCTCCCCGAGAAGCTCCTCCAGCTCGGCACCAACGCCTCTGCCGTCCCCCGCCTCGGCATCCCCGCCTACTACTGGTGGTCCGAGGCCCTCCACGGCATCAACGGCAATGGTCCCGGCGTCATCTTCTCCTCCGGCCCGATCCCCTCCGCCACCAGCTTCCCGCAGGTCATCGTCACCGTCGCGGCCTTCAACAGGAGCCTGTGGAGGTCGGTGGCCGCGGCGATCGCGGTGGAGGGTCGAGCCATGTATAACGTGGGGCAGGCCGGGTTGACTTTTTGGGCGCCGAATATTAATGTGTTTAGGGATCCAAGGTGGGGGAGGGGGCAGGAGACGCCGGGGGAGGACCCAGCGGTGGCGGCGACATATGCGGTGGATTTTGTGGAGGGGTTTCAGGAGGCTGGGGAGCGGAGGAGGGGTGGTGTTGGGGGGAAGAGAGTGTTGATGGGTAGCGTTGGTGGTGGTGGGGATGGGATGATGTTGTCTGCTTGTTGCAAGCATTACACTGCTTATGATTTGGAGAATTGGGGGGGTTTCACTAGGTATAACTTCAATGCTGTGGTGAGTATATGTTTCTTTTGACTATTTCCTGTGGAAAACTATCAAAATACTACCATTTAGTTAGAGGAAATTAGTAAATAGCGTGAACTCACCATAATTGAGACTGAAAATATTAACCAAACACTGAATATGTAGTCAGCTAGACTCTGCTTGAACACATAGTCAGAATCTGAAGCTCATTTTCGGGCAAACAACTGGAGGGAGAGTAGCACTACTGTGCTTACTACTATCAGCAGATTTCATTTGGATGTCTTCACCTTCAGTTTGTCTCCTACGTAGTAATAGGTCCTATTTTTGCTTTCATACTAGGAGTCCAGTTCTGTAAATACACATGCCAGCTGAAAGGAAGAGGTAGTTTCTGTTTGGAAAGCAAGAAACTTTTTGCTCTACTTCTACCTCAATCTAGTACAAAATCATTAGGGGTATGGACAGAGGAGGATTGGGGATAGACCTAATCTTTGACAATATATGCACAAATTAATGGCTCTCAGAATATCACTGAAACAGTAGCCCCCTTTAACTCCAAGAAAAGGTGAGCTAAAAGGACATTTTGTTACAAAACCATTCTCCCAAATGAAAGCCAAAAGGCATTAGAGAGGGCAGACCTAGAGATCCAAATCAATAGTTGTGCTCTGCTTCTGCCAAAGAAAAATAAAATGCTAGAATAAAAGGTGATAACACAAATTCTAGGAGCACTTTTTTTCTGGGTGAGAAACATCATTTGCCTTAAGTTGTGGTTATTCTATGTTGTTGAACTTTTATTTTGGTTTAATTTCCCTGTAATATTGGACAGTGAACTATGCTTGCGATGGGTAGCGACCAGCGATGTAACTTACAAAACCATGATGATAATTTTCGTAGTTACTAAGTGTACATTCCAGACTCCAATTTGACATCAAACGTAACATGGGATCACTGTCACTGCAGTAAGTTTCAACATGTTAGGAAAACCCAAAATGTTCATGCAGACTATAAGCCCAAATTTAGCTTAGTGATTTACACAACGACTAATGGAACGCAGAAACAGCTGTAATGTCAATAATTCAATTAGTTTGGAGCTACTATGAGAGATTGGAAATAGGAATCTAACTTGATGTGACCAGATGCTCAAACGGCCAACGGGTGGATCCAATGTATGCTTTGTCGCTGATCAGAACAAAAGAAAGGGTTAAAACGGATGCTTAGTGTCTTAAGGTCCTTCCTTGTGCAGTTGTATTTGAAGCCTATTGATTTCTATATATGTATCTTCAGGTTACGGAGCAGGATATGCAGGATACATATCAGCCACCATTTAGGAGTTGTATACAACAAGGTAAAGCAAGCTGCCTAATGTGTTCATACAATGCGGTGAATGGGGTACCGGCATGTGCACGAGGAGATCTCTTGCAACAAGCTCGAGACGATTGGGGGTTCAAAGGGTGATATGTTCAGCACCTTGTTATTTATTGAAAATTAAAAAGACAGTACATCAAGTGAGAGTAACGATTAGACTCATATGTGATCCTCTTGATGGCACAATTACAGATATATCACCTCTGACTGTGATGCCGTGGCCACCATATTTGAATATCAGAATTACACAAAAACTCCTGAAGATGCTGTGGCTGTTGCTTTTAAAGCAGGTTTTCTAGTTAGTTAACTCTTTTGCATCTTCAATTGGGCAACTGTAAAACTTACCAAAGACTTGATAGAACTTATCCTTTTGTAGGGATGGATATTAACTGTGGATCATATGTAATTCGGCATGTTCAATCTGCAATAAACCAGGGGAAGCTGCAAGAAGAAGACATTGATAGAGCTCTTTTAAATTTGTTGTCCGTCCAAATTCGTCTTGGACTTTTTGATGGAGATCCTATAAAGGGGCAGTTTGGGACGTTAGGACCTCAAGATGTTTGCACTCCGAAGCACAAGAAACTGGCGCTTGAAGCAGCACGGCAGGGCATTGTGCTTCTGAAGAACGATAATAAGTTTCTGCCTTTGAACAAGCATAGTGTTTCTTCCTTAGCTATTATTGGCCCAATGGCAAACACAACTGCATTGGGTGGTGGCTACTCAGGTTTGTTTATTTTTTAATGTACAACTTTATAGGCTCATCTGAATATCTTCTCTTGCATGTAGTCCTAGTGCGCTTGTGGAAACTATCTCAGACTAATTAGTCTACGATTGGAAGCTTATTACTCAAGTCTTCCATCCAAATTGCTAGTGAATTAGTTACTAGGCGGCATCACAAACATGTGTAGTGAAGAATTGGCAAAATTTCCCCTCCAAACTCTTCAACCTTCAGAGTTCTTTTCGTGTAAGGCTGTGTTTGGAGCTTGTGGAAGATAAAGTACGAAAGTAAGTAGGATAGAAACTTGTGAAAAACAGCGAATTATCAACTTTCTTTTAGCGAAAAGTAGCTGTTTCTTTGTTTTGATTTTAAAGGAAAATAAAAGGAAAAATGATAAGGCAACTTAAACTATGAACAAGGAAGAGTGGAAAAGGAAGATTACTTTCTACTTGTTTGTCCTTGAGTATATTTTTGGTTCCCCTCAAGCTAGAGGGCAAAAAAGGAAAGGAGGGAAAATTATGAGTTCCCTGTCATTTCTCTTGCTTTCGTCAATTTCCAAACACACTTTATATGGTTTGCTTAAATATGTCATTATTATTAGCTTCTGATTCTCTTTCATTTTATCAGTTCATATTAGAGAACCAATTTCATGCTTTACTGATGAAGCTTCTGGTTTCTTGATTTTAGGAGTTCCGTGCAACCCAAAGAGCATTTTTTATGCATTTTCAGCATATTCAAAGAAAACATCATACGCGGCTGGCTGCCTTGATGGTGTACCTTGCACTTCCAATGCTGGATTTACAGAGGCTGTTTCTATTGCTAAAGAAGCCGATTTCGTCATCATAGTAGCTGGCCTGGATTTGACGCAAGAAGCTGAAGAGCGTGACCGCTACAGTCTCCTCATGCCCGGTTTTCAAACAGCTCTTGTTACCACCCTTGCTGCTGTGACCAAAAAACCGTTGGTTTTAGTTCTCACTGGTGGTGGGCCCATAGACGTCTCATTTGCTAAGGGGGACCCTCGAATCGCGAGTATTCTTTGGATTGGGTACCCTGGAGAGGCTGGTGGAAAGGCGCTTGCAGAGGTCATCTTTGGAGATTACAATCCAGGTTGGTATAAAGTAGTTTTGAAGTTGTTAGCAAGAACTAGAAGGTAACTAACTATGCATGAAAAAGAAATCATCTTACTATCCTTCCCTGTTAAAACGGCTAAAACTATTTTGCCAGATTGGCATAGATCCACCATCATAGGCAGAACAGGGGCAAGTTAGCCCGGTTGTAGTCAATAAAAAGTACTCCACTTGCCGATAAAGCTTTGTCTTAGATTCTTGATTGGAACCCTACGGGCAGGATTGATTACCACTGGATTATTTTTAGAAGGATTGAGAAATATGGGATTAATGCTGAGGATAAAGGGGATACGTGAGACCCCAGGATCATAGCTCCGATTGGAATTTAGTACGGGATTAGTTGTATTATATTTGATGTGGGTGGGATAAAATATGTAATAAAGAGTGGAGAATCATTTTTGACCATTGGATGAAGCGGACAATAATCCCAAAGGTCCAGATTAACTAATATCACTCCAGACCCCGAGATATCGTATAATCCTTGCCTGGGATCAAAGTGGTCAAACACTCCCCCATCTATCCAGTGTCATGTATAGTCCCACGCGACAAAGGTAGGACTACGTAATCCTGGGAAACATGTAGGACTAGGACCACATGTTTCCTTCTACCATGGATTCTGGAGTATAATCCTGGCGTAAAACATGCCCTAAGGCTGTGTCTGGATCATGAATTCGTGGAGGGATTACACACAGAAAGGAAAAGGATTGAAATCAAAGTGAATAATTCTAACTTCATCGCTTGATTATCTTCTCAAAAGTTACTCCACCTTTCATTTTCGTCCATAAATCACTCCACATATCCATGTTCCAAACACATCCTTGCATGATCGGGATGGACTTTATTTGATAATGTAACAAGTAAATTTGTTCATCTGTGTAAAATAAAGGTGGTGGTTTCATGTTATAGTACATTATTTTACAATGTGCAGATCACATTGTTTTTTTGGGTAAATCGCAGATCACATTGTTAATATGAAAGCCATAAAATTAATGTACTTTCTGGTAAAAAAACAGGTGGAAGGCTGCCGGTGACCTGGTATCCCGAGTCGTTCACCAGTGTACCAATGACCGACATGAACATGCGAGCTAATCCTTCTCGAGGTTACCCCGGAAGAACTTACAGATTCTACACTGGACCTACAATTTATGGATTTGGACAAGGCTTAAGCTACACAAATTACACTTACAACCTCTTGTCAGCTCCAAGCAAACTGAGCTTATTGGGAACTATCAAGGCTATATCCGAAAACATGTCACCAGAAAAAGGATATGAAGAGCTCGACTATATTCGAATCGATGACGTGGAGTTCTGCGATTCGTTGATATTCCACGTGCACGTGTCGGTTGTCAACAATGGCGACATGGACGGAAGCCACGTCGTGATGTTGTTTTCTAGAGCGCCGAAGCTTTTCGAAGGCGCTCCGGAAAGACAACTGATTGGGTTTGATCGTGTTCACACTGTTTCTTATGGGTCTACCGAAACGAGAATCACGGTGGATCCTTGTAAACATCTCACCATTGTAAATGAGCTTGGAAAAAGAGTGTTGCCGCTGGGCGATCATACTCTGATGTTGTTGGATTTACAGCATATTGTATCTATTGAGAGATAATAAAGGAGATTTAATCCAATTCAAGCAATTGCTTGAATTTTCAATGTAACATTAGTCTTCTAGTCCATGTAAGATTTGTAATAATTCGACTACGAAGGTAAATGTTGTTGCAACAGTTGAACCATTTTTTCCCTCTTCCATTCCAAGATGACTAGATGGCTTTGGTTGTTAATGTACTACTCCCTCCGGCTCTTTTTTATAGTCCATTATTCTATTTTGAGCTGTCTCTTAATAAGTGTTCATTTTGTAAAGTTACTGAGTAATAGTTGAGGTGGATATGTGGTAAGACTAGACGAGACATGATTAGAAATGATACAGTTCGTGAGATGGTAGGTGTAACACCTATAGAGAAGAAGTTGAGGAAAAATAGGCTAAGGTAGTTTGAGTATGTCTATCGTAGGCCAGACGAAGCATTAGTGAAGAGAGCGGATAAGATACAAGTATAATGAATTTGTGTGAACAAGTGGCCCTTGATATAATTCAAATGAGAAAAAAGATTTATGTAGCCGACCCCAAGTGATTGAGCATAATGCTCGGTTTGGTTTGATTAGTAAGTAAAGTTGGTACCTTTTTTTTTTTGCCCTTGAAAGTATTTCATTTTGAAAAGCTAATGAGTAAAAGTGTAATGATGTTATGATGATGTCTTCATATAGGGTAACTTGGAAAAATGGAAGTGAATGTTGATGTAAAAGGTGCAATAATCTCCTCAATAGTAAATTGGAGTTAAGAAGCTGAACATTTAAAAAACGACCGAGGGACTAATTTATGTGCTGTTCGATTATTCTTCTTTCTTCACCTTTCTTCCCGGAAATATGATCTGATATCTTTTAATTGTTATCTTGCTTTGATTTGAAAGTTACTCCTATCAAATGGGGAAAAGAGGCCTTTCAGCAATCAATCCACGAACACATAAAAGAAAACGAGATTAAATTCTTTCCAACTTAGGCGGAAAACCCACGATTTGCATCACCTATTGTAGGCCTCATCGAGCGTTCGTTGTAGGATCCGCAGTGTAGTATATCAACGTGAAAAAACAGCTTGTTTGAAAATCGATAGACGTATCAAAATTGAATTTTGGTTTATAAAATAGAAGTAATGGAGAACTTAACTTTAAAGAATCACACCATCCATTTCACAAATCAAATTTCTTTTTTTGGATATATCTATCGATATTTGATGAAACTAATTTTTTGCATGAATACACTACTCTGTGTGTCATATAAGATGAATGGTTCATATTTTAATGTAAAAAATTTGTGATGGAGCCCACAAATTGCGGTGGTGGAAACTTCATACTCCATAATTAAACTAAAGAAAAGTATCCGTACATTCCATTGTTTATTTTTATTCATGTGAAATTACTTAATTATTCTCGTTTCTTAATTCACTTCTGAGTGATTTTATTTAAACTAAAGAAAAGAACTCTAGCCCAAATTTTATCCTAAACTCTCTGTGGAGAATGTTGATTTTCGAGCTTGTGTTTCACTTTTATTTTTTTTGTAAAAGAGTGCATTATACTCTCTCCATCCCATAATATTTGTCCGATCCGTATAACAAGGATTTAAAAGTAACAATTTCTTGTAAAAAAAAACTCCAAACTTTTTTATACATTAAAAGAATTCATTGATATCAAGTAAATTGTTGTAAATAATTTGAATTTTTCTTGAAAAAAATGCACTATTATTTTTAAGTTTTCGTTTTGCAAACCAAACAAATATTTTAGAATGGAGGGAGTAATTCTTAATGCATGGTGACAAAAAATTTTAACTTTCGTATTATTTGTTGATACTCTACACTTGGATTTTTTTTTTCTTTTTTCAAGAATATGATTGGGAAGTGTCCCATTACGTCAATTTTATGGATCTCCTCTGACGGAGAGGCGGGGGAGCTGCTGTCCCTTTAACCTGCTGTCCCGGTCGAATGGGGTCCGCATCGATCTCGCTCCAATGATCGGAAACATTCACTTTGTAGAGCTCGTCGAGTAAAATAAGTGTACCAAAAATTAGCTCGATCGGATATCATTAAGTGCTTGATCGGAACACATATGACTTGCCAATAATGGGTTACAGTGAATTTGATCCAGTATTTTGGATCCATTCTTTTCAAGATAAAACTCTTTCGATAAGTGAATGTTTCCGATCATTGGAACGAGACCGATGCGGACCCCATTCGGCCGGGACAGTAGGCCCTTTAAGGGGCAGCAACTCCCCTGCCTCTCTCTGACGGTGGTTGAACCTACCTAGATCTAAACTAGTCTATTGAGTTCATGAACTAGATCTTTATGAAAATATTAAATTGATCAAATATCTTCTTTTTTCTCGGCGGAAGTCAACTTTGTTAGTTGTAATCTATCAAATTCATGAGAGTACATAGTGCTTACCACTTGGCTATAACTCCACTTGTTGATTGGATATGATTAACTACTTGATCAAACAACATTTGTTATGAAAAAATAGATGGTCAATATGATCCACAAAACAAGCGGCAACGAATACTTGAAATTTAATACTCCCTTCGTCCCTAAATAAATGTCTAGCGCGCAAACTTAGAGAAAAGAGCTTATATTGGAATAACCAAATTTAGCAATCTCTTAGCAACTCATCAAATCTTGGTCCTTTGATAGAGAGGTGCTTTTCCCCCTCTGACACACCCCCTCCCGACCCCACCCCATTCTTCCAAATATACCCCCAGCCTACCCAACCCCATTTTCTCCTTTATTTACCTAATAATAATTATATCTTTTTTCTCTTTTATTTATTAAATATTATTTAAATGTTCTGATTTTCAATTCGGTTGAATCGGTGCAAAGATCTTTTTTTTTTTTTTTTTTATCATTTTATCCTCAATGGTCATAATAAATTTTTGCCTCTAAGACCTTTCAATGAGTATCCTAAGAGAGTTCTGAAACTAAATAAAGAGTCTTACAGTGCTCGTTGAAAGGCCTTAGAGTCAAAAATTCATTACGACCATTTAGGATGAAATGATCAGAAAAATAACATCTTCGCACCGATTCAAACGAATTAAAAATTGGAACACTTATTTTTTTTTACATAGTTTATATATTAAAAATATAGTCAAGAAATTAAGTGTTTTAATTTTCAATATGTTTACACCGGTGCAAAGATCTTATTTTTCTGATCATTTTATCTTCAATGGTCATAATAGGTTTTTGGCTCTTAGGCCTTTCAATGGGCACTTATTTTGATTCTACTACTTTTCAAGACATATTATTTCCGTCTCATGAGCATTATCTTCATACGAATTGTTTAAAGGAATTGAATACAATGTTCAACAAACTCATGCCAGATAAAAAGAAGAATTGCAAACCCAATATCTATTCAAAAAAATCATATTAACATAAACATTCATCTAATACTTCAAACAAAAAATTGGGTTTCCATCTTCTAATCCTATCATGTTCATTAAACAAGATTAATTAAACCCACTTTTGTGAAAGTAGTAGATAAAAATTTCCATTTTTTCCCTCCACCACATTTCGTTTGGCTCCCTTCATATTAGAAGTGTTAGCTTAAATGAAAAAGTATTATTAGTTCGTCTTGCTAAGAGGAATTGGAAATTTTAAAATTATGATTGGAACTAAATTTTTTTGAAAAAACACAAAATAAAGCAAAGAAGACAGTTTTTTGGCCTTTTTTTTTTTTATCTTTATTCAAAAAAAATTGAGTATCGATCATAATTTTTTACTTTTCCCAATACTCTCGTCAAGACAAACTAATAATGCTTAAAAAATTGAGTATCGATCATGAAGTCTGTTGAAATATATAGCTGAAATGGTAAGTCTAGTTTTTTTTCCCTTTTTTTCTTTGGTCCTTTATAGATTAAAAAATATAGTTAAAAAAATAAGTGTTCAAATTTTCAATCCGTTTGAACCGGTGCAAAGATGTTAGTTTTCTGATCATGTCAACGTAAATGGTCGTAATAAAATTTTGGCTTTAAGGCCTTTCAATGGGCACCCTAAGAGAGCTCTAAAACTAAATAAGAAGTCTTAAAGGTGCTCGTTGAAAGACCTGAGAGCCAAAAATTTACTATAAAAGTGTCTAAATCCTAGAGTACCCTACGCTAGAGTAATCTACCTTGTAGAGACCCGTATTAAATTTTAACAATTTTGATTTTTAATAAATACTTGAGTTGCAAATTATGTGAATAATAATGTGTATGAGGGTTCTTTGTGTAAGGATTGGAAGTTTGGGGTGCAAGTGTAATTGATTTATGTATGAGTATATATATGCAGAAATGTTAGGTGTGTATGTAGAAATCAAAATTCTCTTTTCTGTCTCTTTCTTACTCTCCATGCCTCCCTCTCCCTCTCCCAGTCGATTTCTTTCTCTCACTCTCTCTCTCCATAAAAACCTTGCAATACACCTCAAATGCTTGAAGATCCACCTCCACCCTATCGTATTGAAGTGTTCTCGACTCGTAGATCGCATGGGTAAAGCTTGGAGGAGGAGTTTCGTGGTGAGATTCGGGTTTGGAAGCTAAGGCTTGCGTGGGAGTTGGGGGTTTTGCTCAAAACCCATTCGGTAGGGATTTCTTACTCCTATTATGTGTTTGTGTTGATTTGGTGCTTGAATCCGTGTTTGATCGCCCCGTTCGGGCTTGAGTGAGCTTTGTAAAAAATTTGGAAATCGCTGCTCGAAACCATCTGGTGTCGATACCATTTTGGCATGGTATCGATACCCTTGCTTCTGTATTCATGTTAGTCAATTTGTATCGATACCATTTTAGCATGGTATTGATATCCAGGTCCTTAAGACTGATTTTATTGTAACTTCAAACGGGTTTAACTTTTTTATCCGAACATCATTTGGGGCAAATTATATATCGAAATTGATGTACGAAAAGTCTATTTTCTAAAGATGGTAGTCTTGTCACTACAACACGAAAGGGCTATAGCGAGGATTTAGTTTCCTTGCCAAGGCACCTGATTTGCTTGCAAAACGTATTAGCGAGGAAAAATTTCCTCGCCAGTTTTCTCGCCTAAACATTGTCGCAAAAGGTATTAGTGAGAAAAAAATATATTTCCTCGCCTATTCTGACACAATTGCGAGGAATTTTTTTGTCGCTGAAGGCTACGAATTTACTATTACCAACAACAATTGGCGAGGAAAAAATTTCCTCGCTAAACAAATTGAAATCCAACAAGTAAGCAATCACTTCCTCATTTTTTGCTGCTCCCGGGATTTGAACCTTCGTTCTCTTGGATAAGTCACATAACACCTATCAACTGCACCATGTTGCACTTCAAAGTAAACTGAGAACTTTTTTTTATATATTATGTTTTAGCATCTCTTTTACCTCTCCAAATTAGTTTCTTCAACATTAATTATGGCCTTTCAACATTTTGTACTCTTATAGTGTCTGAAATTTATTTGAACAAGTTTAATTTTTTTATAGCGTAACAATTTTTTGGTTGAAACATGTTATATTGGATATCTGACAGCAACTTTTGAAGGACTAATAATATGTGTCATTATGCTAATTTTTTGATGGAATTATCCTTAGCTTTTATTGAATGAGATTTTTGTTGTCATAAGATCGAGATATATTTGAATATCAGATTATGAATGACAAGAGGCATCATTGTCAATTTTTTTTTTTTAAGAGTGAGTTTGACATTCTTCTTTTTTCCAAATACAAAGAGTATTATAGATTCATAATTAATTTTTAAACGTTTTTTCATCATCGCTATAATAGAGAAGGATAAATTTATTAGGAGAATATTCCCTTTATCTTTTAAAAAAGAAATAATCCGATGGCTATAAATTTAACATGAAGTGATCCAACAGTTATAGAGGTTACTCTTATTTATATGCCCAGACATTTTTCAACAGAAATCGCTCTGTTTTATAATATAGATATATACAAATATGCATGATACTTACAAAATTGCATTTGAAATTAATGTTTAACATATTTATCTGTGTTTATAAAGGAATGCAATTAGAATCATTTCAGTCGGTTTAAATAAAAATCAGTAACGGTTCACAAAAAAAAAAAAATTTTACAGCATGAATGCACAATAGATGAATAGATATGAAAGAATGTATTTTTTGTTTGTGTGAAATACTGTATTTTATGTAGATGTTTTGAAAATAGATTTGTAATTAATGATCTAATTAACTTTGAGATATTTTCAATGCGACACCACTTCAAGATGTTTTTAACTTTATTTTTTGTTGAGCTTTTCATTACTATGGAATCAATCCTTAATACCTACACTTCAAGATATCTTTCATTGCTAATTAGAATAAGAAAAGTGACAAATATGAGGTTTTTCCACCAATTCAATGCGTATGCGAGGAAACTAATTTTTCTTGTTTATCACATTTTTATTTTAAGAAATTTGGTAATGTTATTGAACTATGTAGTTGATTATGTCTTACCATGCATTGTGATATTACAAATAAATATAAACAGAATAAACAATGAGTTATATATAAAAATTAATAAGTCCTTAAAAAGGTAACAAAATTTTTCCTTGCAAAAAGACCATTTCTAGTGATTTTCCTCACCAAATATATACTTTTGGCAAGGAAATCTGTTTTCCTGGCTAAAAATGGTCTTTTAGCGACGAAATTGAATTTCCTCGCAAATAATATATTTTTAGCGACGAAATTCATTTTCCTCGCCATATTTCCTCGCTATAGCCTTTCATGCATGTTGTAGTGTGTAGTCCCATTCTAAACCAATAAGATGTTGTAGCCAAAATGAGACCGTTCGTTGTAAGGTATTGTGTCAACTTTGGGGATTATATTATGTTTGAACCTCACATATGATTTGTTGCACTTTTAGGTCTTCAAGGTAGACATGTTTGTATACATAGGACATTCCTATAAGTTTGACAATCCTAGATATGGACACGAGAGACATTTTCTTATGTTTGATACATACTATATTGCTTGCGTAGCTCGTAAAATGTAACGAGTTAAAAGATAAAAATCTATGAATCGTTGAGAGTAAATTTACCTTGATATAAGATGTGCGAATGCGTGTATGATAGTTGATTGGCGCGTGAAATGTGTGCATTTAAGCGCCTGGTTAGGATAGAATTAGCGTGCTTTCAATATGATTTATCCTCATTTTCTAGATAATTTGTGCACGTGGTTGGATTTTGTGCTTGAGCGTATTTTGCAGGAAAATGAGGGATTTTAGCGCTAGTTGGAGTTTTTGGAAGGAGGTGCACAAGGATTGAGGGCAAGGAAGCGTTGGAGACTAAGGGTCGAAGGCGAGTTCGCGCGGAAAAGATCGAAACCCATCGGGAGCGCTACCCCAAAAGGTTGGAGCACTCAAAAGTGGCACAAAAGAAGCTCCAAAATGAACAGAGAGTTCGCGAGCGCTACACCAAAAGTGGTGTAGCGCTACCTTGGGCCCAAAAGAAGTTTGGTCAACGCCGGCCACGTGGTCAACAGAGGAGTTAGCAAAGTGGGAGCGCTACCCAATTTGGGTGTAGTGCTACCGAGCGCCTATGCTGGGTCTCGAATGACGTTTTTATGAACCGTGAGCGGATTATGATTATTATATTCATTTTTATTGTAATTATGGGATTAGAGGTATAAATACTCTTGTTAAGGTAGAATTTAGGGTTCCCACTTCCATACTTTAGATTATTATTAACTTTTTGGCTGCAGCTTAAGTTCTTACGTAGATTATCAAGTTTCGTACGGATTTCTCCGTTTGTTCAAGTGTTGGATTGGTATTTTCACATCAGTAATCAATACGTTTCATTCAGCGATTCCGTGGTATTTTTTCTTCTAGTTATTTCGATCATTTAAATTTGTCTAGATCTAGGGTTCTATTCAATACTGTCGTTTCGTTAATTAGCTTAATGTGTGAGTAGTTTCATAGAGTGCGGCCGCGGGGCGAAGGCACTTCGTGGCTAGACTAATTAATGTTTACCTCGGGTTCAATAAAATAGAACGTTTAAGCAATTTTGGGATACGAAAACTCTTCTAACAAACAAACCCAGGCATCGCCGGAATTCGAATGCGCACGGAGTCTGGTGACAGGTGGCGTGCATTTTTTAGGGATACTTTCCTATTCTAAAATCAACAAACTGAATAATTGTGGACCGAGTAAACATTGGTTAGGGCTAGTTGCGGACGCTGGAGTTCTCACGGCTGTACTCTCCTTTAAATTCATAGTTAATTAATTTTATCTAGTGGTCAGTATTTAATCTTTAAACAAGGGGTGGCTACCTAAGAGCCAAGATAAACTGTGAACCCGTCATCTTTGAGTCCTACACACGTTCGTCCGTCTCTGTGGATTCGACTCCGGTACTTCCGGATATGATGCTACATCGGTCGAGAGTCCTACGCTTGGGACGCGTCTTATTTTTAGTCACCCGATCGGTCAAGCATTTTTGGCGCCGTTGCCGGGGATGGCAACGTGTGTTCAAAGAAGTCGGGTTGGGTTAGTATCCTTATGTTTTTATCTGAGTCAAAAAACTAAAAACTAAAAAAAAAAAAAAAAAAAAAAAAGAATTCCCGTAACTATGCAAGGATATTATTATCCCGACTATGGTTATCCTTCACCTTGCGTAGTTGTCCCACCAGTGGGGATGGCCTCTTCTACTTGGCTCCCTGAATTCCATGGTATGGACCATGAAAGTCCTAATTCTCATATTAAGGCTTTCGAGGCCAAAGTAGACTTACTTGGGTATGATCCGGCGTATTTAGAGTGCACGCGTGTGAATCTCTTTCTCTTGTCTTTAAAGGGTAGAGCCCGAGATTGGTTCATTTTCCGGAACCTTTATACTGTTTGGTCTTGGCCTGAATTAAAAGAGAAATTCTCCACCAAGTTTCTTCCTTCTTATTTAAAATGGACTCTCAAACAACAAATTGAAACATTTTCTGCAAAAGAGAATGAGTCCTTTTATGTAAGCTGGGAACGTTACAAGGACTTGCTCTGTTTAATCCCCCATCATGGATATAAAGATTTTCAAATAGTGACATATTTTTATGACGGACTTTCTCGAAGGGGTCACCAACTTTTGGACATGATGTGTGATGGAGATTTTCTTGGTAAAACAGCAGAGGATGCTTTAAATTGCCTTAATTATTGGGCCAACATTCAAAAATCATGGGTGTGGGAGAAAGAGTCTATTAATCTTTATGCAAAAGAGGAGATTGAGCCAATTAATTCTGTTGAGAGCGTAAGGTTAGGAGAAGAGCATCATGTCCATGGTTCTTTCCAAAAGGAACTTAACTATATTGACGACTCTGATTCGGAGTCCGAAAGTTTCCTCGAGGAAGTAGGGAGCAATGGGCTTCGTGGCCACTGTCCCCTTACCATCGAGTCACCTACCCTCGAGTCTTCTATCCTTGAGTCTCCTGCCCTTGAGACCTCTACTTTTGAGCCTCCGACCTGTGAGCCTTCCCCTACCCTTGAGTCCAATGTGAAAATCAAAAACTCCTTCGAGTTTGAAAAGGTTGAAGAGCTTATTGTCCTAGGTTCCCCTATTAAGTTCCCCCCTCTGTGGGACGATCCATTAGAGAAATATTCCTCTGCTGAATACGAAAAGGGGGATCACTCATACTATTTGTGGGAAGAGCAGGATAGGGAGTATGCGGCCAGGGGTAGGACTTTTATTTTTGAAAAACAAGATGTTATTGGGGTGGAGCTAGTTGAAAAATCAAACTTAAAGGAAGTGGCTATGAATGAGGAATCGGAATTGGTGGTAGTAGACCAGATTGATTTTCTTGAGTCCTTGCTCACGCAGGACAATTCATTAGGAATCTATCCACCATAGGCAGACTACGCTTTTTGGTTGTGGATTCTTGTGTAATGAATTGAGTGATTCTTTTTGTGGGCAGCATGCCCTTAAAAAGGATTCCGTTCCTTTCTAAACCAGGGCCCGGATTGAGGGAGCGCAAGCGCTCGGAATACAAAGTCGTCACTCGGGTTTGAAGGTCCGATACCCAAGGAACCGTATTTCGAAACACCTGCCGCGTTCTTTGATTTGAAAAAGTGAAAGCACCAGTCCATCATAATTATATCTATGTTCGGGAGCCAGGTTACAAGAGGAGAAGGGTTTTAAGGCACCCTCTCTCGCTCAATTTGAAGATTGGTCTCTACTTAGGCATTTTGTGAAAACATTACGATTCTTCTTTTATTAGTCAATTTATTAGCCAATTAGGGCAGGGAAACAGTTTAATGGGGATTATAGCTGTAAAATATTTGCAGGATGTGATAGATGGCATGAATGCGAAAGCAGTAAATAGGGTAAAACCAGGTTCTGTTCAGAAGAGCAAATCTAGTTGTAGACACCCTATTATGGACTATTCAGATTAGTTTATTTACGGTCTTTGATTCCCTGATGATAATTAAAGTCAAGAACATCCCGAGATCGTTGGTGTGTTTTGGGCTTTGAGTGTTCCGGGTGTTTCGAGCCTTATCCAAACCCTTTCGAACCACTTTTTCAAAACCCTTCAAGCCAAAACCAAATGGCCTCAGCAAAACCATAATTGCGTACGTTTGCATTATGCTGGCTTGTGCGGGTAAGTTGTCACATGTCAGCCATCGGCCATTGACCCAGTTGTTACTGGCGCATGTCAGTCCTATATAGGCGTACGCTAGTTAAAAACAGTCAAATCAACTTTATTCAACCACTTGCACGAGTCTTTTGCGGCCACCCCAGTACATTCACAGTCTCCTGATGATTGCAAATGTGCAGGGGATTTTTCCCTATCTCCTACACCTCCTTTCAAGCCAAGTCCCATGCATTTAATGCATGGAGACTTCCTCTTGTAGACACCCCAATCCGGACCTCGGAGAGTCTTTGTCCACCCCGATGATGAAAATAGAGGAAACGATACCTTTGCGAGCTTGAAAAAGGATATCTCTAAGCCCAAAAACCCAAAAAGCCTGAAAAACCCAGATAGAAGCCCAAACAAGACCCAAAAGAGCCCTGGACCGAAGGAAGAGGTGCCGTGCGAGGCTGGACTGGAGCGCACGGCACCCTGAAATTCAAGGGTAGCCGTGCGCGGCAGATTTGAATCGCACGGCACCTTGAGCAAAAAGCTGGTCGAAGCTGTCGGCCACGCCCAGAGCTACAACCGATGACCGGCTCAGCCGAAATGCACTGCCCGCCTAAAACACCTCCACCATTTGAATTCAAAATCCTTAGCCATTTGCCTATAAATTAACCCCTCCACTCAAGGGAAAGCGCTCCTCTTAGCCCTTCTTTTGAGTCCTTTCTCTTGCCTTTCTCTTGGCTCTCTCACTCTACTTTCTCTCTCTAAGTTCTCAAACCCCCTTTCCATTACCACTTCCATTCCAAGTCTTAAAGGATGTCATTCCCAAAAGACATTCTTTAAGAGCCTTCACTCACTCTCTTCTCATCATTGAAGTTGATCACTTATTAACTTCAAGATCCCATCACCCAAAACACCTAACCTTTACTCACACCCATACTCCCTTTGTCTCATTTAACCTCCCCCATCCACATCCGTGACAATCCATCCACATCCTTACATCCACGATCCTTGATCAAGCTCGAAACCAAAGGTATAAACTAGTTTCCTGGGACCAGATTCCGTTCTGGTCCTGAGGGGATCTTTCTGTCAGCAGATCTAATCCCTTTTGGTTAGATCCTGACTTAAAACATATTTTCATAAAATAAAACCGACACTGTGTTGAGGTTGGGGAACCGCGCGCCCTGTCCATTAGGCGCTCGACTCTCGGCGCCAAGACGGCATGATGCACACTAGTGCTATTGTGAACAGCCTGACTGGATCTGAGTTTTCCTCTGTGGTTACCTGCTTTTGTCAAGCATCGCTTCGTAGCCCTTAAAATGAGACCATATCTACAAGCCATGTTCGGCTCTTCTAAAATCTTTTCAAGATCATCAGCGATCAAAAAAGTTGAAAACTACTTTAAAACTATGTTTTGGGAAGGATAATGACGCTCTTATCATGGTCCGACCGCCGTGAGGCTATTCGTGAGTTTTCAAAAGATCTACAGAGAAACTAGTGAGTTAAATGATATTTTGAAAGATTGCAATAGTCTGACAGTAGAGCAGGTGCCACGCACGGCATGTTGAGACGCCTCGCACGGCATCTCATAGTGCCGTGAGCGGTATTCTGAGGCCCAACTGTTTGACAGCAGAGCAGCTACCGCGCACGGCATGTTGAGATGCCTCGCACGGCGTCTCGTGTGCCGTGAGCGGCATCCCGAGGTCCAAACAGTCTGTTGAATGTTATTTATTTCCATTTATTCATATCATTTTATCACGACTGTACAGATAGCACCACCTGCACGTCAATGTGATATATTTCCCATGTCCCTCTCCCGTTACGTGCTTTATTAGAAAGTTTGATATTCCAACTAATATTGAAGATTCCCCTTTTTTTAAAACATCAAGTAGAGACCGGTCTTACCGGGCGAATGGGGTGCTTTTTAAAGAAAAACCTTCCTCGTTCGTAATGTGGCTCCCGAACCTAACATCTCGACGTTTTCGCTAGACCAAAAGCTTTTTTCAAATCAAGCTCTCGGTTTCTCGGATCATCCATCTCAAAAATCCGGGTGGCGACTCTTCGAGCTTGCGCCTTTTTCCGGGCGCGGGAGCCCACAGATAGTGATGGGGACGTGTTTATTCAATACTTTTTAAAAAAAAAATGTATAAAAGTATTGGATGATCAAGAGGGCCAAATTTGAAAGGTGTTTTCTAAAGGGGGATTTTCAAATATTTTTCGGAATATTAAGTTCTTTTATCCTGTACACTTTTGCACCACACAAGCCTCGCTATGCGTGTTTCGGCTATCTTGCCCGGTTTACTGGTGACAAGCTCTCCCGGAATGCCTAGCAACCCTCGACTATGATGAGTCATCGTGCTGTACGACCGCTGTCTTGCAATACACTCGACACGGGGTAGCACATCTTGGCTCTAGTCCAGGGAACCCTTTTGAGACCAAAACCAGCCTTTGCACTTGTACATAGCTATAGAACCTTCCCAACTAGGGCAGGAACCCATGGCTAGGACTTATGTGTTATACCCTGTATACGTGCTTTTTATTCCTGTACACACGCATCATTCACACACCATTGCATCTTGTGGGCTAGAGGAGTAGGCTCCCTTAGAATTCCTTAGGGCCCCCCGGGTTAGTCTAGGAGACTTTAAATCCATGGAGTTTGTGATACCTCCGGTGTTTGCCGTGCCCGAACGGCTCCCCTTGGTTTGGGTCTAGCCTTAAGCATGCCCGTATCTGGATTCCGGTAGCCACATTGCTTTGTCTCGGATGGTCACGATAAGGAGATTGGCTCTGGTTCCGACCCGTTCGGAATTTAACCTGCCTGACGGCACCTACCCGGGCTATCGAAAATCTTCTGTACGGACGTCTTAAGTGAGATTCGAGCCACGGTAGGTCTTAGGCCTCGTTTCTAGGAGATGGGTAGAAGTAGGGCGAGTATTCGGATTGGTTATGAGTTGCTCCCTTTTGACTTGTTATCAGTGTTGCCAACATTGATCGCCTGCGGAGAAAAGAAGCTGTACCCAATTGGTTCCGTTTGTCCCAAAGACTAGTTCGCGTAGACACCCTGGAAGGACCCCCGCTGTTTGAGGTCCAAATTGAAGAAGAGGAAGAACCTGTGGTAGAAGAATCTGTTGTCTCATTCCCAACCGAAAATCCCTTACCTATGGCTGGTCAGGAAGACGGGATGGAAGAACTCAGGCAGAACGTGGCCAACATGGATGTTCAGTTTAAGCAATCCCTCGCCGGTGTTGACGCACAGCTTAAGGCCGCCGTAGTCTCTATGAAAAATGACATGAATATGATAATGGAAAGCATGCAGGAAATCACTGACAAGCTCCTAATCAAGACTTCCCTGCAATCTGAGCAACCACCTAAAGTTGAGGTACCAGTAGTCGACCCCAACCTGGCCGCTATCATGGATAAGATCGGCAAATTGGAGGAATCTGTCCAGGAAACCAAACGGCTTGGAAAAGGAGAAATCGACATGAGGAAACTATGCCTCTTTCCAAATGCCAAGCTGCCAGAAAAGTTCAAAGGAGTGGACTTTACAAAATTCGATGGAACCGGCGACCCAAGAGCTCATCTTCAAGGATATGTCGGGTCCCTCACTATGCGCGGCATCGAAGGAGAAGCCATGGCCCAACTCTTCCATGAGTCCTTGTCTGGTCCAGCTCTGCAATGGTTCCTCTCTCTCGAACCATCCAAGAAAAGGACTTGGGAAGACATCGGGACAGCTTCGTGGCTCAATATGACTTCAATATTGACCTGAAAATGACCACGAGGGAGCTGGAAAGCACTAAGATGGGTGAGAAGGAAAGCTTTGCTGATTTTGTGAAGCGTTGGAGGGCAAAGGCAGCCCAGATGCAGAATAAGCCTGACCTAAAAGAACAAATACGGATAATAACCAAGAACTTGCCAAGCTCCTTCGCCCCTTACATGGTTCTTTCTCAGGCTGCTCCAAACTTTGAAACCTTTTATGACTCCGGGCTGGCTGTAGAGGAGGCTTTACGGGACGGAACTTTGGAGAAGAAAGAATCAGGGTCCGGATCCAAATCCAAACGGGTGTATTCAGGAAACAGCAATGTTCTCTTCGGGAATGCCAATCAGGCAGGAACCTCATCCACAAAACCTGTAGAAGTTAACCAGATTTCCGAAAAACCAAAATCCCAGAACCGAACCTTCACCCAATTCAGCACTCCAAGATCCACTCTCCTCAAGAAACTCACGGACATTGGTGTTGAAACTTCTTCTGCCACCACAAACCATTCCGCCAAACCTAAACCAAAACGTCTTCTGTGACTTCCACCAAATGCCTGGCTATACCACCGACAACTGCATCCGCCTCCGTCATGAAATCCAAAACCTCATTGACAACAAGGTTGTCGATGCTCCACCCACAGATAAACCCAACACCATCTCAACCCCCTGCCACAGCATAATACTCCCTTCCGTATCAACCAAATCACCCTAGCCGAAGATCCAAGTCTCCCGGAAACTGATTCCACCCTATTCCCTGATGTTGAACCAACGCCTGTCGGTGGAATTCCCGGAGAGGTTGCCTTCCATTCTACCTGGGAATGGGAAGACACGTGGGGAGAGCTGATTGCTGACTGGAAAGAATTTGAAGCTGCCAATTTCCAAAGAAACGACGAACCTTTGTTCGAGGCCGGATGGGAGGTTGATTGGCAAAACATCCAGGCAGATCCTCTTGATGGATTCTCTTTGTGTGCACTATTCGAAAATCAAGGGGAAGAATACCCGGTCTTCCAAGATGTACCCGAATGGGATTGGGACCCGACCCCGGATGAGTATCAGCTTTTGGCATGGATCGACCCATTGGATACCTTCTCCCTGCCGACACTATTCGGTGAAGAATACCAGCTCGGATACCCACCTGAGATGGCGATGTACAACTGGCCGGAACTTGCCCCGCTCCGCCCAGATTTCTCTCATTTTAATGACTTTGTCGTCAACAATCTGTATGACAATGTGGACCTCACCCCATACCTAAACCTTCCTGGGTTCGAGGAGGAAGTTGCTAGCAATGGGTTTGACCCAATGGACTACCTCATGGACGGAGCTGAATCTGAGCCATCAGTCACTTTCCCGAAAGACGCTGAAATTGCCATGATAAACTTATGGGAGGATGAACCAGCAAACTTGTGGGCCAACACTGAAGTGATTAACGTAAAAGTGGGAAACGAAGAATGGACTGTTAACAAAGCCATGATAGAGGCTGAAAAATGGACACCCGAAGATCTGTGGGACGATCTAGTTATCGCCGATCTGGCCGCTAATCTACAAGATACAACTATTGGAAACAAGCGTAAAGCCCTGACCGACCTATGGAGTGAGGAATCGAAGTACCGCCAGATTGATCACCTAACCAGAAGCGGCCGTGTTTATCAACCTTCGAACCTCCAAGTTGGGGAACCTTCCAACCCTGCAACCTCAGAACCCTCTGATCCCTTTACCACTCCGGTCAAGAGCACCTTTCGACCCTTTGACCCACCGGCTAAGGAGCCTTCCCGACCTGAAAAGAACCCCGAAGGGATGATTAAGCGACAACTGGAGCAAACCCATGCCAAGATGTCTGTCTGGGATGTGCTGGTCCATTCCACACGCCATCGTGAAGGCCTCATCCAAGCACTCTCTCAGCCAAAGGTTCCTTCCGCTATAACTCCCGATGAGCTTGTGGCTCTGATCAAAACCATACCTATCAAACATGCCATCACCTTTACTGATCGAGACTTACCCGCCAAAGGAACTGATCATAATCGTCCGCAGCACATCACCTTGAAGTGCCATGGCAAGTCGGTTCCAGCAATCTTGGTCGATAATGGATCAACGATTAATGTCTGTCCACTCCGTGTTGCTTACTGTTTGGGATACAAGAATAAGGACTTTTCCCCGTCAGAAGTCAAGGTCCGAGCATATGACAATACTCGGAGGGATGTGGTTGGGACTCTCATGATTCCTATGACCTTCGGACCATATCAGACGGACGTAGAATTCCACGTGGTGAATATCCCTGCCTCTTTCAATCTGCTCTTGGGAAGGCCCTGGCTGCATCGGCCAGACATCATGGTTGTGCCCTCCACACTCCACCAGAAAATTCGGCTGGGACTGGAAACGGGAATGCTTACTATCCACGGGGACTCGGGGATTCATGCCCCTGTTGAAGACAATGCCCCACTCCTGGAAATTCAACACGGAGAAGAAGATATCGCTTTGGGAGGCTTTTCTCTAGATACCTCTCAGCCTATCTATTCGGTTAGGATCGATGATGACTTCGTTATTAGCAATGTTGCCACCAAGATTATGAAGAAAATGTCCTACATGCCAGGATTGGGACTGGGAAAGAATCTCCAGGGCCCTACAAAGTTTGAAGCTCAGGGCACTCTGATGCGCACAACTGGCCTTGGTTACTCACCCTCAAGTAAAAGCAAGGTGAAAAGGGGGGACAGGCTAGAAGATTACTTTGTCAAGGAAGAAGCAAAACAGATCTATCAGGGACAGCCGGAACCTTTTTGGGATGCGAAAACCAATGCCTTCTTACCGGGGTTTGAGATATTCGCCAACGATGTCTGGCCGGATAGTGATGAAGAAGCTGAGGTTGTGGAAAAGAAGGAACCAGCCGACTGGATCGAGGTCTTTGCCATGGGTAGTCTCACAACTCTTAGGGAAGACGAATCAATGGGTACACCGCGAAGCGAAAGTGCTGATGATGGAACAAGATACCCCTGAGGATCCGACTTTGCTCATCATGGATGCTGCTGGAGAATACAAGAACTGGACCTTCATACCAAGTGCAACTCACCACGAGTCTGAGTCTGAATCTGAGTCTAAATTTGAGTCTGTTAAGTCTTCTGAGTCTTCCGAGTCCGCTGAGTCCGAGTTGGTGCCTCTTGCCCCAAGCTCTTAGATTCTGTATTTCTGAGTTCGAATCCACCGTGTGTATGGTGCCCCGAGGCCTCCGTTAATAATGAAATAAATGAGTCTGATTCTGCTACTTCACTGACTTTGAAATAAATTGCGCCGACCCTGGTGATGAAGAGATTGGTTTCAATGGGGACATCCCAAAGAAATTCGATCCCTAATCGGCAGGGAAGATGAAAGGCATGCTCAACTTAAAGAAGAAATCGTTTAATAAATTTGAGAGATGAAGGGAGTCCCTGGGTGATCCAGGTCGGTTCCGCGCTATCCTGTTGAAGAGCGCGAAGCCCTTGTAAACTTGCTCAAAGAATTCGAAGATGTGTTTGCATGGTCACACGAAGATATGCCCGAATCGATCCTGAAATCGTAGAACACCGGATTCCTTTATCCCGATGCAAAACCAATAAAGCAGAAACTAAGGCGCATGAGACACTGACTGGGTGCTTAAGATAAAGGAAGAAGTCACTAAACAGATTAACGCTGGTTTTTAATGGTAACCGAATACCCTCGAGTGGGTTGCAAACATCATCCCAGTATGCCCAAGAAGGATGGTAAAATAAGTGTCTGCCTGCGTCGATTTCAGGATCTCAACAAAGCCAGCCTCCAAAAGATGACTTCCCGCTACCGCACATTGATGTGTTAGTTGATATAACCTGTTGGTCATGCCCTACTCTCTTTCATGGATGGTTTTTCGGTACAATCAAATCCTTATGGCTCCAGAGGATCGGGAAAAACAACATTCATCATTGAGTGGGGACATATTGTTATCGAGTCATGCCCTTCGGACTAAAGAACGCCGAATCTACTTACCAGCGGGCCGCGGCACTGCTACACGACATGATTCATAAAGAGGTAGAGGTCTACGTTGACGATATGATTGTTAAAGCCAAAGAGCGAGAGGGACATCTGCCCGCGCTCAGAAAGTTTTTCAAAAGAATCAGGAAGTATAAGATGCGCCTCAATCCCGCCAAACATTCGGAGTCACTGCAGGGAAGATGCTTGGGTTCATGATCACCACCCGAGGCATCGAAGTCGATCCATCGAAAATTAAAGCCATTCTAGAAATGGAACCGCCGAGATCTGAGAAGGATGTAAGGAGTTTCCTCGGCAAGGTGCAATTCATCAGTCAATTCATTGCAAAGCTGACCTCGACTTGCGAACCCCTATTCCGTTTGCTCAAGAAAGGAGTGCCGTTCGCTTGGGATGATAGGTGCCAGAAAGCTTTCGAAGCCATCAAGGCCTACCTGAACAAGCCACCAGATTAACGCCGCCAGAATAGAAAACCTTTCGATCCTATAATTGCCGGTCACTTCGTCCTCAATGGGGTGTATGTTGGCACAGAAGGAGATGATGGGGTGGAAAGGGTCATTTACTACCTTAGTAAAAAATGGTTGGACCCAGAAGCGGTACACTCCTGGAAAAGACATCTTTGGGCAATTTGTATGGGCTTCCTGTGAAGTTGAGATATTACATGCTCGCCTATCCGGTGAGGCGATATCTCGGATGGATTCCCTAAAATATCTATTCGAAAAACCAGCCCTCACGGGAAGAATGGCGCGATGGTTGCTGATGCTCGCTGAATTTGAATTAAAGTATGTCACCCGAAAGTCAGTGAAAGGAAGAGCCGTCGCAGAGTTCCTGGCCGATTGCCCAGTCGAGGGAGGAGAAGATGCCGAATTCAGTTTCCCAGATGAAGACATAATGACGGTAGCCGAGGACATTTGGCGATTGTACTTTGAGGGAGCAGCCAACCAAAAAGGATTTGGAATCGGTGTATTGCTCATCTCGCCCGATGGATCGCACATCCCATTGGCATTCAAGCTTAACTTCGAAGTCACCAATAATCAGGCAGAGTACGAGGCTTGCATCGTGGGTATGGAGGCAGCCATTGAGATCGGCATAGAAAAACTGGAAGTCGTGGGAGATTCGAACTTGGTCGTGTCCCAGGCAAATGGTGATTGGAAAGTCAAGGAAGAAAAACTAAAGCCATATCACCACGATCTCGAAGATCTCATCCCCCACTTCACCAGGGTAACTTTCACTCATGTCCCGAGATTCAAAAATCAATTCGCAGACGCTTTGGCAACGTTGGCATCGATGGTCGAAATCCCTATTGGCATAAAGATAAGACCGATCGTGATAGAATAGAGGGATACTCCAGTCTACCAGCATGTCACGACGATCGAAGAACCCGATGATGGTCAGCCGTGGTACTTCGATATTTGGAGATATGTAGAAAGAGGAGAGTACCCCATGGGAGCAAGTAAGAAGGACCGAATCGCTCTCCAGAGGATGGCGGCTCAATACATTATCTGTGGAGGGAATCTATACCGAAGATCACACTGCGGTACGCACAAGTTATGCGTCCATGGGGAAGATGCGAAGAGGGTAATGGAGGAAGTCCACGAAGGTGTATGTGGCCCTCACATGAATGGTATAATGCTGGCTAAGAAAATCCTCAAGCAAGGATACTTCTGGACCACCATGGAAACAGAATGTGTGGAATATGTGCGAAGGTGTAGAAAGTGCCAAATTCATGCTAATCTCACGCATGTCCCGCCGCATGAGCTGCAACAAATGACCTCATCATGGCCTTTCTCGACATGGGGAATTGACGTCATCGGAAGGATAGTGCCGGCAGCATCCAATGGTCACAAGTTCATTTTAGTAGCCGTCGATTATTTCACAAAATGGGTAGAAGCTGCTTCCTATGCCACTTTGACTGCGGTTCAAGTTGCACATTTCATCAAGCAAAATGTCGTTTACCGATACGGGGTCCCCCAGGCTTTCGTATCCGATAATGGGGTTCATTTCAAAGGACGAGGCCGGGAAGTTTTGGATGAGTTCCAAATTCAAGAGCACAAATCGACGACTTATCGGCCACAGACTAATGGCGCCGTGGAGGCTGCCAATAAGACAATCAAAGCCATTCTGGAGAAGACCATTCAATCCGCAAGGGACTGGCATGAGCAACTACCCCTGGCTCTGTGGGGGTATCGCACGTCTGTGCGAACACCAACGGGAGCAACCCCCTACTCTTTAGTTTACGGAATGGAAGCGGTGCTCCCCATCGAATTGGAAGTCCCATCTCTTCGAACTATGATTGAATGTGAAATCCAAGAGGCAGAATGGTTAAGCAATCGATTCGAAGAACTTATGCTATTCGATGAACGCCGGCTAAGGGCTCTTTACCACATCCAAGGGTACCAACGAAGGATCGCACGGGCACTCAACAAGAAAGTGAAACCTAGGAACGGGTTGAATACAAATCAATAGTAAACGAGTTGAAATGGGTTGAATTGAATGTGGGTCAAGTCATACCCAACCTGTTTCCCCTTTTCTCCCCGTCCCACATATGAATCTCAGCTCTTGAAATTGCTCGACTATATAACTATTTAAGAAGCAATTATCATTCTTGAACTGAAATTTAGAACTACAACCGGGAAACCCCCTGCTTGGTTTTTTTTTTTCCCTTCGGTTCCTCAGAAAGCAATGAAAAAAGAGAGAGAGAACATAGAAAAAGATAAATAATTGCCTTATATTGTTCCATTTGCTCCATTCTTCAAAACAAAATTTCAAAAATTTTTAGCAAAACCTTTATAAACATATATGATAGACAAGTAATGTGCAACTTTGCTATTCCAAAAAAATAAAATAAAATCCCCCTGCTGAAAAATTATTATGGCATAATTTCAAAAATAAAATACATCTGGGCATATTTTTTTGAATTTCTTTGCACCATATTATAGAGCTCATGATACTTTAATTTGGTGCAAATAAACTTTAAAAATGATGCTTGAAATTAATCTTTTCTAAACCCAAAATTTGCATGACTTTTCGCAGGGGCATACAATTTGGAACGAGGGAGTAGTATATAACATGTGAATTTGAGTTAGACCTTTCAATTAATAATTCAGTTTCGATGGAACTTTCCTACTCAATTTCTGCACGTATACTTTTAGGCCCTGCTTGGATGGAGTAAAAAGGGGAGGGAAAAAATAAGAGAGGGTATATGGAGAGGGGCCCACACCTTTTATCCCGTTTGGCATTCCATTAAGTTGCCCTAATAATTTCTTACTCCCCATCATTTTCATCTGTTCCAAGCTTTCTCCAGTATTAAATTTGAGCTCCTTTTGAGGTCCCCAAAAATAATCTGGCTGTGTAGGGGTATTTTGTGGACGAAGATACCCCTCGTTATCCCCTTTCCCATCCATCATTGAAACGCCTTAGAGCCAAAAATCCATTATGAGCATTTAAGATAAAATGATCAGAAAAATAAAATTTTCGCACCAGTTCAAACAGATTGAAAATTTGAACACTTAATTTTTAACTATATTTTTTTAAATATATAAACGGTGTAAAAAAATAAGTGTTCCAATTTTCAATCCGTTTGAATTGGTGCAAAATTTTAATTTTCAAATTATTTTATCCTAAATGGTCATAGTTAAATTTTGACTCTATGGCTCTCATTGATTAACCCTAAGAGATAGAAACTAAAATCTTTCAACTGGTTCAAACGGATTGAAATTTGGAACACTTAATTTTTTAACGACAGTTTATAAATTAAAAAAATTAAGTACTCCAAATTTTAATCTGTTTGAATCGGTGGAAAGATTTTAGTTTTCTGATCATTTTATCCTAAATGGTCATAATTAAAATTTGACTCTATGGCTCTCATTGATTAACCCTAAGAGATATTTGATTCTACGACTTTCTTGGGGGTAATCAACGAGAGCCATAGAGTCAAAATTTAACTATGACCATATAGGATAAAATGATCAGAAAACTAAAATTTTTCCACCGGTTCAAAAGGATTAAAATTTGGAACACTTCATTTTTTTTTAAAAACCAAATTTTATAAAAAAAAATTGTTTAATAATAATACAAAATTCGTTAATTTGTTAGTAGAAATAAATATTACGGCTTAAATTGTGAAAGAATAATTAAATTTGCAATTACATATAAAATGTAATACATAATTAATTTAGGGACTGTACGAGGGCAAAAGGGTCATTTGACAGCTTTTTATATCATCCACCCTTCCTTATACCCCTTATTAATCCTCCATCCAAACAAAGTATTATTTAATCCTCCTTCTCTAATACCTCATCCACACAACATACTATTTAATCCCGCTCCGTAAACATCATATCAATGTGGGTCATCCCTTATTAACTAATATCCCCTACTATTTTATCTCCCTTATTAATTAATACCCCAAATTTTTTTCCGCATCCAAACGGGCCCTTAAAGCGATGGCAAAAAGTAGCATTGTGTAACCAAAATGCCACTTGTCCAACTTTTTCCACCATTCTCAGAGCCCATTCCGCTTTCTTTCTAAACCTTCCTTTTCAAAAAAAGAAGAAGGTAATTTTGAACTTATATATTATGAAAATAAAAAATAATTTTTTGATTTTTTTTTACATTGTTTAAAAGATCTTAATGAGGTCTATTAAATAAGATTCATATTGATAGAAAAATTATGGCAGTTAATAATGCCAAAACCCAAAATGTTGCTGCCAAAACTCATCCATGTGAATTTACTTCTTTGCCCTCCTCCCAATCTACCCTACTTCTCTCTCCTGAACAAAACTCAAATCGAGTTTCTCCACCACCAAATGATCTCATTATCGCAGGGCAGGGGCAAAACACAATAATAGAGTTTCATGGCTCAATCCCGCCCAGTCTCAGTCACCTCCAACGCCTCCGCTTCCTCTTGCTCAATTACAATTTCCTGATTGGGACTCTGCCCTCGGCACTATCAAACTGCTTGTCCCTCTTTCACTTGAGCGCCGAAGGGAACTCCTTGAGCGGAGTCGTTCCGTCATCCATCGGAGCGCTCCCTCATCTCTGAGTGATTTCTCTCTCACACAATAATCTCTCTAACTCCCTTCCGTCTTCTGTTTTCTGCAACGTCACCGAGTTTGACATTTCGGGTAACTCTTTTTCGGGTTCAATTTCGGATTCGATTAGTAGCTTATCTGTGGGCTCCCCGGGCGCCCGGAAAAAGGAGCGCCAACTCGAAGAGTCGCTACCCGGATTTTTGAAATGGATCATCCTAGAAACCGAAGAGTCGTTTGGAGAAGGCTTTTGGTCTAGCGAAAATATTGAGATGTTGGGTTCGGGAGCCACGTTACGAATGAGAAAGGTTTTTCTTTCAAAAGCACCCCATTCGCCAGGAGAAAACCGGTCTCTACTTAATGTTTTCAAAAGAGAAGGGGGGGGGGGGATCTTCAATATTTTTCAGAATATCAAACTCTTTAATAAAACAAGTAGCGGGGAAGGGACATTTGGAATATATCACATTGACGTGCATGTAGTGCTGTCTGTACAATGGTGGTAAAATGATGTGAGCAGGGAGGATAAACAACGTTCAACAGACTGTCTGGATCTCGGCTAAGCTGTCCACGGCACCCTGAGCTGCCGCGTGCGGCACCCCAACATGCCGTGCGTGGTACCGCTCTCCGTCAGTGTTGCGGACTTTCAACACATTATTTAGACCACTGCTTTCTTTGTGCATCTTTCAGAAAACTCACCAGAAACCTCACGGCAGCCAGATCATCCCAAAAGGCCATTGTCTTCCTTAAAACATGATTTTAAAGTGATTTTTGACATATTTGATCATTTGGGATGATCTCACAAAGCTTTTAAAAGAACCGGGATATGACTTGTAGATATGGTCTTATTTTAAAAGCAGCAGAAACAGCAAACAGCAGATACAGACAACCACAACAGAGGGAAAGCTCAGATCCAGACAGCCTGCTTACAAAAATACTAGCATGTGACATGCCGTGCGCTGAGAGTCAGGGTGCCGCGCGTCTGTTCAACAGACCGCGCGGCTTCTCGACCTCAGCACTGTGTTTATTTTATTTTGTGAAAATGAGTTTTTGGTCAGGATCTAACCAAAAAAGGGGGTTAGACCTTCTGACAGAAAAGTCCTCTCAGGACCAGAACAAGGTCTAGTCCGAGAAAACTAGTTTGTACCTTTAGTTTCGAGCTTGATCAAGGGTTGTTGGTGCGTGGGTGTGGATGGATCGTCACGGATGTAGATGGAAGAGGTTGAATGAGACAAAAAGGGGTGTGTGTGTGAGGGAAGATTAAGTGTTTTTGGGGATGAGACTTCGAAGTTAATGAAAGATCAACTTCAATGATGAGAAGGGAGTGAGTGAAAGTACTTAAAGAAGATCTTTTGGGAATGACATTCTTTAAAGCTTGGAAATGGAAGTGGAAGTAAGAAAGTGGGTGTAGAGACTTAGAGAGAGAAAGTAAAGTGAGAGAGCCAAGAGAAAGGCAAGGGAGGGACTCAAAAGAAGGGCTAAAAGGGACCCCTTTCCCTTGAGTGGAGGGGTTAATTTGTAGGCAAAGGCCAAGGATTTTGAATTTCAAGTGGTGGAGGTATTTTAAGGCGGGCGAAGTGCATTTTCGATCGAGCTAGTCATGGTGTGGCTCACCTTGGCGTGGCCGACGCTGACTTTACGGGCCAGTCAGCTTTTAGCTCAAGGTGCCGTGTGGAGGAGTTTGGCTGCGCACGGTCCCTTGAATTCTCAAGGTGCCGTGCGCTCCAATTTGGCTCCGCACGGTGCCTCCTCCTGTGGTCCAGAGTCTTTTGGATTTTTTGTTGGGCTTGGCTGGGTTTGTTGGATTTGTTGGGTTTTTGGTTTTAAAGGAGATCATTTTTCAAGCTCGCAAAGGTATCGTTTCCTCCATTTCATCACCGGGGTGGACAAAAACTCTCCGAGATCCGGATTGGGGTGTCTACATTATCGAGATTGGAGGAGCTGAAAATGTCGAATAATTTGTCCGACGGCTTCATTCCGGTTGGGATCACAAACTGTAGCCTACTCCGCGTTCTTGATCTCCAAGGCAATCGATTAACTAGTGGAGTTCCTGCATTTATCAGCGAGCTTAGAGGATTGACAACATTGCTACACGATGGAAATGGATTTTCGAGTTCGATTCCGTCGAGTTATGGGAATATCACTGCACTGGAAACCCTTGGTTTAAGTGAACAGGGCAAAACACAAGAAACTGGGTTTGGATTTTTGTTGAGGAGAGAGAGATAAAAGTAGGGTGAGATTAGAAGGAGAACAAAGAAGTAAACTCACATGAATGAGTTTAGGCAGCAACATTTTCGATTTTGACATTATCATTTGTCAAAATTATTTACATAAATATATAATTTTTTAACTTAAAATTACATTTTTTTCAAAAAGAACTTTTTAAAAAGAAAGTGGAACACTCCTTCGGTCCTAAAAAATCAATTGATACTCCGTGTTATGGAGGATTTCTTGCTGACACCAGGAACTGCCACGTGTTTAACCTATGAGCTGTGAGTTAAAGAAAGAATCAACCTTGATGATGTCATCAGAAGTGCCGGATCACCTATTGCGGTGATCACACGGTCCTAACACGAAAGAGAAAAGGAATTGATAGAGAAAAGGAATTGATATTTGCAGACACTACACTTTTAACGTGAAGTTAATAGTAATTTCATAAATAAAATGGAGCACCTATATCAAAAAAATGAGCACAAATTCAGTTCTTGAAATCACTCTTGTGCGATTCTGGCTTGTATACACTAGTATTAACTTAAGCAGAATAATTTTTGGGTTTTGTTTTTATTTAGTATCTTTTGTATTTTTTTTTTGCCAAATTTTTATGTGATATGAGTGAGTGAGTAAAGATAAGAGGATCGAAAAAATTCCAAAAATTGACTTTTTGAATTTTTCTTTGGATATTTCTCATAATACTTGTGTAAAAATTAAAATATTTTACTTTTTCGATTCCTTTTTGTCCTTACTCACCCATATCACATAAGAATTTTGTGTGAAATTAACAAGCCCAACAAAAAAAAATTAAATAAGAACAAAACAAAAAATTTATTGCGCATAAGTTAATCACTAGCGTGAAGTCGTGAACGAGGGTATTTTAATTTCAACTCATTTTTAACCCACCTAAACCCATGTAAACTTGAGTTGATATGGGTTCAATATTTATTAAACCATTATAGAATATGGATAAGTTGGGTTGAGCTATTAGTGGACGAATATGAACGAATTAAAAAATATGGATTGAAATTATCAAAAATATCCCTCTCACAAACTAACTTTTGAGTGGCATTGAAGGTAGGTTTGGATTACGGTCAGGTAAATTTTTTGTTTTTATTCAAATTTATTTTGTATTTTTTTGTTTTGCGTTAAACTTTTGTGTCTTATTGATTCGTTTCCTTGGAGAAATCAGAAAAGTAAAAATATATTATCGAAACTCATAATTTTTTAAATAAAGGCAAAAATAAGTCAATAAGACATTTTTTTTAGTTATTCTTGTCTTTTTGAAAAAAAATACGAGTTTCAATCAAATATTTTTACTTTTTTGATTTCTCTCATGGAGACGAATTAATAAGTTACAAAAATTTGACGCAAACCTAATAAATGCCAATTTTTTTTGAATAAAAACAAAAAAAATAAAATAAAATACTATTCTATTTTTAAAGCCAAATCAGGGCTGAGAAAATTCGTGTTTTCAATGGCAAAAAATAGAACAGAATCCTGGGGCAAAGGATCACCACTGATTTGGGTTGAAAATTTGAATGATCAATTTTCGTCTCCCAGTTCATACGCTTCTCTCTTCCCCTCTCGCTCTCTCTCCAGAATCTCTCGCGCGCTCTCTCTCTCTCTCTCTCTCTCTCTGTACCGGCAACTTATCTGCCTCAGACGAAGCAACCCAGTCTCGGACGATCTCCAACGAAGCAACCCAGTCATCGACGACTCTCGCCGACCTCCGACGACCTTCGAAATTACATTCCCAGGCGTCATTGACCACCGACGATCTCCGGCGACCACCACCCAACACCCGCGGAGCACGGCATCGACTCCACGGGACGCTACCAGGGCGACTCGGATCTGAAGCTGGATCTGCAACTTGGGGTATCCACCTCTTCTCCCACAGATCTGAGTTCAATTTCAGCTATTATTTTGTTTAATTGGTTTGAATGTTCTTCTCTTCTTCTTCTTTTTTTTGGGTCAATCGGAAATTGGTTTGAATGTTCTCTCTCTCTCTCTCTCTCTCTCTCTCTCCCTCCATGCTTTATGCTTTAGATGTAGTGAAAAATTATCGTTGATACATGATGGCATGTGAAATATCAGGGCAAGGAAAATCATAGAATAACCCGAAGGTTAAGGATTTGCTGTTCTGAACTATTTCCTTGCCATTTGACTTGGTATTTTGTATATCTTCTGATTTCATCATGTATAGTTTGCCTGTTTTTTGTCCCATCGACTGAGTTTATTGTTTTTTTTTTTTTTTTTGGTAAATGAAAAATAATTGTTTGATTGGCCCCCTCCCGTTCACATCCAATCTGAAAGAGCTCACCTATCAGTTTGATACTTCAACCGTGATTAGTGGTCCAAGCAGATTACTTTTGTGTAATAAGAAAAGCCCTAATATCTGATGCTCAAATTATCATTTTGGTTTCTTTAATGGATTGGGATGAAATGGAAGTTTCCCTTATTATGGTTACTTCTCCTTTTTAATAGAAATCCAACACCGTGGTCCATTGAAGGAGGTCTGACAAGAAATCCAACACTGTGGTCCTTCGTAATAGAAATTCAACATTCTATTTTCGTGTTTTCAACCTTGTGGTAGTAGGCCTTGGAATTGCTCTTAAACATTTCAATTTTCAAGCATTCTAACGCCTAGATCCCTGCGAATGTAACTGTTCAAGCAAACCTACTCCCTGTTCACAATGATAGAATGATATTGAAACTCCTCCTGTACGCTTCCCTAGGAGCACCCTCTGGAGCTTGTCCAAGTTCCTCGCCATGAAGCTGTAATTGGGAAGATATAAGCGTCTTGTTAGGATCTGTGGCAGTACAGCAATTACCACCGTCCAAATGAATTGGATTTAGCCTTTGCTTCACATGCTTCATGATGACCCGTATTTTATAACTTAGTTATGAATCTTATGACACTCCTAATCCAAATCACATATGCTTCCTTAGTAATGTAAATTGATGCACTCTTGAAGGAACCAAGTTATAGATTTAACTGCATGGTTATTCTCTTGACCCGTATTTCGTATATTTTATGCCTTTCCATTTTTGGTTATGAATGGTATCACTTAGAGGAGCTCACCAATTCAGTCTTTAGGTACATGCTGGATATAAACTGTACACAATTGGGGAACATAGCTTGAACGTGCACATCGTGGGCGTGGGGACTACGACAATAGGAAACGAAGGTCCTTGTCTTTGTGTGTTTGGCTGAAGCCTTGCATCTTCAAAGTTGTGACAATGAATTCACTGTCATCTTTTATGGATATGGTAAATCGTACATTGGATATGGTCACATTCACATTTGAAGCTCCGTTTGCTCGAGCTGTTGTTTTTGGAGTGCCCATTGGTGGTAGGCAATTATTTCTTAGTTACCGTTGAGGGATTATATCCTTTTCCTTACTGAGTGATAAATTCCCATGAATACTAAAACTTTTGTCCCCCGTTTTGGCTGAAGGGCATCTATTTGTGGAGGGTCTTCTTCTTGTGGTTATTGTTTTCCTTCTTTCCCAGAAAAGTTACAAGCCCCCAAAACGGCCCTTAACAAAGAAGGTACTCTCTACGGTTGTTGATTTAAAATTTGGCTTTTCTCTTCTTAATCATTTTATTACTACTTTTCTCCGTGTTTCTGTTTTGTTTGATGCTTTGTGAGGACCTTTTCTTATTGAAAACAATTTCACACGTATTAGATTTTCTTTTCTTTCCATCATCATCTTCTTCTGTGATTTATTTTAGGAAAGAAGGTAGGAACTTGTACTTTGGATAAGAAATCAAAGAGAGCTCAGCAGAAATGCAAAAAACATTCAGATAACAAACATGTTGTAGCACTAATCTTTTTACATTCAGTTGGCTCAGTTAACAGGAAATCAAAGTAATAAGCTTTTGTGTCCTACTCCTATAATAGGCACTAGGCAAGGCAAAGACGGCTTATTAACCTTTTTGGTCCCCAAAGTATCAATTTTGTCCCATTTTGATCCCCAATAAAAAGATTGAAGACATTTAGTCCCCCAACGTTTTAAAATGTGTACCAATGCAATCCCCACCCATCACGCCGTTGCAACAAATGGCAAAACAAGGGGTACTCTTGTCATTTCCCCACGCCCAATCCTCTCAACCCCTATTCGACCCAAACGGAGGGGAAACTTTACCAAATTTCAACCCTATTCAACTCCCCCATTTCAGAAAAGAATCCAAAAGTTGTCGATCGTGTTTGGACGGACTAAGATTACAAGATTCCAAAATTGAAATGCAGGTGGAAGAGGTATGAAAATTGGTCTTTTCTCTCTAATTTTTAGAAGTTTGGTTCGTTTGCATGGGTTTTGGCTTCATTTGTATTGATTTTGTGGGCACCTGATTTCGTGTGTGTATAATATATATGATGCAAGTATTAAACGTGTGTGGGTACTGTATAAACTATGTGAGTTCTTTATGTTTTTGCTTTTAAAGAACCTATGCAGTGGAAAGTAAAAAAGGGTTTTTTTTTTTTTTTGTTGCTTTTAAAGAATCTATGCAGTGGAGAGTGAAAAGGGTTTTGGTTTTTTTTTTTGCATTCAACTCATTGTGGCCATATAAATCTTTGGACTCAAAAGGGGCAGCTGTTCTGCTTTATTAGATTAGGGTGCTCTGTTTTTTTTCAAATTGAGAGAGGGGAGAGAGAAGGAGAGAGAGACAGTAACTGAGAAATGGGTGGCGTTATAATATGGGTGGGTTTGGATAAAAGAAGTTTAGAGTGACTTTTTTTTTTTTTTGCGTCAAACTTTTTATGACTTATTGATTCGCCTCGACAAAAGGTACCGAAAAAGTAAAATAAAAATTGATCGAAACTCATAATTTTTTAAAAAAAGGCAGAAATGAGTTAAAAAGACAGCTTTTTTGACTTATTTTGTCTTTTCCCCAAAAATTATGAGTTTCGATAAAAAAAATTATACTTTTACGTTTCTTCTCGTCGAGACAAAAGCGCAAGGCGAGGTGCTTGACCCTCCATGGGGCGAGGCATATGCCTTGAGGCATTGAGGCGTAAGCCTTTTGATTTTCTATTTTTTAATTAATTAAATTAATAAAATAATGTAAAAATACAAAAAATGCGCAGTTCAGAAAAGATAGCATAAAGTAGATTATAAGTTAATGACTTATTATTACCTTATCAGTTAATAACTAATAACTAATTGAGAAACCGTATAATATCACTTTATTATTTGTTAACATTTTATTTTATGAACTTATCACTTTATTAACTATTAACAGAGCACATCAGTTAAGTCACTTAGTAAAGGAAAACAGAGCACGACTTTAGATGATGATCAACTTCAACAAGGCAGCGAAGAGAGAGGAGGTTTGAATTAGGAAATTACCAAAATTAGATTAAGGCTCCGTTCCAGAAACCTTCTTAAAAAATAAGCAGCTTATTTCACATTTTCAAACTCAAAAATAATATAAATGAAAAATAATTTTTCAATTTTTTTTGCACCGTATTAAAGATCTCAATGAGATCTATCAAACAAGATCCATAGTGGTAGGAAAATTATTTGCGTAAGCACATGATTTTTGAGCTTGAAATTGCCTTCTTAAAAAATAAGCAGCTTATTTACGTTCCGGAACGGAGCCTAAGAAAGTTACTCTCCTAATGCTTACGCCTCACCTATCGAGGCGTAAAAGGCGACTGCCTTTGTGGTTTACCGCCCAAATTTTCACACCCTGAGGCGTTTTGGCATTGCCTCACCGCCCCAAGGCGAGCCCGGAAAACGCCTTTGAAAACATTAAGTCGTAATAATGAAAGCATGGAACATCTGTTAGCATTTATCACGTCTTTGGATGTATTAGGGTTCCTTTGCTTATAAAAGAAATCCTCTTGTGTTGTTGTAAGCTAGTCAAGCCTCCCTTTGCATATAAAAAAAATCTATGTGTTGATGTAAGCAAGTTTAGCCTAAGCGTTATGTTGTGTAATAAACTCTCCTTCGTGGATACAATCACGAAGAAGGAATGATCAAGTCAGGAACAAAATCACAAAGGATGACAGATCGATAGAACAAGTAGAACATACTAGAAGGAGAGTTTGTTACATAAAGAGAACACTTAGGCTTAACTTGTTACAACAACATCTAGGGGTTCTATACGCAAAGGGACCCTAGTACATTCAACATGCTAACCGGTGTTCCATGTCTTCATTATTGCAAGTTTAGACTAGCACACACTTAGGTACACATTTGATACACACTCGTAAACTTTGGTTAGTGTTAGGGCAAATGCCTTCAAGTGCAATCACATCTGAAGTACAATTGTTCTCAAAGAGTAACTTTAGCAAAATAAGAAGGGTGTAAATGATATCGTACATCGAGGGTAATGGTCGATTGGGTTATTTGGTTGCAGTAATGTGATTACCTAACCATTAGTTTGTATATATACCTGCACTTTTCTTTGATTCCTTGACTTTTTAGATAAATGGATTTGCATAGCTTAATGCATCAAAATTCTGTCTTAAGTTGTGTGTTTTTAGTAAAATTACAACATCATGGAAAAACAAAGGAGCTTTGATATGTTCTAGTCTTCACTTTTAATCATTTTAGCATCAATGGGAAAAAATGCTCCTGTAAAATGTTCTGATGAATTTTGTCTGTGTGAATGACTCATGACTCATGAGTCATAGTTGTAAGGTCGTGGGAAGAATACTAATTGACAAGAACAAAAAGGATTACAATGAATGTTCCGGGTTGTATACGTGAGTTGCCAACCTGATACCAACCTGATATTTCGACCCTTGTGCTAGTATGTACTATACCCGAATTGTCCACCCTGTAATTTCCACCCTTGGCGTATGTAATTTCATCCTTGACTTTAGTTTGCATTGCATTGTTATGTTTCTTTTCAGGTTGTATGCAAACAGGTCTATGTAGGCACATTCTTTTAAGTCAGGCATATATCCAGTTATACCAGTATATCTTTCTTTTTCTCTTTTTGTGCTGGTAAGGTTACCAGTCTATGTCTTGTTGGTAAGATCCCATCTTCTGCTTTATTTTGCTAGGAAATAGATGAGCTATGTGACGAATGGGTTCCAGAATCCCTCGTACCTCCAATTACGGAAGAGATGCACTGTGAACCTCCAGTACTAGAAAGGTGAAATGAAGCTAGTTTTTTGTTTTCTAGACATTGAAGAATCACTAAGTTTTTGGAAGTTATGCTCATTAATTTCTTTTAAGGCTTATGTTTATGGTATGGCAATATCTCTGCTTGTGTTTGTTTGCTCTGCCTTCCGTAAAGTAGTGTTTTGAATTCCTTGGTGGTGCACGTATTGCCTTTTCGTGCACTGTCCGACTGTCTTGCATTTTTAATAGGAAAAGAGTTTTACAGGTTAACACTCGAGTTTTTTTGGCCTTGTTCGTTTCACATCTTATTTAGTTTTGTTTTCGAATCATTACCCTATTTCTCTTTCCATTCATTACCCTATTTCTCCAATTGTTACTTTGTCATCTCTTTCTACTCATTACTCCCCTCTCCAATCATTACCCTATCTATTTCTCCACCCACCACCAAAACTAAAATACCCAAAAATGCAAAACGAACACAGCCTTTGTCCTTTTTGTGTTGTTTTTTGGTTGAGCTGGTTTGTCCACCTGAGCATGGCCACGGGGGCACCATTGTGCGCGTGTGCGCACATGTCTTTGCTTATAAGATATTTGTAATTTTGTAAGATAATTCTTATCCTTCTATACTTCAAATGTGTCTATTTTGCATTGGAAGATACTGTGGAGCTGGGATATTGGTTGTCTTTTCATAACCCACATAATGGATTCTAAGAAAAGTATTACAGTACCATATAGATCTGCCACTATAACAGGACGTCCCTGCTCATGAGTTGCACTTTATGCAGTGCTGCAGGGCCACATACTATGATCAATGGCAAAGAAGTTGTGAACTTTGCTTCGGCGAATTACCTTGGATTTGTGGGACATGAGAAGTTGCTTGTGAGAAGAAACTTTTCCTATTAGTCTACTTGTATTACTTTCCATTTGTTGAAAGTTGAAACAGTTAAAACTTTAGCAACTTTTTGTAACAGGAGTCATGTACATCTTCATTGGAGAAATATGGTGTTGGTTCTTCTGGTCCTCGGGGATTTTATGGAACAATTGGTATGACAACAAAACTAGTAACTATCACAGTCTATGACTCTATCACACTTAAGCGAAGTTGGAGTCAACTCCTTTTAATTGCGAATTATTGGCTTTCTGATAAAATTGTTTCGGATAGATGTTCACCTTGATTGCGAGGGAAGAATAGCTAAATTTCTGGGAACTCCCGACTCCATACTGTATCCTTATGGACTTTCCACCATGTTCAGTGCAATTCCAGCTTTTTGCAAGAAGGGAGATATCATTGTCGTGTGAGTTATCTTATATCTTGACTGTTGTGGTTAATGATATGCGTATCATATATTGTTTGGCACTAATCTTTGAAGGCTTTGGCGAGTTTTCTTCCAAAGAATTCAACTTCAACAGTTCATTTAGCATATAACTCCCAAGGGAATGTTTGGCTTCATCTCAAGAGTTATCTATTTGATATTTACTTTAATTTGGTTGATTCTAGGAACAAAGTTGTCACGTATGAGCAATTTATTCTTACACAAGCTATTCACTATTGTTAGATATAAGAGAAAGTGTATGGGGTATTAATTAATCCTAACACAAAGACGGGGTGTCTACTTGATTGGCATCTTGCCAATTAAGGATTTGGGTCTCGGATGTGCACTTGTTGCTTTTCTCCTTGCTCTCTTTAGTCTTTGTGATCTCTTTCAAAGATTGATAAAATTATTTTTCGCCTTTCAAAAAAAAAAAACCGTAACACAAAGACATATTATTTATATTAAGTACAAGACTCTCTTAACCAATGTGGGACAAAACTAAATAACTCCTTAATATTCTAACACTCCCCCTCAAGCTGGAGAATAGATATCACAAAGTCCCACAGCTTATTACATAACTCTAACCGGGGCTTGAATAGTGATTTAGTAAACATGTCAGCCAACTGAGCGCCTGTGGACACAAAGGGAGTAGTTATCACACCATCAGCTAACTTCTCATGAAAGAAAATGCACGTTACGCAAAAAAAAGAAGCTTACATTAATTTTTTATATGCAACCTTTCAATAACATGGAAAGTTAATTTTGTTGCAAATAGTACACATTGGCGATGGGAAAAAAAAATCGCCACCAATTAATCCTTTTGGCGACGAAAAAATTTGTCACCATTGTAACACAATTGGCGATAAATTTTTTCGTTGCCAAAGGTCTAATTTCATCACCCTTGCAACAAAATTGTTTCGCTAATTGGCAACAAAATTATTTGTTATATTTGGCGGTGAAAAAGTATTTTGTTACATTTGGCGCCAATTAGTTTTTCGTCACCAATGTGTACTATTTGCAACAAAAACGAATTTCGTCACCATTTTTTGGTCACCTACTACCTAATTTCTTGTAGTGTAATTTGGGTTGTGGTGGTTTGGGAATGGGGTTAAGTTTGGGCTCTGATACCATGTTGTCAGATATAAGAGAAAGTGTATAGGGTATTAATTAACCCTAACACAAAGACATTATTTATAATAAGTGAAGACTCAATACAAGACTCTCTTAACCAATGTGGGACAAAACTAAATAACTCCTCAATATTCTAACACTTAACATTGTAATGAATAAAGAAGGGCAACTCATGAACTAAACAATCTCATCTACAAGCTATTGTAACTTACCCTAGAAATCTATTGCAAACATGCAAATATACAAGCATTGCCCTTATGGTGCTAGGACATATACGATATATCAGACACTGGCATTGTATTCTTATCCCGAAAATTACATCTCGCATTTCCATGCCCGATAATGATTTCTTTTTGCTTCATTGAAGTTGCCTCTTTTCCAAATCAAACCAATCGAACCTTTTTCCAACAGGAAACTCTAACTTATAAACCCCTAAATCTGTTGATATTCTGTTGCCATAATTCACCATAACTCTATTGGTAAACAGTCACATGCTTAGTTTCTTAAAGCTTCCTACGTCATTGGACGTGCATGTATGTGTTTAAGTTGTGTTTGATTGATCCAATTCTCTAATGCATAGTTGTTAAGGGTGAGAGGCACAAAGATCTGTCGGGGCTTAGGTGCAAAGCGAGGTGCATGCCTTTTTGAAGCGAGGCGCACATAGGCAGGAAAAAATAGAAAAAATAGCAAACACCAATACTATATATTCTAATAAACATAAAAGTGTACTGTATTTGAAAACATTAAAAAGAAGCTTTTTCGTTTTTATATGCAGTATAATTATATGTACGGATAGACACACATATATTTGGAAACTTAAAGGAAAAAACGCTTTTTCGTTTTCTTATATAGTATAATATATGTCGACTATATCCGCGAAGAGAGTAGATCGGTGGATGATCGAGAGAGGAGATGAGAGGAGAGAAGAGAGAAGATCGACTGATGATCGAGATGATACATGTGCTATTTTCGTTTCTGGTGATTGGGAGAGAAGAGATTTACGATCGACTGAAGTCAAGGCTGAATGAGTGAAAGTAATACGTTTAACCTAGCTTTGATCCTATGGCTGTGATCAAAATTGAAAGAGGTGTGCCTTTTCTCGCCTAGGCACGACTTGGCTGCACTTCATTGAAGGTGCTTGCTTGGGATCAGTCAAGCGACTCAAGGCGCGCCTTGACAAGTATGCTCTAGTGCAAATGACACTTGGACATGGATGGATGTTTATTCCTCGAATACTTTTTAAAATGGTATACGGTATACACAAACTAGCCTAGAGCACTGAATGCATAAACCTTGGTTGCCATATGAGTACTTTTTATTTGGTTACATGTGCAGCTAGACACTTGGACGCATACTCCATAAGCATAAATCTATTTCGTCAAATTTGTTGACTTTATGCGGGTGCTAGTTAATGTTACTTGTAGTTTCTTACCATTCATGGTTAAAGCAGCTTGCTTTCTTTCATTTTATTGTCTTTTGGTTCTATGAGAATGCTTTATGTTCGGGAAATTCACTACAAATAGATGTTAAATTACTTAGTAACAACATGAGTAGTTTTGGCATACTAATACTAGTCCCCTTAGTCGTCATGTATTGGCATTAAATTCAGGTTAATCCTTTTCTCTTTATTTAACCTCTTCTTCGTGCTAATTTTTTTGCCTCTTGGGCGTTGCGGTTCTTTCAGGGATGAGGGTGTCCATTGGGGAATACAAAATGGGCTCTATCTTTCTAGAAGTACAATTGTGTATTTTAAACACAATGATATGGAGTCTCTACAAAGTACTCTAGAGAAAGTTACTTTTGAAAATACTCGAGCTAAGAAACTAAGGCGCTACATTGTGGTTGAGGCGATTTACCAGGTACCTTCTAGAAAACTTGTTACTTCGATATTTTGATAACTTTCTCTTTAATCATTAGTCCAAGGGAACACCAGAAGCTAACTTTTTTTTCCCCTATGAACTCCCTTCGGGAGTCCACTTTTGGAATATTCTTATAAGATCAAAATAATATTTGTTATGGTATTGGATTCATGTTCTGTTTTGATGAAGAAAATCAATTTTGCCATGCGTTTTAGTCTTCCCTGAGCGAAAGGTGTGGTGAATTAGATGAAATAGGAGGGAGAACAGTTGGTTAGGGTTTCGAAATGCTTGGATTGGGTTTCTTTCCATGGCGGTGATTGAGATGGAAGACAGGGAGGTAGGGTCAAGTTGCATAGGGTGGGCGTTAGGTGTTGGGACTTGGCAGGAGCTTGGGATTGGCGATGTTTGTTTGAACGCTATGAGGCAACAAGGGCGTGTTGGGAAGGATGGGGATGTGGCTTGGGGTGGTTTGGGAGCAAAGGCTGTGGTGGCCATTGTTTCAGGTGAAGGGGTATTTTTTCAGTTTGGAGATTTTTTTCCTTGATGGAAATTTTTTGAAGGACGTAGAAATGACTTTTATGGGGTGTGGAGAGTGCAAAATGGTTTATTTATTTAGAATTGCTCACTGTGTATATATTGAGGAAAGAAGAGAAAATGATCCTTTAATCATCAATTTGTGAAATACTCCCTCAGTTCCAAATTGCTCGTCCCTTTTGGGGAATCCAACTTATTAAGAGATGTGAAAACTTTGTATTGTCTTTTTTGTTTTGCCCCTAAGCCCCAATCAATATTACCGAGGTCAATTTTGTGGGTCTAACTTTTTATATGAAACTCAAAATATATGTAATATGAATCTTGTTTGATAGATATCAATTAGTTTTATTATACAAAATTTTCAAAATCATGAAAACCGTTATAAAATAGAAGATAAAATGGGCATGCCAATTGAGATGGAAAAGTACTTTTTAAGGGTAAAACTGGAAAGTGACCCTGTTTTGATGGATGTTTTTAGAATTGGGACATTCATTTTGGGACATCCAAAAATGGAAAGAGGGACAAGCAATTTGGGATGGAGGGAGTACCTCTTTGAAAGCTGAACAAGCTAAAACTAAAGTTCTATCTTAGATGGGTTTAGTCTTTGTTTGTTCCGTTAGAACCCAAACCTTGAATCTGAACCCCCCTGCTGTGAAAACATGATCCTTTCTTTCCTTTGATGTAGAGCTTCAATTGCTGGTAGACAAGTTCCCTCAATTGTAGATCTTGCACTTTTAGTACTAGCTTCCCTTGGCAACGAACGCCGGGGCGGCAACAAACTGGTGTAAAAACTCTATGAAGGTGGAAAGAAATAATAGTGTTTGACGCTTCTACATCGTAGGCTTTTATAAAACAGTGTTAGTGGAAAAAAGGAAGCTACAGTGGTAGACTCGAATCAAAGGTCCACGCCTGTGGATTCGTAGTAGAAACAGCAATGAGCAGATATAGGAATGACCAAAATACCACCAACACGTAAAAACTCTATGGGTATTCTCGTCTTGGACCAAAAAGACTTTTGACTAATCGTGGGAACCACTTCAGGCTTCCACAACTTGTTATACTTATTTGGATGTGGCATTTGGTGGAAATTAGCTAATGAATTTCACCTCCTCGATATGCTTGGGTTCTTGTTCTTGGTGGAAAAGGTTGATCCTCTAAGCCATAAAGACTAGTGCCTAGGTCCTCCAATTTTGAGAGGCCTTACTTTGATACACTTGTATGCATGCTGCAAGTTTTGACTTTTCAATACTATTTCAATTGATAAAAAAAAAGGCCTCATGTAGGTTAAAGCTTAAAGGCCTCCTAAAAAGGATCTTTCCCGACCACTCGCTCTTTCCGTCAGGATTGATAGTTCCATAAGATAAATCTCTCAAATATTTCACGTTTTATGTAAAATACTATAATTGGATACACTAGAGACTAAGTATGTCAATAATTTCACATCTCATAAAGAAAGAAATATAATTTTCAAATAAGAGACAAAATACATTCGGTTAAAATGTTTATCATCAATTCTTCAACTCTTAAAGGCCTTGCACTCAGATTTCCCCTGGGTGGCCTCCAATAAGGTTGGGCTCCCCCTGCAACATAGGATTTTGTCAACATGACATGCTCTTATGTTCAAGACTTCACTTGTGTTCATGCCTATCAAGAACAACAGTATTTGAGCTAACTGTCTGGATGACTTGGTGAGGGCCTGCTTTCTGAAGGAACTGTTCATGTAAATGAAGAATTCCATCTTCTTAGTTGTCATGTCATATTAAGAAGCACAAAATTCGAAAAAAGCAATCCACCACTCCATATTCAAATCCTGATGACAGTTTTTATGGCAATGACATGTAGATCTAGGTAAGGAGCACAAACACTTCGCCAGAGGCACTACCAGTGTCAGACACTTGGCAGATTGACACTCTTCAGACTCTCAAATCATAGGTTTCATATATGTTTTTCAACCCTTTTTATTTGGACACTCCAATTAAAAAAAGTTGAATGTGGTAGTCATAAGTTCGAGCCATGGAAACAGCCTCTCCCCTTGTGGGGGTTAGGCTAAGTACGTTCATCCCTTTCCCCGACCCTTCAATAGTGGTCTAGAGGGAACGTCCCACTGGTAGTACTTTTATTCATTTATTTGGACACTCTAGGGCTACACTCTAAAACATGCTAGGACACTCTATGGACACCCACAGACACTCATGGCGTTCTTTCGTATGATAGATGATGACTGATCGAGTATAAAAATACGTCAGTGGTAAAACATTTCTGTTGAAATACTTTAGTGAATTATGTACAGAAATGTGAAAAATAGGATATGTGGTACTTCTTGTTTTGTGTTTGTCTACTAAATTACTCTATATTTTCCGAAGCGTGTCCCCGACACGACCTGCCCTCTAATTTGTGGAGATTTGCATGTTGAAGTGTAGGTGTCGTGTCTATGTTGATGCTGTATAGAGCTTCAGTATTGTCTTGCTTTCCTCATAGAAGATCAAAGTAGCACATGTTTAAATTTCTGCAACTTCACCTCAAGTTTAGTTAAACATAAGAATGGTTGGGCGATGATTTTAAACCCCATGTACCGAATCCTCTTCTTGTTAAGTCTCTTTGGGTACTTAACCGTAGATATTCGTTTGTTTGTGATCGGTATGTTAATCTTGATAAACGTTTTCTTGGTCCATCAGTTTTATTTGAGTATAAGAGGCTGCCTCATGTATCGAAGATCTCATACCACAAAAAAATATCAGGGTTGATGCTCGATGCCATACAGTTTGTGTTATTCGTCATTACTTAGGAAGAACTAACATTTAAAAGGTTTTCGGTCCGCGTTCGATGAGAAAGAATTAATGTAACCATTGCACCACGTATTGGTGCTGACCTAACAATCCAATAACAAACTACCGCGTGTGCTTAGTTAATTCTTAATTCCACACTTTGCAGATATGGTAGTTAATGGGATGAGATGGATGAGCTATTTACATTTAGTTGATGGGGTTCAATGCATAGTGGTCATTTGCTATTGGATTGTTATACCACGTCAGCAGGATAACATGGTGCAATGGTTGCAATTTAACTTTTGTTGTGTTCGACACAACTGCGCTATATCCCCCGAGCCAAGTGGAGCATGCGTGAAGAAGTCCGATGCTTCTATTCTTTTTCCTGGCGCAGCTGGGCCATCCTGGACTTGAACCAGAGACCTTGCCCGTGAAGTAAATCATTGCACCTACGGTCCAACCAATTGGCAGAGAATCAATAGATTCCTTTCGGGAGCGATTCATCCTTCCCGAACGCAGCATACTGGTTTGATTTCCCGACTTGCCTGAAAGCTAGACGTCTCCACTTGACTTGCCCGACAACTAGACCTACCATCCTAAGTGTAGTGCTCTATCCCTTGCACATCTGGCCTTTGCAGATGTAAAGCTCCAACACCCGTTGGACACTCCTAGACACGTGGACACTTTTACACCTTGTCATGCGTAGAGGCATTTGGATAACACACGTCCATTGCTTAGATACGAGAAACTCATTGCAAGTTTGACATATTAACTTGGGATTATATTAGAGGGTAAAGCGTATGGGTAATTTGGATTTATAGCTGTTAGTCCTTATCAATTTTTCCAAAGGCATAGTTGGGGCTTACCTTGAGGGTCGTAGTGAAGCTAAAGCCACGTCGCTTGGGTACCAAAATAATAGGTAGTGTATAAGCACGAGGGCACCCATACTTCAATAGCTTAGCTATTGGGGTTGAGCTCTACCCAAGATCATGTGGCCTTATCAAGATGAGGTGTTCAAATTTGGTTCATTGACCTCCAAAGTGTACAACTTCCATATGGGGTTCTTGCAAAAGCATGCCTTTTGCATTTTCTTTTAACGCATTTCATGTGAAGGGAATTACGGGTGACATGTAGATATAGCTATGAATAAGCTTTAATTGCATATTTTAGAGTTAGAGGAGCTTTAGGTACGTTTGTTATTCGAAATGCTTACGCCTGAACTCCTCGATGCTTACGCCTCAACTCATGAAGGGTAAAACACCTCGCTTTGTGCATTTGGCTTTCAAAGTCCTGATCTCTACTTTCTTAGACTTCAAATTTTAGGCAATCCTAAATCCAAAACGTCACTTTTTACTATGGGAACTTTCCAAAATAGAAATAAGGATTTTTCAGGGTCCCTTGACTTGCCTAATACTACCATTCAACAACTTAAAAAAAAAAATTTGTTCTTCTGCTAGGATAATTGACTGTTCTATTTCTTTTCCAATATGTAGAATGTGCAAAATGATGTCCGCTATATTTATCTAAGCAAACATAAATATACTTGTGACGTAAAGTGGTGGCATATATAAAGATATACATGCACAAAATTTATTGGGGAATGTTGTTCCATCTAAGCTTCTTCAATTTCAGAACTCAGGTCAAATTGCTCCATTGGACGAGATTATACGGCTGAAAGAGAAATATCGCTTCCGTGTTCTATTGGATGAGAGCAACTCGATTGGCGTCCTTGGCAGTTTTGGAAGAGGTCTCACAGAACATTATGGGGTTGCGGTATGTCCTGAAAATATCTCAGTCTTGGACTCTTAGTTATCTATCATCGCTTCTTTTGGTTTTATGGTGCTCTCCGGGTTTTAGGTTGAGAAGATAGACATCATAACTGCTGCCATGGGACATGCTTTAGCCACAGAAGGAGGATTCTGCACAGGAAGTGCTAGAGTCATTGATCACCAAGTATGAAAATCCTAGGGCCCAAAATATAACTTTTTGTTTTCAGGCCTTTTGAGCGATTGCTTTTCTTGTTGGTATTATTTATCAAATTTCCTCGCTTCCTACTCTAATTCATGATATAATTGTTATTGTACAGCGTTTGAGCAGTTCTGGTTATGTCTTTTCTGCTTCCTTGCCCCCATACCTTGCAAGTGCTGCTATTACTGCTCTTGATATTCTGGAGGAAAATCCTGATCTTATTACGAAATTGAAGAAAAATATTTCCGTGCTATGCAAAGGTTTGTCTTACTTTTTCGTCTGATTGAGTACTCTTTTAGCATGTATCCATTTTGTGTGGTAGTCGTAGCCTCCTAAGTGATAAGGTGGAGGTGCCGGCTAAGTGGTTCCCAGTGTAGTTGCCTTTCTCCTCAACGTGAGAACACTTCTATGAGGCTTGGTTCGTCTTACTTTCATCAGACTGGGTGCTTGAGATCATTTGTTGGCTGCATGCACCTCTAAGTTTCGTTACGCCTGTGATGCTTGGAAGCTGTGTAATCCTACAGCTTATAGCTATGAAAAAAGAATGTGATGCTGAGGTGTTGGGTATCCATTTAGGGTTGTGTTTTAGGGAAGTGAGTACCTCAAGAGTCTGTTTCATTAGGAAGAAAAAAATAGGAAAGTAAAAATGATCGGAATTGGAAAAAATCGAAAAAAGAAGGATAAGTTATTTTCTTGTATTCATTTGACTAGCAAGAAACATTTGAAGGAAAGTTTTCAAACGTTTTCATTTATGCGATAGTAGAAACAATCGCAGGAAATCCTTTGATAACATGGATTCCTTTTTCTCATGGATATTGGCTTATTTACCTTTTTGGTCCCCAAAGTATTTCCGTCATGCCACTTTGGTCCTCGATATTCCAATTGCTAACATTTCGTCCCCAAAGTATCAATTTTGTCTTTAAATGGTCCCTGCGGCTGACGCCGTTCATTCCCTCCGTCAAAATCAAGGGCAAGCTTGATATTTCACCACCCATAGCTTTATTTTCTTTTTTAGTCCCCAAAGTATTTTCACCGTGCCATTTTAGTCCCCAATGTACCAATTGTAAACTTGGTATTTCTCCATTTCTTGCACCACCCCTTCCACCTTATGTTACACGGAGACGGGTGCACGCATTGGGTACACGTGTATATCTAAGAGTCGGATACCTAAAATTCAAAAATTGGGAATATGTGGATATTGAGCTAGATTTAGACACGGGTGCGGAGATACATTAAATAATTTTTTTTTGAAATATTTTTTATATTTGTAAATTTCCATAAAAAGATAGATAATTTATGTATGAAAAATACATTTTATTCCTTTGTTTTGTCATCAAAGTATAATAAAATTGCGAAACTGAGCAGTTTCGCCTCTACGAATTATAAATATACTCTATTGATATCCGTTGGAGCTGATTTTTTTTCAAAACCCCATAAATAATTATTTTAAAATTTATGGGTATTTTTCTGTATTTTTTGAGGACCCGGAGTGAGTCCCGCACGACATGCAGCAGTGGGCAAAAGTGCGGTGAGCCTAGCTTTACTATTTATTTTATTTTATTGTGGAAGATACAAGCCCTTTAGTAGTAGAACGTCGTTTTGCAACGATTGCGGCAACGATTTTTTTTGGCCGGGTCTCGTACGTATCCCACACCTGTGTCGTGTCGTGTCAACATGAGTACTTCGTCAAAACCCGCGGATCCGTGTATTGTAGCCTCCACCACCCCTTATCTACACATAAGTCGTTCCACCACCCCTGACTTGCAATTGGTATAATATTGGGGACCAAAATGGCACGACGAAAATACTTTGGGGACCAAAAAAGAAAATAAAGCTATGGGGTGGTGAAATACCAAGTTTGCCCTTGGTTTTGACGGAGGAAATGAACGGCGTCAGCCGCAGGGACCATTTAAAGACAAAATTGATACTTTGGGAACGAAATGTTAGCAATTGGAATATTGGGGACCAAAGTGGCATAACGGAAATACTTTGGGGACTAAAAAGGTAAATAAGCCCATGGATATTCCATGATCAAGGCAATTGGCTGAATCTGGTGAACCATTTCAAACCTGTTTGAATAGTGAATACCATGAAAGTCAAAAGAAAATGTATGTATTTGCCTAAACTAACCTACGTGTCCTCGGCCAGGTTATTATTTTTCCTGTCTTTTTAGTTTTGTTTGTTTTGGGTTGGGTTGGTTTGGCCTTGGGTTTTGTTCTCTCTTTAATGGGAGTTTTCCCTACCCTGTGGGGTTTCTAGTTTTGTTTGGTTGTCTTGGCCGTAGTTGAGAGATTGTTGCTCTCTCTGTTTGGAGGTTGGTCATGGCCGATTCGCTGGCGAAGCCTGGTTGTGAGGCTCTAGTGGTTGATATTGGGTAGCTAGGCCTCTTGTTTGGTTATTTACTCCCCTTAGGACGATATCCAACTTTGTTGTACTCGGCTATTTATGGTGTAACAGAACTCCTACCATTTTGACCCCAAAAAAAAAAAAAAAAAAAAAAAAAAAAAAACATGTCTTCAAACAATTAACTTGCTTAGTAGTAAGTTGGGTGGAAAAGTAGAACATTGAAACTTAAAATTTGCTTAGTAGTTGTCCTTTTGTTATTAGCTTTTCGGCTTTTATATGTTTTGGCACTTGCAGGATTGTCAGATGTCGAAGGCCTTGAGGTTGCAAGTGATGCACTATCGCCAATTGTTTTTCTTAGACTAAAGAACTCCACAGGTTCCTTGAAGAATGACCTGCAGTTGCTCGATGAAATTGCCGATCGGGTAAGTCAGTAATTTTTAAATTTCCGTCAACTCTTTTTCTGCGGAGTTGATATTTGCGCACTCCTAAGTTTTTCATTTGTACATTTGCAGGCATTGAAGGAGGATTCTGTTTTCGTAGTGACTTCCAAAAGATCAACACTAGATAAATGTCGTCTACCCGTGGGTATCAGATTATTCGTCTCCGCTGGACATTCGGAATCTGATCTGTTGAAAGCGTCTGGTTCGCTGAAGAGAGTTGCTGCACTAGTTTTAGCTGCGCACGATTGAATAGCGTATGTTACAGCTCATTTTTGTTGCCAGTATCTTTTTGTTGCCACTGATACTGAAGAAAGAAACAGCTGGAATGTTCCTGTGCCAGTGGGTCTTTGTTTTTGTATGCAATTTGTATCTTTTGTGTTCACTCTTTCTGTGGGCAAGTGTAGAAGTGCAGCAGGTAGCGTGCTCTGTTTCTTGAAGCTAGCATTTTATGCTTTGTTGAGATTTTGATTGTTGAAATCATTTTCATGTTTTCTATTTTGGGGGTGTTTGGCAAGCTGTTTTTTGGATTATTGGATTCTCATTTCCGGATTGTGGGGTGTTTGGCAACTCAAGGGAGAATAGATTTTGGAAGAATAGATTTTTGGATTGTGGCTTTTCCGGATTGTGGGGTGTTTGGCAACTCAGGGGAGAATAGAGTTTGGAAGAATAGATTTTTGGATTGTGGCTTTAGGAGCCAAAAACCAAAAACTGGGTTAGAGGAGTTTTTTGGATTCCCATTTTCGGATTCTGAGGTTATATTACCAAAATACCCATCAAACTCCCTTCATTTTACCAACTCCGCCCTCCCTCCTTATTCACTCCCTTCGTTTTCATTTCATCTGCTCACCACAAAACACACAGCCGACACATTTTACCAATTGTGTGTGTGTGTGTTTTTTTTTTTTGCCTTCGGATTGTAATTTAATTTGTTTTGTAATATTACACAAGTGTTTGTGTTTGTTTTGTTGTTCTAAATTATATTTATGTTATGTGTTGGTCGTTAAATTAAAGTGTTATTTGTAACGTAGGACTTATTATTTTAATTCTAAAATACCAAATACAAATACCGAATGTCTTCCTTAAGTTTAAAAAAAATGACAAAAAAAAAAAAAAAAAACGGAAGTCACCTGATAAAAAAAAAAGAAGGCAAACAGGGCATCTGAGAAAGAAAAAAAAAGGCAAAACACAACCGCTGTGTTTGGTTCGCAATTTTGGATTGAAAATTTTGAGTTAAAATGTAAAAATATGCGATTGGATGAGTTATTTGAAAAAGAAGTGGGACCCGTGACTAAGACTTAGCAAAAAAGAAAAAAAGAAAAAGGGACCGTACTTTAGCAGAGAAAAAAAGAAAAAGGGTCGGTTTGGTCTGCGGAAAGTCTACGGTTCCCTACCAAAGGGATCCCGATCGGATCCCGACGCCGCGCCGGGCCCATTCCGGTCACCGGACGGCCGATCCGATCCGTCAAAAGAACAAAGCGAGTGGCCCACGCAATAGCGGCATCCGATATGTGTAGGTTCTCGGATCAAACATATACAAAAGCATGGAGTGTTTGATCCGAGAACCTACACATATCGGATGCCGTTTATTGTTGCGTGGGCCCACTCGGTTTGTTCTTTTCGAATTTTTTGACGGATCGGATCGGCCGTCCGGTGACCGGAATGGACCCGGCGCGGCGTCGGGATCCGATCGGAATCCTTTCCCGTCGGGACTGTAGCACCACTGTTTAGTCTGTCCCGTTCCAGACTCTGTCTCTTTTCAATTGTCAGATTGTAAAGTCAAAGAAGTGCTGGCCTTGAAAAACTATTTCTGGCCCCACATAAAGATGGCATTTAAAAGCAACTTTCTGAAATAAAATTTTTGAATGGGGAACCGAACACAGCGAACATTACTTTACAATAATTGACTTCAATAAATAGCCCATCAAAATTATTGAGAATAATAAAGTAAAAAAAAAAACAAAAAAACAAAAAAACGGAAGTCACCTGTTATAAGAACACAAAGGGCATAATGGTAAAAATGCAATCCATAATTCATTCTCAACAATCATCTACCAAACACTACTACATTTTGAAAATACATTCTGCTCATAATCTAAAAAGTCAAAAAGCCAAAAAGCTGAAAATGAAAAGCCAAAAAGTAGGTTCCCAAACACCCCTAACATATCCAAAATACATTCTGCTCATAATCTAAAAAGTCAAAAAGTTAAAAAGCTAAAAATGAAAAGCCAAAAAATAAGTTCTCAAACACCCCATTATCTGTCAAACACCTTTTGTTTCCATTTTAGGTTCTGTGGTGTACTTGATTGTGTTTGTTCTACACTTTTTTTGGTTAACAAAAGCAACTTCAGTAGTAGAAAAATCTATAGAAAGCTGACAAATTGACTCTCAGTCAATAACATACAACTTAAATTAACAACAAATGGCAGAAGAAGAAAACAGATTAAATTTAACTAACACACCTGAGGTTTTTCTTAATAAGGCGAAATGACTGTAAACCTTGTTGTGGTTTCAATGTTCATATCACCAACATCCACAGCTGTTTAAGCAAACACGTGATGAAATTAGTCATAACACGAGCATAGCATGTGACTTGTGCAGGGGCACCAGGTGAGGGTAGACGGTGTAAACCGAGCAACTAAAATTCTCGGCGGCACCGCGTAAGGGTGCACGGTGGTTCTGACGAACGAGTAGTTCGGATACATCTTCATACCCGAACAAAGGGCGAACCCTAGCAGAGCTGCCCTAAGTGGTGAGACGGTGGAAGCAATATTCTAGAATATTCCAGGAGCACGACCCTCCTACGTGATAACATAGTATCCCGTGAAAAAGGGGCAGAGATTGAGTTTTCATATGGATAGAAATTGGGAATTCGATATGGGTTAGGTTTCCTAATGGGAAGGATTCCTAGGTAGGGAGGTAGGGACGGAGACTTGCGGAGCATGTTAACCAACATCTATAAATAAGAGCTTACACCTGTGGGTAAAGATGCACTGTGATTTATTGTCATTAGCATTTTTTTCCCTAAGCAAAAGAATTTATTAATCTTTATAAAGGATTACAAAGATTAAAAGGATCAAGACACATCGACAAAAGCCACCTGAGACCAAAAAGAAGGCAGGATGCCAACTGAATCCCAAAATAAACCACCGAACCTCAAATAAAAAGCAACCAAAGACCCAAACGAGCCTCGCACCCAAAACCTAAATATCCCCACCAACAACAGCAAAAACACAGAGAAAAAGCCAAAACCAAATAGCTGCCAAGCAAAACCAAAAAAGAAACAAGACACCTCAAGCCCGCCCAAACTCGAGATCAAAAAGCCATAGAGAGGGATGCATCCTCCTTGAAATTAACATCGTCCTCCGAGATATCCACTTCCTCAAAATCATCTAGAGCATGAATCCTTTCTTTTTCCCCCCTCCTTTAATTTCAATACCCAAAGTTTTACCAATATCCAACATCTTGCGAGCTTCCTTAAAGAACATTGAGGAATAAGGGCCTTTCTTAGTTCTATGATTCACTTTATCAAACTTAGCCTCAATCTTCGCGAGATGCTTTTTCTTTTTAATTTTCCTCTCCGATCTTCTCACTCCCCTTCTCATTTTAATTATGGCATCAACGGACGAACTAATGCCGGGAAAGTTGCTCCCATCTTTAGAGTTCCGCCTAGGTAATCCTTCAACTACTTCTACTCCCCACTGGAAATAACATAATCCTCTCCATGATAGGCCTCTCTTCTTTGACGGTACTCCTCAAAAGACTGAGTGATACAGCGTGAAGCACCTTCCTTTTGGTTCAAATCTACAAGTAAATTAATTCCCTCCACTTGAGCAGCCCTCAGGGAGTTTTGAGAATCCTGAATATCCTCCACTATCTCTAACCCTTTATCCGAAGCCTCCATAGGACTCTCAGCATATGCTATTCCAGTTAGCTGATTATTGAGATTCTCATGAGCTTCAAAAATGCGATCTGTACCCCTTCTGTGTGTTGAGTCAGCCCCATAAGCATCATCACCCTTGACCAGACTAGCCTTACTAGCAACCACCTCATTCTCTTCAATCTCAACACTGGAAACTGAAACTGAGTTTGCCTTCCTTAAGAACTGAAACTCTGGAAAAGAGGTGTCCTCTTGAACTCGCAAGCGAAATTCACTGTTATTAGCTTGGATGTTTATCCACTCGTCGATGGAATCTTTTACCGTTGCAATGAGAATTCTTCCATTCGCAAAAGATGTCATTAGCATTGTTAGCTAAGGTTTCTATTCAAGTATGTGATACTAAATTAGGCATCAAAGAGCATTTACCATCGAGAGGCAAAAGGTGCACTCCCGGTGGTTTATTTTGCAAAGCACGGGTTCCGGCAAAGAGCACATGCAAGTAGTTCAACACTGCGCAGATTTTCTCCCCGTACAATAATCATACCCAAAAATGATCGTTGATTAAAGAGGATGAATTTATGGATAATTGCATTTCAAAAATAACTACTACTACTTAATGGAGTATCATAATATTTGAATTTTGGTTTATATTATTTTTAGTTTGTTTCCTTATTAAAACGGGTTGAGGGGAGAATCAATCTGAAAAGAACCAATCATAGCATACTTTTATTTTGAAACAATTTTTATTCCAAGAATTAAGGTTGCCGAATTTTTTTCATTACAAGATTATGAGTTTGGGGAATCCTAGGGTGAGTGAATTTGAGCTGCTGCTGTCTTCTTCTCACCGAATTTGTTAATTCATCCTTTTTTTTTTTTTGGTTGAATTTGTCCTTCTATGAATTTATCATTTCAGCCAAATTATACTTTTGACAAAGCTATCAATTTAACAAAGTAAGTTTTGTGAAAATACCAGAATGATAACTTAAGACATTTTGAAAAATTTATAATAGTGTGATAACTTAATTTATTTATCGTTCTCTTTTTTCTGTTGGTTATTAGAGTTTTCTAAAAAAACCCTAATCTGTGACTGCGAAAAATAGGTGAAATTAAGTTTTTAGTGATTTGTATAGAGTTGAAATCTCTATTATGGAATAGTTATTTGCATTTATAATTAGGTTTAAAAAATGTAGATATGATTGGCAAAGTTTTTTGAAGCTCAACTAATATTTTTGTATCTGGAGCTCAACTAATGTTTTGATAGTGTCATATTCTTGATATCATTAATATACGTACGCTATACCATTAATGAGGGTAGTATTGAAATATTTTCTTTTTAACGAGTTCCGCGGATAGTCAAAACATCGAGAAATTTTTGGGTTGATACCACGTGGCCGTGCCCACGTGGTGCCCGAGTAGCCCATCTGAGCCGTTCAAAAGTGTGTTGGACGGTTCAGATTGGAACCCTCTCTCTCCTCTTTCTCTCTCTCCAAATCCTAGTCGTCCAAAACTGAAATGGACGGTTCGGATGCACCGAGAGGGCACCACTAGTACCCACCCGGCACTGAAAAATTTCTCCAATAGCATTGATTTCTAATTTTTTTTAGTAAAGTAGACATCAAATGCCCCTCCAAAAAATCTGACATTTGACATTTCACGTAAGAAACCTTTGGACACTTCACATGGACAACTAAATCTCATATTGCTATTGCTCCTGTGCGGATAAAGTCAAGAAACAGTAAAACCAATACCAAGAATCCATTTTGTATCTTTCGTGACGAATGAAATTAATTTTGCCTACAAAAAAAAAAAGAGAGTATCCATTTGTCTTGCACAACGCTCTCCCGTATGAGGTCTCTATCTAGAAGCTAACCATTTTAATGCAAAGCAACTCAAGGAAATTACAACTGGTACGTAAAGCTTGATTGAGTAGTATGAAGTCACAATGTTCGGGGAACAAATTGCTCTTCCTATTGCTCGTAACAGTTTTTGAAAAATCAAGAGACGTAGGGTGGCCAGAGTAACAGTGGTTTGTTTTTTTTTTTTTTTGTTTTTTTTATAGGCAACAAAATTTTATTAAAACTCAACAAAGGGTATATCGAGAAAAGACCAAATTCAGACCATAGAAAATGAGGTACGGTACCGAAAGAGGCCAACAAAAGGAAAAGAAAAAAAATACATTCAATGAAAATTGAATGAGACCAAAATCGAGACAGCCCAAAGAAAAATACACGATCAAACCAGATGAAACATTCTAGGTGCAGCTTGAAAGCATCCAATTTCCAAGGAAGCAGCTTGAAATCATCCAATTCCTTGATATCATGACAAAGAATTCACTAGATCCTAAACACTCAATGCTTAGCATAGAGCCATCAGCAGCACAAGCAGCAACATCAGTTGAAATACAGCAGCAGAGCATCATAATTCCAGCAGATTAGCAGACAAAGCCAATTGCAGCCGGTTAAAGCATCAAATCTTCATCCTTGACAGCAGCATCAATAAATTGAGCATAGCCTCAACCAAAAAAAAAGGAAGCAGAGCAAAACTCTTAGCCCTCTTGGAGATGAAAGAGAGATAATAAGCGCAGGACAGTAGTTGATCCTTAAAAGCAGCAGCCATGAATTGACAATATATCCTCAAAAACAATTGAAAGTAGGCAGAAAACGGAAAAGATTCTTAGCCCTCCAGAATTTGGAGTTGAAAGAGCAATGGGCGCACGGTAGCTAGAGTGTTCATTAAGCTGCCAATTCTGTTAGTAGATAGTAGGATATGTAGGCATTATTGCAAGGCCACACATGCCTTCCTTTGTATCAATATCTCTTTGCATGCGTATTTGCCCGCCTCCACCCCATCCTGTGCCCCAGGAGTTCTTTCCCAGCCAGTACTTTATCCCATCATCTCTAGTTCCATATCCAACAATTGTTAAAGCATGATTACGGGCAGTGTCGCATCCTTCTGCAAAGACACCGCTTTTGTAGAATTGGAAACCGTGTCCTCCATCACCAATGGACACAGAGGCTGGTTGGTTGGCAACAGCATTCAACAAGGCACTCTCGTTATTAGAGGGCACATTTTCGTAGCCAGTTATCATGGCTGCGTAATCACCTTGTGCTGAAATATTGCAAGTACCCTCGATTGCCTGGTAAGGGTAGTTTGCCTCGGTTGTAAGACCCTTATTATGTAGGATAAACTGGAATGCATTTTGCATTAGACCACCCTTGCAACCATGATCACTACCACTGGTATTCCTTCCATGGCTGCCACAGCAGAAAATGCCCAGCAACAACCTAAACGTTTATAGCGAGTGGATTGTTAGAATCTATGCAGTACCTAAATGCCATTTTGTTTTCTTTTTAGTTTTGTGACATAGGAAAAACAACTTACCACACTCAAATTGGTCTTTAACAGGTGTTACCGCCCCTTCAATCCTCCAGTCCAAGCTAGATGGCACTACCGGAACATTTTCATATTTAAAGGAGGATGTTCCAGTGGAGAAAGTATCCTCCACTGCTAGATGGCCCTTGCGTAGTTTGAACTCTTCATTCGTAAGATCTGCAAATTGATTAACTCCAAGCTTGTACGGCTTATTTCCGGCTTTTTTGAAAAATTCTATTATTTCCACATTGTTCTCGAATATTTCTAATCGTTTTCCTTCTTCCTTGGCATCCATGTATACACGTTCGTGACGAGCCATCCATTGCTTATGCTGATCAGAAATGGATGCATCTTGGAGGGAGCGAGACGTGGCTTGAGAAGTAAAGCTCCCAAAATGAATAGCACAGCAAAGTAGATGGCTTGGTATTTGTTTGTGGAAGCCATTGTACTACTAGCACATTGGAGAGACAAGGCAATAAAAGAATTAATTTCGTCCAACAAAATAATTGTTTGATATTTTAGAGAATCACTACTTTACTACATGCATGCCTAATCCTAATTATAATTCCTTATATATATGGAATTTACTTTTTAACATTTCCCCGATGTGGGATATTACGTGTTTTGAGTCCCAAAAAAATTTCTGAGTTCGTGGGTTTACGCACTTTTAATCGATAAAGCTATATGAATCGAGCTTGGTTTAATCAATTAGCTGAGGGATCAAGGTAGAATAGCAATACAGTGATTTTGTCAATGTGGTAACCCCCTATAAATCCTCGGGAAAATGACGGCCAATGATGTGTTTTGATAATTAATACCCTCCAAGGATATTTTCAGTATTAACAAATGTTCTTAGCTTGTTCTTGGCGGGTATTAATTATCAAAACACGTCATGGGCCGTCATTTTCCCCAAATCCTCTCTTTCGAGTTTCTGGTGTAAGGATGAACGGCGGACAACAAATGTTATGGCGGCCGCTGAATCGATTTGGAAGTGGATCGTTTTGCAGGCCAACAGATGCCTCAATTGGCTGCCTAATCATTCTACATAGGAGTCCAATACAATCTATTTTCTTTCCGTCGATGTTTTTTGTCACTTTTATTGTTCTAATGGCGTACTGAAAAGTAAATGTAAAGCTAAATAAAATAATTGAAACATTCTAGGAAAATGCTACAGTACATACCCCGTACCACATGCACCCTCATAATCAAACTATTGAGAGGCGTAACCAAACCATTGAGAGACGTAACATTTTACAAAATAGGCATATGGAACGGGGGTATACGTAGCATGACCCAACATCTATATCAACAAAACTTCTGTGATGCTCCCAAGTGGTATGGGAGCATCATACTTCCATTGAATTACAGCTACTGGATTGAAAATAGATAAATCTCAGCCCTTGGATTGAAACCAAAAACTAAAACATGGGTGATTTTGTTGAAAACGACGTGATTTTGACCAAAAAAACGAAAAATTACTTACCACAGAACAGGCAGCTTATACCATTTACTAAGGCAACACTTACTATTGTATAAGGTAACACTTACCACACAAATAGGCAACGCTTACTACAACCGGTTGTTCAGGTAACAAGTTGCCATTAAGTAAAAAAAAAAAAAAGGTATCTGATTTTTTGGAGGGAAAATTTGCAGATTTTAGGGATTTAAATATTAGAAGAATTATCTAAAAAATATAAAATTTTTAATTTTAATTGGTTATGAAAATATAAAAATTTGAAAAATATTTTCCATAATTTCCAAATGACATTATAAATGTATTTAATTGATTAATTTTTAAATAATCCTTTATTATAGATATTAGAAGGTATCTGAGTTAAGTAACTTAGTTTTAAATATTATGAAAATACAAGATATTTATTAATATTTTGGTAGCTTACAAATATAGTTAATATATATTATAAAATAACGCCACAAGTTGATTGTTACAATAACATTGTACGATAAATATATTTTTGTTTAATAGTGATTGAATAATTTTGTAGAATTCTCTAGTATTTAATGAAATTAGGCCATTCAAATTCATTAATATAGTTTATAGTAATCAATATGATATATTTTACAAATCTAACAACTAATAATGTTGATACTAATATATTTGGCAGCGATCAATCAACGAGAATTGATTCATTTGTAATTGATTAATCTGGTTATATGTTCAGCCAATTGATAGATGTGGTAGTTGACAATGATATTGAATGATAGTGATTAGTGAAAATTAATATAATTGGCTAAAGTAGGTTGACTAATTTATTTAATTGCTTAACTACATATTTATCTATTTCAATCCTTCAAGTTACACAATTAACAAATTTGAGAAATGGTTATTTGATGGTTAACATTGATCACTTAACAAATGAAGGAGTAACAGTCCTTGAGGTTAACATTGATCACTTTGCTAATGTAAGAATAACCATTAGTGAACCAGTAAATTGAAATATCTCATTTATTTGATCCTTTTATAAAAGTAATTTTATTAATATGATTGCTTTTATTTAATTTATCATAATAATAATACAATATATCCAAATAAAATTTAATGTGGTAGGTAATAAGACATTAATGGGTAATAAGACATTAATGGTGATATACATTAATGTATACCTACCCGTCATTAATGTTATACTTACTATAGAATAAAGATTACTTACCAAAGAATATGGCTAGAGATACCACAAAAACTGAATTTTTACGACGGATTAATATTCATTGATAAAACTTACCATGTGATTGAAAATACTTACCATGAAATAAGAGAACAACGACTATATACTTAGACCAGTTTTACCACACAAACATATTCACGGTTTGTCAATTGCCTTGTTTACCTACCACCAATTATGACATTAATGGTACTAGGTTTCTCCACACCTACCTTAAACCCTGCAAACTTATCCACTTTAACTCTTCTAGCTCCCATTCATCTCTCCTCTTGTCCAAAAAGCTCACATTCATCTCTTCTCTTGTCCAAAAAAATGAAGATTTAAGAAGAACCTCCGTAACAAGTTGAAGAAGCTCACCACGTAAGTTTTCTTGAAGAATAAACTGAAATTAGTTGTGATGATTACCTCATACCAACTTACCAAATGATCATAAGTTGAAAAATCTCGAATAAGTGTTTCATAATAATCTAATGAAGCTATTTTTACGTTTTTTATGGTTATACTTACCATTTACTATGGCTTTTTATACTTCTTTTATTGTATTTTTACTACGGATGAAAACCGTATTTAGGAAGTATCAGGAGAATAAGTTCTCTATACTCCTGGTAAGTATATCCAAAATTTAGTAAAAAATCCTTTTTGTTATGGTAACTATGATTATGGAAATGGTATGTAATCTCCATAGGTAATCCCATAGGTAACAGTTTTGCTTGCCATACCGTAGGTAATATAGTATTTGTGGTTAACATATGTATGTTAGTTTTTACCATTAATTGTGAACTTATTTGTCTGGATCAGATTTTGAGAGATGGATGACAATGTTCAGCGGAATGGAAAAAATGTAGTGATTGACACTTGCAATGACTCTAGCAATGATGACAGAAATGATGAAAAACGGTTGGATGAATTAACGGAAGAAGAAGTTTATCAAATGACATTTGACATGCATGAGGATGGAGAAACCTTCTATAATGCATATGCCAAAGTGAACGACTTTAGTATTCGGAACTATAATATGCACAAGGACAATGCTGGTATCGTGAAGTCAAGAAAGTGGGTATATATCATCCATCGTTTATGCACACTGATTACACAACCAATGGTTGTGAATCCAGTGTCAACCCTAATTTGGTAAGTTTCTTACTATCTAGTTAGTTGATAGACTATTATTTATTTGTCCATTTACTAATTTTCAAACTTGAACTTTGTAGACTGCTAACTGGTCAAGAAATCCTGAGAGTGTGCAAGCCCAGTTCCATGGCAGCAACGTTGGAGGATGGGAAGATGATTTCGGACAAGGATTGTGAAGGATAAATGTAACCTTTATTTGTATTAAGGCATTGAGTAGGGACAAGAAATTTATTGTAATCTTTTAATTCAGTAAACCTAAGGCAATGATCTGGATAAGAACTTATCTATAGTCATGGTAAGACAATGAGTACGATTATTGAAATGGTAACAATGCCCAGATTTTAGCAAGCATTACTTGTTTATATGGTAAGTATTGCTTTGGTAATGAGAAGAATGCCCAAATTTCTGTAAGTTATTGAGATGGTAAGAATCCCCATATTTTAGTCAGAACACCCTGTATAAATGGTAAGTAATGCTATAGAAATGAGAAGTACATCCAGATTTTTGTAAGTACTGTTATTGAAATGGTAAGAATTCTCAGATTTTCGTAAGCACACCATGTAAGTACTAAAGCACTCGATTGAAACTTTCAAAATTTTAGTAGAACTCGTTATTGTTACCTACCAAGTTCTCTTTTCTTCTACAAAGACAACTCGTCTGAATTCCCAGATTTTTATGAGTACTGTTATTGAAATGGTAAGGATTCCCAGAATTTAGTAAGCACACTCTGTATAAATGGTAAGTAAGGCTATGGAAATGAGAAGAGCGCTCAGATTGTTTTTAAGTACTGTTATTGAAATGGTAAAAATTCTCAGATTTTAGTAAGCACACCCTGTATAAATGGTAAGTAATGCAATGAAAATGAGAAGCATGCCCAGATTTTTTGTAATTACGGTTATTGAGAGCATAACAATCTGTTCATGGCACACCAAACAATTTGGTACAAAAGTGACATGGGTAACAGACATAACCGAATATATAACTTAAACCAAAGCAAATACATAGCTTAAACCATAGCAAATACATAGCTTAAACCAAACCAAAGAAGCCAGCAACAGTTCAATAGCAAACAATAGTCATAACAGAACAGAAGGCAGCCGTAGGAGCATAGCAGCCAGCAGCACAACACCTGAACAGCAGCAGCAATTCAATAGCAAAACAGCCATCCAACAGATTACCCAACACCTGCAGCAGAAGAAATAGCAGCAGCAACAGAAAACTGTCCAAAATAGATCATCATTACAACGAGCTGTTACCATTACAACGAGCTGTTACCATTACAATAGCAGCAAACAATAGAATGATCTAAACTGAAGGCAGTATTTGCCATATCAAGTTTACAACAAAAGGCACAAAGCCACCTCACATTCATCAAGTTTACAACATAATTGAAATCAAGTTTACAATATCTCCACATCGTTCATGTCTGCCATTATCTCCACATCGTTCATGTCTGCCATTATCTCCACCTCGTTTTCTTTTATATTATTCAATCACTATCTACAGAGCAAACCAAAAAACACTCCTGAGGTACAATGATTAAAGATAGCAAAATTCTCAAACCCAGGTCAAACAAACTAAACAATTGAAATTTTCAATTACAGACTATAATGAAACGTGTCGAAACTTGGGCCAATCATGTACAGATCTAGTTTTTCAACTAAAATAATACAAATCAGATCATAGGAGAACCCACAAACCCACGTTAAAACAAAACAAGCCAACAAACCGACGTTAAAGCTTAGCAACAAAAAAATATATATATTGTCGAAAGAAGAAGGAGGCTGTCACGCCCTCGATTTTCAACATAAATAGATAATCCATTTTTAATAAAAGTCTCTCGCATATCATAGATAATACCGAAAAGAGTGTTCCACCTGTTTGATTTACAAACAAGGTCCCCAAGTTTAGAAAATTACATCCATGGCACCATGGCCCAAATTAACTTAAGTACAAGTACGAACAAGTTTTCCTTGAATTTACAACGGTTTAGTCAAAAGAAATTTCAAAGTTATTAGTTACCTAGCCATCTTTAACCAAAGGATAATCATTATAAGAAGATTAAGTGACTAATGGAGTTAGCTCCCAAAAAGTATTCTTCTTCGTCCAAGCACTCAATGCATGCGAGCTATAGACCGGGACTTGAACCTGAAAAGAAGGATTTTGTTGAGTTACACTAGCCTAGTAGAGAATTCTATACTCAAGTTATATGATAATACGACAAATTATGAACCAAACGCGAACGAGACTCAACAAACGAACATAAAACACAAGAGGGATTACCACAATGAACTAACAAATTTAGACTTCAAGATTTTGGACTTTTTAGAGATAACTCTAACCATCCACACGTCAACTAGAAGTAGCATCGAAACTCGTATCAATCAATCAAATAACGATCATAGTTCAACCATCTAATAATTTTCCGAACGAATGCCACAGACACCTTCTCATTTCATACCATCTACCATAGAGCCTCATTCATAAACTTCCCTTTCGAATTACCAAAACAATTTCAAGAAAACACAAGACCACCACGGGTCAAGCTCCGTTGATTCGCTCAGGAATACCGGAGGATTTTTACCTCAAACTGCTTTCTTTAATAAAATCTTGATAAAATCAACATTTCATTCTCTTTTTTGACAATCACCATCCCAAGCAACATTCAATCCAAACATCAACATAGACCTCTAAGGTCAACCAAAATTCTCTTCATCATGTGAGACATTCGACTGTATCACCACCCCTTGCGAACGATACAATGAATTCTCTCCGGCGAGACATTCAACTATATCACCACCCCTTGCGTACGATATAGTGAATTCTCTCCGGCGAGACATTCAGCTATATCACCACCCCTTGCGTACGATATTCTGAATTCTCTCCACCTGGGTTTCCGCACTTCCACGCCTTGTGTTACGGGCCCTCTAGAGTCTCCGCACTACCACCCCTTGCGTAGCAGGACTCTTAATTTAAAAACTATCAACTAAGACATACACACACGCATAATCAACCCTAATACATGAAGACAACATCTTCCACGTTCACGTCACTTCATTTATCATCATGCAATGCTTTACAAATTTACAAGCACGTCCCATCGGATCACTAAACAAATTCATGTCTAATCGTAATATTCACCACTTAACCCCTAACCGCACACGGTACTCCGATCAACCTTACGGTACTGTCTCCAACCAACCATATCAATATCATAGTCTAACAAGTTCCAAGAGCTAACATCAAACAACGAATCATAAGACACAAGCAACCATACTCGAGAGTGATTGAAACATGCTTTAATCATATAAGGAATCATCACACAGAACGAAACAATCTTAGAAATAACCAATCGGTATTGACAGCTCGACACACTTCTACTCAAATAATCATAACTTTCTTTGTACTAAGAGTTTTCAGGTGATTCTCGCGGCAAATGAAAGCTGACTTCAAGACCTTCGAATCGATATAAAATTTTTATGAAACGGGCTTCGGACGAAGAAGTTATGACTGTTCGAAGTTGGCTGAAACTCAAAAACAGGCTGAAATTCCCAAATTCAACCGAAACGTAAAATCCAACCTCAAGCACGAAATAAAACACGATCTAAGTACACAATCATCACATAAACGTATAACAAGAGTAAGAAATCCCTACCACAATGGGTTTTGAGCAAACCCTAAGTCTACCGAAAGCTAAACGCTTGAATCCTCCAAAAATAAGTTCCACCCGAGCTTGGATACAAGATCTAGAACAAATACAACCCAAAAACACGATAAACAAGCAAAGATCAACAAGTAGTCGAGAGGAGAGAGGCAAAAACGTGGGTGAGAGTCCAAAAAGTGAAAACATGAATACAAACTTACCCCTTGTTCTCCAAAATGCAAGATTCGAGTGATTTGAAGTTGGAAACCCGATGATCTCGGTTGAAATCGAGAATTTTGGGTGAGATTGAGGTTGGGTAGGTGAGAGGAGGGTTTTTCAGGTCTGGTTTGTGAGTTTTGGAGTGAAAAATGACAAAAGGGGGGCATTTATGATGTCCCAAAAGCATGCTGAAAAAGTACAGAAAAACCCAGCTGGTACCGGTACTGGGAAAAAGGGAGTACCGGTACCAAAGCCTTCAAAATGCCAATTTGAACATGAACTGGACAGTAGGTACCTTTACTGAGAAATGGCCAGTACCGGTACCAACAAGGCAGAAAAGTGAAAATTTCAACGGATTTCGGAATGAACCCAACTTGATACCAACACTTCCACACATCAACACAACATCAAAACTAACATTTTACCACTTTCCTAGGGTCCGATACACATCCGAATACGTATATCCGTACACCCCCATTAACATTCGCATAACTTAAATAATAATACGACTCTTTTATGCGATAAACGATTAAAGAAAAAAGAAAAAATTTACGAGTCTCTGCAGAGGCAGAGGTGTGGTTTTTTGTTCTATACTCCCAGATTCTAAGCTGTCTTTTGGTTTTCTGTTCCAGAGAACCTACAAAACCCCCAAAACCCTATGTGCAGGGGTGTTTGTGTATTGTAGTGGTGGCTGTGTGTTTGAGAGAGTGAGAGAGAGAAATACCTCGCACAATGGAGAGAGCTTTTCGTTGTGACCGACCGTTCAGGACGAGAGAGGGTTCGTCGTTGTTTGTTTAAGGGCTATGGAGGTATAGAGGTGGAAGAGTGGTGAGGGTTTTCGTTCACCGTGCAGAAGGGATAGAGATAGAGGCGTTTAGAGCTGTGGAGGTGGAGGCGTCTGGCTATGGAGGCGTCAGAGAGGTAGACGACGATTGACGAGAGGAGGAGGCGAGGAGAGCGGCTGCGGCGACAGTGAATTTAGGGCTTCCAAAATTTTTACCTGTGATGCGTTTATTTTTTTTTCTTTTACTGAGGAGCAATCGGGACAAGTGGTAGTGAGAGAAAGGGAGGAGGGGATTTGATGAATGGCCATGATTTAAAGAACCAAAATCCAATGGTTCAAGTTTGATGGGAGTATCATACTCCCAAAACCAGTGGTTTTGGATGGGAGCATCACAGCCTTTGCCCTATATCAAATGTAAAATTCTGGAAGTTCTTGTTATTTTATTCATCTTTGATCACTATATATATAGAGTACAAGAGTATCAAATCCCCTAAGTCATGGGATTATGCAAGATTACAGCTAGCATGATTACAGAATTTACTATAAATGACTGAATGAATGGCACATGGACATATTGACCATGAGGTGCTAAAATCATGGGCTGGAATATCTTCAGTCAAGGATGTGACTGAATATGTGCTTTCCTAATACTCCCCCTCAAGTTGGAGCATGAGGATTGATCATGCCCAACTTGGATTTTAAGAAACTAAACTGATCGCGTCCAAGAGCTTTGGTAAATATATCAGCACATTGCTCTTTGCTGGGAACATGCACTGTGGATATTAAACCTTGTAGAATTTTCTCCCTCACAAGATGACAATCAAGTTCAATGTGTTTAGTGCGCTCATAGAAGACCGGATTGACAGCGATGTGCATTGCAGCCTGATTATCACAATGAAGAGCAACCGGTTGATGGTGAGGAACTCCCAAATCTGTTAGAAGATATTTGAGCCAAGTAATTTCAAGGATGTGACTAAATATGTGCTTTCCTAATATCAAAGGCCAACAGTTTGGTTTGGGGAAAAAAAGGGAGTCTGACACCTTTTACTCATTGTACCCTTGGCTCCTATATACAAAATATCCATCTGGTTCTTGGTCTTGAAACAAAGAGAATGGTAACTCGAAATGATAAAGTGCACCACATTTGGCACTTTTGATAGAGACAATTCAAAAGTCAATTAAGTGGGGTCTCTCCATCTGATTCTTGGTCTTTAAACAAAATGGTAACTTCAAACGATAAAGTGCACCACAATGGGCACTTTCGATACAGACAATTCAAAAGACAATTAAGTGGGGCCTCTGTGTAATTTAGCTGTAAATAAATCAAGAGTTCGTCAATAACTACTATGGAACATAAGAATAATGGAGTAGATAGATATATGCTCACGTAAGAATAATACTCAACAGTCTAAAACTTTATTTTTGCATGGAGTAGATAGATATATGCTCACGTAAGAATAATACTCCCTCTGTCCTATTTTTATTGTCCATTTTCGTTTTTCGTATCGTTCTTTCAACACTTATATCATCCAATATGAATTTCAAAAAATATGCAATATGGATCTTGTTTGATAGTTTTCGATCAGATCTATAATACAAAATTTTCAAAATTATGAAAAACATTATAGATTGGGAGATATAAGCGTTGAAAGAACGGCACGAAAAACGAAAATGGACAATGAAAATGGGACGGAGGGAGTACTCTGCATTGAAGAAAATAAACATCCCTTTTCTTTTCTTCTTCTTCGTTTCAGCCGCGGTCGAACTCCCAACAGTGGTCGTCTTTGCCGTCCAATTTTAGCGTCCGCCTGTGATGTCTACGATCTCCCTTTGAAACGGGTCCAATATATAGCCGCTGAGGAAAAACATGCTAAAAGAAAGATAGATTTCCTTTAGCGTGTGATGTCTACGACCTTCCTTAGTACATGCCGGCCGGCAATCCAATGGAAGCAAAAATAAACCCGTTCTTTAGTACATTCCGGCAATCCAACTGGGCATATGCTTTCTATAAGCTCAAATACTTCAACTGTTTGAATCCAACACCTAAAATATGGCTATTATTTTCTTCTTCCTTTTTTGATCGGCTATTTTTTCCTTGTTCCTGCTCATGCTCATTCATTAATTTATAGTCTTCCAATGCCGACTAATGAATCCACGCACGCATCCATGGCTCGAATCATAAGTTCGGTCATGACCATTAGGGCAAATAAACGAGCCAAGCAGGTAGCTGATCAAGCTTGGTTTGATAACTTAGCGAGTTTCAAAAATATGTTCACGTTTAACTTACTTATAAGACGAGCTGATCTCAAACAAGTTTTAGACTACCCGATCAATTTCCATATACTTGAAACATTATTAGAAGTGAGCTCATGGACTATGCCAAAATAAACCCATTTTGTAGTACATGACGGCAATCTAGCTTGCCATTTGAAATCCCATAATCTCAAATGCTTCAATTGCTTGAATTCACGTACGTATTCTTTGCTCTGATTATAAGGTATCTGGGGACCCTGCGGACCCAAGGGTCGGCAGGCAGTGGGTGCCGTCCCAGGAAGCGGCATTGTTTAAGCCTAGAAATGAACATCCCAAACCCAGCCAGCAAGTCCCCATTTGGCCAGCACGATACACCAACTAGATTTAATGATTTTTGTAGACCCATTTCGGGTTCCACAAGAATTATTCAAACCGTTTATTATTTTTAAAATGTTTATTTATGAGTTCCAATAAAAAAAATAAGCTCAATCCAATATCAATATAGGCTTTTTCAGAATTCATAAGGCGTTTCAGAATTCGTAATGCTCTACAAATTTAAGAAAAGCCCTTACCGATATCGGATTGAGCTAATTTTTTTGCAGGAACGCATAAAAAACATTTCTAAAATAATGAGCAATTTGAGTCATCCTTGTGGGACCCAAAATTGGCCCTACAAAAAGTCAATAAATCATTAATCTGATGACGCTCTACGAATTCAAAAAAAGCCTTTGTTGTATCGGATTGAGCTAATCTTTTACAGGAACCTATAATAAAACATTTTAAGAATAATAACCTTTTAAAATTATACTTGTAGGACCTGAAATGAGCTCACAAAAACCATTTAAATATATCTAGCTTGTGATAGTGCTGGGCCAAACGGGGACTTTCTAACTGGGTTTGGGATCGATGTCCATTTCTAGGCTAAAACGATGCCCGCTTCAGGGGACAGCACTCCCTGCCGACCCTTTGGGGCCTTGTTGGACGGCTATTCAACATCCCATATTAAATTTCATAAGCTCAAATGCTTCAACTGTTCGAATCAAGTATATAATTTTTGCTCTAATCATAAGCTGGACCATGATTGTCCATAATAAGATTGAACATATTGTTGTATCTTTGTTGATTTTCGTTTTTAGCAAATGTGATGAACCACTTGATTAATTTAACCAAGTCACTCCTGGACAATGAGCTGCACCCAATGAGAGCCAAAATAAACCCTTTTTTTTTTTGGTACACGACGGCAATCCAACTTGACAGATTAAATTTCAGAAGCTCAAAATGTTGCAACTGTTATAATCTATATGCACATATTTTTTTTGCTCTGATCATTAGTTGGGCTGTGAGCATTTCTACCACGATACGACATTTTGATATATCTCGTCTTTGTTTTCCTTTTTAGTAAATTTGATGGACCGCGCGATCAATTTGACCAAGTCATTTGTGGACGACGAGGTTCACTCAATGACTGCAAAAATCCCATTTCTAGTACACGACGGCTATCTATTAGATTGTTAACCATCAACTCATCTAAAAACTTAAGCTGTTAGAAAGAGCGATAACTTTATTATTTATATTCTCAACGCGCCCTCTCACGTGTAGCGAGACTCTATATCATAAGCGGACTAAACACGTGCAAACTTTTTATCATTAAGTAGGCGGTGAGATTCGAACTCGATCAGAATCTATTGCCTACTCTGATATACTAAGTTAAACTTAGATTCTAGAATGGTATTTTGGATGAATAGTTGTTGCGGAAATCATTAGAGCGAGATCCATTGTGACGCCCACGACCGTGGCCACGGCCACGACCGTTACGGCCTCTCCCATGACCAGAATTGGAAGCAGTGCGCTGAACAAAGTTTGCTTGTGCCGAAGGTTCCATAGAGTTCGCAATTGTAAGTGAGGAGAAGGCCATCGAGTGCATGAACTCATGGCTGAGAAGAAGGCTGTGCAATTCCGTATAAGAGATCGATGTCGTCCGTGTAGCAAGCGAAGGTATCAATCCGTTAAAGGCCAGATTCAGCCCTATGAAGACACAAAGGTTAAAATCTTGAATCGCCAAAGGGCGACCAGCCGCTGCAAGTTCGTCAGAGAGGGATTTGGCTTTGTGCAGATATTGGGTCACCAGTTGATCGCCTTGCTTGATATTCTGGAGATGCAGATGTAGTTGGAGAATACGGGTATGTGAGGGGGAGGCAAGAGCGGCTTCAAGAGTCGTCCATATTTCATGGGACAAAGTGGCATCAATGATAAGCGGAAGAACTTCTTCTGTTAGTGAAGAAATTAATAGACTCATAAGAAGTTGATCCTGATCTTGCCAAAGGACAAACTCTGGATTGGCAATCTCAACGTTGTCGAGATGTGTTCTGGCCGGTGGACACGGATGTGAACCATCAATGAAACCAAGGAGGTGTTGTCCTCGGAGATGAGGAAAGAGCTAAGTTTTCCAATACAAGAAGCTGTTGTTATTTCTAAGTTTAACAGAAAGAAAATGGTGGGCATTTGAAAAGGGCAGTGCAGGAAGTGAGTTTGCTGAAGTGGTTTTTGAAGTATCAGGTAAAGAAGTTTGAGAAGAGGATGAAGAAGTACGTAGACCATATATATTAGATTATTAACCACCAACTCATTTAAAAACTTAAGCCGTTAATTAGAAAGAGGGATAACTTTATTATTTATATTCTCAACAACGTCAATCTAACATGTCATATCATAAGTACTAAATTTCCATAAGGTTAAAAATGCTTCCACTTTTTGAATCCGCAAACATATCATTCCCTCTCGTCATTAGCTACGCCATGATCATCTCTAATAAGATTGGACGTATTGTTATATCTCGTTTATGTTCCTTTCAGTAAATGTGATGAACCACTCGATCGATTTTACCGGCCACTAGCTTGGAAATTTAGAACTTAGAAGTGAGCTCATGGACTATGATGTGCACCAAAAGATAGCCAAAATAAACACCGAGGATTTCCTGTCCTATTCTCCTGTCCGACTCCCCTGTCCGAGTGTCTCTCGGCCGTTGATCTCGCAAATCAACGGCTGAGATGAGCCGAGCACGTTTTTTCCAAAACGACGTCGTTTTGGAAAAAATATGCTCGGCTCATCTCAGCCGTTGATTTACGAGATCAACGGCCGAGAGACACTCGGACAGGTGCCTGTCCGAATCCCAGTCGGACAGGGGATCCGCTCTCCAAAATAAACCCCTTTTTGTAGTACTTGACGGCAGTCCAACCAGCCACGTAAAATTTCACTCGCATATCCATTGCTGTACTCTTAAGTTAACATGGGCCATGATCATCCAAAATAGGATTAGAGACATTGTTATATCTTGTTGATTTTCCTTTTTGGCGTATGTGACGGACAACTAGATCTATTTGCCCAAGTCCCTCTATCCCCAGAAGTTCGTTTGACTCCTTACCTATAACGAAAGCCAAAATAAACCATTTTTTGTCGTATATAGCGGCAATGCAACCTCCCATATTAAATTCCGTAACCTCAAATGCTTCAACTGTTTAAACTTGGGGTGCGTGCGCGTGTTGGGCCAATCTGGGCCGTCCATGCTTGGCAATGGACAGCTTAGATTGCATCTCAGTCGAACAGTAATGGTTGGCCGAGATCTGTTTGGCCATGATCATCTCTAATAGGATTGGAGATAATTTTTACATCTTGTTTTTTTTTTTTTTTCTTTTTCCCCATCTTATTAAATGTGATGAATTAGCACTTGATTGACTAGACCACTAACTCGAAAATTTAAAACTTGGAAGTGACCTCCTGGACAATGAGGTGCACCTAATGAAAGCCCCAAATAAACCCATTTTGTAGTGCATGACGGCAGTCTATCGTGCCATTGAAATTCCATAATTTCTCCAACTATGAAAAGGCCACAGTGAATTGTATTTATTTATTTATTTTATCTCCATCTAATTTTTTCTAGCTCACTAAATTAAACGTGTTTTTTTATTCTTCTTTTTTCTAGATTAGCTCCAAAAAAACGTGAACAAAGTGCATTATTTGAACTCAAATGATAATCTAAAAGAGTATATAGACTCCAATTTCTAATTGTCTCCATACTTTGTCATTCAATTTGATGAAGCTACTGATAAATCCAAACCCAACTTCTGTAGTAAATAATATGGGTGTAGTTAGCTTTTCAAAATTATTGAGGTTTTGTGATCATAGATATCGTTGGTAGGTTAATGAGTCAGGGGTAGTTTTCACTATATATTTTTCCTGTAAGTTTATGGCAATAGTCAAATTATTTCTTCTAAATGGTATTTTTGTTGTTGATATATATGTGAGGAGAATGACCTGCCTAAAAATTCGTATAAAGTTGGATTTTCGTCTATTTAGTAAATTTAGCTTTTAGTGAAAACCACCCCTTAGATTACCGTAGAGAGTATCGATAACGCTCCATCTGCTCGAACTCAGAACCTCCCAGCACTTGGTGCCCTTGATTGTTCAAAGCCCAGTAGGATAGGTACTCTTTGTGATGCTTGGACTGTTCCAAAAGAAAGCCCGTACCACAAGGGTATCCCTTCTTGCCAAAGGCCCTAATAAGCACCATCTAAAGCCCCGTTTGGATAGGACCTCATTCTAGCGTTTGGGCTGGACCTCCGAAAACATTTGCTGGTATGGGCTAAACATTGTTTTAGCTTCTTTGATGGATGATCACGTAGAACCGGGAAATGATTTCAACACTCCACTCCCTCACAAATGAATTTTTAAAAATTTGTATTTTTGCGTGCTTTAAATTTATGTTGTTCGTAAATTAAGAACTAAAAGAAAATTTTTATAAGAGTATATATTTATAAAAAAGTAGAGCGCAAAAATTAAACACATGTAGAAAAACCCGTGTACCCGGCAGCTCCTTTGGGAGCAGCCTCCACACACAAACTGTTTTTCTTCCGCTCTTACTCTCTCTCTCTCTGTCTCACGAAAAAACACTTCCTCATGCCATTAGAAAGCACCCAATAAGAAGTTGGAAGGACACACAGCAACAAGGAGTGAGCTAATACCAGCTCACTTTTCGGGAAAACCAGAGAATAATAAAAACATGTGCAAGACTTTGACTTGGGTGGAATTTGAACCATCACCGTTGAGAACTCGTCGAACCATCCCAACATTACTCATCAACAATCTTCCTAGGTCTTTGTCTTGGGATTTGTGCCCAAATAGGAGTACAGTATTATTTTCTGCCACTATTTTTGTGGCGAACAAATATCGATCACTTACGAGTATTCAAACAGGGGAGGAAACCCATAAACCATTTTTTTCAGAGTGTTTTTTTTATGCTCCTCACTTTTTCTTTATGCATTCGGCGCTGCTTTATCCGTAAAATATAGGAGTAACATGCTATCGTTTCGTACCCCATTGTTTTTGGTTTTCAACGTTCAGGGGCGGGCCAACTTAAGCTCACATCGGCTTGTCCGGGATTCATAAGAAATTTCTTTTTTTCAACCTAACCCAATAATCGAGCATTGGTCAATTTTGTGGGAAGCAAACCCGCAAACCAATCAAACTTATCCTTGAGGTTGTTTTGTACCTTTTCTTAGAAAAATATGTATGGATAGATAGAGCCGACTCCGGGGTAGGCCCTACAAGAACTTGGACTTGGGCAACCCCTTACCATGGGGCAACGAAAAAAGAATGGGGTTACGTTTTGATGTCAGTCTTTTGATATGTAATTCAAGCTAAAAGCCCAACGTAACCTTGATTTTTTTTTTTTCTCCTGTTATACTTTTTTATGCCTTTTTAATTTTTTATGACTCATTAACAGTAGGTGGACGGTTAATTTAGGGTTAGGCTTGGGCAACCAAAACATCGAATTCGGCACTGTGAATAGAAAGCCACACTATCAACAACTCCACAAAGCATAAGTTTTATCGATCTGGGCCCTATTGTAAATGGGGACAAACAAAAAGGCTAGGCACCAAGGAAAAATTATAAAGGACAAAGAAAGAAGGGAAAATATAGATTGGCTTTGAGTGTTCAATCTAGGTAAGCATCACACTCATGAGAGCGCCATTATGCATATAAACATATAGTATAAACCACCCTAATTAATTAGAATATTTGATCATGAAATAGTGAAACTTATCTACCTAATTTTCATCATTGGCTGCCCCCACCACTTCACCTCAAATCAATACCTCCGATGAATCAATATATAATGCTAATCAGGGACGAAACCAGGGTTTCATAAACACGAGGCCGAACTATGAACAACAAGATTTTTAAATTTCAAGGTTCGAGAATCTAATGGTTTGTTTGGCTTAGGTTTTGAGGGAGGTTTTTTAGGTAATGAGTGAAGAAGGATAGAAAGAGAAATGAGATTAATTAAAAAACGAAAAACTTATAGGAGACCGTGTGCCGGGAAGAAATTAAGTTTTGAAATCCAAAACGAACACATTCTAGGCGTTCTTAACAAAAAAAAAAATAATAATAATTTTACTATTAAAATTTGAAAAAAAAAAAATCCTGAAACGATGCGGGAGCCATGGCCGCCATACATGGATCCGTCGTTGATGCTGATCTTTGAAAATTCTTAAAAGAAATGTGCAAATCTGTGAGAGCAACCCAGAGGGACTTGAGCAAGTGAGAATGCATGAGAAAACAATAAGTGTTTGACTTTTTCGAAATTCAATGTTCGAATCTCACAGGGTACAAATATTATAAACCATTGGCCGACAAAAGGTTTGCTTTGAAATTAATTTCAAGGTCTCAAAATTAATTAAGGTAACGCAAAAGCTAGTTCGAACATTCGGGGAGAAAAAATCTATCAGAAACTCATGGAAATATCTGTGTACATTTTTTCGCTGGGGTAGATCTTGTTGTAGGGTCCACGCACTGTAAGTCTCATCCCGCGTAAAAAACAGTGTGGCTGTGATCGAATCGGAAAGTGCGCACATTAAAGTGTAATATGTTATGGTTGGCTAACCTACTGCCTAAAGCTGTTTTTTTCTTTTTCAATAACTCAATTGTCCGAGTCAATTTGTGCGAGGGTCCAATCTAAAATCGTCCACTTAAGGAGAATCCAGTAAAAGTCAAAGCAAAATTTCGTGTGAAACTTACTCCAAATGAGCTAATAGCACATGAGAAGTTCGAACCTAAAACTTTAAAAGGGAACAAACCCCTAAGTCTCAAATCTTGGCCGTCAGCCAATCCTTTGGGGTTACTGGATAAAACTGTCTCTTGAATAGATACCCGCACTGTGATTTGCTCCAACTTTAAGAACCCGAATCAGCAAAAACGAAGCACAAGGAAAAACAAAGAAGTTTTTGGACAACTTTCCATGACATATACCTAACTTTTTACTAGGATTTCCACTAGTACTTTTGGCAGAAGGCACTTGATTGATTCCTGGTGGCTTTTGGCTCAGAGCTCTATCTGCTCCACTTCATGATCTACATCAGCTTCCTGAGGTACAGGCAAAGCCTAATTTTTCAAACTATATGAGACTCTTCTTGCTACTCATCATTATCTTAAGTTTATTAGGCTGGCAAACTGCCCCAAATTGCAAGTTTAATGCAATGCAGTGATGGACTAATGAGGATCATTTTGAACTTATCATCATCGGAGTGGGGCATAGGTCTTATCTAAGTTAGCTGGTCTTGGGCGCTACTGCATTGGTGACTCACCACCACCATCATCCACCACATATTTTCGAAGGGACTACACAATTAGTACTGGACCCTACAGAAATGCTTACTGGTGGTTAAGAGTTGCAATGATAATTACGAAAGTATTTTTTAACAATGATTCACAATGTTTTCATCTAGGCCACGTAAAGTAGATCTTTGAGACGTGTTTATTTTTCACAATGAGAAAACCTTAATTTTTACATCTAATCACCACAATATATTTTCTGGAGAGAAAAAAATGGTGAGCACATTCATTAAGAGGTTCATTTTGTAACTTCTGTGACAAATTAATAATAATTATTGGTTTGATAATTCCATATTAAATAAAGGGTACTAGTGCAATTCTTTTGAGGACTAAATGGAAATTAAAACACGATAATTAAATTGGTGCACAAGTATAAAGTTCAAAAATCCAGGGGCGGCACTGACCCCTTGGCCTTAAGGTGCCTGCCAGTGATCACCCCCTTCAGCTAGCGATGGTTAGATCAGAAGTCTTAGATCCAAGTAGATAGATAAAGCAATCTTCATCGTGAAAAATCCCAATATGCTTTTTTATTAATAGTCTTTGATTCTTATATCAAGGAAAATGGCATATGAAATTTTCTCCGTCAGATTTTTCTTTTATATATAAACACAATTGAATGAGAATAAACACTTTCCGCTAGTGAATAAGTTTCGAGAAAGAATTCTTTGCAATCAAGTTGTTAGCTGTTTCCGTTAGTGAATAAATTGTTGAGAAATATCAAGTTGTTTCCGGTAGTGAATAAAGTTGTAGATGGATATGTGTGCGAAAAAGTTAAATTTAGTGGAAACGTCCCCTTAAGTTTAAGTTACTGGGATGTTGGATTCCTAGTAATGAAACACCTCTACAATGGAGTAATAACAATCATTCAAAGATAGCCTGATTGAATTTCGGCAACATTCCATTGTTAGGTTTTATCGGAGATGATATACTTTCAAAAATAACAAATTAGATTCGAAATCTATCAAATAAATTGGTTCTAAAACACAACTTACCTACATACAGCTGCATTTTCTTTCTTCTTTTCTTGATTTTTTTTTTTAATAAAACAGCATGCAGCTGCATTTTCTATATATCTGGTTATATGGTTTGTTTGGGGAGTACAACTATGTGATTGTACTTTGTACTTTTTCCCTTGGTCAACATTGTGGTGAGTGGGGAGGAAAATAAAGTGCTAAGCACGATCATCTCCACATTTATCATTTCCTATAGTTTATCTTATCCTTTTTGTTCTTTTTTTGCCAAAAGGTTAGAAATTTCATTGATACCAGATAGAGTGATAGAGTACATTGAAGGCACATTCTTAAAGGAGAGAATAGCCAAACAGACAAACAAGCTCTTAAAAGGAATACGTACACCCCAAACCCCATCAAAGAGTAGCAGTGCAACACCACACCGTCCAATACATCTCACAGAACCAAACACACATACCACTACAAGAAAAAGTATGTTTAGTGACGAAAAAGTGGCGACCAAATTTAATTTCGTCGCTAAATGGGTATATTTGGTGATGAAAAAATAAATTCGTTACTGTTTTGACAACTTCCGCGATGAAATTATTTCGTCACCAATTATAACTATTTAGTGACGAAAAAGATATTTTTGTCACCAAAGGCACCTATTTGGTGATGAAATAAAATTTTCGTCTCTAAAAGAGTAAAAAAGGAGACGAAATTATTTTTTGTCGCCAAAGATAACTATTCGGTGACGAAAAGAATATTTTGTCGCCAAATGAACTAATTTGGCGATGGAAAATATTTTCGTCTTCTTTTTACGTTTTCAGTGACGAAAAATTTATCCTTTGATGACAAAATTTATGAATTACGCTTTGTCACCAAATATATTTCGGGCATAACTCTTTGCTCCGAACTCCGATTGAGATAATTTAAATTGGGTTTGAACAATAACATAAAGAGCTACGACTTTAATGTTTATCAAAATTGCTAATTTTAATGTTAAATGTATGTGTTATATATTAGATATTTCAAACATATGCAGAAAAGTTTGTGTGGTGTAGTTGGTTAAAGCTTGCGTGCAAAACCTAAGAGACTCGGGTTCGAAACCCAGCAGGAGCAAGAAATTGAGATTTTTTTCACATATAAGAATTGTCTTTTGCGATGAAAAATTTCGTCATCGATGGGTCACCTTTGACCAGCCAAAGGGAATAATTTGTGACGAAATTTTTTGTGGTAAAAAAAGCGTAAAAAAAAGCACAATAGGTGACGAAGAAAATTTCGTCACCAAGTCATTTTTCCGTGACGAAATTTTTCGTCGCCAAAAGACACTATAGGTGACAAAAAATAGATTTCGTCACCAGGTAGGAATCCTCGACAACCTTTAGTCGACAAAATTTTTTTCGTCACCTATATTATTTGTGACGAAAAACATACAATTTGTGACGATTTTCATTCGTCACCCAATGCATTTTTCTTGTAGTGTACATTGAAGAAAACATGCTAAAACAACGACACCCGCAGATAGTGAGGAAGACCCTCGAAGGGAAAAAACAACCAAAACAACATAAAATTAAACCAGAAAGAATCCTTAAAAGCCTAACCCTGGCGGAACCAAAACACCACAGCGTCACACCACAGTAATCGCCGTCCAAAGCTGCCGCTGCCACCAGTTGCCGCAAATCAGACCAGACCACCACCACCAATTGCCGCAGATCAAACCACCACCAGCACTAGCCGTAGATCCAACCTTGGACAACAAATATCACCACCATCAGATGCAAGCAAAACCAACAGCCACTGCGGCAAAGCACCACCAGCAACCCTTTGAACAACAACAACACCAGTATCAACAAACGCCAGCAAACCTCGAACGACGCAAAGATGGACGGGGGAAACCGACCTCCAATAGAACCATGGACGAATCTAACGGGAAACGTCTTATCCTTAATTACTAACAGTGTTTCGTGCCCAAATGTAGAATCTATGTTTGTTTTGCGTCTCTGAATGCAACCCCTCTCTCTCTCTATGTGCACACAATTTTCAATAAATTGATGTCTTATAATCCAAACCATTACAAAGCCATGTTTCTATTATTATCCTCCTCCTCTATAAGAAGGAGGAGTTCTGGCCAATTTTTCGCTTGGCAGTTTTTCCAATTGGACTAATTGAGCCCTTGATTTGGTGAGTGTGTGGTTTGCATGTTGGGGCAATTTCGTCATTTTGGTTGTGGTATGTAGTGGGCTATTGGTTATTTTGGTTCTGCCATGTGGTGGGGTACGTGGCGGTGGGTCTTCGACAGGTATTTGATGAGGGGTTTACGGGAGAAGAGAAATGCATTTGATGAGGGGTTTACAGAAAAGAGAAAAACAGAGAGGCGTAGGTAAGTCTTTGTCTTTGGTTCATGCAAGTTCCTCAACTGCTGCTTTGTATTCCTCCGCCAAATGATGTTCCTTCCTCAAACAGAGAGGCTTAGTTAAGTTGTAGCTGTAGGTAATGTTGTTGCTCTGTTTTTGGACTTCGGCTGTTAACAGAGAGGCTTCGTGTGCTTCTCGGATGTTTCTTTCTTCGCCATTTGATCTCCTCTATTTTATCTGCTCTTCTATTCATGTTGCATGTGTGTAGGATAATTGGATTTGCTCATGTTGCATGTGTGTAGGATGATTGCATTTGCTCAGTGTGGAGTCAAGAGTAGTATGAAGCTATTGGCTGTGTTTGAGTTATTCCGACTATCTTTGGATGTTTGTTTGTTTGCCATTCCATGATTCAATGAGTTCTGAATCCTTTGTTTGATGATCTTGACTTAATGAGTTCCGAATCCTTTGTTTGATGATCTTGACTTGTGCAGAGCTATTTAGCTTACTTAACTCACTTAATTTCTACATTTCCATGTCCACCTAATTTCGCCAAATGATGTTCCTTCCTCAAACAGAGAGTTCTCGATGCTTTGTTAGATGATCTTGACTGATGATTTCTATATTTTCATTTGCCATTTAAAAAAACCAATGAGTTCTGAATCCTTGGTTTTATCATTTTATTTTCTTGACTGATGCATATCTTCATTTCCTTGACTGATGCATATCATTTTATTTTCTGAATTCTTTTTCCCATTTTCTTGACTGATACATATCTTCATTTTACAGGATATTGAATGAGTTCGAAATCTTTAGTTCCATGATTTAGTACGAAGATACTATTAATATAGTTAGGCATACGGACTTAATCTTGGTGTATATCTTCATTTTAGAATATATTGAATGAGTTCTAAATCTTTAGCTTTATGATTTAGTAATATGGCTGTACGTGTTCCATTTCGCCGGTGGTTGCATGTGAGGCATCGAAATCCTCAAACTCCGCATGGAGGGTTCTATTGCCTCCTTCCCATTGAAGGACGAAGGGCGATTGCTGCTGTCGCGAGGTATCCACGTCCTGGGCACCTCGAGTATAGAGCATTTAGTCTTTTCGTGCGCGAGTACAGAGACATATTGGGTTTGGATGAGAATTTGGAATGGGCTGTACGGGATGATTTAGTGAAATGGTTGGATGCTCTTGTGCATAATTCCTTCATGCGTTATAGCACTCCAGGTATTTCCTGAGTCTAGCATATAATACATAGGTTACGGTTAATAGATTCATGATGTTTTAATAGATTCATGATGTTTTACCACGTCTAATTGTGATGATATTGTTGTGACTGGTAAGTGCTTATGATTTGAATATTCTTTTTGCTTTTCCATTTTGCAGGTGTTGGGCGGTGCTGGTATATTAAGCATATGTCCCAACTTCACGTGTTTGCTCCAACTATGGTGTGTTTGCTGTCTTTACTCTTGTGATTATTCAAGACAGTCCTGGTTAGTTCATATTTAATTATCCATAGCCCACTAATTCCCCAGAATATACTGTTTTGACTTGCGCAGCTACTGCCTGACGGTTTACGCCCTTCTTTCGAAGGCATTGGTAGGACTGCTTGGATCTTGATAAAACATGGATCGAAAGCTTGGCCTATTGAAGTTGTGAATGCGGTCATGCAAAGGGGTTGGCGTGAATTCTGCACAACTCATGCTCTCACAACTAACTACAAGCTAATTTTAGCATGTGAGCGAAGGTGGATCTTTAATGCAATAATTCTTGATCAAAATGATGTGGAAGTTTCATATGATTGGACAATGTTACTGAATCAACATTGGCGGACATTCCATGCTTCTGATGGTTAGTAGTTTTAAAGAACCATCTAGAGTTGAAAGTTGATTTAGTAAAGTTTATACTGATACTTTTGTTCACAACCTCAGGTAATTTTATAACCGCTTGCCTACCATCAACAATTCAACGTAATTCGCCACTCATCAAGTCTGGATATTGGTGCATCCCAGAGACAAATTATTTGCGAGTATGATTGAATTACTTATCTTTACGCATCACTCTTATTCCATATATTACAGAGTCAATGGTTTGATAAAGAGTATGCATTATGCAGGAGTTCCAAGCTAGACTTCAACCAGTGCTTCAAGATCTGAATTTGGAGTTCATCTCAGTTCGAATGGGCAATAGAACTTGGTCCATATCTGTTCATGATGCTCAATTGGATGCTGCTATGTTTAACATAGTCTTAGATGCTCTGCGACTTCAGCTCTATGATTATGTGCTAATCATTATGGTACCAAACTTTGACGTCAGAGTTGTCGTTCTTGATTCTCCTAATGATAGAGAAAGGATCTATGACTGGTTTTAGTTTGAAGTTTAGGTCTCTTGCTTTTGGAAGATTATGTGACAGGCAACTAAGAATGCTTAGCTCACTATGTCTCTTTTGCCAAGCTTACCAGTGCTACTTTATTCCCTTGTTCCTTTTCCAGTGAGTGCTTTTAGTTTGGAGTTTACATCTAACGCTCTTGGAACATTATGCCAGAAGGAATGAAGGGTTTCCATTTTGTACCACCAGAAATCTTTCTTGGGGAATTTTGATAGACTATTACTTATGTGTTAGTAAATAATGCCAGAACTTATGCAGTTGTATTCGACTTTATTGTGCTGCTTATGCACAAGTATATTAATGTAAGCTGATTTTGCCAATTATTTACTCTTGGTTGATTTTATTCAATTGATTCTGCAATTTAAAGAACTTACTCTTTCTTACATATTGCTGATTCATCCAATTAGAGATATGAATACTGCAATGCTATTGTTTTTTAGCATAGTGAACAATTTCAAAGTACATTTCCCCTTATTATGCATAACAGGTACTTGCTGGCATATTACAGAACTGATGTTCTGAAGTAATTCAGATTACAAAGAAGAGGAAAACCAAAAAGGATGACAAGGAGACTACTAAGACCAAAATTTTGACCAGTTATTGCACCAGTGTACAGATGGAAAACTAGACTGTTGTCATTTTGGGTGTATTGTTGTTCACGTGATGTGTTATCTTCATGGTATGTAAAAATTCAAGTATGAGTTTGTTCAAAGGTTTAGGCTGGAAAGTTGATCTGTAAATTGAATATTCTGGCAAAAATGAACCCAATTTCAGTGTAACATCATCTGAGAAAAGCCAGACAATTCACAGCACAAGTATTGGGTGGTCAAACTCCAAATTATCTTGGTTTAGCATGGACATTACAGGATCCATGTTTTGGAGTCATTCAAATTATAAACACAGGGAAAACCAAAAACCAAAGTAGATAGACCATGTAAGAACAAAACGAGAAAAGATGAAAAAGTGAGTACTAAGACTCAGATTTGCAGTAGCCATTTCAACAGGATAGAGAAAAAGAGTGAGACTGTTGGTATTTTGCATGCATTGTTCTTCAAGTGATGTGTTGTCTGCATTATCCTTTCCTCATTCTGAGATTAGACAATCATGTTATTAATGCAAAAATACAAGAAAAAGTGAAATCCACTTTAGATCATACCAGAATTTTGCTCAAAAGAGATACACAGTTATTAGACACAATAAATATATATTGCTTTCTCTGCTAGACAAAAGCCTACTTTCCGTTCCCTTCCACGTGCAGAAATCAACTTTTCACCTCCCACTATCTGCCTCTCTCTCTCTCAAGGAATACTAACTTTGTACTCTACCTCAAACATGCAGCTTCCTTTGTAGCTTCCTTGAGTGATACTGGTTCTCTGTTGTACCACGTGCATTATCTGCCTCTCCCTCTTGAGGAATAGTAGCTCCATACTCTACCTCAAACATGCAGCTTCTGTTCACAGTCCTGAACTGTTGCCACGTTTTACTTCTATTCCTTAACCCTCCATTTTTTAACTCCATTTCCTTACCTTGAGAATCCAAGAGAACCTACAGTTTTTCCGCCAAAGAACCTTTCTGAAATGTTCCCTTCTACATCTAACTCCTGCAACAAAGTTCTGATTATCATCTGGTGTTGAGCTAGGAGTTGAATAGCTGAACTTCTACTCACTGATCTTCGATTCTTCTAATTTCTGGTACACGTACTCTTCTTTGCTTTTTTCCCGTGCTATAACAATTATTTCTCTACATTAATACACTAACTTATGATATACATTTCCCTTATGGTCCTTATCAGACTTGAAATTGTTTAGTTCTTATCAGAAAATGAAAGTTTATCTATTCCATTTTTGCTCAGACCATGCATATTTATTTGATGAATTCCAAATTTGATCATCTTTAGATCATGCATGCATATTGATATCTGCTAGCAGTTCAAGAGGGTCTAAATTTCCTCACCAAGAAGACAAAATTTGTCACTAGATCAAGATTTCTTGAAACTTCTGCTTATGATCTTCACATTCTGGTTTCATTACTAACTAATTCGACATCATCAAAACTGAAATAACAGACTTTAACTATTAGAAAAAAACAGCTACATTACTATCGAAATTACTGAGAGAAACAATACGTATTAACAATGCAGCTTTGCCTCTTTGTCCAGTTAGGTATAATGAGCGTTCCAGAATTTACATGTGAAGGCTTTCATGCATGTAGTGGGTTATATGTCTTTATGAGGTGAGGGGATGTAGCTATTGTAGGCTTGGCTAGGGTGGTTATTTTTTACAAGATCAGAGAGAGACTTGCCTGTTTTGTGCTCTGAGCTGTTTGCCGTCACATTTTTGGCGTGGCATTTAGCTTGCATTTTATGATCTTTGGGTTTGCATGTTTGGTTTTCCCCTTTTGCTGATTCCTTCTCCTATATGATGAAACTATTTCCCGTTGCATATCTACTTTTGAAAAAAAAAGTAAGGCTGGTCTTCTGGTGAACAAGAATAGGCATATACAAGTATGTCGTCGAAATTAATGCTTGCCCTTGAATTCTAACAAAAATCTAATGCTCTTTGAACAAAAACTAGAAGAAGTAAAATTAAGAATCAGGAGAGGGGAAAAAAGTTGTGCAGTGCAGAATAGCCCCAACATCTAAAACCAATATTGAGAGATAAAGACCAAAAAGTAATGCACTTCATTCATTATGCCTTTTATGATTTCATGAATTGTTAACCGTAAATTTGGTCATGCAGTATTGTGGTAGTCTGTGTCCCATTCCACCGGTGGCTGTGTGTTATTCTTGGTCCGATGTCATCAACCTATTTCCCACATACCTAACTATATGGATTTTGGTCTGGTTGTTGAGTCAGTATTCATATAGCTAGATATATGCAGTTAATCTGGCGAGTAACACTTTATTCGTGTTTACCCAAAACTTGGCATTCATTGATCATACCTTGTACAATTCAATGAATCGTTAATCTTGAATTCAGTGCTGCAGTATCATGGTTGTCCGTGTCCCATTTCACCGGTGGGTGCACGTCAACCACCGAACTCTTCAACCTGTCCATGGAGGGTTTTACTATCTTCTCCCTATTCAAGGCCGAAGGGTGATTGCTGTTGTTGCACGGTATCGGCTTCCTGGACAATTGTAGTACAAAGCATTCAGTCTCTTCGTGCGCGAGTATGCAGAATTACTGGGTTTGGGTGACAATTTAATATGGGCTGTCCGCGATGATCTGGTTAAATGGTTAGATGCCCTTGTGCATAATTCATTCGTGCGCCATAGTACTCCAGGTAATAGTGTAATTTAACATATAGAATGCATGAAGTTATAGCTTAGAGATGCATCATACTCTTTCTCCCTTTTCATTTTGTAGGTGTCGAGCGGTGCTGGTATATCAAGCAGCTGTCTCAGCTCTATGTCTTCGCACCGGCTATGGTGTGCCCATTTAATTTATGCGTGTTATTATTATGATTGGCTGCTTGCATCCATATGTTATTATTGCTATACTGTCCCTTCTGAAAAGTACATTGTTTCCTCTTGTGCAGTTATTGCCTGAAGGTTTGCGCGCTTCTTTTGAGGGCATTGGTAGGACTACTTGGATTTTGATAAAACATGGTTGCAAAGCTTGGCCTATTGAAGTTGTTGATGGTATGATGCAGAATGGTTGGCGTGAGTTCCGTACAGCTCATGCCTTAACAACTAATTATAGGCTCATTTTAACATGTGAGCGGAGGTGGATTTTCAATGCAATTATTCTCGATCAAAATGATGCTGAAGTGTCGTATGATTGGACAATGTTGCTAAATGAACATTGCCGTGAATTACATGGTCTGCAAGGTAAGCAATTTGAAATTTATAGGTAACATTTGTTATTTCCCTTGGGTTAATATTCATACTATCGTTTCCAAAATCAGGTAATTTTGTAACGGCATGTCTGCCATCAACATTTCGACATAATCTCCCACTGTTGAAATCTGGATATTGGTACATGCCCCAGACAAATCATCTCCAGGTATCCCTTAAGTCTTTATGCTTATTATTCATTTTTATTCCAAATATAAAAAACTCGATGCCTTCCTAATAGAATGAATGCATTGTGTAGAACTTTCAGAATAGGCTCCAAACTATACTTGATGATCTAAATTTGGACGAGATTACAGTTCAAATGGGAAATAGAACCTGGTTGATATCTCTTAACAATGGACACCTAAATGATGCTATGTTTAATCAGCTTTTGGATGCTCTGCAACTTCAACTCTTTGATTATGTGTTCATTACTATGTTACCAAACCTTACTGTTAGGCTTATCATCCTTGATGCTACAACTGACAGAGAGAGGATTTATGACTTGCTTTAGTTTAGAGTTTGTTTTTCCTGCTTTTGGGATCTTGTGCAAGGAAGAATGAAGAGTTCATGCATGGCTATGCTTTTTTTGGAGGACCTCACAGTAGTGAGTTTTTGTGTTTACTGCTTTTGTGATGGTGTGTAAGGAAAACTAAAGAACTCCTCCATGACTATGCTTTCGTAACAGAATGAGTACGCTTTTGTTGAAGGCGCTAGCAGTACTGACTTATTCCCCTGTTATCATTTTGGTTCGATTTTGTGCTACTGTGAATTCGTGCTTCCGGATTCTCATAGATTGTAGTACCTGTGTCTGAGCTATTGGAAAGCAATGACCAAAGACAATTTATCAGGCTCAACTGTATCACTATGTGTTTATGAATGTATTACAGGATCTTTAACTAAAAGTCCTCATTGTTCATGCTACTACTGCTAAACAAAGGCTATGTGAATGGTTTTGCCATAAACTTAATGCGTTCTCTAGATTTTACTTACCACAAGTAGGCAAATTCATCTGTTTTGGGCTTCTTCTGTGCAATTTTTCTTCATTATGCTCACGGGAAAACCGAAAAGAAGGGCTATGTGATTATCCAACTGAAGTTTCCAAAATAAATCCACCCACCATCTCCCCAGGCCTCTTAAAACTTACGAAATTTCCTTCACTTAACAAGATGCTTAGACTGATTTCCCTCTTCCTCTTTTGACGTATCTTCATTATGTGCAGCAAAAAAGATGAAAATAAAGAATGTATGTATAGTCTTCCATCCGAATTTTCCAAAAAAATCCCACATCAACTGGACTTCTTTCCCCCCTCACAATGGAGGCATATAATTCTATGGATGCACAGACTTTCCCACTACATGCAAAAAGCAGAATAGTCATTATGCAGACAGTAATTAAAGTTCTTTAGTGTTACTTACTCCACTGCTTTGGTCTGCATTATCTCCTTAAACCTCTTACAATTTACCACCTTTTTACCTTCTGAATTTAGCTTCCACTTCCTCTCTTCCTCGCTTGATATATGTCCATTATATATCCAGAGGAAAAATGAAAAGAAGAAGTCTATGGTATTCCAATTGAACTTTCCAAGAAACTTCCACATCACCTTCACCCCTTCACTCTCTCACAAAGAAAGCACGTAATTCTTTACATGCAGAAACCATTGAGTGTTACTTACTCCACAGTGCCAGCCTCCACTATCTTCTTAAACCTCTTACAGTTTGCCACCTTTTTATCCTCCCACTTAAGCTTCCACTTTCTGACTTCAATCAACTTTGGTTTCTCCGTAAACAAAAGCATGACTTCCTCACTTTCTAAGTCTGCTACACACAGTTTTATCTCCTAAACTTTGTATAACCTTTAGGCCATGCAATTTCACACTGGTGAGACTCTTGACAGTAAGAATTGTTCCTCATGAAAAACTCTGGATTTCTGCTGTTGGTGATCTAGCAGTTTGGTCCATCATTTGCGTTTTCCTAATTCTCAGAGCTCTAGAGATTTCCACTATCTGGTATATCTAATCTATTCTCATTTCTCTTACCTTTAATTACTGCTACTTAATCTCCAAAAACTCCTATTCTTATGCTGCTTTATTATAATGCAAATCATATTCTTCACTTTTGTTGCTGAAACACAGTTCCAGTTCGTGCACATAGGATTCCTTTGGATTATGCATGCCTAGCTATACCACGTATTGCCGTTACATTTGCTTTACATTATTCATCTACTCTACTTTTCTTCCCACGCTTTTACTGTAAATAGATCCTAGATTTCCTTTCTTGCATTTTGTCTACTAATTCCTATTATGTTTTGCCTGTTACCTGATACATGCATTTCACGCATATATCTTTTCTTGACATCATGCATGATCATAATTTGTCCTATGAAATATATTTCTATATCCGTAATTTTATTCCCATGCCTTTACAGTCCAAAAATATTTGATTTTCCCTGCTGTGTACTTATAGTGTTGACTGTTGATGTATAGATTATAAATGATTAGTACATTGAATAGCATTGTTGTCTCATCTTGCTTTCTCGCGTAAGTATGCACCATCTGTTATGCTTGGCCCTAAACTAGCCTCTTTTTATTAACTTAATCTTAAGAAGAATAAGGAGAGTTCTTCACACTCCAGATTTCTCTACAAAAAAATAGAACTTCACATCAGCTATAATATGTCTGTCTTGAGAAGTGACTAATGACTGCATGCAGATTTTTACATGTTCTACTTATAGTCTTGACTGTTCATACATAGATTACAAATGATTACTACATTGAATAGCAATGTTGTCTGATTTTGCTTTCATGCTTAACTGTGCACCATCTGCTGTGGTTAGCCCTCTTCCACTCTTTGGAAATGAAAATATCCACCAGCTAGACATATCGTTTCTCCCTCTTTGTCTTATATGAATTCTTACCCTATATTAATTAGTACATTAACTTACCATACACATTACTGGTATGCTACTCATTAAACTACACTTCATGCCAGAGAATCAAACTTTACCTCTCTGATATCTCCTTACAGCATAGATGTTTATTCAATTTATTTGAAATTCCATTCTGTTTATATCCAAAGATAATCAGGTATGCCTCAACTACTATAAGATACTAATCTAACTATAGACCCTTGGTATTCCCATAGCATTTAGACAAAAATGCCTCCAAAAAAACGTGCCAGAATTCCATATTCTGAATTATCACAAGAAGAAAAAGATAGGTTAAATACGAGAAGGAGAGCTTTATATGCAGAACGAAGAACCAAAAGAGAAAATACACTCATTCCAGTTGAAATACAAGAACAAGTTAGTGCAGAAGAAAACATTGAGTCAAGCTTAGCACAGAGCTATGTAGCAGACAATACTTCCACAGATCAGCACATGCTGGATGGCTGTAATCCTACTACTATAGATTCTTCCACACTGCCATCAAGTTCAAGAAATCCTGATGAATGTATGATACATACTAACCCTATATGCTTGGTTCAATCCAAAAAATCCAATTACTAATATAAATTCCGTATTTAACGTTCCAACTTTGTACAGGTATGTTATATGACATCTCGATAGGTATGACCATAAACCTTCGTCTTACTCATTCCAATTACAAAACACAATTGGTAATTTGATAAATTCAAATATAGGTGTAACAGTAGGCACTTTCATGCCTACCACAAGGACACCACATCGACCTATCCCAACTGAAGCATTCAAACTACCAACAGTACAAAACTGTCGGCATTGTGCTGCCAAAAGATTTCCTTACGAAACAGCAAGATTTTGTTGCTCTGGTGGAGAAGTTTCCCTTTATCCAATTGCTATTCCTCCTGAACTTCAACAGTTATACTCGGTTTTGGGCCCAAACTCAGCTCATTTTCTCCAATACATAAAGCCCTACAATGAGATTTTGGCATTTACATCAATGGGAGTGCATCTAGATCCAGCATATGCCAAGCGAGTTAATGGCATTTATACTTTCCGAGCACAAGGCCAAATCTATCATTTCATTGATAGTCTATATGCTTCGGGGCAAATGCCATCATATCTACAGCTATATTTTTATGACACACAAAAGGAAGCTGAACTCAGGAGAGGTGATAAAGACAAATTGCAGCCATATATTATCTCCACATTGATCAATGTGTTGCAAGCAAATCCATATTCCCAATTCTTCCGTAGTCTTAGTCATCTGCCAAATATTGACCAATGCCAAATCATATTAAAAGCTGATCCTAAAGTAGAAGATCAGAATGCTTTGCCGCCAACTGTGCCACAAGTTGCTGCCATTTGGGTAGAAAATGAGGACACCCCAGAATTGCAAGAACGCGATATAATTGTCCAGAAGCATGATGGCCATAGTCAGACAATCAGCTATTACTATGGTTGTTACGATTCTCTTCAATATCCACTCTTGTTCCCATGTGGTGAACCAGGATGGCATCAGGGGATCAAAAAAATTAAGCCATCAAGTACCTCACAGGCTTGTTTGGACCAAGGCAAAGTCTTGCCACAACACTCATCAACAGCAGAAGAATTAATAGCAAATAAAGCAGCAGGTAAATTCTACTACTTTCCAGATTCACTCCATTATCTTATCAATATGTCTCAATTTATACCAAAGCTCAAATTATGTCATTTGTTCAGTCCGACAGGAAAATGAACGCAAAGGCAACATGGTTTCAGCACGAGAGTTCTATGCATACAGATTGCAGATCAGAAGAAACAGCAACTCAATACTATTAGAATCTGCACGGCTGCTACAACAGTTTACAGTTGATATGTATGTCAAGATTGAAACTTCAAGGTTAGACTACTTCAGAAACAGACAAGAAAAGATCCGAGCAGATTTATACCAAGGAATTGTCAATAGCATCGGACATGGTGAGTCTGATCCTGCTAAGATTGGAAAACGGATTGTTCTCCCAGGTACTTTTATTGGAGGACCAAGGGATATGAGAAAACGATATTTAAATGCCATGACATTGGTAGAGAGGTATGGCAAACCTGATCTCTTCCTCACAATAACATGTAATCCAAATTGGCAAGAGATCAAGAATGAAATGAAACCACATGAAGAAGCCCAAAATAGACCAGATTTGTTATCTAGAGTGTTCAGAAGTAAACTCGAGCATTTAAAAAAGAAATAGTAAAGAATCAGCTCTTTGGTCCAGTGGCAGCATATACATTTGTCGTTGAATTTCAGAAGAGAGGTCTCACCATGTGCATATGTTGATAATTCTTAAGAAGCTCTTCAAACTCGACACGATTGACAAGGTTGATGCATTCATTTCAGCTGAAATACCAGATAAAAAGAAATATCCTCATCTACATGCAATCGTCCTAAAACACATGATGCATGGACCATGTGGAGAAATGGATATGACAAGAACATGCATGCAAAAAGGAAAGTGCAAGAATCATTATCCAAGAACTCACTGTGCAGAAACTTCTATTGATGCTGATGGCTATCCAATATATAAAAGCCGTCTAACTGGTGAACAGGTGGAGATTCGTGGCCATATCCTCGACAACAGATGGGTCGTTCCATACAATCCTTATTTGTTAGCTATGTTTGACTGCCATATTAATGTTGAAGTATGCTCCACTATCAAAGCAGTCAAATATCTCTACAAATATATATACAAGGGGCACGACAAGATCATCTACCGCTTGGTAACATCAAAATTCCCTCAAGATATTGATGAGATCCAACAATACCAAGCAGCAAGATGGATATCACCACCAGAAGCAATCTGGCGAATATATCGCTTCGCTCTCCACGAAATCCGACCAGCTGTTATAACTTTGAAACTACACCTAGAAGGTTGCCAGTTGATACAGTTGAAGAAGGACACAAATCTACATAACATAGCTGATAATGAGTTCATGTCAAGAACAATGCTAACGCAATTTTTTGGATGAACGCGCATAATGATAAAGCTAAATCATTAAAGCTATTATACAAAGACTTCCCACAGCACTTTGTATGTAATGGTTCATTCAGGACATGGACAAAACGAAAACAACAAGAAGTCATTGGCCGGATCGTCACAGCAAATCCAACTGAAGGTGAACGATATTATCTCCGATTATTGCTCACCTACATCCCAGCACCTACCTCTTATGCACATCTCAGAACAATCAATGGAGTCACCTTCAATTCATATAGAGAAGCAGCTATTAGCCATGGTTTATTACAAGATGATAACAGCAATGAAAAATGTATGGAGGAAGCATGCTTATATAGAATGCCATTATCACTGCGGCAACTATTCTCCACTATCCTTGTTTATTGTGCTCCAGTGAATCCATTAGAGTTATTCCTCAAATTTGAAGATGATATGATAGAAGATTATGTTTCCATGCAAAAATTAACCAAAGATGCTGCACGACAAGTTTTACTTCAAGCACTTAATGCAGAGCTTGAATCTATGGGCAAGAAGCTAGAAGATTTCCAATTATCCCATCTTCTTACTTCTGATTCGACAAACAAAGGAATGCCAAAGGAAGTCTAGGACGAAATCAATATTCAAATATCAGAAGATGATCTACAAGCCCCAAATTTGTTCAATCTAGAACAAGCAACAGCTTACAATGAAATTCTAACTGCTGTTCTCAGTCGATCTCCAAAAAGCTTCTTTATCTATGGTCCTGGAGGTACTGGCAAAACATTCCTTTACCGAGCCTTGCTTGCAAAAATCCGTTCACAGCATTTAATTGCGCTAGCAACAGCCAGCTCTGGGGTCGCAGCATCAATTTTACCAAATGGGAGAACAGCCCATTCCCGCTTCAAAATCCCAATAAATGGCGATGGGAAACTCTGTTGTAGCATTTCAAAACAGTCTGGTCTCGCTACTCTTATCAAAGAAGCTGTACTTATCATTTGGGATGAAGCATCGATGGCCAAAAAGCAATCAATCGAAGCCTTGGATTACCTCCTACGTGACCTGACAGAAAATGATTCACTATTTGGAGGGAAAGTTGTCGTTCTAGGAGGCGATTTCCGGCAAGTTCTACCTGTTATACCCAAAGGAACAAAGACTGATTGCATTAATGCAAGCTTGGTCAGATCATACATATGGCCAGGCCTCACCAAATTCAAGCTAAGGGAAAATATGCGAGCAAAGACTGACCCAGCATTCAGTGCATACATTCTTCGAGTTGGAAATGGTCTGGAGAAACAAAATGAAGCGGGAGAAATAAAGTTGCCACCATCCCTAATGCTAGAACCAACCACAAGGATCGAACCTTTGGATTACCTAAGCCAATTTGTTTTCCCCTCCTTCCATCTACACAACATCGACCCGCTTTCTTTAACCAACTCAGCCATTCTCACTCCCAAAAACCAAGCAGTTGATGAAATTAATGAAGCAATGATTGCCAAATTCCCAGGGAAAGAGCAGACATACTTAAGTTTCGATGAGGCATCTGATCCTACTCAACAAGGACTCTATATTGACTTCTAAATTCTGTAACTCCTCAAGGAATGCCAACTCATCATTTGAGATTGAAGAAGAACAGCCCAATTCTGCTTCTCCGAAACATAAATCCTTCCCAAGGATTATGTAATGGTACAAGATTAATATGCAAAGAATTCAAGAGTCATTTGATTACTGCTCAAATAGCAGTAGGTGAGCGAAAAGGCACTACAATTTTCATACCAAGGATCCCTTTGCAGCCAAATGATCCCCAACGTTACCCAGTCCAGTTCACACGGCGCCAATTTCCTGTCAGAACATGTTTTGCCATGACCATAAATAAAGCTCAGGGTCAAACATTAACTACTGTTGGTGTATACCTGGCTGAACCAGTTTTTGCTCATGGACAACTCTATGTCGCTTTATCTCGAGCAACAACAGTAGCCAAAATACGAGTGCATCTCAAGCAATCAGAAAATCTCCTATTACCATGCTACCGCACTAAGAATATTGTATACAAAGAGCTCCTAGATGAAGCTGATTGCTTATAGTTATACCAGATAAGTTATCACAAAAAACATAAATACATAAATAGTGAACGAACAAAAAGGTATATTTCATATCATTCATCCATTTATCCATTCAATTGCATGCTATTCACCACTTACTTCCAGTGATTGTATTGAGAATATTCTAACTTTTACAATCAAATTAACGTACTATCGTGTTCAGTTTAAATCCAGCTCATTTCTAATCTTATTATTGACTCTATGTGCTCCAATGCATCTTAACTTGACAGGACTGGATGGCTCCAAATATCATACCACTGAAGAATGTCACCTTGACAAGCAGGAACTACACAGTACAAGCTATGGTGATTGAGAAAAATATTCCAAGAATGTCAAAAAACAGCTCTTCTCTTTATCAAAGGATCATGTTGCAAGACAGAGAGGTAACACTTAGAAAAAAACTCAATAAACATTCCTTCCACACATACAAATATAAATCCTTTACCAATTTAACTCCTCTGTTAGAACAGGGAAATAGAATGCAGGCTACAATCTTTGGATACAACATCAAAATTTTTGAAGGTTCACTGAAGCTGTATCATGTATATTCAATAACAAATGCTACAGTTAGCAAAACTCTGGATATATTCCGCTTTCTACAAAATCCGAACCAATTGCATATCAATGCGGACACACCAGTTGAAGAAATACAAATTGATGGACTCACAATGAGGACGATGCAATACAACTTTACTCCAATCAGCGCTCTCCCACAAATCAAACAGCCCGATCCAAAACTAGGTAAGCCTCCACTCTAACAAATTCACATAAATAATAAATGATTCATATCTTCATTGTATTACAGATGTCGTATTTGCAATTCTCAATGTTGGACCACGCAAATACATAAACTATTCATATGTCGTGGATGTCCGAATAGTCGATCAAAGGTAATAGTACATAAAAATAGAAATACTGACTTATGCTTACAAAAGGAACATTACTAACAACATTACTATGCAATCTTGCTAGCCTCCAACCGTCAATTCTATCACTCTGGGACCAATTCTCTGAATATGAAGCACCTGCAATGGCAAATTTACCAGGGACTTTCCCAGTGGCAATTGGTCTGCGACTCAAAACTTCCAAATACTACGGTACTGTAACCCTTTCTTACATGAGCTGTGGAGTATTTCGGACTTGCTTTGTTTTCTTTTCCCGCAGACTGTAGCTTCTTCAATTGTTGCTCTTCAGTTTTTTGTCAGTCTATTCCTGTCTGTCTATCTAATCTGGGTTATTTTGTTAGGGGTTCATGGTTTTTGAATTAACTCTGGTATTCTCTTTCATAGATTTCACGGCCTGCTGTATGTCTGAGTCCTTCTATTGTGTCTTGTGTCTTCAGTGAATCATTCTTCTCATTTATTCACTTACCACAGTTATTTACATTATGGCTACACATCAAGATCAATAAGTTTCAATCAACGAAATTCTCATTTCCTTGTTTATAGTTGTAGATAACAGGTTCCTTTTCCTCTCATATTGCTATTTCTTCACGTCAGTCCTATCCCAAAGTTTTCATGCATGTCAAAATCATTCTTCTTCATGATCTTCAACCTCCAGATATCTATGAGTATATTAAGTTTACATATCTATGACTATATTGGAGTTTATCTATTGCTCTGCCAAGTAACTATTAGTGCCCCAGTCAACTTTTCATTCAGCTCCAATTGGCTTGCAAGATCATTTCAGTTAACTCCGTTGTCACTTTGTTCTGCTTCTGAGATATTTGTATCATTTGCCCATGTTCCTCACCATAACTGCCAATATTCTAGAGATGTAGATCTTTGATTGTAATGCTGCCTTCCCCATTTCCTTTTAATCTTGCAAACTATTGTACAGGAAGAACACTTGCAACACGAAACACATCAAGTTTCATCTTTGACACAGTCATACCAGAGGCAACTGCACTCCAGTCATGGTAACTACTATAATACTTAAGCAACCAAAGACCTGCCACAATATCATTGTCGCAATTCAGAGAACACCAACTATATACTCTATTAATTTATTCCTAACTATTACAGGGCTCTTGCAAATACAGCAAAACTCAGACAATTGGCAGCAACAGAACCAGGACAAGTTCCAATACCAAGACTAGAAGAAGATGCAGCAGATGATACCATCAAAATCTCGAACCTGCCCATATCAGTAGAAAAGGTACTCATAGATCTATTGCCCTGTCAATTGTTGAATAACTTAGCTATTGCTTCAATGAATAATATGTCGCCTACCCTTTTTCCCTATTATGAACTACAACTATACAACCAGCTAACCACTCATCTGCAGAAATTATTTACCAAAGCATCTTGACCTCTTAGATTTCTTTACGTAAGCATTATACATCATAATAGCTATACAAATGAAGTAGAAACATCATTCACAGTCAATTTTCACCAAACAAGATGACCACCATTCCCTACCTGCTTAGAGCTGATCAACTCTCTAAAATCCTCTATCACTCTGATCTATAACTTGATCATGCATTATCTTGCAATGAGGCATCACCTACTACGTATCAATCAATATCCTACTTACTAACTATAATCATCTATAACTGGGGAGCATCAATACATATGGCTTGTACTTCTGCTTTTTCCTTCCATAAGCTAACATTCTACATACTAACCTCTTAAATGCCAAAGCTCATTACAATCTATTTATCTTAAACCTTGTCTACTTGTTAAACAAACTAACCCTAACCATCCTTCCCTATTCCTCTTGTGCAGACACAATACCTCAATGTGCAAGCTACGGCGACAGTCACTGATTTCACACAAAACTTCTATTACCTAGCTTGCTCAATCTGCAAGAAAGCAACAAAAGCATATGAAAATGAAGATTTCTGGTGCAACTACTGCAACCAAAAAGTCGCAGCACTCACAAAGTAAAAATCCCTCCCTCCACCTTCATATGATTCTCATTCACAGCAACAGAACTACACTAAATATCCATTATTTACAGGATCAAATTCAACATCCAGCTCACAGATCCAACTGGAACAATTGAGGCAACAGTCTTCTCAGAAATAGCAGCAGAGTTCTACAACATCTCAGCAACAGATACAATTGATGTAAGAAAAACAAACTTCATACATTCAGAACAAACTCAACTACTTTACATTACAAAATTTCCTAACCACCAACTAAATACAGGGACAGCTCACCCTCCCAGTGCTCCATATGCTAGCTGAACCAAAGAACTGCATCGTCACATTGAAAGCATATATGCACAGCTATGCCGGAATCAGGCAATTGAAATTCACCGTCCATGCCATCTCTCTTGATAACAACATGCAAGCAACAGATCGCTCAGAGGCACTCCTTGCTCTACCGCCAAACACTCCGAACAAAAGAACCAAAAAAACGGACCACACTTCAACCAGCTCAGCCTCCAACCGAACAACTGACACACCAACAGACAGCTCACCAGCAGCTGAACAAACTCCAAGCAGCCCCAACACAGACAAGTGATCATCTTCCACCAGCTCCAGCACTTCTCAACCTTTTGGCATGAAGGAGTCACAGACCAAGAACTTTTGCTTTATCTAAGTACAACAAACTCTACCTTTTGCTTGGTCTATCCCTTTAGCAATTGTATAAAAACCCCTGTACCCAAGGTAATCCAAGAAACAAAACAACTTCAGCTCTTGTCTTCAGCACAAAAACTTATCAAAATCATAACTACTACAACTAACTCCTTGTATTCATACACTTAACCAAATCTATTCCAACAAAAAACAAAACCGTCTATGCAACGGGCATGACTAACGTGCTATGCACGTTGGCATGCACCTAGTGTTTCCTACATTTTGCATTTACATTTAGAAATCATGTCGCTAGTTCCTTGTTTCATGACTTTGAATGATTGTAGTTCCTTGTTTCATGGCTTTCAATGATTGTTGTTACAATACCAATCACTAAAATAAAACCACCACTAGCATAAAGTCCATGTTATGCACGGAACAGATTGAAAAACCTGATCAATGAAAAAACTGCACTCTGTTGGGTCCAGAGATTTAGGTCATGTTCCGTTAAAGTTCTTAATTTTTAAGTATTTATTTTTCGCTTTACGAGACAAGTTATTCTCTCACAATAAATCACCTTTAATTCAAAACATATGTACTTATTTAGTAGAACACACCCTTATTTAGCTATTCAAAAACACAAACACCGTCAAATACTCCGGCTTATTTGTTCAATTTAACTAAATATGTCTTTACACTCCAATTAGACTACAATCCCAAACAACTAAGCTGGCATATATGTTGCTACACTCTCCACAGTATTGCTCCTTTTGTCGGCATCGATCCTGCATAAATAAGGGTACGTACCACATTAATAAATCACTCAAAATATTATAACTGTTCGATAACAAATTTGAATCAATTTAATACTATTGCTAACCTTTGTAATAATATATACAAACACTCCTCGATCAGACCAATCCACATTGAGCACAAATGTCACACAGGGAGCACGATTCACTTCATAGGGATTATTCGGTACTGGTAATTAATATGAATGTATAGGCACGCTCTTTATAGTACTCCTATATAAAGTTAAGATTTTCTTTTACAAGAATATTAGAATCGTTTTAAGGGAAATCCTCCTGTCATGGACATGTAAGCATGATATACGCCCTCTTTAGTTTCCTCGGGCGTTTCGACTAAGATTTTTGAGCAACAATATATGTCATTTTACCAATTTTTTTCACACTAATTAACAAGTTTTGGCATTTTAGCATCTTATTCTTAGTAATCAACAAAATCAAATCACAATCAACAACTCATTCAGCATCTTGTTCATTCCCACTAATCAACTACTTATTGGTGGAAACAACTAATAATTTGTCAACATCATCTTCTCCTTAACTTATTTCCCTACCAAAAACACCGCCTAATTTATACGTAACATTTTGCATAAAAATTCACATATACCATCGATCTTCAAATAAATTTGATTTTTTTTTTCGGTGCTGAAATAATTAAATTTTTATCTGCATAGTAATAGAATTTGCCACCGCACTCAAATGGTATGGACAAAAAAAAAAAACACTTTTAATTTACATCACCTTTCCACACCATGGAGATAAGAGCACTGAGAGAATCCACTAGATAGTGTCCTTTTGAGAGAGAGGGCCAGTCCCCCATGTGGCTTTGGGTGTTCCGGTTTATTACGATCCGTACAGTTACAAACCCTACTTTTGACCTTAATCTCCTTCAACTCTTTTAAGGAACATCATAATTCATATTTTAAGTTTTTTTTATTTATATTAAAAAAAATCTCTGCTTTATTTATAAAATTGATTTTCTGTGTAGTACGACAAAATGCAATCAAATTCGTCCGAGAAAGTTCAATCGGGCAGCTGGGCCATCATGTTGACATTCCAGGAACCATAATTATGCAAATCGGAATTTTTTTATAAAAAGTTTTTCTAAAAAAATGTGTCAAATATACTTTTTGTTATATATCAAGGGAGAGGCACCGCATTTGTTATGTTTAAGTGGGCATGGCAAATGGATGCAGGTGATGAACTTCTCTGCAAGGCTGCTAAGGCCCAGTTTTGCTAAGATTTTTATATTTTAAATATTAATTTTTTACTTTACGAGACAGGTGATTCTCTTATATTATAATACATCACTTTTAATTCAAAAAATAAGTTTTTTTTTTTTTTGGGTACATAAGCTTGGTAAGATTGAAATCAACAACGTAGTACTCGGCGAACATTAAAAAAAAAAAATCAAAGCAAGAGTTGATTGGTGTTGGAGCTCATTGTTGATCAAGATCCTTTAATTTTGACTACTAAACAAAATACTGTAGTTTCGAAAACGGTCCACACCATTCAAAGATACTTCATACGTGGGAAACAAGTCCGAAACCAATGGGCGGCGATGGTCGCCTTCATGAATCATACTCCTATAGGGTACGTATGAAAACAAGAGAAAAAGTGGTTTGTACTTGGCAATAACAACAAAACATCACGGAACTGAGAGTACAATTGAAAGTTCTGGAGTGCAGCTACACGGAGAGAGAGAGAGAGAGAGAGAGAGAGAGAGGAGTGGCGCGTTTGGTGGAACAAAACCAAAAGAGTTACGGTACTAATAAGATTATGACCGACAGAGAGAGAGAGAGAGAGTGAGAGAGAGTGGCGTTTGGTGGAACAAAAGCAAATTAAAGAGTTACTACTATTAGATTATGACAGGAGGATCGGAGAATCCCCATTGTGTAAAAACACTTGTGGTGAAGTTAGTCATTTTGGGACATCATGACCCTGTTTTGTTTTGGTATTTTTGATTTTGATTTGTAGGTAATGATGCAGAGAGAGAAATAGAGTAATGATTGAAAATAAGAATAATAATTAAAAAAAAATACAGAGAAAAATGAGAATAATGATTGGAGAGCAATAGGATAATAATTAATTAGAATTTAAAATCCAAAACTCTTAAACGAACGACGTCCATGTTTTTGCCTTTTTTGTGCAATTTTCTTCATCAACCACCATCAAAAAATCTTGGGAAAATTTTTTGGTTCAATTTTCTTCATCAATCACCATCAAAAAATCTTCGGAAAATTTAAAAATATTCTCCAAACTTTGACCTCAGTATCTATTAGACTTTCATACATTAAAAAATTTCAATTTTACATCTAAACTTTTGTTCCGCTAGTCAAATAGATCAATTCCATCAAATACCATTAAATTGATAACCAAAATTGCTAATAGGGTTGTTTCCCGTTAAATAGATCCCCCCCCTCACAAACACACACACACACACCCCCCACCACAATCCCCTCCACTGCTGCTGCCACCACCACCACCTTCTCAAATTAGGTCAACTTGAAACCCTAACTTAGATTTCTACTCTGATCCAATTCAGAACTCATTACTCCTCCCCACCGCCCTAATTCAAGAAACACTTGCTTCTCCCTCCACCTCCCACCTCTTTTCTCTCTCATTCTTGCTCTCATTCCTCTTTATTGAAATTAAGGCTTTGTTTGGAACTTGTGAAAAGGAAAGAAACGGAAAGGAAAATAAAAGAGAGGAAAAATGGGAAGAAATTGAATTATTTTCCCTTATTTGATTAAAGAAAGAAAATGAAAAGAAACTATGAAGAAAATAATTTTCTCTTGTTTGGCTTCAAGGAGGAAATCAGAAAGAAAAGAAATTTTTTTTTACCTACCATCACATTATAAATTCAAGAGCTTTCCTTTCCTTTCTTTTTCCTTTCTCCAGACTTAGTTTTCTTTTCTTTTTCCTTTTTATTTTCTTTTCCTTTTCCTTATATAGGAACTAAACAACTCCTAAGGAAAATTTTTTATTTTCCTTTTTTTTCTTCCACTTTCCATAGGTTCCAAACAGGTCCTAAGTGATCAAATTCTCCACAGCAAAGGCGTTCTCGCTCGAGCCCCACCAAATCCAATCACCGACACACTAACCGGCTTCAACGAATTCGAACCCGCCCCCCGAACCACGCTCTGAGCCCCTTGCTCAACCAAACCCTTAACCTCCCTAAATCACCACACAATTTTGATGTGGCGGTGTTCTCCAAATACAAGAACAACCCCAACGATTTGCGCCCCTTGGTGAACGTGAGCCTCTTTGATGGGTCTTCTATGTACTTGGAGATGATAAAGTCTCTGTAGTCCCTGTTGATTTTGGGGGTTCGAGTGATTGAGGCCCCATCGAATAATTTGTGGAGGTGGTGTCTCTCGGTGTTGTGGATGTCATTTTAGGAGAAGCCTGGAGAGAGAGGGAGGGAGGGAGGGAGAAGGGAGGGGGGGTGTTAATTAGGGTTAGAGAGATAAATTGAGACGAAAGAGAGATGGAAAAGGGGTGTGGTGGTCGTTGGGGGTGAGAGAGAGAATAAACACCAAGTCCGCCTTTAAGGGGGAAAAAAAATGTTGTTATCAATTTATGGGGTATTTTGAAATTTTTCCTAAAATCTTCCATTTCTCAAGATGATGGGCCGCTCAAATAGTTTACTTCGAGAATTTTTGTTATGTGTAGTAGTTTTAAGCAAATTTAAATTTGTACATATTTTTCATGGCTAAATGCAATTTTCATACTTCTCTCCCTCTCTCTCTCTTTTTGATCCGATACTTTTCTCTTAGATAAATGCAATTTATATTACATTTGCTTTGAGGATTTTCTTATGTGTAGTAGTTTTGAGCATTACATGACAAAATATAAATCGCATTAGTAATTAAGTAGAGTGTCAAACCATTTTCGTAAAATAATTCTAAACTTTTACTAGAGTCAAGCCAATGAAAACTCACTAAGAGTGTATTTTAGCTAAACTAAATAGACTACAACTCGTGTTTTACGAATTTCTAAGCAAATCATTCTCCTTTAATTAGATTCATCAACTAAAATACCAGCTTGCAAAAACATTAACTATTGCCATTAGTCTGTAGTCCAATAATATAGAAAAAAACGCACCACGTTAACGTAAACCACTAAGAGTACTACTATCTGCACAGAAGCCGCCCATACCGAAATCGTACCGACGGCCTCGGTCGGCCGTCTCCGGCCACCGGACGGCCGATCCGAGCCGTCCAAAAAATTTTAAAAAAAAAACCGAGGGGCCCCACGCGGGAATTAACGGCATCCGATGCGTGTAGGGTGGTTGGATCAAGCACCCATTTTTTTCGTGTATATACACACATGTATATACACACATGTATATACACGAAAAAAATGGGTGCTTGATCCAACCACCCTACACGCATCGGATGCCGTTAATTCCCGTGTAGGGCCCCTCGGTTTTTTTTTTAAAAAATTTTTGGACGGCTCGGATCGGCCGTCCGGTGGCCGGAGACGGCCGACCGAGGCCGTCGGTACGATTTCGGTATGGGCGGCTTCTGTCCTCATATCTTTACTGAAATATAATTAATTGAAAATGCTGAAAAAATGTAGAAGAGTGGAATTAGAAGAACTTTATTCACCGCACATAATTGTAGACTTCATTAATTTTTAATAATTCGTACAGTCAATTTAGCAGGGAGAAATTCGTATAGTCGATCTCAAAGGGAAAAGACTCTCCAAAAAGGATAAGGTGGCAAAAGATCTCAACATCTAGTAGTTAGAGCATCCGCATTGTAATAATCAAATGGATGTGAATAAGCAAACTTAACAATAATGCTAAAAAAAACACCTCACATTGTAATAAGCAAAGTTATAAGTCTTTTAGCAAATAATCAAATTCCATCCATTCCATAACCAAACTTAACAACTTTTATCAATAACCAAAACTCAATAACCAAACCCAATAAGGAAACTCAAAACTCAATAACTCAAAAACACCCCTCATTGGAATCGTCTCATCGAGACGAATAATTTGGTGTGATCGGATGCGTGATTGAAACTCGTTTGCGATTGGACCTAGGTGCATTGTGTATTTTGGGATTTTTTTTTGGTTAGGGATGCAAAAATAACCAATGTGGAGATATAGGTTGTCAAGTTTGATTATGAACTAAATGGATAATCAAATGCTTACGTGGCACATTTTGATTATTGATTTTGATTATTCCCATTGCAGATTTGGTTCTATCACTGAATTTAGGTGGCGTTCGTAAAACGTACACTTTTTGCACTTTTTCTTGTTTTGTATTTATTCAATTTTTGTTTTTGACTTTGTTAGTTTGGTGATTCAATTTTTTGGTTTTTTGATTCATCCCGTTAAGACGAGTCGAAAAAGTAAAAAATTATGACTTTTATCCAAATATTTTTAAAAATATCCACAGAAAAAAAAAAAGGCCCAAAAACCCAACTTTATCGTGGATATTTGAAAAATAAACGCAAAATTTTTTTGAATAAGAACAAAATAAGAAAAAAAAAACCAATAAACTTGACAAAAAAAATATTATTATTTGTTTTTGCTTTTCAAAAAACTGAAAAAGTCACACCTTTTTTTTTGTATTTTCCAAGATCTCGGATTTATTACAGTACTAAAGATTTGCCAATTCCAGCAAAATGGCAGACCAACAATCAAACAGGTTCATGACTAAAAAAACCTGCTGTCGGCTTCTTTTTTCTTACTTGTTAGACCAAAAAAGTGTTGCCAATGGTCTTTCAATTTCAGAATATGCTGCTCCTAACAACCAACTCAAAGAGACCGACGCACGCATCCATCACACTCGAGAGGGAGTCGGTAGTTTTCATATTGCGGGTGGTGAAAACTCACTCGACTTAAAAAATCTTTTACGTCTTTCATCTCTGATCTCGAAGTTCCATTGTGTTTATCGTGCTCCTATCAAGTACAGTTTCGCGAAAGAAGTAATACGCACAGATCGTCCAGTTTATTCATCTAGTTGACTTTACCGTGCACGTAAAAATCCACGCTGGTTGGATATTGATAGTCACATAATTTATATATATAGCGTTTGTCTTGAAATTTTTTCCAAAAATCATTTTGTTCATATTGATACCAAGAAAATAAACATTTCAGATCACTTTAATTTTTAGGCATGGGCCCTGTTTGGACGGGGGATATAGCCTCCCTGATTTCTTTTCACCCCTGATAAAGGGGCATAAGTCCCCATATCCACCATTTGGAAGCCCAAAACTTATCCGGCTGTGAAGGGGTTGAGGGAGATAACTTTTGGGCAACCCCCCAGCCCAAAAATTATTCAACTGTGGATGGTTGTATATGGACGATTGTGCCCCTCCTTATCCCCTCCCGTTCCATCTCTGCAACTAACCTTCATTTTTCATTTTTTTAAAAACAAAGAGAGAGATAGATGATGGAGGGGGGGGGGGGGGAGACACCTGTTATTGCCATTGCCGGAGTGCTGTCGCGGGAGCCATCGTTTTGCCACTGCTGAAACCCTTCGGTTTCATGGGGAAGAAGAGAAACAGAATAAAATAAAAAAAGAAAGGTTGGGTAAAAGTAATAAAAAAAGAAAGGGGAAACGTTGGGAAAAAGATCCACATGGGTTTTAACTATATTTTTCCATATTAATTTTAAAATTTATATACTTATTTTAAAACATAATCAAATTTAACACTGCATATGGACAAAATAGTCATTCGACAGGTTTTTCCATCATCCACCCTTCTTATCCCCCCATTCTATAAACCATTCAAATGAAGTCAAATTTTATCCCCCTCTTTAATACTCCATCCAAACTATGTACTATTTTATTCTCCCTCCATAAACCATCAAAATTAATACCCCATGCTGTCTTATCCCCCTTCACATTTTTTACCTGCATCCAAACAGGCTCTTGAGATGAGACCGAGGAGCGGCAGGGCCCCAAGTCCCTTATCTCTCCTATATTTTTTATTCACTTTCTCACTTTTAATAGTATGTACGCAACAGGCAGAGATTTACTAGGGGTGTTTGGTTGGTCAATTTTTACATTTTCGAATTGTCATTTTTGGAGTTTGAGTGTTTGGGAAGAAGAGAGAAAATGGATTTTGAGAAAATGGATTATCCAATTTGATGTTTCTAAAAAGAAATGGAGAAAGTGGGTGAGAGGAGCTTTTCCAATTCTAATTTTCCCATTTTCAGATTTACCCATGCCAAAAAGACAAGACTACCCTTTCTCTTTTGGGATTATTCCCACTTTGCCATTTTCGGATTTACCCAGCAAACAATAATTGGAATAAAAGAAATTAATTAAAATTCCCGTTGGACACTTTTCTGTTCATGTAATAACCAATTTCGGCAACTCATTTTTAAAAAATTGATTAAAACATTATTATATACATTTTCTCTCTTTATTAATAACCGGGGGTATAATAGTAAAAAATCAATCCATAATTCATTTTCCTTCTATATCTTCCAAACACTACTCTTACTGCAAAATATATTCTGTACATATCGTCCAAACACTCTGCCAAATACAAAATACATTATGACCATAATCTAAAAAGCCAAAAAGGCAAAAAGTGAAAAATGAAAAACCAAAAAGTTGGCTCCCAAACACCCCCATATGTAAGGCGAATGTAAAGTCTTGGAGGGGCAAATGAAGTAATATCTAGGTTTGGCAAGTTTGAGTTACGTTCTTGGTTTCGGCTTTGTCCTCTTGATTTGCTCTCTTAAGTTTTGGTTTTTTTTTTTTTCTTGGTTCTTTGGATTGTTTCAACTTTCAACGGTTGTTTTGATTTTGTTTTTCATTGTGGTGATTTGATTTGTTTATTGTCTTCCTTTGGGTTTGGTTCTCCGGTGGTGTTTTCCGGTGTACCCGTGATCCGTTAAATCTTTGTAATTTTTTTTCAAAGACTTATAAATTTTTTTGCAGATAAAATCATAGCTATGTACACATTCAAATAGTATTTTATTTTCCCCTATTTTTTTCAATGTGGCAAGTATGATCCAAATTTAAAGAACAGTACGACATTTAATTCATTCTAAACTTCAAATTGATGAATGTTTATACAAAAATCAGGGCATATATGCTAAAATTAAGGATATGATTTGGTCAATATCCTTAATTGTGTAATCTTATTTTATTCCGTAGTTGTAGGATATTTCTATGTAATTTTGTATTCTTTCCTTGTTAATGTTTGTATTATATATATTGTACAACTACGATGAATGGAATTATCAGAAAATTACTCCACAATTGTGTTTATTTTCATGGTATCAGAGCCACCTTCAATCTCCTTTTCTTAAACTCTAGGAATTGAAGTAGGTCCTGTATTCACAATTGTTGGTGTTTCTGTTCATATCATTCCGCCGCAAAATTTTCTTTTAGTGCCACCATGACTGAAGTAAGTGGTGCTAAATCACCAAAGAAGAACGAATCTTCGACTATTGTGTATAGTCTCCATTTGCAGGAAACATCTTCTCTCATCACTCCAGAACGGCTGGACGGTACCAATTATGTGGAGTGGTCTTTGAATGCCCGAAATAAAATCCGTGGGAGAAAACGTTGGGGTTATATTTCGGGTACCAAGGCTGCTCCATTAAATAAAAAGTCAGAAGAGCATGAAGAATGGGAGGATGAAAACTGCTTGGTCAAATCTTGGCTTCTTGATGCGATGACAAAAGATAATCGGTCTCTCTTTCTTCGATTGTCTACAGCGAATAAGATATGGGAGGTAGTTAAAAACACGTATTCAGTTGATCAGGATGCGTCAAAAGCTTATCAACTCATTGCGAGGTATTTTATGTCCGCCAGAATGGAGGTTCTGCTATTTCTTACTTTGGCAAATTACAGAAAATATGGTAGGAGCTTGATGATATTGATGCATGTATTATGGAGCGTGCCAATGATATAGCTATATACACCACGAAGGTTAATTCCGAACATGTGTATAAGTTTTTGGCTGGTCTTGATCCTCATTTAGATGGGGTTCGAGGTCGTGTACTTTCTACAAAAACCCCTTCCTGATATACAGGCGGCTTATGCTATGGTGTGTTTAGAAGCTAATCGCCAGGAAGCTATGCTTGGAGAAAATATTAGAGAAGGGACTGTAATGGCTTCTCGGAAGATGACCATCTCAAAGAAAGGTCAAAAATGTACTCACTGTAATGGTACTGGTCATACGGTGGACACGTGTTTCCGACTTCATGGGTATCCAGAATGGCATCCAAAGGGTAAGAAGGCATCTCATCAGGAAGCGAACTCTAATCCAAAAGCAAATCTAGCCACAACCCTTGCATTCACTGCTAAGTCTGGTATGTCTTTTACTAGAAATAGTGATTGGATAATTGACTCTGGCGCAACAGACCATATGACTTGTGATCGTTATAAGTTTAGTCATTTATCTTCTAAATGCTCCAAAGCCACTATTACCACTGCTAATAGTGTATCCGGTTATTGGAGTTGGTACAGTTCCATTATCTTCCACGTTAGAAATCCAGGATGTCTTATTTGTGCCATCGTTAAATTGTAATATTCTCTCTGTGAATCAATTAGCCAAATCTTATGATTGTGTTGCTCTATTTTTTCCTACTCACTGTGTCTTTCAGAACATCCATACTCGGGAGAAGATTGGCAGTGGTAGACAAATGGGAGGGTTTTACTATCTTGAAGATGGATTCCAACATTCTGATAAAAAAGGGCACGCTCTTGTGGTAAATGGAGATTCGATGAATAAGAAAAAGGAGGAAATTTGGTTATGGCATAGGAGACTGGGACATCCTTCCTTTGGCTATCTTAGGAGATTATTTCCATCCTTATTTCATGGATGTTGTAACGCCCCGAATTTTGGGTACGTTAAATAAACATTTTTATTGAATAAACTAAAGAGAGTCTAGCTCATTATTACAACATAATTCTCACAAGAGTACTTTTATTCAACAAAAAAGGGGATAAGCTAAGGTTAACTACTGCTCCGCCTCTTCTTCCATCCTTGCAAGCTCCTCGGCTCCAAAGGCCTCCAAAGTGTACTGTTCATGCTGCTCATCTATAAACCTGACACATTATACCAGCGTCGCCTCCAGTATAATATGTCAGGGTCACTACAAAGGTAACACCGTGAGCTACAGGAGCTCAATAGAATAATCCAACCCACTAATCCATAACTTATAACACGAAGGTACATAGGCAATTACACATGCTCATTCAATAACATAATTAACAATGACACATCCGCATTCATTATTTTGCCTACGTTGGTGTCATGCCTTTCTTTGTTTCTCCTACGCGACTCATCGTAAACCGTGTCACCATTTCCAAATCAACATTTTGAAAATCATTTCTCATTCTTTGTTACCAACGGGCCACCAAGTCCAGCCACGTTATCTAATCTTGCATTGGCTCCTCTCCGCGGATAACCAAGCCCAATTACCAATGAAGCTACCACGTCCGGCTCCGTTAGCAATCTACACAATGGGCTACCAAGTCCGGCCTCATTGCGGTTTTCGCAAGTCTACACAAGGGCTACCAAGTCCGGCCATTATGTAGTTTCAAAAGTATTTTACCAAGTTCAATTCTTTCCTTTATCCACACCCTAGGTGACATGTTTCTACTTTCTCGATTTTCGTGTCTCGTAATCATGCATAGACTCAGCTACGGAACAAATCACTTTTAAGTAATCTAGCAAGATCATCCAATTCTATATTACCTAAACGTACTCAAATTATTCCTTAAAGCATAACGCCACATGTACGGACGCCCTTGGAGTGGAAAGCCACTTATGCTTTATCAACAACAAGTAGTGCAATCAAATATACATACATGCTCATAATCATCCTCAAGACAATAATATATTATCAAAATCCGTTCTTTCTTCCTTTGTGGAGTTTTCAAAACAACATATGTTTATTGACGAGTTCATACATGAACAAGCAACTATCATGAGATCAAGCAATTAAGTAGTCATAATATCAAGGTAAACTACGTAAAACAAATCATACTATACATATGGCTTCATGCTCATACAATACAATATATTTAGAGGAAGTAGTTAGGGATTAACTACGTTCAATTCAACATGCCTACAATTATACTTAGGATAAGTAGGTTCGACGAACTCTACCGTTCTTCTTGGCGGTAGGGTGGCTACAGGAATTTCGTCGGAGTAACGGCTTACGGTGGACTTCCGGTAGCTTCGAAAGAGAAAGGTTTCTCTCGAAACTAAGTCTTGACTATACTACTAAACTCTTATGGATTGAAGGGTGGTGGAGTGGTGGTTTAGTGGCGGCTTAGGATGAGTTTCTTGAAGAACAAGAGAAGAACTTCAAGAACACTCAAGAACAAAGCAAGAACAAGCAAGAACACTAAGCTTTCTAGAGAGAGAAGTTGAATGGTGAAGGTGTGAGTTGAAAGGCATGGAATGGATGCTATTTATAGGCAAAATGGAGCTTCCCCCTCACTCCACTTGGCCGGCCACTAGCCCTCCCTCTCTCCCACATGGATTTGCTCCATGGTCTAGTCTTGTCAATCAATAGTACTCCAACCAAGTGCCATAGGTCAAATAGTGTTCAAGTATAACCCACATGACAAAGTACAACTCACATACACTTCACTCTCCCCCTCTCTCTCATTCGGCCATCTCTCTCCCTCTCTCTTCCATGGATTTGTTCCATGGTCTTGTCTTGTCAACCCAAAGCACAACAACAAGTGCAACTTGGTCAAATAGTGTTCAAGTACTCCAACTTGTCAAAGTATAACACACATACACTTCACTTTCCCCCTCCCTCTCATTCGGCCATGTCTCTCTCTCTCTTCCCCATGGATTTGCTCCATGGTCTTGTCTTGTCAAGCCAAGGTACAATACAAGTGCAACTTGGTCAAATAGTATCAAAGTACAATGCACATGTCCAAGTACAACACACATGCACTCACTTTCCCTCTCCCCTCATTCGGCCCTCTCTCTCTCTCTTGGTCAAAGTACTATCATGTATATATATATATATATATATATATGTATATCTATATGTACATTTATGGAAAGAACAAGGAAGGTAAGGACAAACTCACTTAAATGCACACATGGCTAAGATTGTTCTTTTTGTAGGAGAAAGGACACATGACTAGTCTTGTCATGCTATAGTACTCCAACCAATTGCCAACTAGGTTAATAGTGTTCCAAGTACACCCTCATGTCAAAATACAACTCACACACGCCTCACTCTTCCTCTCTCCCAACCGGCCTCTCTCTCCTTTCCCATGGATTTATTCCATGGACTTGTCAAATCAAGTCCATAATCATGGCAAGCAACCTAAGTCTAGTCACGTCAAGTCCTTTCTCTTTCAAATCAAATCTAGGTAATGATGAGGGTCCAAATAATGATGGAGGTGGTCATGGTGTAGTCTTGTCCTAGAATGGGTCTACTTGGAAGAAAGACTAGAATCATTGGCTAGGTTTTGACTAGAAATGGGTTGGTATGTAACAAATAGGCTTAAGGCTATTAGGTGGCTTGGACAAGTGGCCAAAGATACATACACACACCTCACTCTCTCTCCTCACATTCGGCCTCCCTCTCCTCTCTCTCTCTAGCCGATTCTCTCTCTTGGTCAAAGTACATATATGTGTGTGTATAGATATATATATGTATATATATATATATATATATATGTATACATTTGTGGAAAGAACAAGGAGGATAAGGACAAGGCTACTTAAATGCACACATGGCTAATGATTATTCTTTTTGTAGGAGAAAGTACTATCATATCTTTCACCAAGAATCCCATGGGAATATTGGACAATGCTATTATCCAAGGGATAATGATTCCCCTAATGGTTATTGTCCAAGGGTCTAACAATTACCCTAGCATGTAATAACCAATGGTCCAAAGAAGTAATGATGAAGGAACACATGACTTGTCTTGTCATCCCATCCTAACATCTATTGTCCAATGGGTAAAGCTTTTCCTAGCATGTAATAACCAATGGATAAAGATTTTCCTAGAACTTATCATCCAATGGATAAAGATCACCCTAGCATCTATCGTCCAATGGATAAAGATTACCCTAGCATGTAATAACCAATGGTCCAAAGAAAGTCATCATGAAGTACAATGTTCACTTTTGACTAGACTATTCCAACTACTAGTCAAACTTGGTCTTCTTCCTAACAACTATTGTCCAATGGTCAAAGAATAACCAATGGTCCAAGGAAAGTCATCATGAAGTACAATGTTTGCTTTTGACTAGACTATTCCAACTACTAGTCAAACTTGGTCTTCTTCCTAACAACTATTGTCTAATGGTCAAAGATCTTCCTAGCATGTAATAACCATTGGATAAGGATTTCCCCAGAACTTATCGTCCAATGGATAAAGATTACCCTAGCATCTATCGTCCAACGGATAAATATTACCCTAGCCTTCATCGCCCAATGGATAAAGACAAAAAGGGTAAAATGGTCCGTCTAGGGTTAGGGAGAAGTGATTAGGCTAAATGGGCATTAGGCTATTCTAACTAATTGGTTAAAGACTAACGATACTTAATCTAGGCTTTTATTGCTCGAGTGGTATTTTGGTTTTATTTAGTAGGAAATCGCCTAATAACAGAATATTAAAGCCCGACGGTGCCAAACGCCAAGGCAAGGCGTGAGCGTGGCCAAGGTAGCCTGGTGGCAAAGCGGTGGCGAAGCGATGGCCAAAACGGTAATGGCCAACAAGGCCAAAGCGGCCGTAGTCAAACAAAGGCCAAGGCACGATAGCTGCTGGCCAGCGGTGGCCAAAAGCAACCCGGTAAACAAAGGCAAGGCACCGATAGCTGCCAGCGGGCTGGCCAAACAAATGGTGGCCAAACAAAGGGCCGAGGCGACCAGAGCTGCCAGCGTGGCTGGGGCCAAGGCTCAGCCAAGGCAAGGCCAGAGCAAGGCACCCCAAGCAACGCTAAGGCAAAAGCAAGGCGCGACCCGACGCCAAGGCAAAACCCGATGGCGACCCGACAGAGCAACCCGACAATGACCCGACGCCTAGGCGAGGCGCGCATCAATGAGCCGACGCCAAGGCAAAGCAGGCTTGACGGCGGCCTAGGCGAGGCAGGCCCGACGCCAAGGCGAAAGCAAGGCGCGACAGCGACCCGATGCCAAGGCAAGGCAGGCTCGACGGCGACCCGACGCCAAGGCAGCCTAGCTAAGCCAAAGCAAAAGCAGTCAAGTCAACGGTCAAGGCAAAGACCAAAATTTTTCTACTAACCACTCCGGCATCGATGCATCACTAAGCCAAACGGTAGTTAGGGTTTGCTAACTAATCGGTTAAAAGCTAACTATGCTTGCTAAGTAGGATTTCCAGCCGAGAAATATAATTTAAAGATATTATTTACTTATTAGGAAAAATATACGAGTACGTTTACAAGTATACTAGTCATGGGAGAAGGACTAAATTGTCCGGAGTAAAATGATTCAATTTTACAAGTTTCAAATCTAATTATGACGGATTATTAATCGCTAAAAGGGATTTATAAAACAAATAAAGAATTTTCAAATATAACAACAAAATTTTTATAAGTCAATAACGACCGATTTTTGGATGTTAAAAATGAAATCCAAGTGTTAAAATAAAATTCAAATTTTTAACGAAATTTTTATTGACCAAAAATCAGGGTCGTTACAGATGTAATCTTTCAGACTTTGTTTGTGAAACTTGTGTGAAGGCAAAAAGCCATCGTACTACTTTTCATTTGAGTGATCATAAAACAGATTTACCTTTTTCATTAGTTCATTCAGTTGTTTGGGGACCGGCCTCAATTTCTACTCTTAATGGGATGAGGTGGTTTATAACTTTTGTTGATGATTGCACTCGCACGACTTGGGTTTATCAAATGAAACACAAGAGTGATGTTTCTTCAATTTTTCGCATGTTCCATCAAATGATAACTACTCAGTTTGGTGTTCCAATAAAAGTCTTTCGTTCTGATATTGGTGGTGAGTACGAAAAGAAAGAATTGATGGAATTTATGCACTTTGAAGGGATTATTCACCAAACATCTTGCACAGATTCTCCTCAACAAAATGGTGTCGCAGAGCGAAAAAATCAACATTTATTGGAAATTACTCGGTCTCTTTTAATTGGGGGTCATGTTCCCATTTATTTGTGGGGTGAAGCTTTGAATTCGGCGGTTTATTTAATGAACCGTACACCATCCAGTGTTCTTAATTTTCGAAGACCATTGGATGCCCTTTCTGATCATTGCACTCTCCCACCAGTAGTACTTTTGGCTCCACAAATTTTTGGGTGCGTAGTTTATGTTCATTTGCATCCGCGCCAACGGACTAAGCTTGAGTCTCATGCTTTGAAGTGTGTTTTTGTGGGATATGGGAACAATAAAAAAGGCTACAAGTGTTTTGATCCAAAAACTCGGAGGCTTTATGTTTCCATGGATATTACCTTCCACAAGACCGAACTTTTTTACAGGGCGCCAACTCCTAATTTACCATTTCAAGGGTAGAATTCAGACGAAAAGATAAATTATGAAGAACTGGAAGCATTTTTTACCTCGGAAAATATTTCTTCGTCCGGAGATTCTTCAGGACAGGGTGAATTTTCAGATGAAAGAGAAGAGTTATCGGTTGTTGAACCAAAGACGTCTCATACTGAAGATAATGCTCTACATGATAGTACAATGCCTGCCAACAATTCAACACAACCACTAAGCCAGTCTTCTTCTGAGATTCGTCTAGAGGTATCCACTAACCCTAACTCCACTTGTAGTCATGATCTTTTTCTGAATCTCAAGTGTCTCAATATCGTCTTCCACCTCGTTCTAATCGTGGTGTACCACCTATTAAATATGAGCCTGATCCTAAATCCAAAGTTAGATACCCCATTAGTAATCATGTGTCTTGTCAAAAGATGTCCAAGTCATATGCGTCTTATGCGCTACAGTTATCATCTGTTCCTATTCCTAGTAAAATGTAGGAAGCTCTAGCAGATGATAGATGAACTCAAGCCATGGCAGAAGAAATGGCAGCGCTTGAGAAAAATAATACTTGGGAGCTTGTGACTCTACCAAAAGGAAAAAAGACCGTGGGATGTAGATGGGTCTTTGCGGTCAAGTATAAAGCAGATGGGACAATTGAGAGGTATAAAGCTCGATTGGTTGCGAAAGGATATACGCAATCTTATGGGGTTGACTATCAGGACACTTTTGCACCTGTTGCCAAACTTAATACAATTAGAGTGCTCCTGTCTTTGGCAGTGAACCGAGATTGGCCACTTCTTCAGTTTGATGTAAAAAATACTTTTTTACATGGAGATCTTACAGAGGAAGTATATATGGATCCCCCTCCAGGTGTGGAAAAATACTCAGATGTTACAATGGTATGCAAACTTAAAAAGGCGTTGTATGAGTTAAAACAGTCTCAAAGAGCTTGGTTTGGTAGATTTACCAAGTCTATGAAGAGTTTCGGATATAAACAAAGCAACTCAGACCATACTTTGTTTTTAAAGCATCGAATGGGTAAGATTACTGCTTTGATTATATACGTTGATGACATGGTGGTGATAGGAGATGATCAAGAAGAAATTGAGAGCTTACAACGACACTTGACCTTAGAGTTTGCAATGAAACAACTTGGAGATTTAAAATACTTTCTCGGAATCGAGGTAGCCCACTCAAAGAATGGTATTTTCTTGTCTCAACGAAAATAGATTCTTGATTTGTTAACTGAAACAGGTATGCTTGGATGTAAGCCTGCGAATACCCCTATTGAACAAAATCACAAGTTGTTTAATTGCTTGCATGCAACTTCTACTAATAAAGCAAGGTACCAGAGACTTGTGGGAAAATTAATTTATTTGTCTCATACTAGGCCAGATATTGCTTATTCAGTATGCGTAGTAAGCCAGTTTATGTATGACCCTTGTAAACCTCACATGGATGCTGTGGAACGCATATTGCGATATTTAAAGTTTGCTCTGGATAAAGGGTTATTATTCAACAAGAATAATCACTTGAAGGTAGAAGGTTACACTGATGCAGATTGGGCTGGTTCATCTGACGACAGAAAATCTACATCAGGATACTTTACTTTTGTAGGGGCAACCTTGTGACTTGGAGGAGTAAAAAACAACCGGTGGTAGCAAAGTCAAGTGCAGAAGCTGAATATAGAGGCATGGCTTTTGGAGTATGTGAGTTACTATGGTTGAGGAACTTGCTTAAGGATTTGGGCGTTCACTCTCAGGAGATAATGAAGTTGTATTGTGATAACACTTCTGCTATAGAGATTGCTCATAATCCAGTCCAACACGATCGGACGAAGCATGTGGAAATTGATAGACACTTCATTAAAGAAAAACTTGAAGCCGGAATCATTGTATTCCCGTTGTGATGTCTGAAGACCAACTAGCCAATGTCCTTACTAAAGCTGTTGCCAGCAGTGTTTTCAGTCACTCTTAAACTCTTTTAGCCAAGTTAGGCATGTGCGATATACATGCTCCAACTTGAGGGGGAGTGCTAAAATTAAGGATATGATTTGGTCAATATTTGATTTGGTCAATATCCTTAATTGTGTAATCTTATGTTATTCCGTAGTTGTAGGATATTTCTATGTAATCTTGTATTCTTTCTTGTTAATGTTTGTACTATATATATTGTACAACTACGATGAATGGAATTATCAGAAAATTACTTCACAATTATGTTTATTTTCAATATATAGTTGGGTCCTATAAATGCGAGCTCATTAGTAGTTATATCACCCTTTAAATTTGCTCTGTGGCCATTTTGCTATAAAAAGAAGACAAAAATTGATTTTAATTCCCTTTAATTTCTCTTTTTCTTGCCCATGATTTATATTAAATCATCACTTTTTAAGGGGGCGTGTGGACAAATAAGCCAAAGTGGTTTATTTTTTGTCATTATTCAATTTTTTTTTTGCATTTCGTGGTTTATTGTCAATTTTTTGGGGATTATTGCTTCGTTATGACGAGAGAAATCTAAAAAGTAAAAAATTTTGATCGAAATCCAATTTTTTTGGAATTTCGACGAAATTGGGGGGAAAGTCACGTTTTTCGTCTTTATTCAAAAAAAATTGGATTTCGACCAAAATTTTTTATTTTTTAGATTTCTCTTGTCATGAGGATGCAATAATCTCCAAAAAAATGATGATAAACCAAATGATACGAAAAAAATTTGAATAAGAACAAAAAAATTTGACGAGAAAGCCTAATAGTTTATTTGGCCAAACAGGTCCTAAGCAAGTGCTTTAAGAAAGAAAAAAAAAAGACTGAAGAACAAGTCAATAATGGTCCTCTATGAATTCACCGATATAAACCGGGCATAAAAAGTGGTGACTTGATTTGATTGAGGTGATTTGTGTATTAGCAACTTGAGATAAGTAGAAGGTAGGGAACGAATCCAAGATAAGCAGGTGGGAAGGGTCCATCCTAGATCTAGGCTAGAATTTCAAATTATCTTAAATGATCATAATTAAATTTTGACTCTAGAACTCTTGTTGGTTAGCCATAAGAGATATTTGGTTCTACGATTTTTTTAACGTTAAACAACGAGAGTCTTATAGTCAAAATTTAATTATGACTCTTTAAAATTAAATGATCAGAAAAATAAAACCATCCCGGATTGAAATTTATAACACATAATTTTGTTTTGTTTTGTTTTTGCTCAAGAAATGGGTACCTGGGGTTGGGCAGGGGGATTACGAGGAGTACAATCGTTCGAAATGGAGGGGGATTAGGGGGAATTTCACAATCAGGTCGAACCCTACCCATGGCTAACACCCCCTCAGAGGGTATTAAGAGGTGTTGTGGAAGGCAGGGTAAAGAGAATACCCCCTCCATTTTTTAAATAATGGATGTTTTGATAAGATTAGTGGACTGCTTAAGTTTTGCATTAATGGATCTAAATATGCAACTCTTGATTATTTTATTTTCGCTTAATGACTGTATTGTATTGTAATTATCATGATAGTTCTACGGTAGATAACTTCATCCTTACCAAATCCCAGGACTAGTTTTTTTATTTTCCAATATTGTACTAGTTAGCCGGGGTTAGTGAAATTTTAGTTAACGGGAGATCATAACTCTGAAATTTCAAATTCTACCTCTTGTGAGGCTCGAACAAAGGCCACCACAAAGGGGCACATGAACTTACCAACTCTGCTAGCTTGGCAGTTTAATCCAGGGACTAGTTTGCATTCCACTTATTAATATCAAAGCAAACTTCATATTTTCCCAAGGTCTAGCTTTAATGAGTTTATGAATGGAAACCAATTTTAATCTTTTTTCGAATTCACTAAAACTTGCAAACCCTGTAACATATAACATATATGTACAATCGAATTGTCAAGTCGCTAGTACAAAGGCACGGCTATTCGCGGCGGCTTCGGCGGCGTTCTCGGCACCTCCACAATGACTTTCTCCTGCCGAGGCGGCTCGCGCGGACATGGCAATGCTATGAATTTCGGTATGTGATCTCCGGGCATTAGAACCGGCAAGCTTTGGCTTTTGTCTCCATACGAATTCTGTGTCCAAAAAAAAAATAAAAAATTACAAGTATGATTAGTACTAATGATCAGAGAAATATGATGGTAATTAGACTTGCGTTATCAATTTGATAAGCCAATAGAGAGGGGAAAATATTTATTACACTCATGTGCAAATTGATTACAAATTAAATTAGTTCTACATCCACTTTCTATGTCTTGGGTGTTTGTCAAAACATTAAAATTTATAAATTAGTATGATTTGCAAAACTTAAAATTCAAAAGTATCAAAATTAGAGCTTTTATATTTTAAGTATAAAAGTTTGATCAATTTTAATTGTCAAGAAGCAGAAGCCAACGCAAAATTACTTCCTCCATTCGAAATTGTTGATCCACTGTCAAAAATTGTATGATAAAAAAATAAAATACTTTCCTACTACATAAGTTTTAAATTTTTTTTTTTAAATATGATGCAAAAAAATTAAAAATTAGGCAAATACTTTACTTTTTTTAAAGAAAAATTAACAACTTTCGTGATAGTAAAATTTAAAAAATAGGGGAGTAATTTCTTTGAAATGAGAGAAAATATTTTACCGAATGTGAGAGAGTATTAACTACTATTAATAATTGTCTGAGTAGGTGTGATTTTGGAATAATTGCTAATTTTCATATTTAAACTCATGTTTTCACTTCACGGATTTTAGACAGGTTATTATCTTCACATATATGCCAAATTAAAAACAGTGAAAACATGGGTTTTAAGAACTTGATTATTGTCAAGTTAAAAACAACTTTGGCTATTTTCATTAGCTCGTAGTTTAATAATATAGCGAAAACGCACCCTTAATAGTCGGAAAAAGGGGGGAAAAATTACCATGTAAGGGGACTTGGGCTTGGAGGGGGAATCGTGGCTATCTGCCTCGAGATCCGGGTCCCCGGACATGGATCGACGGAGGGATCTGATCTTCTCCCAGTGGTAGCAGCAGGAGAAGACCCCACTCAAGCTGAATATCACGATCAACAGGAGCGCCGTCCCGAGAGGGAACCCGATAGACGGCCGAGACGGGTCCATCGGCCGGGGCGGCGCATACGTCGAACTCTCCATCGCTCTTAGTGCTGCGGTAACTAATAAACCTCCTTCCTTCCCACATGTGGAGGGAAAAGAATCCGCCGGAGTAGGAGTAGTATTACTTAATTTTTTTTAAGAGAGAGAAAGGGGAGGAGAGAGAGGGGTGAGGGATGAGGAGAGGGATGTGTGTGGGTGGGGATTTATAGGAGGGTACGCTTGATTGTCCGGTCTGTGGTACGGAGACCTGGTGGGGCCCGTATTTGACAGCTTCGAGCACGATGGGGTTTCTTTCGGGGCCCGCGTTGCTGTGGGTGCTTTGCCAAGTTGCCATGAAAGCTTTGCGTGCTCCGTGGGGAAATAGAGAGAGAGAGAGATGATTATGTGAAGACAGAATTTGAGAGGAAATCGGACAAATTAGCAGGCTGCTGTGCGGGTTATACGGGCCTCATTTTGAGCTCAAAAATGTGATTCGAATCATTGACGTACAGAATTTCCTCGAGGAAAATTAGTCGATTGAACATCATTAATTTAGTAAAAAAAGGTAAAATATTATGTTGCGTATTTTGTACTATATCTTTTTTGTTGTTTGCTTACTGAGAAGAAAAACAAAAAAAAACGTGATTTACTTACCCAATCAAATTCGTCGTGTTCTACAGAGCTAACGGTTTTAGTTACTGTTTTTAAGTGAGGGATATGCCTGGCACATCAGCTTACTGTGCCTTGCAACTATTTGTCTGTTTGGATGGGTTGTGCTTTGATTCTTTTTTCTATGTTCTTCCAAATATAATTTCTCTAAAAGTGTCGGTCACTTTGTTATCGGTAAAGATATTGGTACTGATGCCTTTTGTAGAGAAAACGTACCGACGGTCCGTCTCGAGTCACCGGACGGTCGATTCGATCCGTTCAAAAATTCTATTAAAAAAAAAAAACCGAGTGGGTCATCACGAGAATAATCGGCATCCGATGTATGTAGGGTGCTTGATCTAAGGTTGTTTAGATCAAGCACCCTACACACATCGGATGCCGATTATGCCCGCGTTGACCCACCCGGTTTTTTTTTATAGAATTTTTGAACGGATCAAATCGGCTGTCCAGTGGCCGGAGACAGCACGCCGGAGCGACCCGTACGATTTCCCTACAAAAGGCATCGGTACCAATAGTAGCACTCCATTTTTTATCAGAAACATTAATTTCTCTTATAAAAAAGTATTGGAATTTGAAAGCAAAGGGAAAAAAAAAAGAGAATATATAAAAGAAGAGATGTCCTTTAGCTGGAACCACCAACTATAGGGAAATACTAGCTAGGTTAGTAGGTTTTCCCTTTTTCCTTGGATTCTTTATCGAACAATATGCAGCTGTGTTTTAAATCCTAGATTTGCAGTTAGAGGGGAAAAAGAAAAAGAAAAGAAATGAAAAAGAAACTACCCTCCAAATGTTTGTCAGCCGAGCGGATGTGGAGCGGTTAATTTGGTTGTTAATCTCGGTATGAATGGTTCAAATAGAATCTAAACACATATAAATTAATTTGAATCGTTCATTACTTGATTAAGATTAAAGTATCGAGATGAACACCCGAACACAGCTTTGCAGGTCTTACTTCGCAGCAGCCCCAAAGGTTACACTATCAAATTCACTATGAATGACAGAGAAACGTGCGTGCAAATAGTAGTAGAAAAAGGGGCAGGGGGCACGTGCCCGCCATGTTGTACTAAACAACAGTCCAAATTTTCGTTATTTCATTTTTGTATTTATCTCTTCGGTATTGCTTACCTCCTCCTGCAAAGGAATCGAATGATAAATCTAATCAAAAAGGAATACGCACGGTCGGTAACCTTCATTTTTCTATGGTGATGTAACCTTCATTTAATTAAAATGTGTTATTCGTCTAATTTGTGTGCAGTAGATCTTTTTCGGTTAAATTAATTAGATACATACGGTAGGTTGTAATATTAATGAATGTCTTACTCTTTCACTTAAAAAAAAAACAAACAAGGAATATGAGTCATTCCGCAAGTGGGGTGGAGTGCTGTTGGTGCCTCTATTATACTCTCATGCATATAGCCAGAATTCGATTCTCGTAAACACACATTCTCCTCCCCAAGTTCTATGGAATAAAGTAGAGTATGATTAACGAATGACACACACACACACACACACACATATATCGGGCCGATTCTAGGTACACCTATAAAAACATCTAAAAAAAATATCTCATAATTCCATATCAAATTTTAATGATCTGAGCAGCTCAATATGATCAAAACGTAATCTTAAGGGTACCTGTTAAAAATCAGCAAAAAAAATATGACTGAAAAGAGTTTAATCTGAGCAATTTTTTCCATATATATGAGTTCTTCCCATATATGTTTCCCTCTCTAATAACATGTTTTCTTGAATGCAGGATTATTGAAACTGAGTTCATCATTCATGAAAATTAACATGCACTTTTCTATAGGTAATTTTCTCTTAAGTTTTACTCATTCGATGCTTTTGCCTTCTCCAATAAGGCTTTTGTTAATGTATGCCTTAGGGGCAAATGTTAAACATCATTAATGTGTGCCTTAGGGGCAAATGTTAAACATCATTAAAGGCTTTTTGACTTTTTTGGTCCCCAAAGTATTTCCGTTGTGCCATTTTGGTTCCCAATATTCCAATTGCTAACATTTGGTCCCCAAAGTATCAATTTTGTCTCTAAATGGTCCCTGCGCTCACGCCATTCCTTCCCTCCGTCAAATTGGAGGGCAAGTTTGGTATTTCACCGCCCTCCTCCATAGCTTTATTTTCTTTTTTGGTCCCTAAAGTATTTTTGTTGTGCCATTTTGGTCCCCAAAGTATTTTCTCTATGCCATTTTGGTCCCCAATATATCAAACTTGCCCTCCAATTTGACAGAGGGAAGGAACGGCGTCAGCCGCAGGGACCATTTAAAGACAAAATTGATACTTTGGGGGCCAAATGTTAGCAATTAAAGTATTGGGAACCAAAATGACATAGCGAAAATACTTTGGGGACCAAAAAAGTAAATAATCATTAAATGACAAAAGATAAACCCACTACTGTGGGAAATAGTGAAAGAAGTTAAAGAGAGAAATAATTATTTGTCCGAGACCAGAATACCCTTCTACCTTTCAATTCCCCGACTTTTCATTCTATTTCTCCTGTTTTCGTAGCCCCTTCGACTCCCTCAAGCTCTTTATCAAAAAATCAACCTATACTCTCCTGCAAAGAAAAAAGGAAGAAAACGACGATGGATAAAGGTTGGTGATGTAAATGGATTTTGGAAATGCATGTGGGCGTTTGGTAAATTTTTTGTTTTCAATTTTTGTTTTAACTTTTTTGAAAACAACAGAAGAAAACTTGTTTGGTAACAAGTTTCTACTTTTTTGTTTTTCGTAAATTTTTTTAAAGTTTTTGTAAACTATGGAAACTACAAAAAAGTGTTTTTTTTTTGTTTTTTTTAGAAACACAAATATTACCAAACATGTTTCTTGTTTTTATTTTTATGAAAACATAAACCTATTTCTACTTCTAGTTTCTTAAAACCAAAAAATTGAAAAGGATACCAAACGCACCCTTAACATTTACCTCTATAATTAACGACTTTTAAATTTTTTCAAATAACGACTTGGGAAAATTTCAAAAAAACACCTGATCTTTTGACCGTTTATCACATAAACCCCTGGACTTCAAGAAATATCAATCCCGCACCTGACCTTTGGTCTCCGTCATCAAATAACCCCCTCCGTCCATTTTCCGTCCAATACTTAACGGAACGTCCATTTTCCGTCCAATACTTAACGGAACGTCCATTTTCCGTCCAATACTTAACGGAGAAGTAGCAAACGGCAACGTTTCGGTTAAAAAAAAATTCTTACCACCAATTTGCAATCCTATGGAGCATAAACGTGATTATGGGAGCCCTAGAGACAAAATTTAATTATGTCGCTTTAGAATAATATGATCAGAATAAAAAGATCTTCACACCCGTTCAAACGGATTAAAAATTGGAGCACTTAATTTTTTAACCATATTTTTTAATATATAAACGGTCTCAAAAACTTAAGTGCTCCAATTTTTAATCCGTTTGAACGGGTGTGAAGATTTTTTTATTCTGATCATATTATTCTAAAGCGACATAATTAAATTTTGTCTCTAGGACTCCCATAATCACGTTTCTGCTCCATATGGTCCTAAATAAAGAACATATACTTAATATGAGAGGCCTAGAGATAAAAATGAATTACGACCCTTTAGAATAATATGATAAGAATAACAAAATCTTTACACCGTTTAGAATAGCACTTAAGTTTTTTTAGACCGTTTATATATTAAAAAATATGGTTAAAAAATTAAGTACTTCAATTTTAATCCGTTTGAATCGGTGCAAAGATCTTTTTATCGGTTAAAAAAAATTCTTACCACCAATTTGCAATCCTATGGAGCAGAAACGTGATTATGGGAGCCCTAGAGACAAAATTTAATTATGTCACTTTAGAATAATATGATCAGAATAAAAAAATCTTTACACCCGTTCAAACAGATTAAAAATTGGAGCACTTAAGTTTTTTAGACCGTTTATATATTACTCCTAAAAAATATGGTTAAAAAATTAAGTGCTCCAATTTTTAATCCGTTTGAACGGGTGTGAAGATCTTTTTATTCTGATCATATTATTCTAAAGTGACATAATTAAATTTTGTCTTTAAGGCTCCCATAATCACGTTTCTGCTCCATAGGATTGCAAATTAGTAGTAAGAATTTTCTTTTAACCCAAACGGCGCCGTTTTGCTACTTTTCCGTTAAGTATTGGACGGAAAATGGATGTTCCGTTAAGTATTGGACGGAAAATGAACGGAGGGGGTTATTTGATGACGGAGACCAAAGGTCAGGTGTGGGATTGATATTTCTTGAAGTCCAGGTGTTTATGTGATAAACGGTCGAAAGGTCAGGTGTTTTTTTGAAATTTTCCCTAACGACTTTTACAAAAGGGTCCTGCTAGGGACAGCCCACTGGGCATCTCCGACGAGACATAAAGTACCTCCTTCTCATCATTTTGAACGGGTCACATACAAAAAAGTTGGACTACTTTCCTGTTCTACCAGCACAATTTTCCAAGCGGTCAGGGTGTACTTTTTTAAACTTTTCTAAATGACAATTTTAGCCTTCATCTTTTGTACTCTCTCCAGTTTACTTCAAATTTGCCTACATTATGATTAAAATTTACACGTGTTTAGTTCGCTTATGAAAGAGAGTTTAGCTATACGTGAAGGGATGTGTTGAGAATATAAATCACTACTACAATAATAGATAAAGGTCACACCAAGGAGGTTCACAAAGATCACAGTTTTAGTAAAAGTGTTATACAAAATTGTAAGCTAAACATTTAATCTCAGTTTAAGTCAAAAGCTAAGATAAAAAGTGGCGCTTAATATGTTTTATCTCAATTCTTTAAAAACTGTGATTGTAGATAAAAGACATCGCTCTTGTGGTGAGATAAAAGATTGAAATCTTAAAAAGATATCATTCTTGCGGTGTGATAAAAGATTGACATGTGAAAAAGAGCGAGATAAAAGACCTTGCTCTTTTGGCGAGATAAAAGACAGAAACCTAAAAAAGATCTCACTCTTGTAGCATGATAAAATACTGACGCGTGAAAAAAGCAAGATAAAAGACCTCGATCTTGTGGCGAGATAAAAGAGTGAAGCCTAAAAAATACCTCACTATTGCGGCGTGATAAAATAATGACTCTTGTGGCGAGATAAAAGACTAAAGTCTAAAAATGATCTCACTCTTGCGGTGTGATAAAAGACTGACTCTTGAGGCAAAATAAAAGATTGAAGCCTAAATTTTAGATACTTTGAAATTCTTAATTTTTTTAAACAACTAGTCTAAGAGATATAAAACTGTGAACTTATATGTTTTGCTTTACTCACCTTTTAAGTTTCTTGGAAAAACTTACGTGTTTCCCCATCTGGTTATGATATTTGGATGATAGTACACAAGTTACACTTGTCGAAAATCGAGGGTTTACGTTAATTAAAACCTAACTTTAGATATTAAATTCTGTGGTTGGTTGTCTAGTGGACTCTTATAATTGATTTAGTGCTTCGGATTTATACTATGTATTTCATATCTGATATAAAAATGATCTATTCTATCGATTGACCAAAAAAAAAAAAAAGAGCTTTAAATTAATTGAATGCGTACAATGAGATTTCCATCACACGTTAAGGCTTCCAAAAGTTATCGTACATGGAGGGGTAGACTTGACGTTGGGCTCGGGTCCCGATCACACCTACCCAACATGTACTGAAATTCTACAGTTGTCTCTGGACCATAAGGAGGATGATTGATGATAATGATTTGCAAAAGTCGCCAAAATTGATGGTATCAACAAGCATGTGCAGCCAATAAACATGGAATATATAAAAATTACTACTCCTACTACATAGCATAAGGAAGAATCGGGAGTTTTCAGTCAATTATCACCATCAATTTTTTGGGCCCGCATAGACTTGACTATGGTGTTCACTATGGTCATATGGTGGCTATTAGTTGCCTTATCTTCCCATGGAGGCCTCTGGGAGGCCAAAAGAGAGGCCCAAAATTATTCAAAAGGGGTTAGAGCACATGTGATGCGTACGTGTGCAAGTCGAATTTTGTATATTTTTGTGAAAATTCGATCAAATAAATAATAAATGGGATGCTATCGTGTATATTCTGTCAAAATCAACTTGCACGACCGTCACGTGTGTCCCGACCAGTAGTGATGTTGTAGAGTTAATAGTCATTGAATCACTGAAGGATAGCTTTAATAGGAGCACTTCTTTTCTGTGTCCTCTATTTTTCCGTACGGAACAAACCATGTCCGGCTTATTTTTTTTTCCTTATTCAAATTTTTTTCGTATTTGTTAGTTTTTTGTCAATTTTAATTTTTTGGATTATTGTTTCGTCATGACGAGAGAAATCTAGAAAGTAAAAAATTATGATCGAAATCCAATTTTTTTTAATAAAAACGAAAAAATTGGCTTATTAACTTATTTTTGTCTTTATTCAAAAAAATTAGATTTCGATCATAGTTTTTTACTTTTTAGATTCCTCTTGTCATGACGATATAATAATTCCTAAAAAATTACAAAAAACTAACAAATATTTTAAAAAATTTGAAGGGAAAATTTCACGTAGGCACCTGACCTTTTACACAAATCGCAGATAAACACCTGACTTTTCTTAAATTTCATATAAACACCCGAGTTTTTTAAAAACTCATCAATTCAACACCTGACCTTTCTTAAATTTCATATAAACACCTGAGATTTCTAAAAACTCTTCAATTCAACACCTGCCGTCACTCTTCTGTCTAAAACCAAACGGAATGGTTGAGATGCTCCAAGCAAAAAAAGTTAAGTGCTCCAATTTTTAATTTGTTTGAACCAGTGTGAAGATCTTATTTTTCTGATCATTTTATCCTAAAGAACCATAATTAATTTTTTACTCTAAAGTTCTCGTTAGTCAGCCCTAAGAAAGTCATAAAATCAAATATCTCTTAGGACTAACTAACAATAGCCTTAGAGTTAAAAATTATGACCATTTAGAATAAAATGATCAGAGAAATAAGATATTCGTACCGGTTTAAATGAATTGAAAATTGGAGCACTTATTTTTTTAACCATACTTTTTTATATATAAACGGTTTATACATGGTTTGTAACGACCCTGATTTTTGGTCAATAAAAATTTCGCTAAAAAATTTGAATTTTAGTTTAATACTCGGATTTCATTTTTAACACCCAAAAATCGGTCGTTATCGACTTATAAAATTTTATCATCTTATTTAAAAAAATTCTTTATTTATTTTATAAATCCCTTTTTGCGATTAATAATCCGTCATAATTAGGTTTATGACTTAGGAGATTGGAATTCATCGCCCGGGCATTTAGGTCATTTTCTAGTAGACGAGTATGCCTATTAAGACCTTGGTATAGTTACTTGGTAATTGTAATAAAAATCCTAGAATTTATTTTCTCGGAAATCTACTTGTTTGGACTGCGCTTGCCTTGGCGTCGGCTTCATTGTCGGGCTGCCTTGCCTTAGCGTCGGCTCATTATCACGCTTTGCCTTGCCTTAGGTGTCGGCTCATTTATCGCGCCGCTTGCCTTGGCGTCGGGTCGCCGTCGGGTTCTGCCTTGGCATCGAGTCACGCCTTGCTTTTGCCTTGGCCATGCTCACGCCGCCTTGCTTGTGGGCTGCCTTGGCCATGCTCACGCCGCCTTGCTTGTGGGCTGCCTTGGCCATGCTCACGCCGCTTTGGCCGCCGCCTTGCTTGTGGGCTGCCTTGGCCATGCTCACGCCGCCTTGGCCGCCGCCTTGCTTGTGGGATGCCTTGGCGATGCTCGCGCCGCTTGGTCGCCGCGCTTGTGGTGCCTTGGCCATGCTCACGCCGCTTGGCCACCGCTCGCTAGCGGGTCGCCTTGGCCATGCTCACGCCGCCTCGGCCGTCGCCTTGCGAGCCGCCTTAGCCACCGCTGACCATGTTTGGCTCTGGGCCTTGGCAGCATTGTTTGGCCACCAGTCGCCTTAGCCATGCTTCAGCCGCCTTGGCCAGCTCAGCCTTCTTTGGACTGCCTTGGCCACTGTTTGGCCACCAGGCTGCTTTGGCCACCGCTTGACCACCGCCTCGCCACCAGGCTGCCTTGGCCACGCTCACGCCTAGTCTTGGCGTTTGACCTAGGGTAATCTTTACCCATTGGTCAATAGGTAAACCTCGGTTAATCTTCGTAAGTACGAGATTAGATTAGTTTAGTGCTTAATTGCAAAGTATTATACTTTTGGGTATTAACCGTTGGATAATAACCGTTAGGAGTTTTATTAACCATTGGACGATAGACTAGAATCCTAGCCATTATTACCCATTGGTTATTAACCATTAGAGAAACTATTATCCATTGGATAATAGTTAGTCTTGACAATCATGTACTTGTTTGATTAAAATAATAGATTTTGCCATGTGTGTACTTTATTAAAATACAATTTGTACATTAGGTTAGTATTAATATACATAGTACTTTGAAAGTAGTAGAATAATTTAATAGATATTGGCATGAGGTATAGCTAGCCTAGATTGAGTAGTACTTGGCTTGTATATTATATATATGTACTTGTATGTATATATATAGGCTATATATATATAATGTTGTATATGTCACATGTGTATTACAATATTATAATAAGAAAATGTACACTTGGTTTAAAATACAATATTTCAAAAGACCCAAAGTACATGTACATATAATAGTATATTGTATCTCTTTCTTGGTACAAACAAGTGGGAGAGAGAGGGAGGGAGAGAGAGTTAACCGAGAGAGAGGGAGGAGAGAGATTCGAGAGAGAGAGAGAGGGAGGGAGAGAGAGTTAGCCGAGAGAGAGGGAGGAGAGAGATCCGAGAGTGGGAGAGAGATAGGAGAGAGAAAGAGATATGGTTTGTAGTCTTCCTCCACCAACCCAATTCCTTATCATACAAAGTACTTGTACTTTGGAAGTAGAAAGATAGGATGACATAGGTTGAGTAAGGAGTACAAAGATTGTCTTATAATGTCATACCCCAAATCTATTAGTTTAATAGAGAATCCCATACTTGCAAAGAAACCCCATTGTTTATTCTTTACCTTGTCCTTTCCAAATCTATTATGTAGATAAGTATATATATATATATATGTATTGTACTTGGACTAAGGAGAGAGAGAGAGAGACAAGGAGAGGGAGGAGTGAGAGCCGAGAGATAGAGAGAAGGGAGAGAGAGATAGGGCCGGATGAGAGGAGAGAGGGAGGGTGAGTGATGTGGCCACGTACCTCTTTGACCTATCCCTACCAAATCTAAGTCATATACACCTATAAGTACATGTACCATAAAAGAAGGAAGATGGAATGACATGAAGTAGATTGCTTACAAGATTGTCTTACACAATCTTACACACTACCCCTGGTCAAACAACCACCCCTTGTCCTTTCTCATATAACACATCCATATATATATATATATATATATATATATATATATATGTAAACAAGTACCAAGAGAGAGAGAGAGAGAACGAGAGAGGCCGAGAGAGAGATGAGATTGGGAGAGAGAGAGGGCCGGATTGAGGGAGAGAGAGATAGGGTGATGTGTGTGACATTGTACTCCCAATCTTGACCAAATCTAGCCTATCTCCCATCCAATTACATCACCATTGTACCACCAACCTAACCTTGCTTACACTTGGACACCTAAGGACAACCTAACCTATTTTTCTATGCTTTCAAAGTACTAAAACCCCATAGAATAACATTTACTTTGTACTAGCTTGGAAGAAGAAGATCTTGGCATGCTTCCAATGCATGACAAGACAAGATTTTAGCTAAAACCCATTGGATAATGGGAGAGGGGCAGCCGGCCATATGGGAGGGAGGGAGCCCTTCATTTGCCTATAAATAGGCCTCTCATTCTTCATTCAAGGCACACCATTCCAACCTCCAACTTCTCTCTCTAGAAAGCATAAGTATTCTTATAGTTTTAGCTTTGTTCTTGAGTGTTCTTGCTTGTTTTCTTGAGTGTTCTTGAGGTTCTTCCCTAGGCTTCAAGAAACACCTCTAGTGCCGCCACTAAACCGCCCTACGACCACCCTTTCGATCCAAAAGTAGTAGTCTAGTAGTCAAGATCAAGTTTCGAGAGAAACCTTTCTCTTTCGAAGCTAACGAAGGCCACCTCCTAAGCCGTTACTCCATCCGTAGGAATTTCCAACCTAGCTTATTCGGCCCCGACTAGTTTCGGATCAAGGTAGAATCCTCCGTACTCATTTCTCCGAAGTATATGTACTTATGTTAGTTAGTATGCATGATAAACGAACGATAAGTTTTAGTTAAATCGTACGTAAAAAGGCATGCTAGGAGTAATTGTAACTTAATCGTTAAAATGGTTATGGACATGCTATGTACTTGCTTGGATTATACTTACCTTAAGTATGCGTAGTAAATTTCTAAACATGAGTTGAACGGTTAAGGTATCAAAGCTAGTTAGCAAAACTTGTTTTACTAAAGTACTAAAGAAGAATGAGCATGTCAAATAATGAATTTCTACGTCAATAACGATATGTTGCTTTGAAAATCCCACAAAGGAAGAAAGAACGGATTTTTCGTAATACATTATTGTCTTGAGGATGATTATGAACATGTATGTATATTTGTTTACATTACTTGTTACTGATAAAACATAAGTGGCTTTAAGTAATAATTTGAGTACGATTAGGTAATATAGAGTTGGATGATCTTGCTAGTTTAGTTTCAAGATTACTTTAAAGTGATTAGTCCCGCCGCGGAGTCTATGCATGATTACGAGACACGAGAACCGAAAAGTAGAAACATGACACTTAAGGAGTGGTTGATATGGATAAAAAGAATTTTTGAGACTACATAATGGCCGGACTTGGTAGCCTTATGTGAGTTGTGAAAACCCGCAAGGTGGCCGGACTTGGTAGCCCTTTGTGCGGACTTGCGAAAACCGCAATGAGGCCGGACTTGGTAGCCCATTGTGTAGATTGCTAATGGAGCCGGACGTGGTAGCTTCATTGGTAATTGGGCTTGGTTATCCGCGGAGAGGAGCCAATGCAAGATTTTGTAACGTGGCCGGACTTGGTAGCCCGTTGAATGAGAAATGATTTTTGAAATGAAATGGTGACACAATACGATGAGTCGCGTAGGAGAAACCAAGAAAGGCATGACACCAACGTAAGCAAGATAGTGAATGCGGATGTATCATTGTTAATTATGTTGTTTAATGAGTATGGGTAATTATTTATATGACTCTTGTTGTAAGTTATGGGTTAGCGGGTTGGATTATTCTATTGAGCTTCCGTAGCTCACGGTGTTACCTTTTTGGTGACCCTGACATATTATACTGGGGGCAACGCCAGTATAATGTGTCAGATTTCATAGATGAGCAGCAGGAACAGTACACCTTGGAGGCCTTTGGAGCCGAGGAGCTTGCAAGGATGGAGGAAGAGGCGGAGCAGTAGTTAACCTTAGATTATCCCCTCTTTTGAATAAAAGTACTCTTGTGAGACTTATGTTGTAATAATGAGCTAGACTCTCCTTAATTTATTCAATAAAAATATTTATTTAACGTACCCAAAATTCGGGGCGTTACATGGTTGAAAAATTAATTGCTCCAATTTTCAATTCGTTTGAACTGATATGAAGATCTTATTTTTTTTATCATTTTATTCTAAATGGTCATAATTAATTTTTGACTCTAAGGCTATCGTTAGTTAGCCCTAAGAGATATTTGATTCTACGACTTTCTGAGGGCTGACTAACGAGAGCTTTAGAGTTAAAAATTAATTATGGTTCTTTAGGATAAAATGATCAGAAAAAATAAAATATTCGCACTGCTTCAAACAAATTAAAAATTGGAGCACTTAACTTGTTTTGCTTGGAGCACCTCAGTCATTCCGTTTGGTTTTAGACAGAGGGTGACAGTAGGTGTTGAATTGATGAATTTTTAGAAAGCTCAGGTGTTTATATGAAATTTAAGAAAGGTCAGGTGTTGAATTGAAGAGTTTTTAGAAAACTCAGGTGTTTATATGAAATTTAAGAAAAGTCAGGTGTTCATGTGTGATTTGTGCAAAAGGTCAGGTGCCTAGGTGAAATTTTTCCAAATTTGAATAAGGACAAAAAATAAGCTAGTTGGCTTATTTAGCCGAATGGGGCAGCCATCACTCACCTCTCTTATGTCTCTTTTCCTCTGTTGGATACATAATGGAAGAAGGGAAAATAGAGGACATATAAATTTTTCGCCCCGAGAAAATCATTTGGTGACTAACAACTAATTTTGATTGGCAAAAGATCTATTAACATATTTTAAATTTTTTTAAACAATGTTTATATATGTATTTTTGTATATTTTGATATCATATGAATTGCATTTCAAAAAATTCAGCAAATTTCAAGGAAATTTTTTTTTCTCATTTTAGGAAGTAAATCTAAATATTTTTGTTTTCCTGATGTAACAAAGTTCCTGACTAACTTAGTGGTAAGGGTTTGAAAAATTAACCAAGGGTGCGTGGGTTCGAAACTTGACAATGACAAGAAAAGATGGTTTAGTAGATAAAAAGAAAAGATCACGTACAATGGTTTTCCATTTCAGCTTATAGTGTGATCATTTTAAACTTTCAATCACGGTTATAGACCGTGACCTAAGGTGACTTACAATCACACCTAGAAAAGAGAAACGATCACACTCAAGAGAAACAACCACAGCTTATAACTATGATAAAAGAGAAACGATTAGCCGGTTGGCCGTGATTGTTTCTCTCTTTCAATCACGGTTTATAACTATGATAAAAGAGAGTGACTTACAATCACACCTAGATCCATCACGGTAGTAGGAGCGTGATGAAAAACTTACAATTACGGCCAATAGCTGTGATCTTTATAGTTTATTGTTGTAGTGAATAATGAAGTTGCACCTATCTAATAGTTTAAGCTATTAAATGAGTTGGTCGATATCAATATGATATAATTTTAAAAAAGTTGATGCAAAATTAACAATGAAAATAGTTTAAATAAGAGTATTGCTATGTGTATATATGCTATGTACATATCATATAAAATATTTTCAAACTAATGAACGATTTGAATCATTTTTTAGGGATCCGATGTGGGCATGGAATATATGTACAATTTTATATGTACCTATAGTTTTATTGGGAGGAGAAAGAGTTCGGTGCCGTTCCGCTTTCTCCGAAAATGAATTTTTAGAAAAAGAATGTAATTTCAAGCTCAAAAATTATGTGTTTACGTAAATAATTTTTCTACCAATATGGATTTTGTTTGATAGATCTTATTGAGATCTTTTAAATTGTGCAAAAAAATTAAAAAAATATTTTTCATTATATTTGAGCTTGAAATCACCTTCTTTTTGTAAAAGAAGGTTTAAAAAGAAAGCGAAACGGAGCCGAAGAGTATGGAGCGTAGCAGATGTGTTCTTGCTCACATATGGATTTGACACGTGGCGACCTATTTTTCTGTGCTCACAAGATAAAACGGTGGGGAGGAAAAGTCAAAGAGGGGCAACTTTGTCATTGTCTTTAATCGGCCTCACTGCAATCTGACCGAGGATTTGACACTGCTGGGCCGTGATGCTTTTTGGGCGCGTGAAGCATACTCTGTGATGCCCACTGAGCAGTTTGTAGAATTTGCCTTTACAAAATTAACAAATTATGTTCAAAACTACTTTTTTTAATCGAGAAAAAAATAATCCAATGCAGACAATATTTTTGATTATTTTTGTCTTTATTTAAAAAAATGAATCTTAATCTTGAACTTTTTAGATTTTTCTCATCGAGATTCTAGACAAAGCAATAACTCACAAAAATTGATCAAAATCAACAAATCGGAAAAAAAATTGAATAAAAAAGACAACATAATCCAAATGGCTTAGTAAGCCAAACCTAGCGTTTTTGCAAATTACATTTTATTCGTTTAGCTTTATTAATCTGATTTGAATTTGTAAGATTTATGTGAGTAATTTTTCAGTTTTTGTTAACTCGAAAGTTAATGCATTTTAATGGGTAATTCAGGTCCCTGTGGAAGATTTGCAGTGGTTCAGTTGGTGGAGGGGATGGGGAAGGAAGAGTAAAGTGGGGGCATTTCAGTCCCATACTAAAAAAACTGAGTCTTCCTAATTTATTATTTCACCATAATCTTTACATTTCCCGTAAAAAGTAGGATGACATGGATCATTTAATGCAATTCTATCATATGCATTAATTGGATTTTCCACCTTTAATTCCTCGGATAGATTTAAATTATGCACAAGGAACGTTTTGAATAAATTTCCATTCTTACTTGGGTAGGTGGGATTTAAATGGACTCAACATCAAAGTAGTTTTTAGTGTCCCCTCTCTCCTAAATTTCTAGCTCCGCCACTCGGATCCAAATGGTGCACACTCGCCGAGCGTGTGTCTAAAACTTGCTTGGTCCAAACATGTGGATTTCTAACTCCGCCACTGGTGTCCAAATGATGTGCACTCGCCGAGCGTGTGTCTAAAACTTGCTTGGTCCAAACATGTGGATGGCCAGATGGGTGGTGTTGAATTGCAATTGAGCATGATATATATTACCGAACTACTTAGTTACAATTTGTCACTTTCATTGACAATGTGTCACATTTATTGGATGTGCGGCTACTAGCAAACGTTAAAAGAAGAAAGATACTTCGTATTTGTCCTTAAAATGTTGTGACATCGCTTTACGAGCTATATAAAGAGCACCATCCGGTTTTTTTGATGGTTTAAAAATCGGATGTGGTCTCTAGCTCGTAAAACGATGTCACAACTTTTTAAGTACTTATACGAAGTATCTTTCTCCTTCTAATGTTTGCTAGTAGCAATTGTAAGTGGGGTTTTGTCCAGTGGAATCCAAATAGAATTGGGGAATAATTTTCCAAAAATAAAATTCAAGTGACTCGGGAGCTTCTTCGAGATTTGAGAGTATACATGAGTTTTTGTTTTTAAAACAAAGTGGTTCCTTTTAGACTAACTCAGTAAAATGTCGTCTTAGGACGATGATCATATCATTTAAGCTATTATAGGACATTGAATGCTTTTATGGAGGAGTAGTAAATTATTGAAATTCTAGAAATTGTAATGTTTCGCCACCTGTCGCATCCATAGGCCTTCTCACGAAATATCATTCTGCAATACTATATACTATATAGTATAGAGAGATTGTATTTTTTTAGTTCATGTGCATATCTTATTCTTTATTGGATAGCTAGTAAAATTTACTGAGCGAAGGCTTCTTTCTTATTTTCTTTGTTATTCGTGCGTAGCACACATTTTTCGCTAGTTATAGTTAAAGGAAAAAGTGGGGGTTTAAATTAAGGGGTTCACTTCCTGTCCAGTTTATTTTTGCTCCAGTCCGGTCCAGTTTTGGACCGTTGTGGGCCCCTCCCGGGTCCACAACAATGATCGGAATCGTTCATTTTGTAAAGCTCGTCGAATATGTCATCCACGCCAAAAATTAGCTTCACTGAACATCAATAGGTACATGGATGAAATAGATTTGTACATGAAAAAATGGGCAATTATTAATTTTAACTTAATTTTTGTCATCGCTTTTTTCATGTACAAATCTGTTTCATCCATGTACCTATTGATGTTCGGTGAAGCTAATTTTTGGCGTGGATGACATATTCGACGAGCTTTACAAAATGAACGATTCCGATCATTGTTGTGGACCCGGGAGGGGCCCACAACGGTCCAAAACTGGACCGGACTGGAGCAAAAATAAACTGGACAGGAAGTGAACCCAAATTAAGGAGGCAATTTAAGGAAGGATCAATGTTTTGGCCTCCTGTGCTCCTTAGAGCAACTCCAACCAAGCTCTAAAACACCAAAATAGAAAATTAAAGTGACATATTGAGGAAAGATTTTGTAATTTATTCCTTTTTTCTTTAATTTTTTGTACTTTATGAGAGAATTTTGAAGGAGCTATCATTCTTTTTAAGGATTTGGTCTCCAAATTTCCTTTTTTGGTCTCAAAAAATGGAGACCACGCCTCCATATCTTTATTTTGATATTTTTTTAATGATATTTTTGGACTCAATACCCTATTTGGTTTGAGTTTAATTTGAGGGAGGTTTTAGGGGGTGATGAGAGAAAGAAAGTTTATTTATTTATTTATTTTGATCGGTGAAAAAAAGTTTCCACATTATTAAGATCATAAAAAAAACCCATGGGCACAGTCCCGCATTGTGAGGCAAGGAGACAATTTAGGTTTTTGCAAGCTCTGGACTATGCACAAGGGTTTTTGAGACGCAAAAGGAGCAAGTGTCTATATGTCAAAGACAACTCATTCTCCCTAATTTTTTAGACGATTAATTAATCCTAAAAATTATGACAATGTAAACAGCAAATTACGAAAAATAAAATGATACTGTAACGACCTGGATTTTTGACCCATTTTTTTTATTTAATAATGTTATTAGAACTATTTTCTTAATACAATTATTATTATTATTTTACTAAAATACATATATGCATGCGTTTACACTACATGCATGAATTTTTTTTTTCCTACGCACATGCATGCATGCACACTCCTCCTCTCTCTCCTTCTCCTACTCGGTCTCTACTTCCTCCCTATTCATATTTTCGTCCTTATCTTGTCCATCTCAAAGCCCAAAAAAATGAAACTCTGATCATTAATACAATTTTATCACCCTCTTCCAAATTTTCCTATAAATACCCCATCTCTTCGACCCTAGGGCACACCACGATACTCCCCACGCCCCACTAGTCCAGAAGAAAGAGAAAAATCGAAGGAAACAAAGCTCCAATCCATGGAGTTTTAGAGAGAGAAAGTGAGAGAGAGAAACGTGGGTTTCATAGCTACGTGCCACCGAAACCCAAACCAACCATCCCGATCTCTTCCTACAACTCCTAACATTACCAAACAACCCTCAATTTGATCCCAAAGTCCCCTAATCAAAGAACCCGAAGTCATCTTCTCCAAAGTTCAAAGTTTCGATTGAGAATCAATCCGATCCAATTCAAGGTATTATAATCCCTCTCAACCACTGCTCTAAGTATATTTAGTGTATTCAAGTATAACTCATAGCCCCTTATGGTCTCGTACATAAAATATCGTGAGAAAAATGAAAAAAAAAACAAAACTGTCCCGAACCTCGCGGCCGCAACTTGCGGGATTCCCAGCCGCAAGAACCAGAGGAGCGGACCTTGCGGCAACAAAGTCAAACTGGCCCAGCCTTGAGTGTTGCACTGTTTTCGTTCGAACTCGTTTTGCGACCTACCGAACTTCGTTTTTGACCCCCGAACTATTTTTCTTAGACTTTTAACACTTCAAAAATCATAACTTGTTAATTTCATATTTTTTTAATTTTATTATCTATTTATTAAATTTTTTACTTGTTTTCTATCAAAGTTTACAAACGAAAAATCTTCGCGACCTTTCGAACAATGTTTTTGACACCCAAACTATTTATTTTTGACACCCAACTCAATATGGAGTATCAATAAGGATGTACAACTCATACGAGTGATTACCGCCGCAATTACACCTACACTCCAACCACAAGCTCAGAAAGCTCCTCGTCCCTAAAGATTAATAGATCCTAGCAGAAGGAGTCATAGACCTACGTTTGACTGGTGATTCTCAGACCACCAAAAAGGAATTGACTTCGACTTCAAGGGTTGACTATTAGCCCATCGCACTATTATTGAAAGTGATAAGAGAAGCAAAAGGTCATTTTCCGCAAGAGAGGCCTCACTCATTTAAGGGGGGTAGACAGGACCTTTCTGTACCAGGTAACATGATAAGCTCTCCGGATGGTTAACAAAGTATCAAGTTGGAAAATCAATTGTACGGAGTTAAGATTTAGCCTCCGAACATTATCTGTGAATACAAGGACGTGTTCTCTGTGAAATTGCACGGACTACCGCCACCAAGAGAAATGGATTCACTATCGAGCAACAGACAGGTACGACCCCAAATTTCCATGGCCCCGTATTGGATGGCTCCGGTAAAACTATGAAACTTCAAAACACAACTGCAAGAACTTTTAGGAAAAGGGGTTTATCCGACCCCGTACTTCATCATGGGGAGCCCCTACCCTATTTGTTAAGAAGAAACACTCCGACCTTGAATCAACTATTGGCAGCTCAACAGAGTCACAAATCAAGAATCGATAACCTCTATCGAGAATAGAAGACTTGTTCGACCAATTGAGAGGGTCGACTTGCTTCTCGAAGATTGATCTAAAATTCGGACACCACCAGTTGCGAATTAGAGATTGTGATATATCTAAGACGACATTCCGCACACACTACGGACACTACGACTTCGTAGTCATGCCTTTGGATTAACCAGTGCCCTATACAAATCATTCTCAAATGAGATGTGGGGTATACAGTGTACTGCGATGCATCCAAAGATGGATTGAGAGCTGTACTCATGCAGGTTGAAAAGGTCGTCGCATACGAATCCCGAAAATTGAGGCCGCATGAAAGGAACTATCCAACTCACGATTTGGAGTTGCCAGTAGTAAGGTGCTCGCCCTAAAGTCTTGGCAGCATTATCTATACGGAGAACAGCTCGAGGAAAGGCAAACGTGGTCGCTGATATATAGAGTCGACAAAAGAGCTATGCCGACAAAAGGACCAGACCGCTGACCTTTCGGATTGGAAAAAAAAAACACATCAAACCTAATGAAGACACCACTTTCAAAGAACAACCAGGATCATAGCGAGAAGTGAGTCCAAGGCGAAACCATTTAACTCGTTCGAGTTTTTTGACGACATTGAGGAATCAATTTAAGAGTGAACCGATACTATGCGCACCGATTACCCAAATCTAGTACACCCAAATTTTAAAGACGAAATTGTTTTAAAGGAGGTAGGTTGTAACGACCCGGATTTTTGACCCAATTTTTTTTATTTAATAATGTTATTAGAATTATTTTCTTAATGCAATTATTATTATTTTTCTAAAATACATGTATGCATGCGTTTACACTACATGCATGAATTTTTTTTTCCTACGCACATGCATGCATGCACACTCCTCCTATCTCTCCTTCTCCTACTCGGTCTCTACTTCCTTCCTAATCATATTTCCGTCCTTATCTCGTCCATCTCAAAGCCCAAAAATAAAAATAAAACTCTCATTAATACAATTTTATCACCCTCTTCCAAATTTTCCTATAAATACCGCATCTCTACGACCCTAGGGCATACCACGATACTCCCCACGCCCCACCAGTCCAGAAGAAAGAGAAAAATCGAAGGAAACAAAGCTCTAATCCATGGAGTTTTAGAGAGAGAAAAGTGAGTTTCATAGCTACGTGCCACCAAAACCCAAACCAACCATCCCGATCTCTTCCTACAACTCCTAGCATCACCAAACAACCTTCAATTTGATCCCAAAGTCCCCCAATCAAAGAACCCGAAGTCATCTTCTCCAAAGTTCAAAATTTCGGTTGAGAATCAATCCGATCCAATTCAAGGTATTATAATCCCTCTTAATCACTCCTCTAAGTATATTTAGTGTTTTCAAGTATAACTCATAGCCCTTTAAGGTCCCATGCATAAAAAACCGTGACAAAAACGAAAAAAAAAACAAAACAAAACTGTCCCGAACCTCGCGACCGCAACCTGCGGGATTCCCAGCCGCAAGAACCAGTGCCGCAAGGTCAAACTGGCCCAGCCTTGCGTGTTGCACTGTTTTCGTTCGAACTCGTTTTGCGACCTCCCAAACTTCGTTTTTGACCCCCGAATTATTTTTCTTATACTTTTAACACTTCAAAGATCATAACTTGTTAATTTCATATTTTTTTTATTTTATTATCTATTTATTAAATTTTTTACTTGTTTTCTATCAAAGTTTACAAACGAAAAATCTTTGCGACCTTTCGAACAATGTTTTTGACACCCAAACTATTTTTCCTAGGCTCCTTGCATCTTAAAGATGATATCTTGTTAAAATTATAATTTTTTTATTTAAATTAACGATTTATTATTATTTTCACATTATTTTCAAACAAAAATACTTTACGACATCATAACCGTGTTATTAATGCCCGAGTTATTTTTTTTAGATTCCTTACATTCCAAGGGTGAAACTTTGCTAACTTCAATATATTTTATTTATTAAATTATTTATTATCTATTATTTCATTTTCGGCCAATTTTATTAATACATTTCCCTAAAATAATTCCGCGACCCTCCGAACCTAACTTTTGACACTCAAACATGTTGTATAGGACCTTTAGGACTCTTATTAAGATCATGATAAATTTTCTAATATTTTTACCTGATTAATGTATTTAATTAGTTGTTTAATCAATCTAATTTCTTGGAAATAATTAATAAGAGCCTAAAATATTTTTTTTTAAATTCTACTTTATCATTGACATCATGGCCATATAAGAATAAGGGCAACGGCCCATTCATAAAAGGCTGTGTGATCGCATTGTTTATTATTTGTTTTAATTTGATTAAATTGTACATTGCTCTGATACTTGATTTGAATGCTAGATTGGACCCTAGAGACATGGGATGGTATGCGAAATAGAAATCACCTAGACAATGCTAGGTAATGAATAATTGAGAAATTTTTCTTTCTAGAGAATGCCTGCATGCGTGATTTTGAGATGTGATGAGATCTGTTCTAGAGATCCGAATAATTTTAATTTTTGAAATACTTTTTAAATACCTAATTGAGAAATTATTGAATAATGGGTGAATATTTGAATTGCAGACCAAAGTGATAGAATAGAAGTTTGAGGGAGTAAATGTGTGATTTGTCTTTAAGGGAGTATATAAGTGTCTGTGTGAGTTGTAGGAGATAATTGTATCTCCCTTCTTCTTCTTTTTTCTCTCTCACCGTCCCCCATCTCCCTCTCCACCGATCTCTCTCCTCTCCTCTCCTCTTGCACAAAAACTCCACCTCAAACCCGAAAATCTTTGAGAATCAACCTCCTTCTGACCTTGTAATCGCATTCCTAACCTTGGAAATCTTTGGGTCAAGTTCAAATCGGAGTTTCAAGGTTCGAAAGTCTAGGGTGCGTCCAATAACCCGTGGATCTCGTTCATTGTTGCGAGGTAGGAACTTATTGACCTCTTTTATATGTTTATTTGTTGTTTTGGTATAGAATCGAGCTGTTGGTTGTTGGATTTTGGTTGTGGGTTGTGTTTTGAAAATCTTCAGAAATCGCTACCCGAAGCCAATCTGTATCGATACGGATTTCGTGGCGTATCAATACAGTAAGCTTATCTTTTTGGACAGTTGATTGCGTATCGATACGGATTTTTGGCGTATCGATACAGCGAGCTTAACTCCAGGTCTTGCTCCTGTTGATCCTTCATTGATTGTTTTGACTCCCAACCACTTCTAAACCCTCTTGAACACCTCCTAATCGATCTCAAGCTCGTTTATTTGGTTTCCTTTGACCTATCGTCATTATCCTTGTCCGTTGGCCTTCCGTTAACACGAATCGAGTGTGGAATTATTTAGTTAAACGTCGTTAAGTGCTTATTTGTTGATTGTTGGAATGTGTGGTTGTTTATGATACATTTGTGATATCGTTGGCATATTCTAAGATGTTACGTCGATGAATGTGATCAAGGAAAAGTCTTAACCTGCTAGTGGTTTGAGAATTTAGTCGTTTGGGTCGGAAGTTGGCATAGGGAATTCCGTAGCGCAAGGGATGGTAATATGGAGACTTTGTAGGGTTTCGTAACGCAAGGGGTGGTAATACGGTAACCTGGGGTTATAGGGATCACTGTGACGCAAGGGGTGGTAACACGGTAATCCACGTGGCTTTGTACGGGAACGCAATGGGTGGAAATACCGATAGGGAAAGTTTGAGGTAGCGGGTTGAGTTGGGAGTGTAGGGACTATTGACTCATATGACTTGTGTGCATAATCGGAATAGAGGTTCAATTAACAAACCGATTGATTATCAAGTACCGAGCTTTGTTTTCTCATCTTCCTTTCCCTTGCACTAATTCACATGTTTGAATATAAAATTGGTAAAGATTTTCCTACAAGGCTATTGTAGCTCAACAAAATTCTTCTTTTCAGGTTCTAATGTCGGACCGTAGGATCATGCAATGCGTGCTTGGGATGTAGACGACTTTTTGGAAGCTTATCACTCTTAGTTACTTTTCATCTTGTAATAGTTTAGCTTTTGATTCAAGATGGTTTTGTAACTAATCATTCATAAATATCTTTTGACAATGAAGTTTGTAATGTACCGTGCATGTTGTAACTATACTTAAGCTAATTTGGGCCGTGGTGCCAAAGTTGTATATTCTTTTGAATTGGGGACTTGTCTATAATTTAAACAGGTGGGATACTATTTTGGGAAATACGATGCCAAGCGAGGTCTTTTATTAAAACGTATTATATAAATTATGTTGAAAATTCAGGTCGTGACATCTGTGATGAGATTGAAATTGGCGGGAGTCCAGTGATAAATTGATAGACTGGCAGGAGTCCAGTGATGATTGTGAAGTGGCTTGTGAAGTGGTGTATAAGATAGGCAAACCTTAGTCATGATTCAGGCATGATAAGCTTACCCTTTGTTGTAGTTATTGGGATGCACACTCGATATATAACTTAGGTGTATCTGCGACAACAAAAGAAAGTGATCTCATGGGACCAAGCATGGCTAGTGGTTGGGGAGAAAAGATCTCGTGGATGAGATTTTATATTACCCTAGTTATGATTCAGGCATGATAAGCTCACCCCTTGTTGTAGTTATTGGGATGCACACTTGGTATGTAACTTAGGTGTATCTGCGACAGCAAAGGAGAGTGATCTCATGGGACCGAGCATGGCTAGCGGTAGGGGAAGAAAGATCTCGTGGATGAAATCTTAGATTTCACATAAGGAAAATGGATAGTAATAAATCGATTTATGTGAAAAATCTCTGTTTTACTTTTTCGCATTATTATTATCCTGTTGCTTATTAGCTGTAAAGTAAGATGGGTAGTTGGGTTGGATTATTCTACTGAGTGATTTATCACTCACGGATACGTTTGTATCCTGGCAAATCGTTTGCTTTGGCGATCAATTTGCCAGCGCGGGATTCAATGAAGGTGCAATTCGACACAGAAAGAATATCAAAAACGGAGATCGAGTATGCTTGGGATTCGTATCAAGATTTGAGTCAGCTCTGAAGTTAATGTATTTTGATTCAGTAAATTTATCTTCAGATTGTAATAGCTAAACCTTTATTTTAAAAAAATTATATTTATTTAGCAAGATTTCCTTAAGAAATTATTTTATATTGCTTCCGAAAAATCGGAGCGTTACAATACCGAAAATGGAAAAGCATAAAAATATATAGACTAAAGTTAAAAAGAGTATAAAACGACACATTTAAAGACAAAAATATCAACAGTTTCAAACTTGTTGCCTTTAGTGATTTTTTTTTTTGGCTTTTGGATGTTATTTTTCAATTTTTAGAGTACTCTCATCAAGCTGAATGATTAATCCAATATAAGAGCATCAATAAAAAATTCAAAAATACCCAAACACAAATTTAACAAGAATGAGTCAATAATTCAGGAAGAATAATGGGTATTTTGGCACTTGTGGGAGGATAAAAATACCACAAAAGATTTAGGGAGAATGCACAAAAGGACAATCTTGCACACAACCACGTACTCCATCTGTTTTCTAAATTAGAGTCTAACTCACTTTTTTCTGTTTTTTTTTTATTTTGTTCATATCTTTCAATTTATAATATTTTTTATGATTTTAAAATTTTGGTCTAATAAAACTAACAAGCAAGATTCATATTAAATATTTTTAACATTATAGATTAAAATATATAAACAACAATTTTTTGAAGTGTCCGAAATAGTAACCTGAACTCTCATTTAGAAACGGAGGGAGTATTAAAAAGGATATGTCAATTTCAACTCATTACTATCAAACCTTCTAATCAGCACTTAGTTTGGCCATTAATAGGAGAGAAATTGATTTTGGAAGATTTTTAGAGGATAAATTTGGGAAAAAGTACAAAAAAAAAAAACGTCAAACCGTAACAGTAGGCACCAAAGGTACGTAGCTTATCCAGGTAAATTGATAGGACAAACCTAGCTATCAGTTGGTCGGCTCTGGGAACCTAGATAAAGCTCGAACTCAAGTCAAGCGGTAGAAAATAGAAATAGCCTCGTGACTCTCTCGTCCTACCACCGCCATGTTGCTAGTCTTGTCCTTGGACTTTCACTCAATTCTCACGGATTTTAGTAGTGGTTTGGAATATGTTTCAAAGACATTTTTGCGCTCACGCTTAAACACCCCGAACGTAAATCATGTAACTTTGGTCTTGACTACCTTTGGAACTTAAATATGTGAGGCGTGAATTCACGATAAGGATATGTAGCAAATTAAAAGTCAAAAAGAAGAGAATGAAAGTAAATTAATGAAACAACGACATGGAGGCCTGGAAGCAAATGCGGCCGAAGAAGAGATGAGCTTCAGCACTATAAGCAACCAACCAGTAGGGAAAAGGCCAAGCCATATATGGTCCCTGAGAAATTCTTGGGTGCAAATTGGGTACCAGTGATACCCTTTGCGCACATTCGAATCATCAAAAAATGCAACTGACGGTCACTATTGAAGAGTACCACGTGATATTCAATTTGCAAACAAGAAATTTCTCCATGGTCCCCAAAGGAGGAGACCTTCTCGGGCAGTAACGGTTGCCAATTGGTGGGGCGTGCGCTTCCGTAATAACGATGTCAAGTCCCATCAATCAATTAAGCATAGGATTAGCAACCGCTAGCCACAGGGCCGAAGTGCCTGGGGGTGGATCCCGTCTAGTCTCCCTAGACTAGTTTGGTTCACTTTTTGCATCCAAAAAATTTAAAAGTATTTAGGACAATCCAAATTAGTTCGGATAAATTTTTTTTAAAAAAAATCCATAACACCCAGATTTGCGCATTGTTTTCCTGAAACTTTATGCTTTGTTTAGTTTGTGTTTTGAAATTTTTTTTGAAAAGTGGGGAAAGATAAAAAGAGAAATGTTGGAAGTAGAGGAAATTTAGGGGAAATTTTTAAAAAAATTCTTTTTGAAAAGGGGAGAGAAGAAGACAGAATGATCCAAAATATTTTTACTTCTTTGGTTTCACTTATGGAGATGAATTATTAGAAAGTAAAATAAAATAACTCAAAAAGATTCACAAAAGACAAAGAGAAAAGAATCATCCCAAAAAAAAAAAAAAGATTTTGCCACTCTTTTTTTCGTTAACGTCACTCTCCTGCACGTGTATTTTCGCACCAAAAAAATACATTTGCAAGGGAGTGATGTTAACAAAAAAGGAATAATAAAATCAGCAGCCAAAAAAAAAAAAATTTAACCTTTTTCTAAGAGCATCTTTAATCCAATACTCTATTTGAGAGTATCAAAATATTCTATTTTATTCATAAAGTGATTTTAGAGGAAATTATTATTCCTATTTACTCCAACCACAAACCCTTTATTTTTCCCTCTAAAATTTCCCTCCAAAATTAACCTCTACCAATTCCCTCCAAAATTAACATCTGCCACAGCAAAACAAGTTCCCCTCCTGTGTTTTACTCCAGTTTTGTAGACCCCATGGCTTCCACTACATTTCCCCCTCCCTCCCACTTGTTCTTTACTCCAATTTTCTAGAGCCCATGGCTTCCACTACATTTCCCCTCCTGTTCTTTCATCTACCAGTTGCTATAGAATTTAATGTTGTAGAACCTGTGAAATGTACTAGAAGATAAGCACAAGTCTTGTGGAATTAAGTTGATGCTGTAGAAGTGTAGACAGTATTAAAAAGTTGACATAAACGTGCAAGGGTGAAAGAATATGGTTAACATAAAGAAAAGCTCTTAAGGATACAAATGTGTTACAGAGGGGATTCTTTATATTTTCTCTCATCCGGAGGATTATCCGCTCAAATAGAGAAAACTTGAGAGGATAGGTCGGAGGAGTTTTATACTCTCGAGTGGAAGAATAGAGTATGGATTGGAGATGCTCTACGACAAACGAGACTGACGATTGGGGGTATTGTTCAAGTCGTTATCCACAGAAAAAGACTGGCTTACTTCCAAGGAAGGATACGGCAAAAGCAAAAGCGACTACTGCTCCCTTTAATCTTGCCTCAAATGAGTGTCAATTATCACTACTTTTACTATTTGGTACTGTATTTTCTTGGTTGCTTCCCCCATTGATCTTATCCTACATTTCAAGGAAAACCTGATCCCATGGGGACCCCTTGCTACCTAGTAAAATCCATCACGGCATATTTATATGCATGAACTAATGTGAATTTAAGGTTTTTCCCATGAGTCCATGACCTGTTAGGGTGTTTCGGGTCACCTTCGCACACTGTGGGTTAATTCGTACTGTCCTTCTCATAGCATTTTTACATGCTCACTTACGCATGGAGAGAGATTGCCCGAAGAGTTACTGGTAAGAAGAATTGAACCGAAAACTTTAAGTGTGAGCAAATCCCTAACTCTGAGTCCAATATCTTTCAAATTTTAATTGTTAATTTCTTTTTACCCGAATCAAACATCCATGTTATGAGTAAGATATGGACTACGTACCTGGGTGGGTGGCATTAATAATTTGATTTTAATTCATTCGGGGAACCCAGGGAACCCGTCTATGTACCGACGCTTATGCACCGATGGTGCACAGATCGGCACGCAGGGCCCACTTACAGGTCCCATGCAAATTATTCCAAAACTTCTCAAAAATTGGTACATTGGATCAAGAAATTGCGGTTATCTGCTTTAGCTGATTTTTAACCAGGCCGCCCGAAAAAATAGTTTGAAATTAATGAATGGTTCGGATAATATTGAAGAACTAAAAGGGGTCTAGGAAATCAAGCATTAAATGTTATATTTTTACCTAATGAGATGAAAATAATACCATCAGCATTAAATACAAAATTATTCGTCCAAGCAAATATTCTCTATCTTTAAAAATTGGGAAAATGACGGCCAAGGACATGTTTTGATAATTAATACCCACCAAGGACATTTTCAGTATTAACAAATGTTCTCAACATGTCCTTGGCGGGTATTAATTATCAAAACACGTACTGGGCCGTCATTTTCCCTTAAAAATTAAAAAGGAGTAAAGGCCATTTTTTGTACTGGGCCTGCTGATAGAACAAAGACAAAGAACACAGTTCTGGGCCACGACTCCATACGAATAGCGACTGGGCCAAATATTTCAATGGGCCCAGAAGAAGGTCCCACTAGAGTCCTGTTTTTGGAGACTTGATTGGGTTGAATTACAGGCATCCAGCCCAACAACATATGTTGGCATTACATTTCTATAAATGCAATCAAATTTAGGGCTAACCCCCAGCCCATCACGCTCAGCACTTTTGTTCCCCAATTGGGCTTTCACATGGGACCCGGGATGCTGCCGAGCATCTCCAGCGCCCTATCTAGCCGCTCGTCTCGGCACGGACAGATTGGATCGAATCTGAACGCATACAAATTTGGACCATCCATTGCTCGATTAAGATCCGATTGCCGAAATGAGCGGCTAGATCAGCCGCTCTGCGCTGCTCTACAGGGAGATGCTTGGCAGCATCTTCCATTCCTTCATTATGCCAATTTATTTTTTGGGCTTAACGAACTGGACAGTCGAGCCGGTGTGAACTGATAACTCTACCACTCTCACCAAGGGCGGAGCTAGAGATTTATCCGGTGCTGAACTAGTATATTATGGTTTACACGATACAAAAAAAATTTCCAATGACGAGAAAAATAACTTTTCGATAATGATCAACGTAAAATCATGAGGATTCGTTGACAAAATACGAATTTGAAGTACAACCTTTTTTTTGTACTCTTATAGGTCAAGCCAAGGACAAAACTATACAAAGAAATAGCCCCGTAAATCCTCCCCACAAAACCACTCCCAGCATATCAAAAAACAAAACAAGAATTAGAACAAGAAAAATAAGTATTTATTTCTAGAATTAAATGTGATGTATTGTGAAAGAATGACTTGTCTCGTAAAATAAAAAATAAGTACTTAAAAAATAAAAGTATTAGCGGAACGGGACCTAAGCCTCAGAAACCCCCGACCCAACTTGCACACAAGCTTCTATAGTCCTAAGGTGCCGTAAACCCCCTTAGAGCACAAATCTAATAGCACTAGCATTCAACTAAACAATCCAGACAAGCTAACAAAGCCTTCCTTCGAAACACGCTTTGATTTCTTTCTCTCCAAAGGGAATAAGAGAGTAGCAGCCGAAGCACCTTTCATGAGAGTCACTGCACCTGAAGCCTCTCACCTATCATGTGTTTGATCGAATAAACCAACCAATAACATCCGTTAAACTAGAAGAGCTACTGTTACTAAAAAATTCTTCCCCATACATCATTTCCACACAGCTCTAGAGGAAGGACATTCAAATTGAACAAGTACTGTTGGCGAAGTTTCTGCGTGCGGAAATATGGCATAAAACATGTCCCATGAACTAATGCAAAGGGAATGAGTCTGCGCACATGTGAGTGCAACCATGGTATCACGGATAGAGATGGATAGGCCAGTGATGTTCAATTTGGGTTTCTTCTGCTGGATTTGGGGGGATGCGAGCCTGCTTTTAAATATGCTAAATTTTGAAGGCTTTTTGGTCTCATTCGACTATGGCGGCTTTGTGCTTTTGAACTTGTTGGTTGTATAACTGCTATTCTCTCCGGGGCCTGTTTTTATTTTTTTTTCCTGATCGTGTCCTAGGGAGCTTTGATTCTTTGGTAATTGGGTTGGAATCTCTCCAGCCCTTTTCGCTTGGGGTTTGGAGAGGCATATGATTTTCGAGTCGTTGGGTGCCAACGTTGTTCGAATGCTTTCTCCTTGTTGTGATGCCGTCATTCTCCTAATCCGTTTAATCTTTGTAACATTTCCCATGTTCAAAGGTTGATAAAATATTTTTTTGTTGTTCCAAAAAAAATAATAAAACCATGTCCCATGCATCCAACACCTTCCCCAAGCTAAGAAGTATGTCTTTGGTGGTTAGCCAGAGTATAAAGGCTCACTTTTTTTCTTTTTTTCCTAAGCAAATAGATTTTATTAATCTTTGGAAACAAAACAAAGATTAAAAGGATCTCGGACACTCCGGCAAAAAGCCACCCAAGAACCAAACCCAAAGGAAGACAAGAAACCAGCCAAAACCACAAACAAGACTGAAAAACCACACACCCTAAGCACAACCAACACCCACAACCGAAACCAAAGCCAAAACCTACAACAAAAAGCCTAACCGCCACACTGAAACGGAGACCTAAGCCGGAACACCCTGAACCGAAAAGAGAGAAAAACCTAAGCACTGCTGCCCAAAAAAGCTAGTCTTGGTACATGACATTTGAACCATACCGCATTAGCCCATGGTTTGCTAGGAAACTTTTTACTTCTAATAGTGTCCTAGGCAGAAAGAGCAGTATACATACCACGGGTGCCAGGCAGCCATACAACATCATCATCTCTTGTGCAATCAAGCACAACCTTAGCGGGAGTTTGATTGACAATAGACGGAATGAATCTATTCCTAGGCCTTGGCCACCTCCACTCCCCATTATGAATAATCGAACAGAGACTTTTGCTTGCAAAAGATCGGACCGATGTTATACACAAAATCCTCACCAAATCTTTTCAAAAGAGGCCCTAACGGGTGCCAGTTATCAACTCAAAGGAAATCGGATTCATCATTGCGTATTTGATAACGTATTAGGTGTACAAGTACTTACTCTAAATGGTTGTTCATAATTCAAATGCAATGTTTGATCAACCCACTTAACACATCGACGGCTCTAACAAATACAAAGAGGAAAAGTTTATAGACTATGTTTCACCGTAGGTTAACGCATAATTGTCAATCCTGAAGAACATGAACAGTCTAATGTCATGTTTTCAAATTTAAAGAGAGAGAGAGAGAGAGAGAGAGAGAGAGAGATTTGACATTTGAACCCACTTAAGCATTCCAAACACTAATATGTAACTTTCCATTCTATTCATTGCACACATAGTCCTTGTTACATATATTTATTTTACAGCCCATCTAATTCTTCTCTGATCATTATATTATGGTTATTTTAGAACATAAGAATGCTTTTTTCGTCTTCTTCTTTGCCACTGGAGGTACCGACAGGAAGATCAATGGAATGATTCTTGGTAGTGTATAAGATATGTTTTGATGGAAAAAAAATTTAGTGCCCAGCGGGTACACGTGGTGCCCGCTCGCGCATCCAAGCAATCTATTTTGTGTTTCAACAGCTCAGATTTGGAGACAGAAAAATGAGGGAGAAAGTGTTAGGGTGAGAGGAGAGAGAGGGTTTCAATCCGAACCGTCCAAAAATGTATCAGACGGCTCGGATGCGCCAGGCGGGTACCACGTAGGATATATCCGCTCGGCACTGAAAAATCTCTTATTTTGACGGCAGTTATAATGCTTTTCAATTATGCAACGATTTCAAAATGAGTATGGCTTATTCAAGGAGCCGCTGTAAAAGAGGTAATTAACGAAGCCGCTTGATCTCTGCTATCCATTTCGACATTAATTAAACGGTCCATATTTTAATGAAACTTTTACTCTTTCCTAAAAAATTTCATTAAAATCCGAACCGTCCAATACACTTTGACCTGCCATGATTTACCTTCGTAAATTACTATTCACAAACAAAAAGCTCCGTAAAATAGTTTTTCTCATTCAAAATATGAAAGCTGTCAACTGCAATTTTAAAAAAACCTTAGCGTGTGGAAGTCACCGTCAAATGTCAAATAACCACTCTGACAAATACTTCTGGTGCCACCATTTGCTTAAAACAAACATAATACTGGAGTATAAATATAAACAACGCCCAAAGCGACATTTTTTTATGAAATCTTTTAGAGGTCAATTTACTGTATCCCACTAAGGCCCTATTTGTGAGAATGGCAAGTATTGACTGCGGTAATGCGTAATTCGAGTTGTCTCGATAAAGACTATACGAGCTTACAAAAAGCGTTTCAATTATGTTATTCAATGGTATTTACATCAATTTCAAACAAAAGTCTTTAACACGATGGACGCATTTTGAGCTATTTGATTCGTTCATCGGTCTTAGTTTTGACGTTACAAAAGCATGTACATCAATCTTGGTATACATGCAGTTCCATTTTAAGCTAGCTTTAGCTATGCAAAACACGTAAGTCACCTTGCACCAGATTCGGTAAACACCTCGGTAGAATTGCTCTAGCTCCCGTACTTTGGGAACTCTAGCGAAGCCCTATTCACAACTTCCACAGCAACTCATTAATAGTTTTTTTTAGCTTTTGGGCCCAATCTCTACCCTTTCTCTCTCTTCTTTTGCAGGACTCACTATCAGAATCCACACAAATGATCCAATCTATTCAACAATTCTAAGAATTACTTTTGAGTGGTTTAGTAAAAAAAAAACTCAATCAAATAATCGTAAGTATTTTATCTAATCTTTACATTTTTTTCATTCAGAATACAAAATCCTAAATTTTGATGGAATTTTGAAAAAAAAGAGTCGGACAATTATGTACCCGGTATTCCCTTGAGGTAAAGGAAAAGAGAAGAGAAAGTCTTATTCACAGAAGTTCCATGAATAAGGTTTTACAGAGCCAATCGAGCTTGTCGAAAAGTGTTTTGGACAATCCACATTTTAAAGAAACTTTTTTGGGGAAGAGTTTGTGGGGTTAACTCTCTCCCATAAAAGTTTCCTTAAAATTCAGACCATTAATTACCGAGATAACTGAATGAGATCAGACGATTCTGTAAATAATCTATTTTACAACGGCTCTGAAAATAAAGTCAACCTCGAGATCTCGATCGAGAGAGAGAGAGAGAGAGAGTGAGAGAGAATGCAGAGAAAGCAGTACGTCTGGGTTCTGAGTCCTATAATAATTCATAGTGTTCCATTGCCTGCTACTGTGCCACCCCCTGTCCCCTTATAATTACTCCTATCCAATCTGATGTATAATTCGATGTGCAAAAAATCTGCACAGAGGCAGGAATATATAAAAAAGAGAGAAACCCAATTTGGCAGCCAGCTAACTAAGCAACATGGGTTTTCTCCTTCAAATATGCCATCATTAATCTTACACAAAGTTGATGATTTTTTCTCTATGCTTTAATGCTTGCGCGTGGCAGGCATGGTTTTCTCTCAGGCCTTGATTTGGAAATCTGTCATTTCTAGTACAGTTACTACTACTTACTACTCCTATTAATCTCTCTTTGGAGTCTCGATCGAGTACTATCATGTGATCTTCCATTTCCATTTCCATTTCCATTTCCCTTTTTGTTTGTGGGTTCAATTTAAATTCCACTTCAAGTACGTACATATACATAGATTTCATGTTCTTTGTTTTTTTTCACTTACTACTATGATGCATGCACCAAGCGAAAAATATTAGTCCCGAAACTTTATTCACATACTGAAAAGAAGCCGCGCGTAAATTTCATTTTTGCTCAATGGAATTATGTAGAAGATCGACCACCTTAAATTCAAATCAAATGCGTGTACGACCGGTCAACACGATCTTTCTCTTGTCACACTGTCATATATACAATGACAGTGTTGGTATTCCGACCTACCACAATGGATTAATACACCATAAAGAAAGTAATTATTATTAATTAATAATGACGGAGAGGGTAAATTGAAGGAAGTTAATATTTTTTTTCTATTTGTTTTTGTAAGTATTCACGACACCGTTGAGGGCCACTTTATTGTTTTCTATCTATAACTATACAATTTTAGTATAATTAATCCACAACTTTGTTAACTTATTAGATCTCCGCATGCACAAATCGTCACAATATTCTTAACTACCACCTTTGATGGACTCCAGCAAATTTGGCCAGTAGCGTCTCGTATACTATAAGTGTATTTTTAATTAGCGTTGTCTATTTCATCCATCAGCTTCGGTCTTCATCCTAATTTGTATATCTTATTTGTGTCAATCTACTAGGTCATCAATGTCGGATTTTCATTATTGCTGATTGAGATTTATCGGAACTTCTTATAAGCTATTAAGTCGTCACCCTCAAGTTAAATATTGTGAGTCCCAATCCTATTGTGAGTATAAGGTAACTTGCTAGAAGTAAAACACATGCTATTGAAGAAAAATTCTTGAAGTTAAATGGTGTGCAATTTCGATCAAGAATTTGAATTTAAGGAGATAAATGTCAGTCCGTACGTGCTAAACTCCAATCATTTTAAAATTAAATCAACGACATAGTTATAGATTAAATCGAATTTGTCCTTACAATCTCATGTATTTTTATTTACTAATGACGGAGGGAGTAATATTATTTAATATTCCAATCTTATGTAATAACATTAATAATGACGGAGAGAGTAAATTAAAGAAAGGTAATTATTTTTTTTTTCATTTTTTGTGTGTATTTATTCAAAACATCTTCGAGGGCCACTAATTATTTCTATAACAATACAATTTATATACGTATAAGTCCACAAATTTGCTAACATATAAGATCTCCGCATGTACAAATCGTCACTATTCTTAGTTACCATCTTTAGTTGACTCCATCAAATTTGCCCAATAGCTCTTGTTTACTTTAATTTTGTTTCTGTATTAGCGTTGTCTGTTTTCTCCATCAACGTCGGTCTTCGTCTTACTTGTTTATCATAATTGTGACAATCTATTAGATCATCTATGTCGGATTTCATCATTGTTGATTAAGATTTATCACATTTCTTCTAAGCTACTATTAAGGTATTTCTCAATCGAGACCAACAAGTTAAATACTGTGAGTTGTAATTCTATTATTCAATGTGAGTTTACGTATTAAGCTACCTATGATAGTCTCGTATGGTCGTAGCTCATTATGGATCAACTCCTCTCTATGCATCCAAAACTTCATTTAATGGATTTAGTCCAAGTCCACAATCATGATTTAAATCGTTTATTCATAGAACTCTTCAAAAATGTTGGTTTTTTTTTTTCAATTAATGTAATAAAATTTTGAAATCTTCGTAAATAAGTTGTATTTAATGCCTAAAATAAAAATGCAAACGGCAATTTTATTTGGTCCCCCTCAGCCTAACTTTTTCTCAACTTTTCGGCACGGTCTTTTATTTTTAATTTACTAGATTTGGATCAATTTTTTTATATCTACTCGTTCGTGTTGATGAAAAGAGTATAGAAAGAGTATAAAGATAGACAGCAAAGTTGAAAACAAAATCATATAATTCGACGAAAATACTAAAAAATTTCAATCTATGCAGACGATGTGATCTAGAAATTTGACCTAAATGTTAATTATACGAACTTAGAGAAATTACCAAAAAACCAAGCTAAAATTCGCCAAAAAATTAGGCCAATGGGCCTTTTACCATATCTGAATTTGGTGATATTGAGGGCAGAGTCCGTAGTAGCAAACCAAACAAAAACCATTGCTTAGAAAACGGTACATACCTCTCCCACGTGAGCTTTCAGATACGGGTATGGGGTTAGGGTGGTGGGCCACCGAATTCGGGGTGCTGAAGTGCACCCTCCGCACTACATTGTGTAGTGCGTGTCGCGATATAACTGTTCATTTTGATAATAAAACAATTCGAATTTTCATCAGAACAGTTAACAACTAAATTTGTAGAAGTTTAAATTAAATTTGAGTCATTCGTGCCGAGATGAACGGCCATATATCGATTGCACTACATAGTGTACTGCAGTGGCAAACCCACAATACGTGGAGGCGGGGGGCTTGCTCCCCTTGGGGGAGAGCAGGGTCCTGCTGCGCCTCTTTTGGGGCCCACTCCGGGCTCCAAAATATGATCGGGATCGTTCACTTTGTAGAGCTCGTCGAGTAGAACAACCATGCAAAAAATCAGCTTAATTGGATATCATTAAGTGCCTGATCGGAACCCATATAACTCTAGGTCGAATGGATCCGAAATACTGAATCAAATCCACTTGAACCCATGGACCGAGAGTTATATGTGTTCCGATCAGGCACTTAATGATATCCAATTAAGCTGATTTTTTGTATGGTTGTTCTACTCGACGAGCTCTACAAAGTGAACGATCCCGATCATATTTTGGAGCCCGGGGTGGGCCCCAAAAGGGGCGCAGCAGGACCCTGCTCTCCCCCCAAGGGGGAGCAGGCCCCCCGCCTCCACAATACGTGGGCCACCACCGTAAGAGCCATTGACCTTCATTAATTGTATGTACACATTGTACGTAGGCTCTATTTTTGTCAGGCACGCCACGTGCCATTATGTCTGTCGCCGATAAGATTCCAAAGCAGAAACGTGTCAGAATTCCATTGGCCGATGGCAGACCAAGAAAAACTGTGCCCGAGTCTCGGACGCTTATCTATCAAACGGCCCGGCCTCGGAACCGTCACTCTCAAGTCCTTTCTGCTTGCTTCGTTAATGCTTTGTTTGGCTTTATCTCTTCATCAAAAAAAACACATAGATAGATATATTAGATATTGATTTTGCCACACTATTTTTTGATAATGCCACATTTTATAAGTGTATTTTTGCACCAAAAAATATACTTACAGTGTGTGGCATTATCAAAAAATGGTGTGGCAAAATCATTTCATAGAAACATACTCGGGGAAAAATTTAGATTAAAAAGCTAAGTGATTTATTATTATTTTTTATTTAAATTTTTTTGCGTTTGTTTGTTTTGCGTCAAATTTTTGTGACTTATTGATTCGTCTCGAGGAGAGGAATTGGAAAAGTAACAATTTTGATCAAAACTCATAATTTTCTGAATAAAGATTAAAAAATTATTTCTAAAAAGCCAAAAATCATTATTTTAATCATCTTAAACAATTTTGTTAGCAAAATACAAAATGAGGCCTATGCAGAGAGGCCTGTTTTTAGTTACATTACTATTATTTTGGGGGATCCCTTATTTTTGTAGGAATTTTGCCCTTTTTTTTTTTTTTTTGGCCGTTTTCAATTCTTCTTTACAAGAGAAGTCCACACAACGTAAGAGTTTAGACCATATCTAAAACAAAAGGAACGATGAAACAATATTGTAAACAAAAATGGAAATACTAAAACTAGTCCCTTGAGTTGTCGTTAAAATTTACTAAAAAGTACACTAAAACGTGTGAAAAATGCATTGGAACTTGTATTTTTTCTATCTTTTTCTTAGCTTCACCCCCCAAAAAAATTATTCACATTTAATTTGTTGCGTACAATTTTTTCAACTTAAGGCTTTTTTTGAGTGTACCTTTTCTCCTTTTTTTTCTTGTGTTATCAAACGCAATATTCATGTATTTATCCACAGTATTAAACACTTCATCCCAAATTTTAGTTTTTTTTTTTCCCCAAAAGTGGGAAGATTGTATTAAACGTCTAGCGGCACTTGCTGATAAAAAAAAAAAAACATCTAGCGGCACTTACAAAACAAAGATCATTACAAAGAACTTGGATAAAGCTAAACTAATTGACTAACAAATGCAAAATGAGTAAATCACAAGGCAATGGATGTCTTTAATCCTAATTTATGCATGACCTGACGCAACAATGACACTTTTAAACTGCCTAATATATAATTAGGAGTCTTAAACAAGAAAAAGTGCAAAGTTAAGGACAAAAGACACCAAATACCCACATGATCGGATGCATTCCAACTAGGGATGAGCGCACCAAGGAACTCCCGAGAACTATAGATCTGCCAAGCTGCCACGAGTTGTCCCACCAAAGACATCGTGTAGAGATAGAACGTTGAAGCACAGATATTGTTGTGAAGTAACCACGATTGAGAGAACTCAATCTGTAGACAAAATTCGTCCAAGGACAAAACTAACTCTCGTAAAACGAGAGACAAAACTCTCATAGATTAAACGACAAGTCATTGATCTGGAGAGATGAAAGGAAAAAAGGAAAAAATGGAGAAATGGAGGCGGAATAGTGCCATAGCCTTCCCCTCCCGCTGCTGCACACGGATATGGAACCCACCGGAGGGAGGGAAAGGGAGAAGAGGAGTTGTGGTGGCTAGGATTGAGAGAGGGGGAGAGAGAGATGGGGTCGGCTATTCCTCTAACTTCCCCAAATTTTAGTTCACTACAACGAAAGTCTTGTAATTCTTTAATAAATTAAATCATACCGTCGTGCATAATTTTAAAAATATTTTTATGGTATAATGCATTTTGTTTCTGACATTTGAACAGTTGGATCATTTACGTAGGACGCATGAAGGGATCCAAAATGGCCGAAACTAGACCATCCAATCTAAATTTTGGACTAAAAATGATCCCTTTTTTTTTATTTTTTAAAGATGGATGTGTTCTAATTGCGTGGCCTCCAATATGTAGGAAATTACGCACGAAATGATCAATCTTTTAATCTAAAACTTTAGACAACTTTCTGTAACAAACTAAAATTAATATACTATAGTAAAACGGAGGGAAAGAAAAAATTAGTTTTCCGAAAGTTAAACAATGGGGAGTACTGCAAAGCTAGGGTGGGAATTTCCAACCCCATACGAATTCGACACAAAGTTAACAAATTAGGGTCAGCTATTTTTTATATGGAATACGAACACGACACAATACGATAACACGAAAAACTAAACAAGTCGGGTTAGGATTGCGAGAATTCTGACAGAAATACAAGTTGACACAACCCGGGGTTGGAATTTTTGAAAGTACACGAACTGGACACGAAGTTAGCAGAATAGGGTCGGCTATTTCTGACAAGAAACACGAATTTGACACGACATGATAACAAGAAAAAAAGCTAAACAATTTGGCTTTTAGAGTCGAAAGGATTCTGATAGAAACACTGGATGACACGAAACAAACACGACGCGATATCCGCCCCCCTATGCAACACCACGAATAACCGGATTGAAAAACCCAACCACCCAATCAAAGATTGTAACCAGGGTTAAGGCATAGTATTTATTAAAAGTAGTACTAATCTTTTAACCACGGGTGACGTTAAAAAAGTCACCGGCAAAAGCGGAAGTCTTCCGGCATTGGGTCCCCATGTCGTGGCACAGCCCCGCAAATTCTGTGGCTCTAAAGTAAGCAACTTTCATTAAAAAGGCATTTTCTTAACTTTTACTACTACTGCTAATTTTTCCCAATTAAAATTACTCCATTTTTTCACATTTCAACATAATCATACATGCGCATGCATGCCCCCATGCATACATAGAAGAACCATCACGACCCGTTTGATCTACGATCGTGGGGCGGGGAAGGGGTGACCGATGAGGTGGGGGTGACGTCGGGGTGATGCGAGGGGAGACCCATGGACTCATGGGGCACGGGCCATGGTTGGTGTTGATTTTGGGTGAGGCAAAGCGTGCAAACTCAAGTGGAAGTTTAATGATGATTGTGAGACCGAAGATAATACTTACTATAATGATGTAGAGAGAGAGAGAGAGAAAGAGAGATACTATTCCTTTGCCCAATCTTTTTTGAGATTTTCTCAGATTTTTGGTTATTTTCTGTTAATTTTAAAGTATTAGATTTGGGTCAAAATTTTAAATTATATTTTTTTGTCTCGACGAGAGAAATTAAAAAAATAAATTAGAATTGAAAAAATACATAAAAATGTCAAAACATATCAAAAAAAAAGAGAGAGACAAAGTTGAATTTGATCGAAGGAACCCAGAGTCTAGCCAATGTTTTTCTACTTTTTTTGAGCTAAAATATCAGTGACTCGTTTATTTGGTGTTCGAGATCCCCTTTTCACCAATCGTATGTGATTCAAGATAAAGTGTTTAGGTTTCAACTTAATGCGTGGTCGGAAAGGAACCTGAAGCATTATGTGGCGGTGCTCCGGTAAAACCATATAATCTCGATCTCATGATCATCGAGATAGCTGGTCTAGTTTATTTCTGTGCTTTAGTCAAAATAATAAACTAAAAGCCCAATTTAGTTTATAACTGAAAGCCAACTATTCAAGTGACCACTTTTTCAATAACTCGAAAGAAATATTTTTGTTTTGATGAAAAATACTTCAAGGCTTGAAATTACTTATGGCCTCCCCAAGTTACGAATTTTTTAGGATAAATTCTTACAAAATAATCATATCAATTGAATAACAAGAGTCAACAAACACAATTAAATTTATTAGGGTATTTTTTTAAAACATGGATGTGTCCTAATCGTGCAGCCTCCAATACCATTAGTCAATCTGACATTTTGCATATATGATTTTCTCAATAAGTTTTTAAAATGAATAGCTCGAATCAGAACTTGTTATACGCTCACGATGATAGCTATTAGCTGTACTTCGTTATTAAAAAACTCTACTATCTTCAAAAATTGAAGGTAAATTAATAAGAAGAATGTTATATACACAGAGAGAGATGTGCAAATATCTGGATATAGAACCTTCCTACATGGTTCTCACTCGTTAAAACGAAGCCCACAAACATCATACTTTTTGTACAAATTTTATGCATTTTTCCTTGTGCCTCTAATTTTTTTACCATCCCAACTATGGATACACAAATCTATACCGTATTATGTGAGACCCATTTCATTTCGGAGTCTCAATAAATGATCTGAGCTATTCAATATATTTTTTATAAGGTTTGTATCATTAACTAGCTCAACTAAAAATGTCGGTAAAAGCTAGATCAATGAATTCAATTTTGGGTGCCTGTGAATTCAGGAACCAAACACAGAACGGATTAATCAAGTCTTTACTTACCTTCGCTTGAGCTAATTTTACGTAGAGGCCTTTAAAATTTTTTTTTAGACAAAACGGCTCGACTCTTTTGTGTTGAACCTTGAGATGAGTTCTCTTCCGCAATCCGGTGTAGATTTGCGATACTCTCTCTCTCTCTCTCTCTCTCTCTTTTTTATTTTATTTTTATATATATATATTTAAAGAGATACACATCCCAAACAGCCTCGTTTAACTCATCCCAAACAGAACCTTAATTAGGAGAGAGAGAGAGAGAGATGGGGGCGGAGGTTAGCTGTCCCGTTCACCACCCGGCAATCCTACTTCCAAATGCCGCTTTCTTGTCCCCCCTAATCACACCCCCGTCCACTTGTTTTCCTCTGTCCCCCTCAGCATCCTTCCCAATTCTCCCTTAAATCAATGCCCCTTTGCGTGACTTTCACCCACTCCTACTCTTTTCCCACTTTCACCCCTCTACTATCACTTCATCCCTTCTCAACTCCCTCATCGTAGCCGATTTTCCCCCAGAGGGAACGAGATCTTGCAATGGACGGCTCGGATCAATAGGAGCTTAGATTAAATTCAAACTGTTGGCGCCAAAATGGACGACCAAATTGGCCGCCCTACAATCCCGGTGGTGCGGGCTGCACTGTAGGATTTTCAAATTCGATTTCCCCTCAATGGAGAGGATCGTAACTGGACCGTTTCCAATTTGATAATCAAAACCGTTAATTTTGCGGAGTTTGTTGAAAATTTTAACTTTAATAAGAATTATGTTAACCAATCATCCATAAAGAAGTAAGAAGACATGTTTATTTTGAAATAAATAAATTACGATCCACCTTTTTCTTTTTTAAAAAATCGATCTATTTCAAATTAACGTGATTTCTGGAACGGTTGACTTTCTCAACAAGTTATGCAAAAAATGAAACTTTTTTTTAATGAACGAAATGGTTCCGAAATGAGGTAAGAAGAGAAAAACTGGGCCGATCCTGTTTTGAAACATAACTAGCAGAATTTTCTCCCTTTCCTGAAAAGAAGACTCGATTTGGTAGCTATGCTAGGGGTACACCATTTGGTGTACACCAAATATACAAATCGGGCGTAGAACCGATCAAACATTCACTGATATCCAACAGAGCTGATTTTTTACAAAAATGCTCAAAATTTTTTTTTGGAAATATTGAATGAGTCCGATAATTTGTGTAGAACCCCTAAGTGGGTCCCATAGAAGGCGGTGTAATGGCGTATCCATAGCAGGGCTCGTGATATGCTAGACATTTTTGGTTAAGAGCATTATTCCGCTGTCATGAGTGGTTTGGTTTAATTCGATATTCATAAATGTTTTGGGTTCAATTTTGCTATTTTGGGCTAAACAGGAGGGCTGTTTTCCTTGTGTGGGAATTGTTTTCTTTTTTCCTCTTCCCCTCCACTTTTATATATTATATAAATAAAAAAAGTCTTCTTGATAAGCCCCGTCCAGCCAGCTAGCTCACCTAAAATTACAATCTTGACCTTCGTAGGTCGGAATGGTGTAGGAGTTTTACGTTAGTTTTATTTTTATATATTTGGTTAATACCCAAGAACCAACTTCGTTTTATAAATTTATCCCACGTAGGTGTTTTTTAATTAAAAAAAAAAAAACTATAATTGGGCAAACAATGAACAGTCTCCTTTTAATTATCTTAAATAATAATTTAGTACAGTATAATCAAACTCCAAAGCCAGATCTGACAAATGCTTTTTTGGTCATTATTTTGTTTACATTCTTAATTGTTTTTTGGGATCTAATTTTGGTACTTCACTTTTAATTTTGTTTTCTTACATGATCAAGATGTAAAGTGGAGTGCCGGTAGCTAAAATTGGAGTGCCACCGATTAAAACTGAAGTGCCAAAATCAATTTCCTTGTTTTTTACTGCACATAAATACAAGAGTAACTTTGACCTAACTTTTTGTCTTCGTTGTTGGTTTCTCATAATTTTTGTATGGTTCAGTATAATTTTTACTTCACATCGTTTGCCTAGACGAGGGAAATCAAAAAAGTATAGAAGACTGTTAGTTTTTAGCGTTGTTTTTAGTGAATTTTTTAAACTTTGGTCTATATTTTTTTTGATTTCTCTTTATCATGATATACGAGGTGATGTAAAAATTTAAAAAAGAAAAGAAAAAAGCAGCAAGAATTAGGAAAAAAACAACCAAAAAGTGCGGCAGAAAAGTTAGCCCCAAAAAGGGTAAGTATTTTTTTTTTTGAAAAGATAAATAGGGTAAGCATTGAAACAAGCAAAAAGGGGAAGTACTATAAATGCCAAGTAACAATAATAGTAGTATGAAACAAATCCACACCAATTCTTTTTTTTTTTTTTTGTAAAACTCTTTCATGTTTACAACAAATTCTTGATTAGCTAATTTGAAGAGCAAATTTATACCGGAAGAGCTCCAACAACCGTTAGACCCTAGTTTTAAAATTTCTTCACAATCACAGCATATTTTTCTCAAAAATTTTGCATACATCGAAGATTTTCATGAAAAATTTGAACCCCTCTTAAGATTGCATGCATCTATTAAAAAAAAAAAAAAAAAACTCGGGTTTCTATATTTTGCCTTTTTTAAAATGGACGCGGATGCACAAGATTGTATGGATCTATAGTTAGATACGATCATATTTTATTAAACGTATAAGTTGTTCGAAAACAGCAGAAACATTTTTCGTATTATTTTAGTAGTTCGTGTCTATAGAAATGAATTGCGTCTCACACATGATACCATTTTTTCTTTCAAAAAATAACTAGTCACCGAACATTAAAATACTGCATCAATCCCTCAGTGCGCGACAGTAAGTCATTTATTTCCCAATCAAACACATAAATAAAAACAACTCGTGTACCAAAGTGTGCGGATCTCACATAAACGTAAATGCGTGTAAAAGCCGTTGCGGTTGTTGAAATTCCGCAAATAAAATTAAAATTTCTCTCATTGCTTTCTACAATACAATAGTAGGAGTAGTAATATTCTCTCTTAAAATCAAACAATAACAGAAAACTGTCTTTTGCGAAACCTTTTTCCCAAACAAAATGATTCGTCTATACACCACGAGCACAGAGGACAGATAATATAAACCATCCAACGGCTCACGTTCTTTCACCATAACCCATCCTGTCCGTCAAATCAAATCACTCCCATCCAGATCGGTCCCATTATTATTTAAAAAAAGAAAAAAAATCTCGTTGAAAAAAACTGACCATACTTTTCCCGTAATTTTCCTTTTTGCCCCCTTTGGCCTTTTATCTTTTGCTGAGCTTCGTTGTTCACGGCCAACAGCTTGAGCTTTTGTTTGCTTTCTGCTTTAATGGAGGGTCCTTAATCTCTCTCTCTCTCTCTAACTCTCTCTCTCCTACTTGTTTTGATCTCTCAAGTCCTGTATCTCTCTCAACTCTTCGCCCGGTGAATCGCGAAACTTGTTCAGGTACCATTCTGCTGTTTGTTCACGTGTATCTGTACATACAACCACGCACATATATATATATATATATATATATATATATATATATTTATCTTCTCATGTGTGTGAAGATACGCATGCGAAGATAAACCAGGTTTGTGGAGCGAGATCTTGATTTTTTTCGCCTTGATTTTCCGGTGATTGCAGTGATTTGTATTGCTTCTGTTTAGCTTTACTCTTGAGCCTTCTTCTTTTGGGGAGTGTTTTTTTCTAATGTACCTGCTTTTTCTTGCCTTTTTTTAATGGCATTTTGCAAATTTTTTTTGATGATCTAATTTATGAGCTGGTTTTTGTTGTTCTAGATCTTGTGAGTAATAAGGGATTTTGGAAGTTGATGTTTGAGTTGATTTTCAACCTCTTCGTGCTTGTTTGGTTGCCGAGAAAATGCTGATGAAAATCCTGAGGGAATCAAATCCTTTATACCGAAATTCACTGTGCCCTGTATCGGTGCATTTTCGGCATTGGATCGCGTAAAACAATAAAAAGAAAAAAGAAAAAAAGAAGTCACAATCGACCCAAAACATCTCAGTACACCAAATTTCTAGGTACAGAGTATCTCGGGTGAATCTGGAGCTAAATGGACAGATGTTTTCGTATTCTTGCTTTGTGTTGATCTCTGTGGGCGTGTGTGTGCGCGCGTGCAGTTTTTTCCTTTAAAGAAACAATCAAATTGCTTGGCTGAGTGCTTTATTTTGACTAGGGTCTTTATACTTTCGGTTATGGCTTGCGAGTCGTGAACGTGGGAGTTTTATTTTGGATTGGACTTTTCCTATGGTAGTTTGGTTGTCTTGTTTAAAGCAATTCGATTTCTTTTGCTGAATCTTAAATTGAAGATGACGCTGGTCTCTTGCTTTTTCATAGTAGATCTTACTCGTATTAGCTAACTTTCATTATCTTTTGAGTTGTTGTGATTCTGTCGTTGACTGTTTGAAATTTGTTAGGGGGTTAGTGAAAAGATGCGGTTTTTCTCTGTAGAATTTAGTTATTTGCGTTTTTCCTTTCTTCAAAGAACTCTGCTGTCCTCCTGGAAGTGTTTTATACTTCCATGCATTAATACTTTTGATTAAACAAAACCCTCGTATTACTGAATTGAGTAATTATCTGAATTTTTATAGGAACTCTGGATCTTACGAAATTTTGTTTTGTGTGTTTGACTGATAAAATCGTTTTGGGCCTTTGGCACTGTCCATTGATTGGTCAACCAATGCCCACAATAGTGACTATGTGATAATGGATGGATGCTTTATTTCTGTGTCGATATGAATTGATAGCTCTTAAGTCCGTTAGTTAAACTTGAGCCTAGATAAATAGTAGCATATGAAAAAAAAATAATAATTAGTGGTATAAAAACCTTTGACTTTCTATCAAAGCTGGTTTTCCGGATTTCTTTCTATTTTTTTTCGCAAGATAGGTGGATTTTTTTGAGGTTTAGTTTTTTTAATAACTACGTAGATATGCACAGGTTTGAACCGTGAAACCTCTCCGGTTAGTTAAGGAAATGAATATCTAATTGTTTTCATGTTTTGATTTCAAACAGGCTAAGAGGAATTTTCAGAAGTTTTGAAGTTTGATGTCTCCACCGCTGCTAGGTGTTGAGGGGGAAGGTCGGGGTGGTGTTTCCATAATGGCTGCTGCCCAGAATGGTTTGGAATTGAAAGAACGGAATTATCTGGGTTTGCCAGATTGTTCTTCGGGGGACAGCTCCTCAGTCACAAGTGGGTCAGAGGACAAAAAGATCAACCTAAATCTGAAGGCCACAGAGTTAAGGCTTGGTCTACCTGGTTCCCAGTCCCCTGAACGAGATCCAGAACTTAGCCAAGTGAGCTCAGCAAAATTCGAGGAGAAACACTTGTTTCCTTTGCTTCCTTCGAAAGATGGAGTCTCTTCACAACCGATAAAGACTGTGGTTTCGGGCAACAAAAGAGGTTTCTCCGACACCATGGGTGGGATCTCAGAGATGAAAGGATCTGCGTATACAGAAGGAAAGTGGATGTTTCAGGCGGCTGGTCCTGAATCTGAAGCTTCCCTGGTCACGGGGAAGTTTCCTGGCAATGCAGGAACAAATGTTGGGCTCGCTTCTAGGGCATCTGGGGCTCAATCAAACGTAATGAAGGAAGTGCCATCAAAGGTGTTACAGGAACGACCTCGTGCCACTAATGGAACTACCCATAACGAAATTAAGGCTTCCAACAACAATGGCAGTGCACCACCCGCTGCAAAGTAAGTGGAGAATCCACTAAAACTGGAATTTTTTTGGGAGAAAAATAAACTGAGTGCATTTGCATTTCTCTGCAGACACAACACGGTATTTTTTATTTATTATGATATGACATATTCTCTTCCACTACAGGGCACAGGTTGTTGGTTGGCCTCCTATAAGATCATATAGGAAGAATACACTGGCTACCTCTTCAAAGAACAATGATGAAGTTGATGGAAAACCTGGTCCTGGGACACTTTTTGTGAAGGTTAGCATGGATGGTGCTCCGTATCTGAGGAAGGTGGATCTGAGGATGTACTCTACATACCAAGAACTTTCATCTGCTCTTGAGAAAATGTTCAGTTGCTTCACAATAGGTGAACTATTTTAGTAGTTTAGAATGTTTAATTAGAAATTGGTTTATATTTAGAGTCGATGCTTGCATATAATCTAAGGCAAAGTCCACTTTCACCCTCTGTGGTTATTGCCATGTGCGGATACCCCCTCATGGTTCACAACTGAGCACATAACCTACCTGTGGTTTTGAAAATGTACGGATAGACCCACTACCATCATGTTTTCCATCCATGTTAATGGACACAACATTAAAAGACCAATATACCCTTATCATGTCCCTTAATTCTTTTTTTTTTTTTTTTTAAATACAACCACACCTTCCCCTATACCTATACCAAAATTTGAATCCAAACCGTTGATATGGTAAATTTTGACAAGTACTACATCTATGCCAAAATTCAAGTCAATCAAAAAATGAAAAGCTCATGGTCGAATCGACTTTGTTATGAAATTAAAATTTTCAAATTTGAATTTACTAAAAATTAGATCACTGGTTTATTGATGTTATTGATGTCTGATCGAGATGATTTTTTTTTACAGAGATACTCTATTCTTTATTTAATATATTATGAATGACTCATATTACATTCTAAAGGCGTGTGAGATACACATTTGTTAATATAGATGGAAAACATGACGGCAGAGGGTCTATCCGCACATTTTCAAAACTACAGGTAGGTTATGTGCTTAGTTTACCTCCTCACATGGCGATAACCACAGGAGGTAAAAGTGGGCTTTGCCCTATAATCTAGTAATTTGTTTACTTACTTAGGGTTTATGAAAAGTACCATCTGTAACTGTGTTGGTATAAGTTCCTACCATTCTATTGTAATTTCAGGTCAATGGGGATCCCATGGAACTCCAGGGAAGGACATGCTTAGCGAGAGCAAGTTGCGGGATATGCTGCATGGTTCTGAATGCGTGCTTACTTACGAGGATAAGGATGGTGACTGGATGCTTGTGGGAGACGTCCCCTGGGAGTAAGATTCCATCAACTCCACCTATTTTATGACTTCTTGCTACCAAATAATACCTTTGTTCCTGTAGTCTATATATTGTTATTAGTAGAATGTTATGTAGTTTGAAGTGCGTAGTTCCATTTTCTGTGGGATTTACCAAAGGAAACATAGCTATCGTTTCTTTTAACCTGTTCGGAGATAATTTGCTATTCCATCTTTTATTTTAATCAGTGAAGCAAGTGTTAAAAGAGGCCTAGTGAGTGATTTTAAGTACCGTAGAAGAATGGAATATTTAGTTTCTTAAACGTGCCAATTGTTGAGTTACTTGAGTAGCATTAATATGATTCTATGAATCTCTGTTTCTAAGCCATTTCGCGACTGATAGACTGTTATCTTTGTTTCATTATTTTAATGGGGAATGATCATTATCTTACACCCTGGTAAGAAGTCAGCAATGCAGTTTTGCAAAATTGGACAAGTTGCATTCATGATGTCACAGTAGAGTTGACAGGCATCAAACTCATACATAAGAGTGCTTATTTGCCAGTTAACAGCCTTTGTAAGTTTGTTCGTTCACGAGTATTATGTATACATCTGATCAGCAGCTTTTGTCCCATACACATCGTGTTGACGAACCCATTCTGTTTGAATTGGTTTGATCCAGTATATCAGGAACCCATATCTTAGCATATCAGGATCTGTAAACTGCCTGTTACATGGAGTGTATGTTCTTTTCACAGCCTTAGTAAACTTGTGTAAACACACTGATATGAGCAACGGGACTAGACTTTATCCTTAAAACAGTTACTGTTTTACAATGTGACTGCTGCAAGATGTTCAGTACTAGATTATACAGCACTGGGACAATGATTTGTATTATCGTATATGTGAATATGGACCTTTGACTTAACCTTTTCTTCTATGGCACTGTTTTGAGCATCAGTTGATCATTTCCAGATAATTTGGGCAATTTCTATGGATTGCAAATTCAGAAATGCGTACTTGATTGGAAATCATTTCTCATTTTTCTCGTTGTACATGAATGAAAGATCTAATGAAAAAAAATTTGGGGGCTAAATAAATAAGAGACATGGTATCCAGTGTTGGTCCACATGTTATTCTGTTTTGTGTATTTAGACTTCTCAATTACAGACCCACACCATATATGTGGTTGCAGTCTTTTGGATTACTACTTTTTAATGAAGCATTGTTTTTTTGATAAGCATATTTTTGGAATTTTTTTAAAAAAAGTATACGTGATACAATTTCTGTCCACTGTTGGAATTCTTAAATATGGCACATACTTTGCAGGTCTTGTTTAAGATGTCTTAATTTCTTTGGTGTGGTTTATGTAGTAAATTTAGTGTGTTGTGCTCGCAATGGTCTCTTTGTCAAGTATCTTTCTCAACTGTGTTTTCATTAATTGTTCACGGTGAAGAGGATGTTGCATAGAAAGTATGTACATGACGGCCTTGGATGGCTGACTGGTTGTAAAAGATTTGTTTAGCTGGTTGATTTCATGTTATCCTTCAGTTGGCTAGGTGCATTGGCTGTTATTTATATCATGTGTGATATCAACATTCACGTCACATGTTTTCAGTATGGACTAATTTTGAATTGCAAATAACTTGATGGACTTGGACTGAAATCGAAACGTACTGCTTGACAAAAACTTCGGATTGTTGATTTCATAATCCATCAATTATGGAATCTCTGACCTGGTGCTATCAATTGGAACTGCTGAGAAATATGAAGTTAAGATCTTGACAAGATGCTGTTTTGCTACATTGATCACTGGCATAATGATGATTTGAATTGTTGGTTGGTGAACTTTAGAAGTCCTGTAATTTTCTTGTTGGATACACTTGTTTAACTAGTAATACAAATGGTGGGTCTTCTCTGCTGTTGTATCAACTGGCTCTTAAACTGTTGTATTTCTCTGGAATTTGTATGTGAAAATGTTTGGCTCGCTGCTTACGTCTTCATTCTCTCAATGGTGAATCAAGCATTCCATATCCTTTGAATTTTGAGAGAAGAGAATGGAAGGAAAGGAACCTTCCATTAAGATATCCTCCTTCAATGAAGGCCGCACGAGGAAATAATCATTTGCGTTAACTGCTTTTGGGTAGAATAAACATGTTTTGTTTGGTTGCTTTTGTACAACAGTACTCTTTTAACCTTTTCATTTAACTTTACAGGATGTTTATCGAATCATGCAAGAGGCTCAAGATCATGAAGAGCTCTGATGCTATTGGGTTAGGTGCGTGTTCCGCTTTTCTGGTTTCGTCTTAGATAACCATCAGAAGCTTTATAGAATTTGGACATATAATCTTACATGGTTTATTTCTAAGAGCACTTCATTGCTTATTACTGCGATGTGTTGGATTAGGTAGAAAAAAATCTTTTCCCAGTTTCTCTCTTTTGTATCTAGTACACATGTTTGCTTGTCTACTACTGTTGGCACCCCATCGTGGATTAAGTTTACCCCTATATTCTTTAGTGCACTTAAAACAATTTTGGACCCACAAATTTCAATTCTTGAAAATTTGGTCTTAGGGTACAAGGCGATAGATAACTCATAAGTGGAACAACACTGTAGTTTTTTATGTTAAAGTATACTTTTCAGATGAGCACCAAAAGGAATGCCGTCTTTTTTTTTTTTTTTTGGCCCTATCTCGTGTCATGTTTATTACCCTTTTCTGATGCAGCAGGTTCACTTTCGTGACTTCAAATTTCAGCTTGTTATGGAATGCTTTTGGGTCTTTCACTTACAAACATGTTATTGGTTAATTTGTTGTCTAGTTGCAATAAAAATGAGAATAGGCAGGAAGGTTTCCAAGTCAAGCACTGGTGTTAGGCCAGTAGCAACAGGGGCATTTTTGGAAATAGTCGGTTATAGGTGTTTTTTTCCTCCTTGTTCTGCATAGGGGAATTTTGTGAAGTGGAACATGTTTCTAACCATGAATCAAAGGATAATTCTAAGTTCTTTTTCTGTCCTCCTTGTATGTTCTACAGCTCCCAGGGCCATGGAAAAATCCAAGAACTGCAACTAAGCCAGTGCTTGGATATGACCGACTGCTTTCCAGTCACGTAGTCCGAGGTAGAAAGATTCTGGGTATTGTGAAACGGCGAGGCGTGTTTGGTTGATGAAAGAAGCAGAGGGTGATAAGATGACTCGGTGATGCAGTCCGGATCATGGTTTAGATGCTTTTAATGTCTTACCGTGTTGATTTCTTTGAAAGAGTACATGTTTATTTGTTTGTGTCTGAAGTATGTGATTCGTTACAAGACCTTGTGATATTGAGGAGATAATCGTCTGGAGAGTTAATGAACTTTTAGTTGTGCCTTTTGTATTTGATGATGATGATGTGCATGTTCAAAAACCAAGTTGTAATTGTGCTTCTTAACATGATGATTTTCCGACTGCGCGTTTTGGTGGATTATCTCGGCTATTGTAGCATTTCGAACTCGCTGAAGCTGTCCTATTAGCAATCATAAATTTAGTTTTGGGGCACAATTTTGATCGTTTTTGGGTTTTTTTCCGGGACTATTATGATGATAACGAATGGCTCATATTTGCGGATAAAAATAAAAAATAAAAAATTTAGAGCTCATCAAAAAAATTGAACATGCCAGAAATCGTGATGATTGGAAGCCGTTGATATGGTTTCGGAACGCATTTATTTTTGAACAAAAAAAGATTGCTTTTGATTGGAACTCATTTGACCCATTTATCTTCGAACAAATACGTTACGAAATCATTTCAACTGGTATCCAATCATCACACTTTTTGGCATAGTCGATGCTTTCGATGAGCTCTAAACTATGAACAGTCATCAAAATAGTCTCGAGAAGAACCCAAAAACGATCAAAATTGGGCCATCCAGTCTGTTATACATATTAGCAGGGGCTTAAAACCGCTTCGTTTCTACACCTTTATGCCAAGCATCCATGCATATTTTGTTCCTTTCGGAGTTACGATCTCCCACCAACGGTGTTGGCAAGTGATAAAAATGTTTGAAATCATCTGCGAACGCTACGGAGACTTTGATTTTTTTTAGTCTGAACCAGTGTACCATGAAGTACTGACTGCGTTTCTTGTTTACCCCTTATCGTCTTTTTTGGTGTTGCAGTAACTTTGCCTCTCGAAGCATTTGAACCTTACGATGCATGCAGCTAGCGTTACGTTTTTTTCCAGCAAGTTCTGAATAGCATGACAAATGACCATATTGCGGGAGGGATCGATGATTGATCGAGAACTGGTTTAATTATCCACATGGTTTGCCAACTGCAGATTCACTGCTATGCTTGTTCTTTGCTTTATTCGACTGTTAGTTCTTTTATATTTGTCCTGCCTTTCGGAACTCAAACCTGCATTAATGCTATAAAGAGTTTGTTTTCCTATCAGTGCACATATTGAGTTGACTGCCCTGGGATGCTGAGTTTGTCATCTCAGGATGCAATCAAATTCTTTTAATTTTCACAATTTGATTTTCTAACATAATCGGAGAACAAAAAGTTAAATTCTACGTATTAAAACCCTGGAATGGCGGCATTTTGACTTGGCAAACACGGATGGATCCCTTTTGCCATACAGAAACATCATAGTTCCCCCCCCATCCCCCCCGCCCGATGAATTAGTTTCTCATAAGATGAAACATCATGGATTCTAAATTTGAGATAGTATCGGTGTAGTTGGAATCAATGGTTTGTAATCGTGGACTACCGCGTATAACATTGCTTTCCTTTTTGGTAATTCGGAAATTCACAGAGTATAACATTGTCGTTGGTGCGGTTGGGAGCTATTTTTGATCGGTGAAATGCAATAGTGTTGCAGCACTTCAGTACTGTAAATACTTATCTATGTCAATTCCTCGTTACTGTATCTGTTCAGTGTGACAACTAGTAAAAAGATGGTGTAACGCCTTTGGATTTGGCTTATAAGCGGGTTTCAGACTAACTTACGCACGCCTCGATTAATTCTGGACTTGTGAAGCGACAGGACAAACTTGCAGTGACCCCAAGTGATGTTTGATTGATTGCAACTTTGAATTAATGCCAAATTAGTGAAGGCTAATCACGAGTTCCTGACCAGCATTATAGATAATTACAAAAGCAATATTGTGCTAGGATTTTCTCCCTAGTGCACTTTCATGGATTATAATATTTTCTTGAATTCAATCATGTAGAGCTCAATGGCATTCGAGAATAATGGGAGTCAAGAGGTAATTATTTCCTGTGTAGTGGGTGTTGGTTGTAATACAATATTAATGGGAAGCTAATGAACGTGTTATGGGGTTTATAATTATGTTGTTGGTTGAATGTTGGGTATTTAATCATACCCTTTGTAAAAAGGTAAATCTCAATGTGAAAAAGAAAGAGTGGGTAGGGGAGACGAGTTAATATCATTGATCAATTAGTGAAAGAAGTTTTTTTTGGTAACGCAGGGGCCTGAGTCAATTTGCGTGAGCCGCGGATTAATCCTTACAACTCCTCCTACACCTATTTCATCTGCTTGGGGTGATGTAACCCTTAGAGTTGCAGGCAAGAAAGACATTAGGAAGGACGTTTTGGGATGAGGTGACCCTTAGAGTTGCAGGCAAAAAAAACATTAAGAAAGAACAAACGTTTAAGTCTCAAGGCTAAGACCCCATGTGAGATTTAGAAAAGTTGTAATTTTTAGTTATGTTGCAAAGTTAAGTGAGATATCTCACAGCAATTCAGATTTTAATCTATCTTCCATCAACCCTCCTCTTGGGCTGTTGTTTAGCTTTTAGTTAAGCAATGTGTATTTTGGATTTGTGTGTTTAATTATGAAGATCGAACCTTGGATTGCATAGGTATATAGATTTACTTTATTTGAACCTCTTCTAACGATCAGCCCACGAACCAAAAACTAAAGAAAACCACACGAACGGAAAGCAACCAAATAATGAACACGTTGACGGAGCTAGAAATTTCACCACGCAGGGGCGACTGTGCATGCGAGAAAAAGTATAAATACAAATGCATAATAACGTAAATACATTAAAACTTAAAATAACGTAAATGCATAAATCGGTTTAACTAATGGGATCAATCTTGATGTATATGTCTTGTTTTTCTTTAATGATCATCTTTTTTTTTTTCATTCATCACAATTAGGGCTGCACAAACATCGGGCCGGGTTGGGTTCGGGCCGGGCTTACACTATATAATAACGAGACTTGCTCATACCCAAGCCCGCCCAATTACTAATCGGGCTTCAATTTATGATCCCAAGCCCTGTCCAATTAAGATTTCATTTCCCAAACCCGTCCAATAAACCCATTAATTTTTCTAAAGCATTGTATCCCACAAATAAATTAATAAAAAATAACTATCAAAAATTTGAATTCACAACCGAAATAAATAGACTTCAAGTTGTAAGTCATCACACCAATATTAAAACAGACCCGTAAAAGTTCTAATAATATTTTTTTTTTCCAAAAAAGCAATTAAAGTGCTCAAAAAGTTGAAACTCTCCAACATCCACAAACTATAATGTGCAGGAACTTCTCTCGGTGTCTCTTCAGTAGAATCACACTTGTTCATAGCATTTTCAGTCAAGCGCACAAAAAATAAGACAACTATGATCAGTTATTAGCTATTTTTATAAAATAGTAGATCAGATTAATATATATATATATACTAGTACTAGTAGGCGGGGGTTTTGTAAATTTATTGTTATCGGGCCGGGCCGGGCCGGGCTTTAAAGGTATTTTCCAAACCCATCCCATTTACTAATTGGGCTCAAAATCTCAACCCAGCCCAAACCAATAAGCCTAAATATTTATCCCGAACCCTAAAAATAACGGGCTGGGTTGGGCGGGCTGGGCGGGCTACCGGGCCGGTGTGCACCCCTAATCACAATTGGATGAATCCGGCATATGGGCTTTTATATTACTTGATTTTACCAATCAAAAAACAAATAATTAGAAGTCTAGAACAACAATTGAAGAATGACATATCTACAACTTAGAATTCACCAAAATTACTTAGGGTTTCCAAAATCTCTTCTCCTCCGTTGCAATTTTCTTGAAATTACCTTTGAAGTATTAACAATTGGAGATGTTTGAGAGAGAGAGAGAGAGAGAGAGAGAGAGAGAGAGAGAGAGAGAGAGAGAGAGAGAGAGGTTTGGTGTGTTATTGAGATTTTAGGGTAAAAAGAAATAAAACTGTAAAACATTAAGGCTGTGTTTGGTTGCAATTTCCGGAAATTTCCGGAAAACATTTCCGGAAAAAGTGTAAAAGATTCCACTTTTCACTTTTCTCTCATTCCAATCATTACTCTTTCATCCAATCATTACCCCTATTTCTCTCTCTATCTCTCTCCAATCATTACCCTATTTCCAATCATTATCCCTATTTTTCTATCAAATCATTACTCCAACAACTATTTCTAAAAACCAAACCAAACACTAACTCAAAATTTTTTTTCCGGAAATGTTTTCCAGAAATTGCAACCGAACACAGAAACATCTAAGGTGGAAGTTTATTACCTGAATATTCACAATATTAACCCTCTAGTTTTATGTTTTGTTATATTTTAACCATTAGTATTTAGTAATTAATGTTGGTATTCTCGTATTTCAAAGGTCACTATTATAATTTTTTTTCCCAAAATTCTACACAGGGGCGAGCCTATATATTTTTATAGGAATTATTTTTTTACATATAATAAGAGTATTTTTTTCCTTGCAGGGGCGACTGCCCTATTAGCCCTTCCTTGGCTCCATCTATACATGTAAACTCTTGAATGGGTAAAAAACATGGGAATGATTCAAACACTAAATATAAATGTTGTGTGGTTACAAAATGACCTCCCCAACACAAATATTGATTCCTCACCCCAAGACCGATTTGCCGACTCCTAGTTCAGCACACCAAGTCTTTGACTGTGGCCACTTTGAATTCACAAGCCATCCAAAACCCTTTGGTGTTCCACCGAAGAACAACCCGAAATAAGTTGAACAAAGTTGTAGACACCTCTTGGAGTTAGATTGAAACTTCAATGATCCAAAGATCGCATAGATACTCCAAGATTCAAACCAAAATTCCTCTCAGAAGCTTCTTTTCTCGAAACCAAAAGTGCGCGCAGCTCCCTATTGTTTAGGAACCGTTCTGACTAACTGTTGTATAACTAGGGCTGTTGAAACGCGCAGGAGTGGCTTGAGCCAAACGTCCAGCCAATTGCTGATTAGAACAATGGGCTGGACTTGTGCTAGACAGCGTCTCGGGCCACTTTCTGGAAACTTGCACACTTGCCTTTACTTGTCGAATCTCTCGACCAACATCTTAACTCTCATTCGTTCATTATAAATTCTATCGATTCCATTCCATAAATTAACTTGCATAGACATTGCCAACCAAAAGGGAGCTCGAACGATGGAGCTTACAAATTAGGATCCTGCTTGTTTGTATAAAAAGATTCCAAATACACTCTTCTGCGAATGGAAGGAGGGCTAATCCAACAATCTTGGTACGATCCATTAATGAATATCTAGAGACTAGAATGCTGTTTGATGTAGTTGAAGTAGCTAGGTTATATCTTGTTAGGTTTAAGGCCATCTCATTTCAAATTCGAAAAGGCTTGTCATATAAAAAAAAATGGGGCTAAAAGTGAGTGGACGTCCAAAAGAGGGTCCAAAAAAGAAAAGATGAACCAAAATTGTCGGATAGAGGGAATAATAAGAGTATTTCAGCCAGTTCGCAAAGTAATATTGGCGCATCACTAGGTTTGAAAATTGGAAAATATTGAATGATTTCACTGTTGAGCAAGGATTTAAAAATCGGCCCTTGCGCGACATGTAACGGTTTTTCGGACTTTCGATACACTCCAATATATCTGTGGGAGGGAAAATCGAATTCGCATCGGCTGGTTTCCGTTACACATCGCTCCGTTTCCAATTGACTGATTCACAGCCGATACTAGACCGGTACAGAGGATTTTGGCACTTGAATTTTTTTCTATCTGGAGTCCAATTACGGAAACCGAAGCAGGGTTTCCTAGAACACAGTTTCTGGTGATTGAGAAGGGCCTCTTCATCTTTTGTTTGTCTTCCCAAGCATTCCCTTTCAGTTGGGCATATTCGTACTCATAATTCTTGGAGGTTGGAAGCAAATTTTTTGAATGAGGCCTCCCTATATTTTTCATACAAAAGTTGATCTATAAAAAGTCTCATAAAATTAAACCCATTACAAAAGTTGGCCTCCCTATATTTTCATCAGTCAAGCGTTTCTTTCTTCTTTTTTTGGATCGCCTCAATGCAGTCTTTCCGTCCCTTGCCTGTTCGTTTGGGAATTTTGGATAATGAGTGGAGAGAGAGAATAAAAATTTATTAGGGACCGTATACAGAGATATAGAGTCTAAACGAACAAATCATCAACTCCTCATGAACTGGCATTTCGTTTTTCTTTTTTGATCGCCTCAGTGTTTTTAATTAGTAATTCCACCGTTGGGGCTTATTTTGTGGGTCCTAAATTTTAATTGAGCCTATTTTGTGTAAAAGAGGCTTAGTGCAATACATACATATATACATATCTACAGGGGTCCTATAATTTTTGGAGCCCTTATTTTTAATCTTTTTGGGAGGGACCGAAGCCATTCTTCTCCCGCCTCCCCCTTTAGCCGGCTCTTAACAAATGACAACAATGTGCATTCATTGGTCTCTGCTAACTACAACTTTTTGTCCTGGAAAGAGACTGAAAATTATACCTCTCATCAAATTCCTCTCTGTCGTTTTCATCACATTGAGAATTGAACAAGACAGTGATCAATATCCCACCTGTTCATCACGTACAACTACGTTCCTTAATCTGCCACATCGCACGATTCAACACAGACGATACCATGCAACTTTCTCACCCGACGGCGGTTCTCGTTGAGCACTCCCCACACGCGTTTCTCCCACCACCACACTGAATTTTTTTTTTTGTTTTTGATAACTCGATATTTGGCTCAATGAATAGACTAATCTTAGGGAGCCAATTCTTCTGTCTGCTAGCTGGAGCCCAAATAACGCGTCCCATATGGAGACCATTGGCTCCTTGTTGCCAGAGGACTACCACCGCCAACCCCCCGAGGTTCTCAACGAGTGTCATTTCCGGAAAGCTCCAGCCTCAGTATACCCATCAATTAAGTTCCTCTCTGTCATTTTCATCACATTGAATTGAGCAAGACAGTGATCACTATCCCACTTGTTCATTACACACGAATACGTTCCTTAATCTGCCACATCGCCTGATTCAAGACGATAACCATGCAACTTTCTCACCCGACGGTGTTTTCCTTTGAGCACTCTCCACGCGTTTCTCCCACCACCACACTGATTTTTTTGTTTTTGTTTTTGATAACTCGGTATTTGGCCCAATGAAAAGACTAATCTAGGGAGCCAATCCTTCTATACGTCTACTAGCTGGAGCCCAAATAATGCATCCCATATGGTGATTGGAGACCATAGGCTCCTTGTTGCTAGAGGACCACCAGTACCACCAACCCCCGAGGTTCTCAACGACTGTCATTTCCGGAAAGCTCCAGCCTCAGTATACCCATCAAACCAGTCGTAATCATTTCGTTTTCGGTAACGAAAAATACGATTACTTCACCAAGTATTTTGTCGAACTTGCTTACTGTCAGAGTGGTCCTTAGTCTCTCCACTCACTTCACCGTCACTAGATCTGTTTATGAGTTTCAGCAGAATAGCAGAATGTTAGGTCTTGACAGTAACGGAAATATTATAGGTGATGACAAAAGTATATAAAATCAATAGTACTTGCGAATCTTATCTAGGACAGAGTCTTTTTTACTACTATTTGTTATTTTTACGATATGGGATTCACACAATTTGTGGCATTTCCACATTTTGGCAGCGAAGAATTACTCGGCTGTATAACCACGTTATATGGCTGAATCTTAGCTGAGTTACCTGGAATGCAAACCGCCATGAATTTTGGCCTAAATGGTTACTCGGGATAGGCTCGTTAAATGCTCTTTTGGATTTCGCTAGTAAAATAACGACACTTGAGCAGCAACGCACCATTGGACGCGATAAGATTAAATTTGTTCGTGCAAAAATCAAGTGTCTCGGGTTTGCATTACTCAATTAAACTCGTTTGAGAATTGCTCAACAAGTTTTCGAGTAAGCTTAAACAACCAATTACTCAGCTTGTTTGCAGTCTTCCCTTAAAAAGTTAAAAACTACTCGCACTGTCCTAGTAGAACTCTCTCTCTTCCTCTCATACACACACTGTCATCGCACGAAATTGAGGACGACAGGACAGCGATCAATCCCGTTTGTACATCCAATTCACATGCATGTGCCTTAATCTGCCACATTTCACCATTCCACACCAACGATTCGCCTTCAATACGTACTTCACTATGGCCTTATAATCTGCGAATGCCTATCACACCTTTTCTCACTCGTGTTTCTTGTGAAGTCAAATCGACGTGTTTCTTCAACCACCGCTGGGAATTTAATGGTTGCCAACTTGCCGTTTCCTGAAATCCCCATGAAAGTTGTCCTAATCAGTTCATGCGTGCGGGGACACGGCTATTTATTTGCCCGCTTGTTTTTAGGTAAACAAATTAACGAAAACGTGTGCCTACTGTGTTCGTAAAGTATATTTGTTTCTAGTCTTTTCGGCGATTATGATCCTTGGTCTCTACACACTTCACATCACTTTGTTCATTGAGTCCTACCACAGTGCACGTAGTCGAGACTGTCGGTCTTGAATGTAACAGAAATGGCAGATTCAGTGCTGAATTAAGCCGAGTTTCCCTACAGGGCTTGTTTTCCTTCACAAAATACAAAGTGAAATAAGTCCCTTGAGCCGGCCCGTTGGGAAACTCGGCCTTACTTGACTTGGATCAATATTGGGTCATCGAATGATGCATTTTTACCACTCTTTTTTCGGATAAGGGTCTCACTCGGGACTCAAGGCAACCGGAACTGTTCATGTCGTAACGTTCTCGAAGGTCATTAATCCGAAAAGATAGCTTGTTCAGACACCAATAGCAATATGAACAAAACGTCAAAGAAGATTTTGAAGCTTAAACAGTTACTTTAATTATTCTTCCACAAATGCAATTTTTTCACATATCTATCAGTTTCCAATCGAAGTAAATTTTTTACAAAGACGACCTTTTTAGGAAATGAGGGCTAGCTCCGATCAATGTTGTGTGTCCTAGGTGAGTTTATAACGGTCCAAAACTGGACCGAACCGGAGGGGATGGAGACTGGATGGAACCTAAGTGCCTCTTTTTCTTAAGATGGGAGCATTATTTGAGCTTCTGGTCGCCAGATTAATCAAGTTCCTAATTAAGATGACCAAGGAAAAGAGTAGTTTGGTTCAAGTGCTAATTACTGCCAACTTTTAGAACGGCGACGCCTTCACAAGTCATTTATAATTGGGGCTGCTAATAATTCTATGACGCGTGCTAATTAATCGTTAATAAGGGTACGTCAATTTATTACTCCCGCCGTCTGTGTTTGTTAGTCTCTTTTGAGAGTCTGTGCCACCTTTAATTGTTTATATCTTTTAATATACACTCCCAAAAATATGCAATACGGATTGTTTGATATATCTCAATTAGTTTTTATAGTTTAAGCTTTTAAAATTATTAAAAACATTATAGAATTGAAAGATAAAATAATTTAAAAATGACACGAATCTCCAAAATGGATCAACAAAAGCGGACGGAGGGAGTATTAAGTTACAGACATTGAATGTTGAGCTTTAGAGCGTTGAGCTCCACTCGTTTATTAAGTGGGTCAAAAACCTGATCATGAGCTCGAACTTGGCTCGGTTATTAAACAAGTTGAGCCGAGCATAACCGAGTCCAAAAGAGCTGAGCCTCGAGCTGCTTGCGCAAGTAGCTCGGTTCATTTGTAGCCCTAACCCGATTTTCTGAATGCATATATATATATATATATAGTACATGCATGTGTATGTGTACATACGTGAACCTAGATGGTTGGTGGGGGGGAATTTGAGCATTCAATGAGTTGATATGGCATGTGACACAATAATGGCAACACCTTAAACCACCAATCGAGGGGACACAGCAAATTCCCTACGATCACATATATACAGTATCTTTTTGATTCAGAGCCATATGCATATCATATCTAAATTTATATAACCAACCATATATATGCAAGTGGAACTAATGATCCTCTCTCTCTCTCTCTCTCATCCCTATCCTAGTCCCACGTGAGCCTCTCCCAATTCTAGTGGCAGTTTGAACCAATATCTCCTCCACCAAACTGCCAATCATACCACCAAAAAAAGTCGCTCAAAGCATATATATATATATACTAGTGCTAACCCGTGCCTACGGCACTACGCATCCCGATTAGAAGGGGATGGCAGTTGTGTGATTTAAGTAAAAACCATGGGCACTTAACTGGGAAGTGGAAGGATGCACTACAGCCTTTAGATTAAATGAATCTAAGCCGTTCCAACAACTTGTCCCCACACCCTTCTGTTTTATAATAGAGATATATGGTCTTGGTTAATTTTCATTAAGGTTTTTTTATTTCTAGCAATTTCATGTGAAATTTATTGCAACCCAAAATTCAGATTCATGAATACACTTCTTGAGCTACCCTCTCCGATTAATTAGCCGAGATTTTGATCGGATACGAAATCACAAGTACTTGATCTCGTGGTAATTAAAATTCATCTTTTTATCATACGATGAAAACACCTACTAACTTTAAGGATATACATACATACAATAAATATACATACAAGAGGCCCAACTAGGCATCCAATCAGAAGATTCTCAATTAGCATCAAATCTAGTAACTCATCCCTAATAGTGGACATGCACTAATATCATTTTAGAGGGGCAACACGTACGAGTTCCGATTTTTTCTTTACAAAAATGGTATCTTAATTATTAAACCCCAAAATGGTACGTGGCTCCCTGGTCTTACGCTGTATCCACGAGCAGTGGGTTACAGATATTTGCTCTGGCTTTACATGATGTCCCCGCTATGAGTGGGACTGATTTCTCTAGATTAATCAAGATGTGTGTACAGTGGCGGAGTTAGAATTTTTAATAAGTGGGGGTTGAAATTTTGAACTGTGTGTACTTTGTAGTTCACTTTTCTAGTTGCTAATTGAAAGAAACAATTAGGATTAACAAGTTAATCAAAAAGTGTGTGTATATATATATTAATAACAAAATGTAGTTTTGATTTACAATTGACCTCGACAACTTTTCATACTTTGAAAATGATGGATAATAGCCTCGTTTGTAATGGTTTTTCAAAAACATATTTCTCTATATACGTACACAACCAAACTATCACGCATCCATTGGTCACACATACAATTTCGAAGCCTACTGCTCTTCCTATCGTGGTAGTAGCAACCGGTAAAATAAGGGCCAAAATAAGAGCCTATAAATCGAGAAATATTCCATATTGCTTCAGATTTCAACCATCTTCTGCGCAAGATCATTAGTTCCTTTCACATTGGAAAACTCCTCACTAGAACGCACATCCATGATGGAATTTTGTGGGTGGAGATTCTATTTTGACTCTTTTTTTTTTTTTTCCTAAGTACAAAATCCCTATATGGGCTGGGATAAAAAATAAATTTCAAAGTGAATTCAAATGAGTAAAAATGGGATAAAAATTATATCTATCTCTACAAAAAATTGGAAGCCAGTGGAGTCGGCTGCCCACCCTCGTCTTTATATCCCTCTGCCTATGTGCGTGCAAGTTGGTCCGAACACCTGATTATCAAAAAAAATATTCTGGAGAGGGAGAATGAAAAAAAAAAAGAGTAACAAGATTTGAATGTGAGGCCTCTCCTAAAGGAAAATTTCTTAACTTGAAGCAACTAAGGCCTCGAAATCTTACCCATATCATATTTCCCCATGGTCAATGCAGAGGGTTTGTACTTTGTACAGATCTGATGCGAGAGAGAGAGAGAGAGAGAGAGAGAGAGAGAGAGAGAATATGATCATGTCCAAAACTCAACTTGGATGCTTTTAATAATCCACTAATCAATTAGGTCTGTGTGGATCTTTCATATGGGCTAGCTGTCTCAAAATGTCTACTAGTATTTGTTTATGGTTCATCTCCCTTTCTCAGATATTTAGTGCTACAATTATTTTACAGTTGAGGTACCCTCCTGGGAAAATGACACTTCCGTCCGTTTTTGCTCATTTGTCTACTTCCAATCTTCCATTCTCACTTTCCATATTTGTTTGGAGTCTTTTGACAATTTAGATACTTGGATCAGCTTACACACAACCTCAACTAAATTCCAATGTTTATAACGGGGATCCCTATTAAAGCGGAGATAAAGTTACATATGAAGTGACTCCGCAAGACTTGATACTAAACCGAGAGGTTCCTAACCCTAGTAAGTAGTTGAGATTTATGATTTGTGGCATTGATACCATCGAAGAGGTTCTGAACCCAAACTTAGTAAAACTCCTAAATCTTGAGTAACGGGCCAACCTTTTTTCTTCGGTTGAACGATAGCACTTGCTAGAAGATTTTACCGATCGATCACAAAGATCGAAAAGAACCCAAACCACACCGTCATCCTGCAGAACGCGAGCTCCATGCTCCATTAGCACATACCGCTAAGCAAACTGCAATGAATATTCGGAAATACCGTAACTAAAAGATGAAGCAGAACCCAAAAAATGGGAATTAGCTCAAACCCAAACCAGTTGAGGTTCACTATTTGCGGCATTGTTTTAATTACCAAGTCACATGCCCTTCTTTAATTTAATATGTGTCCAAATCTGGTGCATTGGGATATTAATTCCCAGTAAGATTAAACTAATCCTCGATCAGTCGCGTAATTGATCCTAACACAAACCAATTAGGGCTTCTGGGATGGTATTCGAAAGTTGAAACTCTAGTCGTGTTCTTGAGGAGTCTTTGGTTTTTCCTCCAACTCTCGGTTAAGATGTTTTAAGTTGTACTTTTCTTTCTTTTGGTAGTGTAGCATTTTTGTGCTCTCTGCCTCCCCCTCGATGTAACCTAGTCGAGTTTTACAAAAGTTTGTTTTTCCGATATAAAAAAAAAAAAAAGTAAAATTTTCCTACTTCCTACTAAAAGTCATAAGGAAGGTGGGTTAGGTTTGATTTTGTGGTCATAATTAATGGAAGCCCCTTTTTTAATCTGCCACGGCATTGGGTTAGGTTTAATTTGGGGGTCATAATTAATGAAAGCCCCTTTTTTATTGTGTTAATCTGCCAAGGCATTTGGCTTGACACTGCCCGGTTGTATATTTTTCTTTTCACAAGTCCCCAGTTGATTCTGTCTAACAATATTGGAGTGTGGTCGAAGGCAGGTGCATATATTTGCCCCTCTAAGTAATATACAAATAATAGTGTGTGTATGTATGTATACTAGTGTTTACCCGTGCCTACGACACTACTCACCCCGGCACATCCCGATTGAAATTGAAATTACTATTTGAATCTTAATAGTAGCTCAAAACATTATTTCAGTTTTTAGGTAGCTATAAAATTTTTAGAAAAGATAAAGGAAATAGAGTAAAGGATAACCAAAACTAAAAAAAGTAGTACTACGTATCAGAGAAAGGGCGAGCGAGTTTGTTTATCGTGAACAACGGATTCCGGGTTCCGAATGACTCTTCGGCAAGAGCGATGACTGTCTGTGGCCGGACAATCAGAGGAGAGGCTTTGATGAGAGAGAGAGAGAGAGAGAGAGAGATGGGGCGGTGATTATTGGGTTTTTTTTTTTATCAACAAAATAGAAGCTTATTGGTAGGAAAAAAAAACAAATTGATGGCGTTTTTGTAATATATTTGTAAGAGTGAGTGCTTTTTCAAGAGAATTGGAAAGCACACATGAACCCTTGGATCAAATAATCCTAGTCATTCAAACAGCTTGTCCCCACACCTTTTTATTTTGTATTATAATAGAGATTATATATTAAAAGATATAGTTAAAATAATAAGTGTTTCAATTTTCAATCCGTTTGAACTGGTGCGAATATCTTATTTTTCTGATAAATCTTAAATAGTGCTTAGAGACAAAAATTTTATTATGACCAAGTAAGATAATATGATCATAAAATAATTTTTTAATCACATTTTTTATTCGTGAACATGTGTACCGGCGTGTGTGAATGTGCATAATGGTTGCCACATAGGACAAATGTGCCACGTAGGACAAACACCCTTCTGTTTTATTAGATAGATATATCAAAAATGATAACGTCTAAAATTTTTTTTGTAATGCTAAAATTTTTTTTTTCTTGATAAACCAGATGTCCGAACCCGCCTGCGCTCGTCTTGACTAATTCCACTGCCCTGAAGTCAACAATTGCGTAAATCTCCAATAGCCTTAAGGTTTAGAGTATCTAGCTTTCACGAAATTCAAACTTGTGACCTCTTGAAATTAGGGCAAGCCCTTAGTTATTTTATCGTGCCCCATTTGGTCGCTTTTTTTTTTTTGGTTAATCGATAGAAGAAATCATTTTACATCAGATATGAAGTACATAGTACAAATTCAGGACATTACATCAATTGTAAGAGTCTACGAGACAACCAAACCCAACAATTCAACCAGTACAAGAATTAAGCCCATTATAGGGTAGAGAAACAAAGACAGAAAGGAATAGTCCTCTAAGGGAAGAACACCCACACGCAGGTGGGAAGACTCGAATTCCTGACCTCCTAATGAGATGCAAGAGTCATGGTCAACTAAACTAGCCCCAATTAGTTCCACTTGGCCGCTTTGTGTACAAGTCTTTCATTGTAGACAACTTTGAAAAAAGCATAGTAATAATTAAGCAATATCTCATATAGTAATCTTAAATTATTTCTTCCAACAGCCTAATTTTGAAGGAAACAGACCACGTTGATGGGTCGTAAAACTCCTAACTATCACCCTTTGAATAATAATCTGTCATTAGTAGTCCTGTCTTTAATGCTAAGGTATTTTTACAAGCACAAAATTAAACAATATTTTGGCACATGTAAGGGACATGAACCGCATGGGATGGGCTTCATATATACATAGAAAGGATTGTTTTCCCTTGACACGGCAGATACCATTTTATGCGATATTAAAAAAATCACCCGAGGGATCACCACACAAGAGAGAGAATCCTTTCTCATAAAAGTTTTGAACAGCGTCCAAATATATTTTAAAGTGATTATTGGGTTCCGAATCATCTAAGTATGCATGTGGAGAATCCACTTTCACTCCTTCGAAGTGTAGTTCTGGTCGATTTCCAGTACGAAAGAAGAAATATGGTTTCACATGTTAATACAATATTCTAAAGAGAGTTTGAGAGTCTGTGACATCTCACGTGTGGAAACCATAATCTAAATCCAAAGGAAATCTTTGATCCTTTTACTTAATCTTTTAGTTCATGAAATGCACACAAAAGATCACTATCTTCTTCTTTTTTTAGGATTAGTCGAAGGGTGCGTAAGCTGGTCCGGACACCTGATCAGCTATAAAAAATTAAAAAATAAAATAAAGACTGTCATTTTTAATAATTCAAAAGATTTGTTGCGTACGTGTGCAACTATAATGTTGTGGAGTAGTAGTCCCTATTTGACTTCCCACTTGAAATGAAGCTGGATCCAATATTATAAATTATTATTTAAAGATCTCTATAATCAAATATTTATAAATTAATTCAGTAAATATGGGTTGAATGTTTGGAAGTCAATCCGGCCAGAACATCTCCCAGGATGCGTTAATCTTAAGGAAATTAAAGGTTGCGTAAGTGTATACTCTTTAGTAAAATACCAACCACCCTTTGAATTCGATTTTAAGTGTAACGTATGGCAAGGGAAGTTTAAGTACCAATCCAATCCACAGAGAGCAAAAATTGAACATATACTATTTTGCAGAAATTGTGCACGTACATATTTTGTGGGGGCCCACCTCGGATCTCAAAAAAATGATCCGAACCGCTAATTATTTTTAAAATATTTTTTAAGGGTTCCTGTGAAAAAAAGCTTTATCGAATATAGGTGAGGACTTTTTTATAAATCGTAGGGCGAAACAGACTAATTTGCCCTACGATTTCTGAAAAAGACCTCTCCGATATCATATTGAATTGATTTTTTATAGGAACTCTTCAAAAAGTATGTTAAAAAAATGAGCAGTTCAGATCATATTGGTGGAACCCGATCGTAGACCCCATAAAAGTGTATGTGCATAATCTGTTTCAAAATGTCTGTGTCCTCAGGCTTTTTGATCCACAAAATACAATTTGGTATTTGAGGAGTTCACGAGGATTACGCAAAAATCTTAGTTTGTTTTCGATTATTTTTATCTTTATTCACAAAAAAAAAATTGAACATAATTTTTTATTTTTTAGATTTTTTCTGGTCGAGACGAACGGATCAATAATTCAAAAAAAATAAAATCAACGCAAAACAAACAAATACAAAAAAAATTAAATAAAGAGAAATAAATTCTTTCATGATTTTTAAGGCAAAATCAAGTCGAATTGTTCGTGAGATTAATGGGTGTTTTGGCTAAATAATTGAGCCAGATTTTTTTTGTCGTTATTCAAATTGTTCCGCATATATTAGTTCTGCGTCGATTTTGTGTGAGTTTGAGTTATTGGTTTATATCAATGAGAGAAATCTAAAAAGTAAAAAAATTATGATCTGAATCTTAAAAAGTTCACTAAAGACAAACATAATCCAAAACAGATAGATTTTTTGGATTACTTTGGTCTTCGTTGACAAAAATTTTACTCCGTAGTTCGATAAATAGTTTTTTACTTTTAAGATTTCTTTCGTTGAGACAAACTAATAATCCATCCAAAATCGACGCCAAACTAATATGCGAAAAAATTTGAACAAAGACAAAATATAATGTTTTTCAATTATTTAGCCAAAACATCCCTAATTGAAAAGTTAATCCGGATTATCAAAAAAAGAAAAGTTAATCCGTAAAAAGTACCATATGCCTCCTTGAAAGTTTCACGGAAATTGAGCAAAGTTGGACCATTAGACCTGGTTCGTTTAAGAGTTTTGGATTCTAATTATTATCCTATTTTCCTTTAATTATTATTCTTATTTTTTTTTTATCTCTCTCCAATCATTTATCTATTTCTCTCTACACTTATTATCTACAAATCCAAAATACCAAAATGAACGGAGTCAGCTTTTCAAAAAAAGTCTACAAACACAACTCCAAACACTATTGCATCTGAAGTTGTTCGACGCATGCGGACCAATTTGTGCCGAACGATTTCAGACACGATTGTATTTTAAAATTGTGTGGGTAGCATGGTTCCTTTTCTTTTTTTTTTGAGTTTAGTACTAAAAGAGTGTTGCTATCCACGCAAATTATTAATGTGTACCTGCAAGTACAGATCCCATACGGACCAGTTCCGGGTTCCAAAATTTGGTTCGATCCATTCATTTTATTTAAAATATTTGTATTTAAGACCCTTCTAAAAAATTAGCTCAACCAAATATCGGTAAATATATTAATGAAACATCCAATTTTGTTTTAAATTCAAACCTGAATTCTGAAACAAAGCTTAATGTTTCATAGATAACCTTACCAATATCTGATTGAGCTAATTTTTTACAAAAATTCTAAACAAAATAAGCGGCTCAAATCTTTCTTTTTCTTTTTTCCCCTTTTGGACCCAATATATCTTCAAACCGGATCAGTTATAGGGTCCGTTCCGGAAACCTTCTTAAAAAATAAGTACTTATTTCTCAAACTTCTTATTCCACTTTCTTATTTTTCCCAAACAAAAAGTTTTTTTCATATTTTCAAACTCAAATATAACATAAAAGAAAAAAAAAATTTTTTTTTGCACCGTATTAAAGATCTCAATGAGATTTATCAAACAAGATCCATAGTGATATAAAAATTATTTGCGTAAACACATGATTTTTGAGCTTGAAGTTACCTATACAAAAAATAACACTGGAACCTATATAATTGGCGCCGACGGACGAAAATCGTACCGGCGGCCGGCCGGGCCATCTCCGGCCACCGGACGGCCGATCCGAGCCGTCCAAAAATTCTAAAAAAAAAAACCAAGGGGGCCTACGCAGGAATCAATGGCATCCGAGGTGTGTAGGATGTTTGATCCGAGCACCCTTTTTCCGTGTACTTATCAAATATCATATGTACACGAAAAATGGGTGCTCGGATCAAGCATCCTACACACCTCGGATGCCATTGATTCCCGCGTAAGCCCCCTTGGTTTTTTTTTTTAGAATTTTTGGACGGCTCGGATCGGCCGTCCGATGGCCGGAGACGGCCCGGCCGGCCGCCGGTACGATTTTCGTCCGCCGGCCTTCAAAGAACCAATATTAATTCTTCCAAGCCTTCTTATTTTTCAGGAATGCCACTTCTTATTCAACAAAAAAGAAGCTCTTTTTTGTTTTCTGAAACCCACTCATAGCAGGTCGGTTTTTTATTTATTTAAATCTTTGGTACTTGTTTGTGGAAGGAGCCCAACTTTAGGGATAGTAGTACTAGCCTTGATTTGCAAGGGTCAAAAGGGACTTCCACATGCTGGGGAACGAGTACAGGCTGTGTGCGTAAAATGGATGTAAAGTATCCGTACCCAGGCCACGACGACGTTCTGACGTACATTTACTACCCTATCCCTGCATCCTACAATTGCCTAGCCTAGCCTAGCCTAGGCAACAGCCACCTACAGCTAAAAAGCCGCATTCTGCCCTCTCCAAACTTCACGTGCTGCTACAATGCCTGCCCACCCGTGATGTGAGCTAGCTCGACTATGGATACCCAACCGTGTGGAAACTTTCAACATCTTTGGACACCGCTTGTCAACGGCGGAGTCAGAATTTTTGATAAATGGGCTTAAAAATTTGAATTATATATTTCCTTCGTCTCATAAATAATGATAATTTTTAAAATTTGTGTCATTTTTCATCGCGTATATCTTTCAATCTATAATATTTTTTCATGCAATAAGTCTACAGACACAGAATTGGGTGCACGCTATATCCCCCCCAACCATGACGCCATTAGTGGTAAGCCGCCCACGTCCAGCCTCCCCACCCGCTTAATAAGTCTAGCTTATAGATATTTTATTTCATTTGGCTCTATTTAAGTCCTCACCTGTGTCCTCCCCAAAGCAATTAAAACTACTACAGTACACCACCGCCGCCGCCGCCACCATTCGTCGCCGCCACCACAAAACGGACACCACCAGCTCCGGCAACAAGTACCAGTCGTGGGCCCACCACCGACGCCACCATCGACGAAATCGCTTGCGCCTTCACTGATCCTCCATCGACGCCCAGCCAAGGTCTCTCTCTCTCTCTCTCTCTCTCCCCTCTTGTGTATATCTGTACACCCAAAAAAATTCAAAGATTAGAGCCAAAAAACCAATTATACTAAACCCTAGCATTGAATTGGGTTGTTCGCCTACAATTTCAGTTGATTCTAGCCTAGAATTTCAAGATTACTCTTTCAAACCAAAAAAATTAGGGCTTGTGAAATTGGAGATTGTGTGGTTTGAACCCTAGCACTGATTTTGTGGCTTGATAAGGGAATTCTTGTATTTTTTATTTCGTGTTTCCATCGGTTGTTGTTTCAATTGGATCATATGCAAGTTCCCTCAGTAGCTAAATAAGTTCAGAAAACTATAGTATAAGACCGACCTGCATTTGGGCACCTAAAAGATGTTAAGTGAATGTCAAACAGTTGATTACGGAGTTAAACCATACAGCTACGTGACAAGTAGGCAAAATTTAAAAATGATCCAATGTGGAGTCAATTTTAGGCTTGGCTTTGGATCACTAGATAAAACCAAGTGTTTATCTTCATTGGCGATAACCCATTTCTGTTTTTGTAGCTAGCTATTACTTTAAACATGAGGGTAGTTGTAGTTTCTTTTTAATCTAATGTTTGATTGAGTATGTGGTAATTGTTGACTATTGTAATTGTCATATCTTGTGATAATGCTTACCTTAGTAAATTTTTGAACATGTAGGTGATGTTTCCGGTTACATCACCGTCGTCTTTGATGTCGCCGGAGTCTGTTCCATTGCCAATGCCTCCTCTATCGTCGAATAATGATGAGATACATTCTAATGAGGAGGAGGAGGAGTTATTGAGTGGAGACAATGAAGATGAAGGGTGTGATGAGAAAGGTGATAGTGAGGAAGATTTTGAAGCACATTTTGAAGAGAGAGTTGAGAAACCAGAGGTAGGAATGATATTTGACACGCCACATGAAGCTTATTTATATTACTCAAGATATGCTAAACAAAATGGGTTTGCTGTGGCAAAACGATCGTCCAAAAAGGGAAAAGATGGAAACTTGAGGCATGTAACTTATCAATGTAGTCGTGGTGGAAAGGCAAGGGTGAGAACTACCAATCCAGTCAGACCACGGCCACAAACAAAAATTCAGTGTCCAGCTCGCCTTAATTTTGTCATACATCCAAATGGAAAGTGGAGATTAAATACTCTTACCTTGGAGCACAATCATGATCATACCCCGGGAAAGGCCAAGTTTTACAAGAGCAATAGGGTCATTGAAGAACATGTGAAAAGAAAGCTCGTAATGAATGACAAAGCCTGACAAATATATCTTGAGAAGATGGAGCAAAAATGTGCAAAGGGTTCACTCTAGAATTCGCATCAAGTATGATAACTCGTCAAGGTCAATAGAAGCACGTCGGTATGACAACTTCTGCAATCTTGCTTGTGAGGTTGGTGCATTGGTGGCGAATTCTCAAGAGAAGTATGATAAGGCTATGGGAGTGCTACGGGACCTAAAAGAAGAGTTCATTGAATCTTCGGTTGTTTGTGGAAGTAATATGGTTTCCGGTACTCTTAATGATTCCTTTTCACTTGGAGATGGAGTTGTACCTTCCAAAGAGAGCGGGAACATCCTTGACCCGGAACCTCTTCGTCGAAAAGGGAGACCGGCGACTAAAAGAAAGAAAGGTTTTATTGAAAAAATTGGTGACAAGAAAAAAGCGAAGGTATAAGTTTTTTTAACTAAGTCAAGTCTATGCCTTTAGTTTGAAGCTTTTCTTTAATGCGTACTACTTATATTGTTTTACTAATCTTAGGAGGTTGACGAGATTGCGGACAAGAAAAAAGAACCAAAAAAGAAGGCATTGTCTAAGAAAAAAGCGAAGGTATAAGTTTTTTATTTACTTGTTAGTATGGACATATACATATCTTGGATGAATGCGTACTACTTATATCGTTTTGCTAATTTCAGGAGGTTGACAAGATTACGGAAGGCCAAGTCTTGGGGACACAAGAGAGTGTTGCAAATTTAAATGTAAGAAACTTTTTAAATTGCTAAGTTCCTACTATATTCCCTTATTGTGTTTCATGTTAAACTCTTTTTACTTTTTCTTTTTCTAGTGTTTCCCAAACTTTATGGGAAGTCAAGGAAGGTGGCCAAGCATGATGCCCCATACCATGCAACCGAATATGGCACAAGGCGGAACCATGCTCTCATTTGCTCCAAATATGGCACAAGGTGGAACAGCTTTTAACCCATTTTTTAACAACTTTGCAACTTCACAAACCAGCATGCCTTCTTTACTCAACAACCAAATTTGGAGAGGACAATCAAGTCTTGCGGGTAATCAAGTTTGGGGAGGACAACCAAATTTTTTGGGAAGTGAAGGACAAGGTTGGGGAGGAAGACCACAAAGTTTTACCGAAATGATGAATGGAAGAGATAGTAGTTATGAAAACCTTGGCTAACCTAGGTGTTTGTGTATGTTTTTTGATGAGTATCCTGGGTACCATTATGTTTGTGTACGATGATTTTGTATCCGTTTGTATCCTGGGTAACATTTTGTGTCTGTATCCTGGATAATGCTACAAAGGAGTGATTTTGTGTCTGTATCCTTCATTCTGCCATATTTTTACTAGTAGTTATGAAATTCTTGGCTAACCTAGGTGTTTGTGTATGATTTTTGATGAGTATCTTGGGTACCATTATGTTTGTGTAGGATGATTTTGTATCCATTTGTATCTTGGGTAACATTTTGTGTTTATATCTTGGATAATGCTACTATTTTGTATCCGTTTGTATCCTGGGTAACATTTTTGTAATGTATCCTGGATAATGCTACAATTTGGTGTATGTATCATTCATTCTGCCATATTGTTAGTAGCTTGTGACAGCTTAAAACTAACAATGCCATTTGATTAATGTTGATGATGTCCATTGAAGGTTTAAAATTTGTATCGCAAGCGTGTCGGAATGGTTCCGGATGAGCTCTTGAGACTTACTATTTTGTGAAACTTAAAAGTAACAATGTCATTTGATCAATGTCGATGATTTCCATTCAAGGTCTTATTAAGTGGTTCTTGACACTACATGGCTTATATTGAATGAGGTTTTAACATTTAAATCCCATGTCTTGAAAAAATTTGGGCAGCATTTCCCCTCTTTTTGGACATAGCCCGACGTCAAGCGTCTTACCAAACAACAGCAATAGCAATAGCAGCACCTCACAACAGTTTATATGTAAGCCCACCCAGGCATTCAAAAGCCATTTTACAAACAAACAAAAGAGAAGTAATACATATGCTGCCATTGATCAAGCATAAGATGAGTGTCATCATCTTACAAGGGTACAAAATATGAATATAAGCCTAATTTCATTACATCATCCGCCTATAAGCCTTTTTACGAGCAAAATGAAAAAAAAAAGAAAATAATGCCACTTCTTGCAAGATTCTTTGGAGGTGGCTTCAATGTCGACGAGGCTGCTTCCTTGAACTCTTCTAATTCATGTCATCAGGAAGACGATCGAAGTTATTTTTCTGGGAGTGCTTTAGTACTTCCATCGCTAGACTATCTTCTCCAACTCTTTTCAGTCCAGTCAAGTCTGCTTGCCAAGGAGGCCCCTGTGAAGATGAAAAATGAAGCAAATAAGAAAAGATAAAGAAAAAAAAAAGGATCGCAAATTTGAAGAATGAACTCTTTCTTTCGCAAACAAGGATCGCAAATTCGAAGAATGAAAGTGCAATGCCAATAAGCATTCTTGGTCTTATTTCCAGTGTAAGCGCAATACTACCTTAGCCATTTCGAGAGGGGAGGGCAACCACGTCATCGTGTACACTTGGCACCACTAACCAATCACAAATTATGATCTTTGTGTACTAATTCCCACGATATAGATGCTGAAGTTAGGCTGATTTGAATGAGCTGGTTTCATTCACATTACATAGTACTTTGAGATTGGTTGGATACACCAAGTGCACATGATGGCATGGTATCACCATAGCATTGAAGGTTCAATCCAAAATCTGGAGGTTCAACAGAGAGGGGAGAGCAATATGTTAAAATGGCTATCTTTAACGCGCCTCGTATCATATTTATAACGATAACCACTCCCAATCAAAATAGTGTGTTCCATTGGACAAACATACAGAGTTTTACAAAGCCTGGCAAGAGTTCATACTAAAATGGCAAGTTTTCAGACATAGCAGAGAAAAGCTGTTGGTCCTTAATTTCTTAAAGTGAGAGGAAGTATAACTTAACTAACTGTTTTGATGATTTCTATGAGAGGACAGCTATGATTTGATTTGATTTGCTTAACAAGGAAATTTGGTTTCGCACATATTTGGACCCACAAACTTGATGCAGTTGCATAGGTGATTACTTAACTAAGGAGAGAAGTAAAGATCCATATCATTGTAAGTCAGTAACGCAGTAAAAAAACATTTCCAAGACAGTATGATTAAGCCCTAACTACCAAGTAATACATAAAACAGGCTATAGAGATTGACATTACGAACAAAAATTGGCAGAAAGTAAAGTGTAGCAACACACATCTTTGTCAAGAAGGAAAAACTGAGGATTTGCATATGCTCCTGCCATTCTTTTTACAGCCTGTACAGCCATGTTAAGGACACCAAGCCCTGCACTGAAAGCCGGAAAAAGAATCAGAAGATGCAACTCATAGCTACCATTACCAAGTAACAACCACCTAAAATAAAGAAGAGAATACATAAACCATGAGAACTGTTCATTACAGGTTGACCTTCCAGCTCCTACTACAACTATCTTCTGGTTTACGAAGTCGGCCAATGGGATTCGAATGTAGGGATTCAAATGTCTAGAATACAGCAATAATCATTGAAATATAGGGATTCGAATGTCTAGAATACAAAGAGGATCAACTCTGGATCTCGAAGCAAACAATATTTTCAGTTCTCTACCCAAGCCAATCAAACTGAAAAATCAAGAAATCCCCAACTCACTTCAGACATGAACCCTATTTTTTGGGGGTTTGAATAATTAATTTCTATAGCAAAATGAGGGCTACAAATGAGAGCTACAGTAAAAAATTTCTATAGCAAAAAATCTCCAATACTAATTAATTTGTATGGCAAAAAATCCCCAATTCACTTCAATTCACTTCACACGCAATAGCCCAAATGAGAGCTACAGCAAAATAGACAAGGGTTGTGAAATTCGGTTTACATTTCATGGATCTGTAGCACACCGACACGAGAGAGAGAGAGAGAGAGAGAGCGAGAGAGAGAGAGACCTCCGTGGCCGCATCATGAGAGGTCGCCGATGCTGCCGGTCGCCGGACGTGGACGCGCCGGTGCGGTGGTGAGAGGTTGCCGGACGTGGAGGGTGGGGGTCGCTGGTGCGGTGGTGAGTGCTGGTGTGGTGGCGGTGGTGAGTCTCCTCCTCTCTCTCCCGCCCTCTCCCTTCGTGGATCTGGTTTCATGTCGTAACAGGAGTATGATTTTTGAAGTCTGATTTTTGAATTTGCAATTTTATTTATTTATTTTTTTAAACAGGTGGGAGCTGGACCGTGGGCCAGCCTGCCCACGTCAGCTGACGTCATGGTTGGGGGGGGATATAGCGTGCACCCAATTCTGTGTCTGTAGACTTATTGTTTTTCATGAGTTTGAAAACTTTGTTTAATAGAATTAATCGAGAACTATCAAACAAGATCCATATTGCATATGTTTTGAGATCCATATTGAAAAATATAAGGAGTTGAAATTGATACGGATATCAAAAATTGACATTCAATTTGGGACGGAGGGAGTATAATTTTGAGATTGACAAAGGCCTTTGAGTAGGTACGCCCTACGAACCCGCTCTCGGATATTAGGCTCATAATCTGAAATTGAAAGTCACAACCCAGATCCGAAGGAAGATCAAGCAAATCAACTTCTATACGGCTTTGTTTCGGAGGATCATTGTTACTTGTACACTTCTAAAAGATTGCTTCATATTTATATGGCAAAATATAACAACATATAATAATCAATATATATGTAAAATTTGGCCCATCTTCCACATACAGCTTCAAACAAATACTAAACTAACAACACCAAAATATAAATCAATATTAAAATACTAAGCAATATATTAATCACTTTACAAAATACAAAGCAGTGAAATTATGAAAGCACTATTTTAATCATGCATCTACCCAGAGTTGGGATCAAAAACTATTTTAATCACTAATGTTTCAAAACAACAAAAGACAAAGCACTAATCCTAGAAACGGGGTGGGGAGGTGTACCTGTTTGGACAATGAAGAAAAGATCTCTCCAAGAAACCTAGCTTTTTTCAGCAATAACGAAAGAAACGTTGTTCAGGTTTTGGGGATTTTGTGGGTGGAAATTCTATTTTGGCTCATCTTTTTTCTAAATACAACACCCCTATGTATTGGTTGGGGCAAAAATAAATTTTAAAGTGGGATCAAATGAGTAAAAATGGGGTGAAAATTATACATATCCCCAAGAAAATTTGGGAAGCAGTGGGGTCAGCTGCCTCCCCTTGTCTCAGCGTGCCTCCGCCCCTACCGCTTGGTGGTGTTTCAAAATCATTTTCTACTAGTGTAAATTTGTGTCGTTTCCATCATATGTATGGGTGATAAATACGAGTTTAAAACACCGTCACGTGGTACTTTGAGGGCATTGAATAATTACTCCTGACAGTAGGATATTGATGTTGTCCCGATAGTAGGGATGACAATTCCACCCGAATTGATGATTAACCGGATAGAACTGATGTTGTCCCGATAGTAGGGATGACAATTCCACCCGAATCCTCGTTCACCACACCCGGTGTTTGATTCCCGCTGCCTTGAATCCACATGTCTTCCGTTTGCCTCCCAGATATCCACCGAAGGACTTTAACTTGCCTAGGAATCCTCTTTAGGGCTTTTTTCAAATAAGTTGAAGGACATATTGAAACCTCTTGGAGATGTCTTATACGCTTAATGATCCATCGATCCCATTTTTCTCTAAGATACACAAGCAAAAAACCTCCTTTTCAATATTCCATTCGTTTGCACAAATGAGATGAAGTTGCTGTCTCTTTTTGTCCATCATCAATCCTCACGAACTTGTCTATATATAGGCGACTATATTTTTTCCTTAAAATCAACTTGTATATTACATGAAGTTGCCATATACCGAAACGAGATTTTCCTGATTTCTCTTTCCTTTTGAACTTGCTAAATCACAAAGCCCTTGATTGCCTTAATCTTCCTTGATTTTCTTCCACCTAAAAACGCACTCCCTCAATTACAGAATATTAATTTTCCTTCCACTTCCTAAACAGACACTCTAGAAATAAAAATAAATAAAATACAACTCGATAAATGGGGATACAAATAAATATGTGTTTTTGTCATGGAATTTGTCAACACAGAAAGACCGTGGCCTGTGGTCCTAATACTAATATCTAAACCGAAGAACTGTTGTCATCCCTAACTGATAGCTTGTGTGGGTTCCTCTTCGGAGTTCCATACAAATGAATAGAAATGTTCATAATTAATTCTAAAATAGTTGTTTGATTTATCTTGTGAAATATCAACTAAATCGGCCGGAATAATTCTTAGTGTTAGATCTAATCTTTCAATTTTCAATTAGAATTCTCAAACCCTGCTGACATATTAGAAGATTAGATGAAATTTTTACAATTACTCAATTGAGCTAATTTTTTAATATCCCATTCGGAAAATTACTTATAAAAATTAATGAATAGCTTTGATCATTTAGATGGGGCTCCAGAGTAAGTTCCACACAACTATTGATACAATCTCGGCACACCTACAGTATTTTTGTTCACCCATTGTGTCCAAAGGATATTATCAAAAGTCATATTTTAGCAAATTATAGGAGGTGTTTGAAAGTTTATTAGTATTTTTACATTTTGAATTATGAATTATGTATCACATATTTTTCCTAGTCTAATTAAAATCTGTAATAAATTGATAATAGTCTTTTGCACGGTAACAGGTTTGAGGGTTGGGATGCGAGTACTAATTCCATAGAAGTATTAAGACTCTGTTTGGTAACAAAAAAGGTCCGGACTATTAGTCTATTGGGATGTCCAAGCTGGCCAATAGGAGTTATTAGGAATACCCCTTGGGACTTGATATTCATAATCCAATCTCAACCCCTTCTCATTACTAATCTCTTCTCATTACCAATTTCTTCTATCAATCCAATCTCATCATCTAATCTCATCTCAAATAAACATACTCATATTATCAATCCCTTCTCGTTACCAATCTCAATCCTAATCATATCTCTTTACGAATCTCATTCATCAATCCAATCTCATCATCTAATCTCATCTCAAATAAACATACTCATATTATCAATCCCTTCTCGTTATCAATCTCAATCCTAATCATATCTCTTTACGAATCTCATTCATCTATCACTGTTATCAAACGAGGCTAGCAACGAGTGAAGACCAAACTAGGGGTCTAAGGAACAAGACAAAGGGTACTGATCCACTAAATACAAAATATACAATAAACTATGCTATCACCAAAAGATAAAGAATCTAGTCTTGTGTTTCTATACGCTAGCTAGTGTTACATGCCTATTTTTTTATTTTTTTTTTGATCCGCATGTTACATGCCTATTTGATCTCACAATAATCGATGTTTGCACACTGCATTTTAGAGGCTAAAAACTATTTAATTTTAAGCTATAGTCAACGAGTGCTCCAAGCATATATTAATTAGCAAAATTTAAAAATAGTTTAAACAGGCATTAATTTTATGCTTTGCTAACCTCGACCTCGAGATACCCTTCAAGTGGATTCAATTTTATATCAAAAGTGACCTAACAAAATTGTTAATTATTTTTTTTATCAAAAGAAATTATTGTTGGGAAGAGATGATGATCCCCTCGTAAAGCAAAAACTTTATTACTCTAGGAGAACTTTAATAATATTGGAAATGAAAAAGTAGTACTAATAATTAAGGAGTCTCCTCAAACGGTTACCAGCTCTGAAACATAGAAACATCATTAAGCCGGGAGCTTGTCAAAAAAATAAAAATAATATTAAAGCCGGGATAATAAAGAAAAAGGTGACAGAAATCATTTGGTTGATTTTGCATTGTCTCCTTATTAACTAACATCTACATAATGACCGCTAATTACAGGGCAGATCCGCAAAATGAGAACTTTGCAATTATTTATCTTTTTTTCAAAGAAAATTTAATTTAATTTAATTTTTTGCAAATTACTAAATAGCAATGATATTTTCAATCAATAAAAAAAATAATTGATTTGATAAAAATATACTCCCCCGTTCTAATTGATAGTCTCTTATTCCATTCTGTGATGTTCCAAAATAATTGTCCCTTTCAAAAAATAGAAGTAGAAATTTTATATTTCAAAACTGTATCTCATATGTCAATACAAATAGTGCAAATAGATAGAATATATGTTAATGATTACATATTCCCTAAGAAAGTTAAAATTCCTAAAAGGTACTCCCATTTTTTAACATCTCGTTGACTCGTTGTGTATGGGATTAATTTTTTTTGAGATCGGGTAAAGGCATAATAATGTATACTAATTCGTTGAGTGCAATTTTGTTAACTTCCCTTAAAAGAGAGTAAATATTACCCTTCCTCTCATTGATTGAAATGGCGTAAGTTTCACCCATGCAATACACTTTTTGATAATCATAACATCACTTTATGGTGGAATTCACACCATTTCAACCAATAGAAAAAATGATAATGTTCATCCTCTTAAGTAGAGGGTGAACAAAACTCAACTCTAATTCATTAGATAAGTATCACCTCCTTCTCAAAATGTTTGGACAATCCGCAAGACGAAGACTTAAAGCTAATATATTTATTTAAGAAGGAACAAACTTTTTTCATAAAACTTATTGATGTTGAGTAAATTGTTGAAAAAGAATGGACAGTGATTTTCGCGCTCCAAAAATTACTGCAGGCGCTCCACCTTTTTGTGTTTTACACTGAGGTAGGTAAAACTTGGAGCGCGAAAATCAGTAGCCAAAAGAATTGATATTTTGTAGAAAAAGTTCTTGTTTTGCGGACCAGACAATTTTAGAACGGGGGATAATTAGTAGCATACCATCATGGTGAATTTTAAGAGGGCATTAAGTGCCCCAAGAAGATAACAATGATACGAGACCCATAAAAGTGTCAAAAGAATGAATCCAACAGAGTTCGCTTTGGACATACGCTGAGAATGTGGCCGCATCGGCCCCCAAATTTTTCGTATTTTTTGGGGCTCTAAATTTTTTTTGCCCATATATTATCTATGTTTGTGTCTATAATTGTTCACTTTATTATGTGGGAAAAAATGCATAAAATTGTTTACGTAATTATGTGGACAAAAATGCCCCTAGTCCCATTTTAGTTGGTTTCATTTTCATCGAATGACCGGATGGCAGTGAAGTCAATCGTGTTCAGTTTTTTATGGGAGTTTTCAGAGAAACTTTTTTTTTTTTTTGCTCGGCAAATAAAGAAGTTATATTAAAGCTCAAAGGGATACATCGAGGGGCTTATTCAAAGTAAGCAAAGAAAACTTACACGATCAAGCAAAGAAACAGAAAACATCGTCCTCCAACAAAGCGTTGGAAGATCACACCTCATCTAGACTCAAATCCCAACTTATAATTTTAGAAGCCTAATTCCATCCAAAAAAACCTTAAATTCCTCAACCGTATATAGCTTGATGTCGCACTTTGCCTTTACCCACATAGCCACTCTAGTTTTTACCTTGTCAACCACCACCCCAATAGATACTGAAGCGTTGTTAAAAACGCGGTCGTTACGTGTTAGCCACAAACTTTTCTCAAAGTTGTTACGTTGCAAAAAAAGATGCTTCCCACAAACTTTTCTCAAGGTTCCTGAATCTATTATTCATCCACCACTTGAGATGATCTTGCAGAGATTCGGAGCACACCCATTGTACATGCCACCATTCCAAAATCCGCGACCAAACCTCCCACGAAAAATTGTAGTGTAGAAACAAGTGGTGCAGAGTTTCCATAAACAGAGAACAAAGAGGGCACAAGGTAGATTGTCCTTCAAAAATCAAGTTTCTGTCCAACAATATGGATCTCGTCGCCACCTTGAACTTTTTTGTATACCGGGTATACCAATACCCTTGGTATCCCCTCCGGTCCGTTTTCTAATTTTTCGGTCACCTTTGGATGATCGACTCCGTTCATTTTGTAGAGTTTTGCGAGAACTTTAAACATACCAAAAATTGTGTTCATCGGATTTTTTTAAATACATGATTGGCACACATGAAAATTGAAAAAAGTCAAAACTGGATCTAAAACCACACTGAATCAGAACCTAGTTTTGTTTTGTTTTTTTTTGCAATTTTCACGTTTGCCTGATGAGCACCCAATATTGTAGATATTTGGTGCGACTACTCCCGTCTTATGCTGCTTTTACTTATGTTTATTTAGCTTTTATTGCGATATTGCACGTAAGGTAGGTTTTTGTGTATATCAGGTAATCCGTGCAAATAAGAGGGTTTTGAATGCCAATGAATGCTCCGGGTGCAACCAAGTACTCAAGGCCACATGCCACCCGTTGTGGTGCCCGAAGAGTCATGAGGAGGTGGTTTGGAGGTTGCTCGGGTTGCCCAAGGTTCAAGGGAATTGAAGGAGAAGTGAGGATTTTATCAAAGCTACTCATCTTCCGACTTGCTGAGGGTAGAATTGTCATAACTTTTGATGTACAAATGATATTGGATCTAAATCACTTGGGTTAGAAAGTAGACTCGACGAGTTTTCCAACAGTCCAAAGAACACCCAAATCCGAGTTCGAGAGTGTCCGGAGCGAGCCCGTAAAGTTTACCTAAAAATCTGTCTATCGAACATGAACCAGTACGGGGTTTTGGCTGTACCGGTTCATGTGGTCCAGAACACTATTTTTGGCAGCTTTTCAAGGTTATGAACCGGTTCGGGTTTTTGCTTGTACCGGTTCATCCTGCAGAAAATGTGCACGTTTTGCTACTTTTTCCAACTTTCTACTTTTAGGATATTTCCACTTTAGGTTGATTTTGGAATATTTTTTGGGATATTTGTGAGAGAGTGAGGCCTTCTTGTATAAATATAGCCTTCCCTCTCTCTCTCCTTAGTTCATTTTTACCATTAAGTATTTTAAATTTTTAGGACTCCATTAATGTTCTTCAAGTTTTTGTGTTAATTCCTACAAGAACTCCTTAAGGTATTTGTCGTTTGTTAATTTCTCGTTTATTAAAGTTGCTTGTACGGACTAAATTCTTACTAATATCAAGTTTATTTCCGTGTTTATCGGTTAATCATGTTTTCATTTTCTAGCATAATTTCTAGTCTTTTTAAGTATGTGTGAGTGGTTGTTTGGCTAAGTCTCGGGCTAATCTTTCCCGAAGACTTAGGCGGTTACTTGGTTCTCGAGCCATTGGGCTTTGAAGCTTGATTTTCGGTATAGGGCTTAACTTGCATATTTGGTCTAAACAAGGGGTGTTAACTCCTTGGCATGGTGTTTAGTCAAGCGGTCTTGGCAAGTAGCATGCCTAGGCTCGTGGCCTCCTATGTGTTCGATAAATGTTAAAAACAAGTTGGTTCACCTCCGGAATATCACATCTTTCATTAAAACGTAGTCGTTTAAAGTTAAATCCTCCGGTCGTGAGCGCGCGGTCGTGACTCTCGCCTGAGTTATAATTGAGAACCGGTAACGGCCTTTGTCAAGGGATAGACGATCCCTAGACTTGCCTTTTTAGTTCATAAAGTTCATTTCTAGTCTTTTTACTTAGCATTTTTACCGTTTAAAGTAAAACCAAAGTTGGCGGGCTTAAACGCCGAAATCCTACCGTATAAAACCTACAATCCGATTAAGCTATATTCGATTCTCTGTGGGTACGATCCCGGACTTCCGGATATTATGCTACTGACGACCTAGCCCTACGCTTCGGGTTTCTATCAATCTTATATTTGAAGGCAAGGTTTCGACGTAAGCAGTGCCGATCATGTATCAATTAAAATCCGATGAAAACGATTTTTGATATGATTATAGTTCTCGCCAAACTCTACAAAATGAACGGAGTCGATCATCCAAGTGTGATCGGAAAATGACCGAAAAATTAAAAACAGACCGGAGGGGATACCAAAGGTGTTGGTATCCCCGGTATACAAAAAAGTTTCTCGAGTTTTCAACCTTTTATAATTATAATCGTACAATTTTTGACTGGCTAATATTTTCGATAAATTATATACTAAAAAAATGAAATTTTAGGAAAAAAGTCCATAAAACAACTAAACAAAATCGTCTAGTGTCTGGTCCCATTGTAAGAGAGTAATTTAGGGTTGCACATATATTAGTCCGGGTCGGGTTCGGGCTCGACTTGTACTAGATAATAACGAGACTTGTGTATGTCCATACCCGACTCACTAATAATCGGACTTCATTTAATATTCCCATGTCCGGCCCTCTTAAACTTTCATTTTCCTTGCCCATACCAACTAGCCCATCCTTTTTTCTAAAGTATATAGGGTCCAAGTATAAATTAAAATTTCCCACTATTATAAATTACTGTAAATTTCACAACCATAATAATTATAGTTTCACGAAAACCAATGAATATATGTACACGTATGCATTCAGAAAAGGCAATGTGTACATTTAGGTATTGTCTTAGCTTTTACTTTCCTTCACATTTTTTGATGGAGTATGTAATGCACATCATTGTCATTATTTTATCGGGTCGGTTCGAACTTGATTTTAATAGTAGATATTTGCAGGCTTAAAACCCAACCCAACCCAACGAGCATAAATACACATCCCTAACCATTAAAAAACCGGACTAAGTTGGGCAAGGCTAGCGGGGCCAGTTTGCAATCCCCTATAGAGCATCCCGTTCCTTTCATTTCATATACTACTCCTATAAAATATCATATCAGGGGGACTAGCTAACGGCGTGAAGGGAGAGGATCCAAAAAGAGTGTGTTGGACGGAATCAAACTGTCAAAATCAATTTACTACTAGTAGTAGAAGACGACGTCCGTTTGATGGCGCCGCTGCTGGTGCTGGTTTATGTTTTTGTTTCTTGGGAAGGAACTTTTACCCGTGGAGGGACAAACCACTGCACTGCACTGCACTGCACTGTCACTGTAGAGTAGTACTACTCTCTGTCCATCCATTTGCATCCATGACTCAAGTCTGTGTGCTATGGCTACGTGCATGGGGGTGTAAAAGGTCAAACCAAACAGAAAAGATAAGATTCCAATTCCACCTTGATCGATCGATGTTTAACTTGTCAAATTGCGTGTGGGACCTGGAAACGATCTTCCCACTCGGACCCACTAAACCATTGTTTAAGACTTTGGGATTACCGGAGCATTCACATTGTGATAAGCAAATGAATGTGAATAAATAAACTTAACGATAATGCTCAAAAAATAACACACATTGTAATAAGCAAAATTATTAATATTTAAGCAAGTAACCAAATTCCATAACAAAACTTAACAATTTTTATCAATAACCAAAACTCAATAATCAAATTCGGATTTTTTGTAAACGAGTTTCAATCACGCACCCGACCACACCAAATTATTCATCTCGACAAGACGATTCTACAACTGAAAGGTCGGTCGCCGTGAATCTCCTCACGCACCGAATGCGCCAAATCGAGTAAAGGCGCATGATATCATGCGCGGCCTCTTTAGGTCTCGTTTGAGTTGGCTTTTCAGTTTCGGAATCGTCTCACTAAGACGAATAATTTGGAATGGTCGAGTGCATGATTGAAATTTGTTTGCAATTGGACAGATGTACATTGTGTATTTTGGGGGGGGGGTGTGTTTGGTTAGGGATGTAAAAATAACCAATGTGGAGGTAGATGTTGTTAAGTTTGATTATGAACTAAATGGATAATCAAATGCTGACATGACGCATTTTGGTTATTGATTTTGATTATTACCATTACGGATGCTGTTACTAGCAATTTAAATGGGATAGGGTATAGCGTAGCCCGCACTCTAGTGCAATCTGAATAATGGACGGCTCAGATCAATAAAAGTTCTGATTAAATTCGATCAGTTGGTTCCAAAATGCCTACAGCCGCTGCACTGCACCCCGCACTGCAAGAGTTCCTATTCCATAGCTTTCACAATTCACTCGGAGGTTTGATCAGAGAACTAAACAAGAGTGAAACGCGAACTCTTTTTCCAACCAAATTCATAGGAATTCAGAGCCATTAGCTCAAAGATAAATTGTGTTTCTATTAGTAGGAAAATAGATTGGGTCGGTTTGGAATCTTAACTATCAACATGAATTCACAAACGCGCCATTTGGATCGGTTCCCTGTTTTTTGAATCATGACAGAAACTAAATCACTAAGAAAACTGATCCAAATTGAACGGTTTGAATTGGTTTGGTCTGAATTCGTAAATTAACGGTATTTTCGCAGACCTTAGGGTTTTGTTTTTAATTTTTGTTTACACGATGTACAAAACACATTGGTAACATATATGTCGAAATATACAACTTATATTAATTTATAGTACTTTTTATTCAAAAGCATTATTTTGTTGCCTTTTATTCTTTAATATGTCAAAATATTTGTTATTAAACATAAATATAGATTTGTAATTCATACGGAGTATAAAAAATGGAAATACATTTAAATAAGAAAGTGACAAATTCATTTCACCACGATTATAGGAAAATCAGACGAAGTCATTTTCCAAAATCCCCTTTTAACCAAATTAAAAGGAAAAAAAGTATAAGTTTGTTTTGTGGGTAGTGATTTTCACACTCACCTTTATTTATTTATTTATTATTTTTATTATAACCACACTCTTTTTTCGTCTTCTTCTGATGTGAATTTACAAGGTCGTCTTTCAAAATGTGAAAGGGTATATAAATGAAAGGTTAATTTTATAAATTCACGTAACAAGAAGACAAAAAAGGAAGTGTGTTTATAAAATAAAAGGGAGCATGAAAATCAATAACCATCTTTGGCCCACCTCACTTACTACAAAATGGAAGAAGAATTCTCAAAATGATCCAAATTTTAGGTTGGTAACAAATGGTAAAACATAAATAAATCATCTAATTTATTTGAACCACAAGAATACCCCCTTTTTGAAGTAGCAACTGCATGCTTTAATAAGCTTTACATATTTTGCATATTGACTCGATGGCCTACCACAATATGATAACCTTTAAAATTCGTTATATATATAGGTCACCTTCTTCTTGCTCTTATATATATTCTCTTAAAACATTATTTAAAAGCATCTATATTACAAATTAGGTGGACCTTCTTGCTGGTTGACTAATCGATGTCATTGTCACACACATATTTTGGATTGATACGCCTTTCTGATTGAAAACTACTATTTGATAGGACCATACGTTTGATATTGAGCCAAAATTCATGAAAAAATGTGAGATATATAAAATAATACCATGAAGGGTTTGGTATTGTTAATTTATTACCATTATTATTATTTTTTTTTTATCTAATTCATTATTAGTTGTACGAATTACATATCATTTGAAATTATACCTTAACGGAATTATGATTGCTCCATTAATTAAGTCAAATGGACAAACCTTTAAAAAAAAAAAGGAACTAATATACCCTTGTTAATACTATTTAGTATCAAAGTCCACTATCCATGATATATGCATGCGCTATTAAAATTCGTTGTTCGAATTTCACACTCATAGCTATTAACAAAAAAAAAAAAAGAAAAGAAAGGAAGAGCAAAGATTCTAATTGAGTCTACTAACCGCTGTATCAATTTCTTAACACGAGGGTGCTTAAAAGCGGGATAAACTCAGTATGACCGAACACGTCCCATAGAGAAATAATCATTGCAGCTACCAACTGAATTATGATAATGACAAGCACAATCACATAGCAATTTTTTTTGAAGTTCATAGTTTTCCTAAAAAGAGAACTCAATTCCAATGATGATGCATTAATTTCAATTTTTTTTTTCCCTCTTGGTCAAATAAGTAGTACTGAAGTCTTAAATCCACATTATTATGGAACCCTATCATCCCCTGTCCTTGTATCAGCAGAAATTTGATTAAATACGGTCTTGTATAATTGGAATTGATCATTGACAGTCGTCAAAAGCAACAGCAACATGGTATGGTAGGAAAACAAGTACATAATGCTATAACAGCAAGGGAGAAGTTTTTGGGTGCCGGACGGGTATCATACATGTGGTACTTTGTCAGCAATCTAATTTTAGAGAGACAAAAAAAGAGAGGAGAGAGTGAGTATTAGGGTGAGGGGAGAGAGAGAGAGAATAAATTTGAGCCGTACAAAATACGTTTGGACAACTGAGATCACAGACGAATACTGTCACATGGTACCCGCTCAGAAAAAAAAATTCAACCCAGCTATATAGGTAGGTAGCCATCATGCACCCGTTATTATTTCCCACAGGCATTAATAATGGAATCGCAATAAATGTCTGAAATGACCGAGCTAACCTCCACTTGCAAATCATGTCCATCTTATAAAAGGGAGATAATGCTCTTAATAATTTATTTATTTGTTGATTACATTATTAATTTGTTTATTAATTCATTATATTGAACCAAGCCATTCAATAAATTGTATTTTACTGAGGGACTCAGTAAAAAATTCAACTCAATCGAAGATCAATAAGGACTTGATTAATTCATTTGATTTTTGTTCAAATTCTTACCCTTTTTTTGTTTAAATTCGTATCGGTATTTTTATGCACATGAGAGCGTTTTTTACGCACGCACGTGACTCTTCCTATTTTCTTTGATCAATACATGTGACCTACCCTTACAAAATGGGCCGTTTCCTGTCTTGATCAAAGAAAATAGATGAAACGGGCCATTTCCTGTCTTGATCAAAGAAAATAGGAAGAGTCACATGAGTGCGTAAAAGTGATGAAAGAGGAAAATAGTTTGATGGTTTTGGGTGGATGGCAAAAGGTAAGGAGGGAAAACGAATTTATGGTCAACCCAAATTTTGTGTGGGATCGACCTTGGTATTCCAGAAAAATGATCCAATTTTTTTAATACAATTTGCTAAAGTTCTTAACGAAATATTACCTCTATGTAAGAATTGTTTTAATCAATTCAATTCTTGGTACCGAAATTCACTGAGTCCCAAAATTCGATGAATTAATTAAGCTCTTATCGATATTAAATTGAACTAATTTTTATCGAACATTTTAAAAATGTAATTTTAAACAAAATGATTAGCTCAATCATTTGTGTGAAATTCAAAAATAAAAGTCCCACACAACTTCTTCTTTATTTTTTTTAGGTGTACTCCAAATGTTTGTATCAGTAGCTTCTCTTTTCAAATTTTCGTTTGACAAAAAAAAAAAAATCAAAAATGCTACGCGCACAATCGTAGCAAGAAAGAAAAAAATACAGTAACAGGAACGAACTAATCCCGTTCAAAACACTTTTGAATGATTCAAATGCACCCAAATAAACCGAACTAGTCCGAAAAAAATGGACACAAATAAAGGGGGTGGGGGACATGGTTTTTAGGAGATCTCTCTGCAGGTGTCAGGGGTCGGGTGACAGTCCAGAGCCAGCAGTGATAATGAATAAGTCCAAACAAAACCCGCCACTCCCCCGTTGACTTACCACACTAACCCCCCCACTACCACTAGTGTGAAAACCTCCATTTGCCAGTAACCCCCCCAGTAAAATAACCCACCACCTTGTTTTATCTATTTTTTAGAGAGCTGATAAAATACAAATACAAATACTCCTCCCGTTCCAACTTGGTGTGGGTTACAAGAAGTCGTATTACATTTTTTATTTTAACAAAAACAATATTTTTTTTATATAAAGTGTTTGCAATGTTTATGTAAAAATTAGATAGATCTCTGAATTTGTCTGATGAAATAATGACTTACTTTTTTACTCAAAAAACGTTATGATTCTTTTTTTAAGGTAATTATGGCATAGAGGTTGCAAATAACCATTTTTTCAACTTTTTCAAATCTTATTGGTCTCGCTTTAATAATCTTGATTTTTGTATTGGGAATTGATTTTGGCACTCCTTTTTGGGTGGGCTATTATCAATTTAGAAAGTGCCAAAATCGCTCCCCCCTTTTTATTTCATACTCCTAGTTGAGAATATTAATCATGCTAAAATTTCATTCAATTAATGAATTTCAAGTTGGTGTTTCAGTTTAACTTTTCAAGATGAATATTAACAATGCTAAAATTTCATTCAATTAATGAATTTCAAGTTGCTGTTTCAGTTTTAGTTTTCAAGATCAACGTGTTTCAAGATCATACTTATTTATACGGAAATGATTTTGCCACTCTCTTTTTTGTTATCGGCACTCCACTGCAAGTGTATTTTTGCACAAAAAATACACTTGTAAGAGAGTGGCGTTAACAAAAAAGGGAATGACAAAATCAGCAGTCTACTTGTGTCAAATAAATGTAAATTTTAACGAGATTAATTTTCATGACGATCGAATTCAACAAAATAGTTCAAAATATTGGATTGGATCCAAAATTAACCGAAATGTACTCCTATATAACTATACCTGATTTCCCGTTGCACCAAATAAAAAAAGACCTATCCCTGTCTGGTTTATTTTCCTACTCCTACCGGATATATCCACATCCTACCACCCCTTGTAAAAAAGCCTTTGCCTCCAACACACTCGAAGAAACGTTATACTAATAAACTCATAAACGAAGCTCTGAAGTGAGAAAGGCCTCAAATGAGTACATAAATTTGGAGCCCTTTCTGCCATTCTAGAGAGAGAAACAGTGCTTTTTTCCCCACCAGTGTTCACTTCTTTCTTTCTGGGTCCAATCCAAATACTCCTAAGAGGAAGAAACACAGCAAAATAGTAGAAGAAATGAGGAGGATTGCTCCAATCAATTGGGTCAACAATCTCCATGGATAAGCCACACTAGCACCTTAAATATTCCAGATATAAAGAGAGAGAGAGAGAGATTTGAGAAGAGAAATTGGGGAAAATGGTTCATGGATGGAGGAGAGTATTTTGCACATCGGTTTCCAAGGATTCAGATTCCAAGGATCCCAGCAGAAACAGAGAGAAGCAAGACCAAACCACCACGCCTCGATTCGGTTCCAGATTCAGATTCTTTTCAAATCCATCTACGCCTCGATTACACTCTCAGCCCGCCCCGAGCCCCACCACCCTCCGCTGCCGAACAACCGCCACAACCCTTCCCACCCCACCGGACACCCCCAAGCTCCAATGCAAAACAGCAAAAAACAGCCCCAGGTTCTTCTTCAGCCGCTCCTCCACCCCATCCTCTCCTCGCTCCCCCTCCACTCTCACTCTCCTCAAAACCACCTTGCGTATTTCCAGAGTAAGCTCCGTGCGATTACTTTCTGAAATCAAAAAGGATTCGAAAAAGTTATCTGATGAGTGATTTTCTGACTTTTCCTAGCTTTTTCCTGTTTCTGCTTTTGTTTTTTTAAAATGGGCAGGTTAGGTGCGGTATATGTTTGCAGAGCGTGAAGACGGGTCAGGGCCGGGCCATCTTCACGGCGGAGTGCTCCCACGGGTTCCACTTCCCGTGCATCGCTTCTCTCTTGAAGAATCACCAAGGGGGCGGTGCTCCGGTGTGCCCGGTATGCGGCTGCAACTGGAAGGAGCTGCCCATACTGACCTCCCACCAAAACAACAGCCAGCTCAATAAACCAGATCTCCAGGAGAAGAACCAGGAATCAGCTGTCGTGGATGCGAGAACGAAGAGTAATAGTAACAACAACGAAAGGAAGCAGCAGTCTACAAGGCCTGATTCGAATTTGAAGGTTTACAACGATGATGAGCCGTTGATATCGCCGAAATCGGCCACTCGGTTTTATCCTATACCCGAGTCTGATGAGAACGAGGAGGATATCAATGAGGCTGACAATGACAGTGAGAATATCGGAGCCGAAGAGTTCCGAGGATTCTTCGTGAACCCGATTGCCAGTAGTCCGGTGAAGCAACGGCCGGGCATTGTGGAGGTCGTTTTGTCGCCGGACGCGGCGGTGGTGTCCGTGGGGAGGAGCCACGAGACGTACGCCGTCGTTCTGAAGGTGAGGGCTCCGCCGAGGAACGCGAGGCAGCGCGTCCCGATCGATCTGGTGGCAGTGCTCGACGTCGGCGGCCGCATGTCGGCGGAGAAAGTCCAGGTGTTGAAAAGGGCGATGCGGCTAGTGGTCTCTTCTCTTTCGTCCACGGATCGTTTGTCCATCGTGGCGTTCGCCGCCACGTCGAAACGGCTCTTGCCGCTGCGACGGATGACCGCGAATGGCCGCGTCTCGGCCCGCCGCATCGTCGACGCGATCGTCTCCATGCAAGGCGAAATGATCGCGTCGAGCGCGAGCGACGCTGTCAAGAAGGCCGCGAAGGTTCTCGAAGATCGACGGGAGAGGAATCCCGTGGCGAGCATACTGGTCTTATCGGAATCCCACAACGAACGGACCTCCACGCGCGTGAAATCGATCACCACGCGCTTCGCCCACCTCGAGATTCCAGTACACTCGGTCGAATTCGGCCAGGGCGGCAGCGGCGCCTCAGACGACGCCTTCGCCAAATGCGTCGACGGTCTGTTGAGCGTCGTCGTTCAAGATCTCCGTCTCCAGCTAGGGTTCCTCTCCGGTTCGTCGCCCGGGGAAATATCAGCGGTTTATTCGATTTCAACCCGGCCGTCGTCTATCGAGCCCGGTTCGATCCGGATAGGGGATTTATACGGTGTGGAGGAGAGGGAGTTCTTGGTGGAATTAAAAGTCCCATCGCCTTCAAACAGGGCCCACCACATCCTGTCCGTCCGATGCTGCCACAAGGACCCGTCTACTCAGGAGCTCGTACACACCAGAGACTTGCCGCTACTAGTGCCGCGTCCCCATTCCGTCCGATCGTCATCAACTCCTCCATCAATCGAACGGCTGAGGAGCCTGTTCTTCACCACCCGGGCCGTGGCTGAATCTCGGCTTCTAATCGAGCGCAACAATTATACAGCGGCGCATCACATGCTCACGTCGGCTCGGGCTTTATTAGTGCAGTCGAGATCGGCTTCCGCCGAAGAGTTTATTCGAGCGTTGGACGGGGAGCTAACGGAGCTGCAGTGGAGGCGGCAGAAGCTGACGGCGACGCAGACGGAGGAGGAGGTGCAGCGGCGGAGGGGGAACGTGACGGAGAGGGAGGCGGCGGTTTTCTTGGACGAGAAGGGCGAGCTGCTGACGCCGACGTCGGCTTGGAGAGCGGCTGAGAGGCTGGCTAAGGTGGCGATCATGAGGAAGTCGGTGAATAGGGTTAGCGACTTGCACGGCTTCGAAAACGCCAGATTCTGAAATATTGGAGTATTAAAAATTCCAATTCGGAGGTTTTTTTTGTTTTTCAAGGTATACGGAAAAAAGGAAAAATTAGGATTAATGTTGTAAAAAAACAATACTGTAGAATAAAATTAAGTCAAGTGGAAAGGAGGGCGACGATTAATCAGATAAAGGTGGGGCCCAGGGGGGGTGTAATAGCGACAAGCAGTACCCGACGGCTCGGGCCTTTTTCAGCGGAGGTAGACAGTACTTAGCTAGTGAGGAGACTGTGAGGAGAGAGGGAGAGAGAGAGAGATTGAGAGTGGGGTAGGGAACAACCCCCCCCCCCCCCCCACACTATGATTGATTGATTGGTCAGTGAGGTGGTTTTGTGTTATTTGTCTTTATTGTTATTCTGGTGGAATTTTACAATTTTGTACTAATGACTTTCTGGCTGTTGAATTTTGATTCTTTTTTCCAAACTTTTTTTGTCACACTGTATATATAGGGCGGGTTAGAACCGTCTCTAATTCTTACCCATTTTTCTGTTCAAACTCAAAATTTAGGTAAAAAAAACTTACTAATATTCATTTCTAATGTCATACTCATTTTTCACTCATTATGAGATTTATCCTTTTCCTTATCCAAATTTTAAAAGACTTAAACCCATTTTCATTTTTCTTGACATCTCTTTTCACTCTATAATATTTATTAATGTGCTATTTATTTTGATTCAAATTTGGAGGAAAAACCTAAAAAGCACAAGATTTGAGTTAAAAACAAAAAAAGGTATGACATTGGAATAGAGCTTTTCATCCAAATTTTTATTTAAATTTGAATTTAAAAAATGAATAAAAATCGAAGTTCATAACCCTGAACTTCAACCGCCCCCATGGGGCTTGAACCTGAGGAAGGCGATTGTTTATTCCAATTGAATGGTCCAATTATTGGAATCTCATGGTAGTCATGTGTGGTGATGATCAATGCATAACGGCCATCTAGGTAGGAATGGCACATGGCGGTATGGCATTAACTAGTCATGATCACTTGACTTTCTTTTTTCTAAAGAAAATGAGATTCACTTCTTTTTTTTTTCGCTTAATTAGGGTATCCAAAGCGTAATGTTATACTCCTTCCATTCCTTTTTGAGTGTCTCGTTTCGTAACTCCAATTTATTAAGAAAATATCATCATTAGAGCATTGTAACGCCCTGATTTTTCGGGAACAAAATAAGAAATTATTTCTAAATAAATATAATTTTTCTAAATAAAGGTTTAACTATTACAATCTTAAGAAATTTACTGATTCAAAATACATAAACTTCAGAGCTAACTCTAGACTTGATACGAATTGCAAGCATACTCGATCTCCGTTCCTGATATTCTTTCCCTCCATTGAATCCTGCGCCCTCTAGCAAATTGATCGCCGAAGCAATCGATTTGCCATGATACAAACGTATCCGTGAGTGATAAATCACCCAATAGAATAATTCAACCCAACTACCCCTCTTACATTACAGTTAGCAAGTAAACAGGATAATAATGATACGAATAAGTAAAATAGAGATTTTTCACATCAACCAGTTCATTACTATCCATTAGCCTGACGTGTGATCTAAAATCTCCCCACGAGATTTTTTCTCCCCAACCGTTAGCCATGCTCGGTCCCATGAGATCACTTCCCTTTACTGTCGTAGATAACCTAAGTTACAATACTACAACAAGGGGATAGCTTATCATGCCTGAATCACAACTAGGGTTCGCCTATATTATACACCACATCACAATCATTTCTAAATCATCACTGGACACACGCCATCATTAATTCATCGACACATGCCACTATCATCACAAACATCATCGCCATCGCTGTGTTTTATCAACGTAAACGCCACCGACCACCGCCAGGTTTTATCAACAGAAAACGTCACTGGACCACCGCCAGGTTTTATTCTCAGAAAATATCGCTGGACCACCTCCAGGTTTTATTATTTCAAAATATCGCTGGACCTCTACCAGGTTTTAACATCACAAAATATCGCTGGACCTCCGCCAGGTTTTATCAAAATATCACTGGGCTTACTTTGCCAGATTTTATATCATCACTGGGTTTACTTTGCCAGTCTCAATTCATATCACTAGACTACCCGCCAGTTTCAAATCACAATTCTAGGTCCATCAGGCTGCCCTCAAGGTCCTACTTAGGCTACCCCCAATACTTGAGGTCCTGTCAGGCTGCCTCAGAGGTCCTGCTTGGCCATCCTCAATATTTCTAGGTCCATTAGGCTGCCCTCAAGGTCCTGCTTAGGCTACCCCCAATACTTGAGGTCCTGTCAGACTGCCCCTGAGGTCCTGCTTGGCCACCCTAGCTACACTAGGTCTTTCAGGCTACTCTCAAGGTCCTACCAGGCTACCCCCAATCAATACAGGGTCCTGTCAGGCTACCCCCGAGATCCTGCTAAACCCACAACTTTCATTTGTTTTTCCTACTCCATTAATAATAACGTCTGCAGGCAATCTCTAAAAAGAAAGAAACTCCACAATTTATCCATTACTTAGCATCGTCTAAGTGATTTCTATTTCGTATACCACCCCATGTCTCTAGGGTCCAATCTAGTATTCAAATCCAGTATCAACACAATATCATTCTCAATAATAATTAAAACGAATAACAAATGGATCAATACAAACATTAAGTAATGCAATCACATAACTTTTTATGTCTGGGCCGTTGCCCTTAATCTCGTATGGCCACAAAACCATTAATAAGGTAATAAATTTTTATAAAAGATTTTAAAATAATTTTCTAGACTTTATTTAATTATTTTTAAGTAATTAGATTAATCAAATACTAATTAAATATATTAATTAGGTAAAAACATTAGAATAATTATCCTAATCTTAATAAGAGTCCTAAATGTCTTCTATAACAAGGTCGAGTGCTAAGAGTTGGGTTTGGATGTTCATGGGATTATTTTAAATAAAAAGATTAAGTTAAATGACAAAGAAAGGATAAATAGATAATAAATAATTACATAATTAAAAATCTGTTGATATTATCAAAGTTTCATCTTAGGACTGTAAGACGTCTAAATAAAATTATTCGGTATTTTTAACATCTTTTATAATATTTTAAAGTATTTTTATTTAGAAACAATGTGTAATTAATAATAAATAGTTAATTAAATAAATAAAATATTATTTTAATAACATATTATCTTTGAGATGTAAGAAGTCTAGGAAAAATAGTTTAGATGTTAAAAACATTGTTTGTAAGGTCGCAACTATTTTTCGTTTGTAACTTAAATTAAAAACAAGTAAAAGTCTAATAAATAGCTAATAAAATAAAAAAAATATGAAATCAGTAAGTTATGATCTTTGGGATGTTAGGAATTTAGGAAAAATAGTTTGGGGATTTATAGAGTAGTTTATAATGTCGCAATGATTTTTAGTGTACAAACTTTTACATGATAACGAATAAAAATTTAATAAATATATAATTAAATAAAAAAAATATGACATTAACAAGGTATGATCTTTGAAGTGTGACAAGTCTAAAAAAAATAGATCGGGGGTCAAAAACATCATTCGGGTCGTCGAAAAGTCAATTCGAACCAAGAACAAAACTGTCGCAAGGTTGGGGGACAAAGGAGTTCGCGACCGCGAACTCTGTTTTGCTGGTTCATGAGGCTGGGATTCCTGAAGTTCGCGGCCGCAAGGTCGCGGCCAGGTTTGGTTTTTTTTTTCGTTTTTTTTCACTCTTTTCAATGCATGGGGCTACGGGGGCTATTGGGTTATGTCTATAAACATTAAATATACTTAGAGGAGGTTTCGGATCGAATTATAATACCTCGAATTGGGTGGAATTGGTTTTCGATCGGAAACTTGGATTTTGAAGAAGATGACTTCGTTTCGTCGATTGGGAAACCTTGGGACCGAATTGATTGGTGTTTGTGGATGCTTGGGATTGTAGAAGGAAATTGAAACGATCAATTCGGGTTCCGGGTTGGTCTTGGTGCGAAACCCACTTTTCTTTCTCTCACTTCCTCTCTCTAGAACTCCATGGATTAGAGCTTTGATTTCCTTTCGATTTTCTCTCTTTTCTGGACGATTGGGGTGTGAGAATTTTCGTGCGTGTCCTAGGGTCGGAATAGTGAGGTATTTATAAGAGAATTTGGATGAGGTAGGATTAAATTGAGTCCTAATGGATTTGGGTTTTAGAACGGACGAATTATGCACGATTTAGGGTTACGGAGGAGGTAGAGGTCGAGTAGAAGTAGGATAGGGAGAGATAGAAGAGTTGTGCATGCATGCAAGTATTATAGGAAAATAAAAAGAAGATATGCATGCATGTATTTAAATGCATGCATATTTGTATCTAAAAATAATAATAATTGTATTAAGAAAATAATTCTAATAACATTATTAAGAAAAAAAAATTGGGTCAAAATTCCGGTTCGTTACAAGTATCCACATTGGAATAATCAAAAGTGGATAATCAAAAGTTGCTACATCATCTTTTGGTTATCCATTTAAGGGGTTGCTAAGGTTAGCAATATAGAAGTCTATAATTGTACAATCAAAATTTGCTACATCACCGTTTTAATTTATAAGAATCTAGAAATTGTTTCATAAAAAACAATTTTTTAAAATAGTTTTCAAACTAATAAAAATAGGTTATTAGAAAAAGAGAAAATAGTTTTTTGAAAACTTTGATTAAAAAAAACAGTTTTCGCGAAAAAGTAAAAAAAAAAAAAACAGTTTTTGAATAGAAAAAGTTTTTTTGTTTTTCAAAAGAACAGTTTTTGAAAAAAAAAGTTTTAATAGCAAAATTGTTTGGAAATAAAACTGTTTAAAAAAGTTTTGGGAAAAACAGTTTTAATAAAAAAAACTTGTAAAAAAACTGTTTTTGCAGAAAAATAAAAACTGTTTTTAAAAGTATTTTTGTTGTAAATATGTTGAAAATGGAAGAAAGAATATTTTTGTATAATGATAGTGTACTTGATTGAGGAAATATGAAGACAATTGAATTTGATTATTGGCAAAAGGTTGGTAGTTTTAATTATCCAATGGCCAAAATTTGATAAGTTGCTAAGATGTTTCTAAATTTGGTTATTCCAATGTGAGCTCTTTTTAAGCAAATGTTCCTAACCTTATAAACCATTTTGTTTTGCTTATACCAGTGTAGATGCTCTTATACCTTTCATATCAACTTATATTTCTATTTTTCCTACTTATCCTCTATGAAGACCTTATCATTATACTTCTACTCACTAACTTTTTAAAATGAAATCTACTTTTAGGGGCAAAATAAAAAATGTACCAACTTTTACCCTTTAACTTTACAAAATGGATACTTATTAAGAGACAGCCCCAAATAAAATACTGAACTTTAAAAAGGAGGCGAAGGGAGTACGACACTACTAACATTACAATATCGTATACTCCATTATTTACTTTTGAGCTTTATATTTGCGCCGGATATGTGATTCCTTCGAGTTAGTTTGTAATCCCAACAAAGCTACACAGTTAACCCAAGCAGGAGGAGTTGGCTCTTGGTGGTCAAGGATCAGCTAAACTTATTTGATCTTTTTGTTCGAAATCTATCAGATACTATCAACTCGTTTGAAGTTAGTTCATACGCTCCAGATATAATTAATAAAAAATTGGTGGAAAGTCCACTGTAGCATGTTTGTAACCCACTAAGTCCACTAATCAAATCTCTAACCCACTAAGTCCACTAATCAAATCTCTAACCCACTAAGTCCACTAATAGGTATTTTGTAACCCACTAAGTCCACTTCATTTAAAAGATAAATAATTCCTGACAGATTTACCCTTCCATTCAAATCCCATCCATTTAGCCTATTATCTCTCTGTTATTCCTTCTAATTTTGTACTTATCCTTGAAACCCACGGGTATCTCTCTCTCTCGTCTCTCTCTATTTGAAATCACGTCAATCACGTTGTACTTATATAATGTTATATAATATTATATTTTTTACTTTATTGAATTGGTCCGTGCAGCGGCCTCGGGAAATCGGGAAATAACAGTTATGTTGGATCAGTTTCGTATCTAACGTTATTGTACTTATATAACGTTGTATAACATGTATATTCTGCTTTGTAGAGTTACATATTGATTTCAACTACTTTGTTGAATTTTTTTTGAGTTTCGCTGCAACAAATAACGTTATATAACATTATATTTTTACTTATTGAATTGGTCCGCGCAGCGGCCTCGGGAAATAACAGTTATGTTGGATCAGTTTCGTATCTAACGTTATTGTACTTATATAACATTGTATATTCTGCTTTGTAGAGTTACATTTTGATCTCAACTGCTTTGTTGAATTTTTTTTGCGTTTCGCTGCACAAAAACTCTCATATAACATTATATTTTTACTTTATTGAATTGGTCCGCGCAGCGGCCTCAATGACTTGGTTCTAGTAACAATAATACACACAAATAATCGTTATACATGAGATTTTATCCTTTCTAACTCTAAAAAAATAAAAACAGGAGATCTCGTAACTTCTTTCCCTTCGTCGCCGTCGCCTTCTTCACAGTCGACTTCACAGGTAACTAAATACTCTTCACCCCTTGAACAACTGCACAAATAACAGCCTTTAACAAAATTAGTATATAACCAACATTGATATAACCATATATACTATCAATCGAATCCCTAACTTAATTCAACCATACCATAACATTATATATTCAGGTCTGTTAGGCCGCTGCGCGGACCGTTATATATGGTTATGGTTTATTATTCTTTTATAGGGTTATATGGTTATAACGAGTAAGGAACAATATGGTTATATGGTTATATATTCAGATCATATATAACCTTATATGTTTTTTTGTTCTGCTTCTTATTTATACAACCATACATCTTCACATAACAAAATGACATTTTATAAACAACCAACAGGAGAATATATAACGTTATATAATGTTACACAATAACATATGAATGACATTATAATGTTATATGTTTACATCCGGGGGTGTGGGGGCGGGAACCCCCACGGTACAAAGTTGTGCCGCAGTTCGGGGTGCGATTTTACTAATTCCTTGTCCCTGTGTTTCAGACATAGTAATTATTTTCTCAATGCAGTTGGGCTTTACATAAATGTAAAATATTTTCCTTTGATACAGAGCAAATTTTTTTTTACTCCTCATGGGTTGTGTTGAGAACTGCCATATATGTATACAGTTAAGAGTATCTGGATTCACATTCCTATCCAGAAGCGAAAAGAAAAAGGACATGGTTGCAGATTGTTTACACGAAAGATAAGAAAATGGGGAAATTTTGCTCTATAAGAGATTCAGAACCCGATTCATCGTTGACAAAGTGCTGCACATAAAACTGCCGGCTAGATATTCGAAACAGGTTTTTCCAAAATTCCTGCAAAACTTAAACATCCAAAACGGGGATAAATATTCATAGGTATAGATCTATATCACAGGAACTCAGTTATGGGTGTTGGTTTGGGGTGTGAATCTACGCGTTAAAAGTAATCTAATTTACCATGGTAGGAACATCCTCAGTCTCGAAAGATGGTTGGAATTGTAGATTCCGTAAAATACTCCTTTTTGACATCCTCCACTAAGCAATATCTCACCTTCAAATTGTGGGGGGGAGGTGGGGGGAGGCGGGTCGCTGTTCGTTCGGGAGGTGTGGGGGGAGGCGGCGACGGGAGGTGTGGGGGGAGGCGGGTCGCTGTTCGTTCTGAGATTTGGGGAGGGTGGGGAGGGAGGATTTTGTAGAAGAAATCGGGAGAGATCTTAGGGATTAGAAATTTCAAACGGGAGAGATTTTAGGGATTAGAAATCAGGAGAGATTTTAGGGATTTTAGGATAGATTTTCGGGAGGGTTTTTAAAATAGGGGTATATTAGACTAAACAGGTTTATTATATCCTGATTAGTAGGTTAGTGGACTTAAGGAGTTATAGAATTTAGAAGTGGACTTATGGGGTTTGGGATATGGTACAGTGGACCTGGGGAAAATTCTCCCTATAATTAAGCTCTTAGCAAGTACTGGACAGTTGCGTTGAGCCCCACGAATAGGCGAAATGTGAATAAGTTGGCATTGACACTTGAATTATATAATTCAAAAAAAAAAAAAAAAACCAAACAAACAAACCTACATAGTTCCTAACAAACAAAGCATAGCTTTTATATCGAACATTTTCCCCATACCGTTCTTTCGGCCATATGATAGTTACAACACAAAGGGCCAATGACAGACCACAAGTAATTATGTTTGTGCATGATTTAAGCTCTAGACAAAAATAATATGGAGTAATACCGAAAGTACGTTGTAGATATTCCGATGTGTCCTCCTTAATATTCTTGAAACGCAAATTAGATGAATTCGAGACCTTAGACATGTACCCGTACCTAACATTCCGGACCCCCGAATATGAATTCATATAACATAGACATTAATTGTATGATTACAACTAAAAGTTGTCATTATTTTGTTTTTTTGCGCGGTTGGTTGTGGGGGTTGTAATCATTTTGTTGGGAAGAATGTGTTATAGCAAATCAAGGGGGGCTTTAATTTCTTCTTCATTTTTTATTTTTTTTCTTTTTTCCTTCTTCCATATGATGATGATGATCATGTGTTTTTGGTTGTTTTATGCAGAGAGTATGTAACTAAAGTGCTGTGATAAGATGAGGATTTGGTTCGTAAATGCCAAAGTAGGGTGGGGACCGGTAATGGGGGGTGCGGCTGGATGTGGAAGACAGGATAATGCCAATTACAAAATCAACACTATTGAATCTTTAGGCTATATATGCTTACTCTTAAGGTTCTTTTTATTCTATTTTATTTTATTTTATTTTATTTATAACCAGATGTTAGGCCAGTTTGCAAGTAGCTCAAATGATCTTGAAGAGATCAACCTTACCGTCTACTAGCAGTGACCCATTTAAATTTCACCATTAACCAATACTCCACTTACAAAAATGCTCTAGGGAATTATGTGGACGTACACATTTGAAAGGAATGCATCCAAGCAATTAATCAAAATGGATTGTGATCCATATTTCATAACGCGCACGCGGTAGAGTATGAATTAATCCAACTAAAAAGGCCCACTTACCAGAATTAATATTAGTGGATGCATCACATCCACTTCCATTCTCCACTAGCTCATTGTCAAATACAAAGGGCTACCATGAGAGTAAGTAGCTAGGTAGTAAAAATGTGTATATATCTATATCTATATATATATATTCCCGATCTAATCTTTAAAGTTGGAGGGCAAATTCAAGATGTGCCAATGAATAATGAAAATCTTTTTTTTTTTTTTTTTGTCAAACGGAAATAATGAATAATGAAAATCGTCATTGATAAATTTGATACGAAAATAATTCACATGTACTCAACCAAATGGCCAAATCCCATATGCATGGTCTAAGATTTTTTTAAGGTTTAAAGCTAAAATAGAAAAGAGACTTGTTTTATTGGACATGTTCAATGCAACATGGGTACAAGTTGAACTCGAGTATACAGACTTTTTGAGGCCCTTAGTTGTCAAGTGACTACTTCTAGTATATGGCTTAGGACTTATCAAAAAAGAATAAGTCCATCTCATTATAAAGCAATGTAGCCATAAAATACAAAGATGACCATTAATGTCTTTTTCATAATTAAAAAAATAAAAAATTAATGTTGTTTACATAGAATTGGTATGTCAACAAATCAAAGGGGGTTCGATGTTTTTACATAGACTTGAACCCCAGACCTCCTTCTTTCAAGGCAACATGATGATCATTATACTTAAAAAAGAAAAATTCCAAGATATCAAATTATACCACATCATTTGCCCAACCATGTGATTTGTTAGGCAAGCTTAACAAATCATTGTGGCCATGTCCGGTTCCTTCTCTCTGTGCACGGTCCTTAAAAACTTTTCTCCGTAATTATTACTTTCATTTCTCTTTCTATCTTTCTGCTCCCAAATTCAAAATTCAAAATCCCAAACCGAACAAGACCTGTATTCTCAACAGCGTAGTACATTGTTCTATGTGTATGTGAACCGAGCTTAGCATTACTTGGGTCAATCTGCAATGAAAATACTCCCTCCGTCCCTAAATAAGTGTCCGGCGCGCAAACCTAGGCCTTCAAAAAAATGCATTTGTTTTGTTAAAAAAATTAAATTTTTTTCACAAATCAATAGATAGCAACGTGTTCTATTAGATTGTGAAAAAAAAATTAAATTTCTTAATTAAAAATATGCATCTTTTGTAAGGCCTAGTTTTGCGTGTCGGACACTTATTTAGGGACGGAGGGAGTACTTTTTTGTGAATTCCCTAATTTTAGCGCGGATGGCCTTAATTTGACCGGACCAAGGAGTGAATTCGCCAAAATGTATGCAAGCTGGCCCGAACACTTTTGGATGCAGAACCAAACAAAAAAAACTTTTGCTACGCGTTGGTGAATATTCGGGAGAAAAAAAGTGAAAGAAGGGTCTGGTACGCAGGGGAAAAAGATGGAAAAGCAGTGACATGAATCCTAAGACAGAAAAAGCGATGCATGGGACATTTCATATGTATTGACATGTAATCAAAATGCTGTCTCCTTTTGGAAAGTGGATAGTTTTCCTTAAATTGCGCACCTTTGAAGCTTTTTGAGTGAATAGTTGTAGTAAATGAAAGGTGGCCTTTATCTGCTGCCTTCCTACTGCAAATTAAAAAAGAACCTGTTTCTGTGCTATTTTCTACCAGACACAAGTGTTAATAAGGCTGTTTACATAGAGAGTCGTGCTATCTCCACCGCTCTGTTTCACCGTTAGCTACCGCATCGCAGGACTCAATCTTAATGTCCGTCTCGGCAACCAATGATCCGGATTTTTAAAAAATATTTTCAAATCCGGACCGTCCAAACAGTGCTGGCTCGTATATTTTGGAGACCCGAAACGAATTCCATATATTGAGCCCTTTCATATTCATTAACTTCTTAAAAAATGATAAAAGTACAAAAAATTACAAAAGAGTCAAACTTAAAGGATACAATTATGACAATACAAATATCCATAAAAAGATATATATGACTGCAAGAGTTTTTGAAAAAATAAGATATAATTGTGTTTTTATTTGGAAATATTTTAATATTAATATGTAAGTTACATTACAGTAGAGCTTTAATTTTGGACCAAAAGTACGTCCAAAATATTTTTGGATGGTAAGATTGAAAGTGGTGGGGAAGCAATGAAACAGAGCGGTGGAGAAGCCATGAAACAAAGCAGTGGGGATAGACTTTCTGTTACATTTAAAAGCGGCCGTAAGGGTTTGAAGGCTTTTCTAGTTGGAGATGCCAAATTTTCTTAAAGGCTGATATAGCATTTTGGCATCTCTAATTTGACATCTAAACACCCTCTCTCTCTCTCTCTCTCTCTCTCTCTCTCTCCAAGCCTGAAGTCAAACTCTTTATTTTGCCTATTTTATTTATAACTTTGAAATATTTGTGAACCCTAGTAATTAATCACGCCAACCGTCACATTTGTTTGAACAAAAGTGAATTTGGCAGGAGAAGGGGTTGCCTTCAAATTTGGCAGGAAGAGGCGTGGCTCGATCGAGATATAAGAATGTATTCTATGGGCAACTAGATGAAGAGCTGTGAGGAGAGAGGAAAGGTAAGAAAGCTCTCATCTGAGACCAACTCACTTCTCTCTCCTTAACGTCTGGTACATCACTCTGCTTGTCTTCTTGTGGGCCGGGTTGGGTCATTCTTCACTCCTGTTAGTACAGACGACTAGACACACTGATCTCTTTTTTAGTTGCGTATCATTCCATTTTTGGGCATAAGAACCTAAGAGTCGAAAGCAAGGCAGGAAAGCTAATGTTTGCCAATGGTGCCCTAAGGCCAGATCAAATCCACATGAATTTGTAGCAAAGAATGGCATATGGACTTGAATTGCAAATGTCTGCCTATTTTGACCGTTTGCGCACGATGCCGGCCACCTCACTTTGGACATAAGGGTTATAGATGCTCTTCCAGTCGTAGTTTGTTAAAATTTGACAAAGGTATATATTCGTGTTTAAGTTAACCCATCACACTGTTAGATTAGGTGAATCATTTCCTAGATATTTGAATGAAAAAAAAAAATACAGTAACAACACACAAATGGTGACGAGACAATAAATGACTTTTGCTAAACTTGGCTTGAAAATAGAAAAGTGATTATTTGGCTCGAGAAATGACTATATGGAGTGCCCAGCCGATACCGTCCACTCGCCTGTCTATCTTGTACGGTATGTTTTTCAGACAAGCAGTGGTGTTGGTGGGTACATAACTATTCAATATTTGTGTATATGTTTTACGAAATGATACACTGGTCTCATTTATAATGTGTACATATAATGCTATATATATTGACATATAAGGTTTTGTTTTTTGGGTCTGTAACGCATTTCATATTCAAATAATGCGGGATTCTTCTAAGATGTACAGGTTATAACTTATAAACCACCAACACCACTACTTGTCTCCCTAAGAACCTCAGAAAAGAATCATGAAAATATATTTTTTCTAAAAAATTAAAAAACAGATTCATCTTTATTTTTAAGACAACCTGAGTACCTGAGAATTCACTAAATGAAAATCAAGTTGGGCTTGCCTTAAAATACCATTGAGCCCATCACCAGACCTGGACAGGCTTGGGCAAAGCTCTGGCACAACGTTGGGCTGGACTTGTTAAGACCGAGAACCCGTCCGAACCCTCCATTTTGCAGCCTACAGAGAATGCCTTCTGAGTGATAATCCACTTAACGATCTTGTTTTCTCATTTCACAGAGAACAAAATGTGCAAAGAACACTTTTTGTATACACTGAATGCATTTTACACAATAACACAATGAACATACTAGATTTTGCCACAATCAACACCGCATTCCGGCAAGAAACAACACCAAACATTGTCTTTCCAACACGAAATAATTCAATACATTTAAGTGAGAAAGAACCACAAATCAGAGGTACAACTGCCTACATTTAGAAACTTCAACCTCCGACGGACAGTACGGACACTTGAAAGGCCTTGTGCTGTTATTCTTGGACAACTTCGTTATGGACTGCTTACACAGCACGTGCCCACACGACAACAACATTGGCGGATTCTCTTCGCTAGCTTGCTCCCGAGACACGGGACACACAAACACCGAATGGAACTGAAACTCTGTGTCCAGATCCACCGGCACGGGCAACTGCTTCATAGACTGCCACTCCTGCTTCTTCCCCATCATCACATTCATCAGTTTCAGAAGTGTCGGCAACCCTTGGACTCCAGCCGCAACTGTCACGCTCAACGGGCTCTGGAAAGGCTGTCCAAGAATATTACAGAACTGACGGTTGACCTCCTCGATCAGATCATCCCAATGGGTTGGCGATAGTAAGTCGGCGTAGGGGGAAATATCAAGCCTTCCAGCCCACAATAGACATGCCATTAGCTTCTGGACTTCAGCCATGTGGTCCAAAGCGAAGGGAGCAAGGAAAGTTCTAGCGTAGTTGAGCGCTTCGTCTCTCCCTCCGTTCTGAAGTATTTCCACAAACTGCAAACGGTGAAGTTTCAAATCAAGGTAGGATCCGTTTTGCTTCAGTTTGTCACGGTTGGCAGCAGCCCAGGTCAGTGCCGGCTCTAGGTCCCTAGATTTCATGGCATTGAGTATCTCATACATTTCCATGAAAGGAGTTCGCATTGTGGCCGCTTCTGTTTCCTTGGCCTCGTTTACAAAGCAATCACAGAGATCAAACATGCCCTCCCGATAGAAATGGTTAGCAATTATCTGGTTAATTGTGTGAGTATCAAAGTCGACACTTCTATAAGCTTTTGCTATGTCCGGGTTGAACAATTTTTCAAGGATCTTTGGATACTTGCTCAGAGCTATATTGAGTTCTTTCTGTGTGCCTTCCATCTGACTGAGTGGAGCAATCTCACTCAATTTGCTTTTCAGTTCACTCAGGATCACGTTATGATCCGATTGGGAAGTAGTATCAGGAGATGATTGGAGTTTTGACAATGCATTTTCTATCTCTTGGCCAAGCTGTTCAATTAGTTCTTGAGATTTCGTAGAGGATAGCTTCTGCTTCTTTGTGACACGATCAAATGCATCTTTGGTGGTATTCAGCTCCATTGTCAAACTGATGAAAAAGCACTCTTTGGTTTTTTGACTGAATTTAAAAAGGGAAAATCACCTGCAATAAAGGGATTGGAAAAGCAAAAGCATCATAAATTGAAGTTTGACGTAAACGAAATCCAAGTAACTAAGGAAAAATAAACTTCCCTACTTGGCAACTGTCACAAAAACTATACCACAGTGACAGGAAGCATGGATATGACAACAAAGAAAATCCTTAGCATAGACATCCACAAAGTCTATAATTGCACGGAAGATAGCAATTTGCACAGTTGGCACACTATTTTTTTTTATCTAACAACTAATATGTTGTAAGGTACAAATACAAAATTCCACATGCCACAATTATTGCCGCTACCACTAGAAAACCTTATCACCCCAATTCAGATTATGTCACTGTCAAGTGAACCAAAATTTATAACTATATAGGCAGGCACCAAGCCACAAAACGACGAAAAATATCCTTGAACAGAAGCCATACGGTGTATTATTTCATCCCTAAATAGGATGTCCAACCTACGTTCCTTTTAGCCTTTCCTGATTCCCTTGTGAATACCATGTTGGATAGTTGTACTATGATCACTTTGTGGTTCCCATGAGTAGTACATCCTCGAATGAAATTTGTTCTTCCACACGACCAATTTAAACGGCCAAAAATAAGTTGGAAGACTTTTTGCCTGGTCTTTTTCTTCAAAAATATGTTGCATTTTGTTTGCAGATGCATCCATGGCATCTATGCTATCTGTGCTCAGACCCTCCTACTGCCACCAGTGCATATTTTCTAATGCAATTCGCCTACTTCCATCTTATCGTTGTTTCTATGAGGCAAACATGCGAGAAAGTATGTTTTTCCTAGCAGCCACTTGATTGATAATTAATAGCATGAACAACAAGATATTTAATAGGCATCAACAACAAGATGACATCCATGATTCTACTCATTCAACCATCCTGCTTCCTATACTGTACCTTGTTCAATCTTCCCATCCTTCTGATCAAAATCAATGAACAAAATGGACCAAGCCTCAAAACAAAACAAAAAAATTAGGCCTTAAATTTTTACCATTTTCCCAGTTTTATTCTAATCAAATGCAAGTTCCGTTTAGCTCCAAACATATAGCCCAACTCCAAGCCATCTAGGTCACTAGTAGCATGGTCTTATTGTTACACACAGTCTTGGGTAGAACTCAACCCAAAAGATAGCTATTGCAGTGAGGGTGCCCTCACTTCATTACTTTGGCATCAAAGCTAGTTATATGTGACATTACTTTGGCACCAAGGAGGCATGGGATTTCACTTCGCATCATCTCTCATGCGCAGTGTGCTCACTTAGCAACATCTACAACGTCCAGGGAAGAGACATACACCCCACCTGTCCCTAGTACCTCAAACCACGATACACACGTCTTGGGTAGAAGTGTGGAACACAACCCCAAAAGCTACTAGCTATTGAAGTGAAGTGCCCTCACGCTTATATAATTCACATTACTTAGGTACCCAAGCAATGTGAGATTTTGCTTCACAGGTGTATCACTAGGAACATCTATCATAGCACCACAAAAAGTTCAGTTATTGGTATGCCAAAAGGGGTTCATAGCTGATGTTTGACAAATTCCAAATGACATGGTAACAGAGAACCTTATAAACAAAAAAAAGGTCACAATGCTGTAAATCAGAATCGACAGAGAACCTTATAACAACAAAAAGTGGTCACAATGCTTTAAATCAGAATCATAAACTCAATATGATGGAAGTTATGACATAGTATCACAAACTGAATATGACCAAATAGATATACAAAACCATATTAAGATGCCTGATGTAACTGTTGGAATATAGTCAATTTAAGTTGTACTTTTGAAAATTATGCAGAAGTATCACTGGAAGATTAGGGCCACATGCACAACTTCTAGGAGAAAAGGGGGAAAGAAGAAACAAAATTAACTCTAGAAAAAGAACAAATCATGAAACCACTGGACACAATGAAACAAATATATTTTGGCCTATGTACATGAAATGATAATCTCTTCTTCGTTTATAGGTTAAAAAACATCTATATTTTCCTATATCACAACTATAGTAATCAGAAGGGTATAATTTGCGATATGAACCCAATGAACCGATTTGATTCACCATACAAACAATATGAACATGAAATGTGAATTGCAAATGATCGTAAATCGTAGTGCGTACCGAGGAACTTGCCTTAACTGACAAATTGAGAGAACCGTACATGGGCTCATTTGCACCCATGTTTTTTATTTTGGTTAAGTTAAAGTTTATTGAAACAAACCCGCGCATTACAGGTGCAAAGGGGCATACCCCAGATCATCACACACACAAAAAAAAGACAGAACAATTACACCAAGGGCATACAAAGCCACTCTACTGAAAAAAACAAGACATTCTCAGCAACAGACTAAACTAGCTCCTTGGACCAAAAAACCTATAGCTAATAGACCATGTTAGTGAAATGAATACGATGCACAGAGGAGCAATTATTGCAGGGAAATTTTTTGACTTGGGGTGATTCGCAGGAAATATCACTGGCGGGAATTCATCAATTCATCATTTGAGAGTCATCAATTCACCATTTGAGACTATCTTTTCATTGGAATCTGAATGGAGCCCAAATATGCACTTTTTTACGGCAGAGCCATGAAACTAATTTACTGCGCTCAATCGCGTGCGTTCAAATGTGTTTTAGTGGTCCAGATTTTGAAAAAACTATTCACTAGAAGAGTTTTAACTCTTCGCGTGAATAGATTTTTTTAAATCCCGACCATTGATGGCCAAAACGGATAGCTGAGATTGCACGGAACCGTGAATAAGTTTTTCTCATACTACATATGATATATCCTTTTGCCTTATCATATACATGAAAATATCTTTCCATATATTTCAAATATCATGACCAAATCAAAGTGATTCATGATTCAAAAAATCACATTTTCAACTCCCCATTTGAAACCATGAGGTAAAATATAATAGTCGTACATGCCACTTGGTAGGGTCAATAGAAATTAATTAAGTGGATCATTTCTCCACAATTCTACTCATCATCTTCAAACCAGAAGAGTGGAATGTTTTGGTTGATGAAGTGGAACTTGTTTTCGGTTCAGAACAGTCAAGCTAAGAGTTCCAGATGATTAGTGTTGGAGAACCAAAATTTGGTTAGCTTTACAGAACCCTTCCCTTTAATGTACCTATGCAATGGGGCTTTCCCTTCCTCTCTTTGTAGCGACTAGTATCTGGTAAAGACAACGGGAAAAAAAACTCAAAAAGCTCAGGACATAATTGGAGACCTATAGTTTCCAGAAACGTGCTTACAACAAGAAGTGTCAAGATCTACCGATGCCACATCCATGGGATCAATGTCACCAGTATTTGCCATGTAAACCCCATGCATAGCACAAGACAAATAGAGCAATAAAAGTTATCAAACTTGAGAACAATGCATTTATACATTCATTTTAAATAAATCCATTTTTCTTTGGGTACAGGTTTGAATAAAAAAAGTATACATTCAAGTGTAACACGATCACTTTACTAACTTTATTGTGTCTATAGAAAGAATCAAAGAATCATTCATATCTATTTGCGCACACATTGGATGGCTTTGATAGCAGTTAAGAGTTATAGCATCATCCTCTATTACCGAATATAATTCATTGAAACCTTGTATCTTCAGTTTTTTTTTTTTCAAAAAAAAAAAACCTAATGTAGAGAAAGTTAGTTCCAACATTTGATTCTTGATAGCTTGAATCAATAAAGAAATCTCAAATAATTCATTCCCCTTGCAATGAATTTCACCAAAAGCATGAGTTCATGCTTCATCTTATATCCTGTACCCAGTCCTTTTCCCCCTCCCAGCAATTCTAGAACTCTTTAGCAACTACTGATTCATAATCCTACAATACAATATTGACATATCCTAATCGTCGTATGAGCCACGACGAGCCGAGCTTTGAAGTGTTTGAGTTCGGCTTGAGCTTTAGTAAAGCCCAAATAATCGAGCTCGATCTCAGCTCATTTAAATAATCAAGGTGTTTGAGCTTTGTTTACCAAACAAGCCTCTATTAAATGCAAGCTTACACAAACGAGCCGAGCTTTCAAGCCAAGTTACAACTCGAGCTCGAGCTTGACACGTATACTAACAGGCCGAACCCATAACAAGTTGAGCCTCAAGCTGCTCGTGAACATCTCGGTTTGTTTGCAGGCCTATCAGCATTCAACTTTTAATTTTTTACTTGGTCCATAGACAAGGAGAAAATAGAAACATCGAGAAATTTTTCAGTACCTGTTTGAGAGCATTGCACCTCCCTTTCTTCCCCTATTACGACATAATAGGGATGCAGTTGCCCGTGCCAAGGAGATTACACAACTCGGGAGGCAACCTACAAGCTCTTGTGACACAAGTACCAATGGATTGTCACCGTGATTCAAAGTGTACAGTATACATAAAGCATCTATTGTTGCCAAGATAGAATAAATAGCTTAAGAAAATAATGTAGTGCCCACCAAGTTAAACTAAACATACATTGTTAAAAATACTCACAACTATAGTTGTTGTCTAACAATAGTCATAATATTCAGCCCAAATTTATGCATGCTAAACTATAGTTGTTGTCTAAAATACATGCTCATTTTAAGTTGATCGTTAATCACCGTTAAAGGTTAAAACAATTATTTCTTAAGCTATTTGCTATATTATAGAGACTAGTGCTGTGTTCTCTTTGCTTTTCAAAAGATTCCCCCTAGATTCCTCCTACTTCCAATCATTTCTCTCTCTATCTCTCTCCACTTATTACCCCTACTATTTTTTCAAAAAAAAATTTCAAATACCAATCCAGACACAGCATAGATGTTTGCCTCGTACTCTACAAACTGAATCATGTTGGTAGCCCGTTGGTACTTTCACCACAAGAACTTTTGGTTTGCCTCCTTAGTCATTATTGTCCTTGGCACGGGCAATTGGATGCTATTGGATCCTTAACAGGTTGTAGCTGATTGACTTTTCTTGTATTAAAAAGAACATCGAGTCTGTCGACCAACCGTTTATAACTTCAAGAGGAAGAGAGGGGCGTGCCAATGTCAAGAACAGCTAACTAACAAATATTTCTATAAGCTAGCAATTTATTGTTCCCATTGTTTAGGTTCTCTGATTTGTATTGCACGAAATGATGGATACACCAATTCTGAATCATAAAATTTCTAATGTAGGAAGAACAGGGTGCTCAATTGTGGGGAGGTGAAGAAGGGACATGGATAGACATTACAAGATAATGAATCAGCACAGGATTTATGTGAAAATTATGCAGCTTGAATTGATGTTTGGAATTTCTTTAATTGAATCAAGATACCTAAAATTAAACACTATAAACTAACAGGTTCGTATTTTTCTCATAAACCAAAATTTGAAATAACAATTGTGGACGAGTTTCATCGATAACAGATAAAGGTCTCTTATCATTCTAGCTCATCGTTAGTCATCCTAAATGAGATCAAATAGGTATCTTGAGTCCTTCTACAACTACAAGAAATTAAAGCCCATCACCCTTTGCGAAACACTACATATTGGTTTGCAATACGGCAGATAGTGGTCTCATACTACACCAAGAGTAGTCATCACATTTCCTATTGGTTTTATATTGGTATTTTTTTTACTTGGCAAACAAATTAAATTGAACCATACAAGGTTTGGTCAAGTTGCGCCGCTGGTTGGTCCATTTTGGTGCTGATTTGTATAAAATTGACACTTTCTTTTTATATATATTGCCAAAAATTATTATCTATGAGTCTATATCCAACACTGTTTTCTCTACTAAGCATGTGCCATCTACACAACATACATAACAATAAGATTACATGGTACTCCAGCTCGCATAAAATGCTAGGTCACAGGCAAAAAACTCTGATTCAATAAAGTCATACAAAGACCATCCGATCAGATTTTTTGGAGAAAAACTGCAAGTTAATATCTTTGTTTCCATCATTCACAGTTGACCACAACACAGAGGAAAGAGAAGGGGGAAAAAAAGAAGTTAACCACATAAAACGTTGGATCCTTTATCACTCATTTCATTTTGGTTATTTTTAAAAACACCCATTTTAGTACTTATGAAAAACAAATAAGATCAAAAGACCAAGTAAGTTGCTAAAGTATGTAGACAATGGAATTGAGTAAACAAGAGCCATTAGTTTTTACGGAAAATCTCCACATCACATGGGTGTGTGAGATACATGTATAACCGAACAGAGTTTCATCAAATGGCAACCCTATAAGGTGGAGTAGTTGATATCAACACCAAGAAATTCTGATCATCACAAAACTAACAGGAAACAGTGATGTGCTATGATATAGCTTAGAAGCATTCAGCTGCTGCAAAAACAAGTACTGTAAGACGGGAACTACTAGAGAATACAGTTTTGAGCGCCAAAAACTGTATCTCTCACCGGTGAGCTCACCCCTGTGAGTGCAGTGGCGGTTAAGCAGAAAAAATTTGGCGTCCCCGTGACAATGGGATGAAAGAAGATATCCGCCTAGAGTTTTGTTTGCTCCAATACTATATCGTGTCGGATACCAGAATATGTCTTAATGGAACACATCTAATTCTTATGTCAAGGACCCTGGAACAGTCCATTACGAATAGTTGTGCCACTTTTTAAATCAAAGAATAAAGCAATGTCATGCATAAATATTTTTTTTGGCACTAAATTAAATCTCAATTTAGTACGAAAAATTACATATGAAAGGGCTCTGTCATTTTATTCGGAAGTAGAGCGATTTCTTGTAGTGGGCTATCAATTAGGAACAAAGTGAGTAACATTTTTATTATGTTTTCCTTTCATATTATGAGATAAATTGGGTTCACAAAGTGCCACGGATTATTTCATGCAGGTATTGATATTGTCGCATCTGGATGTGTGTTGGCATTCGTGATACAGCCTTGTACTGAGCGATATCCGACAACATTCTCCAAAATATGACTATCACATCAAAAAGGTATGGATGACAATTTGCAGCCCAATGTATACCTGCCCCACACCCAATTGAGATGGCATACCATTGATTTTATCCCAATACGAGCGGTTATGGTGGAATTTAAAAATCTTTGCTCGTGCATGGGACGAGTACGGTTTCATAATCCCGCTGCGAATACCTGTACCCGCCCCAACCCAATACGTACCTTATTCTAGTTACATATATGCCTTAGAAATATAATTGTAAATATGGCCAATTATTGTTTATGTACACACACACAATTGGCCAGATGGTGTTTTCTTTCATATTATCTCATATAACATATAAATACCAATTTCGTATATGAGCTCATAATAAAATAGTAACTTCTTCCCTAAGAAAGAATAAGAAAAAAAAAATCTTTAACTGAAAAACAATCAAATAACTAGTCAGGACAAAGCTACATGTAGGGATGACAACAGGTATTACCTGACTCGTGGGATTCTACACCTGATCTCCAATTGGGGATCCTTTACCGCCCTCCAATTGGGATATTGAACAAACTACCAAATCCACCTCTTATTGGGGATTAGATTTCCTTGAGTATACTGTATACCCATACTCGAGCCATTGACTACAAGGAATTTGAAACTGAGAACCAAAATTTCGTTATGTGTGGGCTATACAATAACTAACTGCCGACATATATGACCCAATTTTTATGCTGAATATGAGAGTTTTATGCCAAATTGGGGAATGAAATTGAATACTAAATAAACTTTCTCGGTAAGTGTCCAACTAAAAATGACAAACACATATCCCACACCAGAAAAGTGTTATGTGTTCGATCTAGCCATCTAGGGTTTCAAGACTGCCTTTTTTTCCTCCATTGACGTGTTAGGATAGTCTATATAGACTTAATTACACTAAACCCCACATATATACAGTAATAACATGTTTACCATCGAAAAACTAAAAAATATTACATATCCACCCCTGCCGTGTCCCCAAGTGTCCATGCCGTGTACTCGACGTGTCCCACTCCAAAAAAATCAATTAAACTTATTCGACACACCATGCGCCATATCCCAAAAGTTTTCCGGCGTGTCCACGGCATGTCAGACCCATGAAGCACCAACAATCCTTACTTGTCAGTCAGGTAGGGAACACATGACACATCTGGAACCTTCCGAGCACATATGAGATTCACACCGGTGGCATGTCCAATCAACTTGAGACATACATCGGGAAGACGGGAACACGCGTGTCTCAAGTTAGACACGACAAGGGTCAATTTATTAATCTCATGAACATATTTTGCCCGGATAAACCCTCGTTCAGATTATAATATTTACAAGAAAAAAAAAAAGAACTGCAAATTGTAGTATCAGTGTTGGTTGTTTCCGCGCACAATGGTCATATAATTATCGACTTAGAATATACAAAGCCATATATATATCTTGAAGTGGCCCGCTGCATCCATACCCCTCATAATACTACAATTTCCATGTACTCTGTCCGTGTCCCATTCTGTGCCGCTTAGCTTCATACTCATAGCAGAACGTATGATGCAGCCACGCACAGAGTGCAGGACAAGTTTGAACTAAAGAAAAGTGCCAAACAAGGGAGTTCTTATCTAAGAAGCTTACAAAAGAAACATTCTATCAGCCAAACAAGCTCATATATTGGGTATGCTGTTCAATCAAAATGTCGAAGAAAAAGCCCCCCAAAAAAAAAGTATTACAATGTATGAATACACGTATTGATTGAAGACCAAACAGTTATCATCACATAATGAGATATACAAATCTCCATGCACATTTTGAACAAAAACAGAAAAAGCTTTTCATTGCCAGACCACAGTCACTGGGATCTTTTACTTCACTGAATCTAGTGACAAATCAAAGTTTCACTATTAAAAGCACATGCTTTACTCAATAATCAGACAAGTTGGCCTTGTGTATGCCTTGTAACTATGATTTCTTTTGGGTAAGTTAAAATTTTATTTCCACCACAAGACATCTCAACAATCCCAGGGCATACCCATGGTCAAAACAACAAACAAGCTACAGCTAAAGACCTCAGCTAAACATCTCCTAAACTTCCTTTTCAAAAAAAAAAAACATCTCCTAAACTTCTACTGAAAATACAACGAGAAATGTTCCAATTCCTACATGACATATTATACTCATGAACAAGGCATTTTGTCCCAAGAACAAACTCTATCTCTAACCCTCGCAACAATGGCTCTCACAACCAACTCAGGATTTGGGAAAAACCAACATCCCATATAACATATTAAACCAACGACCGTTGATATTTCCCAAATTTCTAATTTTTCTAGTAGTTAGGCACGAAATCAGACCCAATTCATAGGAAAGGGATTTCATTATATTATTATGATTCAGACATAAACTATAAGCAAGTAGAGCCGATGCTAAGCTAAAGCCGAAGAAGAGAAGCGGCCCCAAGAAAATTTAAATTTCAGGGGCCCCTCCTTTGTGGTATATCCTTCTTAATAGCCTAGCAAAAAGAACCCAATCTATAATTTTTCGCTTTAGGCCCCTGAAAAATCGTGGCCGGCTCTGTAAGCAAGGGAACACTAACAGCGCATCTGATCCAAACCCATCAAAAGATAACACAAGGCAAACAAACGCAACCAACAGCTCCGCACAGACACGTGATCTTCAAACGGGATTTTACTTACAGGAAACCGAGAAAACACATGTTCGAGAAAACCGCGGAAACCCAATTCAAGAAAAGATCTAATTCATACCCACATACAACCTATCTGTATTTGTGCATATATGAATTGAATGTAGAAATTGAAAGAGGAAGGAGGGTCGGTTTTCTTACCAGAAGAAGAGGCTAGAAGAGGAGAGTCGTGCACAGAAGCAATCGTTAAGTTGAGTACTGTTAATGCGGAACCTTGATGATAAGTAAACGCTCCTCAAAAGGGCAGATTTTTATGATTGCTTAAATGGGTCTGCTTGCTTAAATTGGGATCATTCTACAAAGCCTAGGTCTGGCTTAAATTATTATCTACTGTACTTTACATATCATTATTGGAGGGTTTTTTTTTCCAAATTATTTTATATTTTTTCATCTTGAAGAGTAGAATTGAAAAGGTTTGAAAATAAATTACAGTACTAAAGAAAAAAATAAACGAAAGTTCACAGGTTTTTTAGCCTATTTTATATTTATAAATAAGTAATTTTCACATTCCTTATTGTATAAATTCACTTCACTTCTTGTCTTTTAGTGAAAAAATTACACATAAAAATTTCACTAAAAGACAAAAAAATGTAGTGCATTTATCAAAAAAGGGGTGAGAAATCACTACCCATTTTAAAATTTGATCCCTATTTTTTAATATTTGTTTGAAATTTTTATTGTCTAGAAGAATCTGAATAGTCAAATATTTTGAATGTCTAAAAAGAAATTACAATGAAAAGAAGCTTAGGGCTCGTTCCGGAAACCTTCTTAAAAAATAAGTACTTATTTCTCAAACTTCTTATTCCACCTTCTTATTTTTCCCAAACAAAAAGTTTTTTTCACATTTTCAAACTCAAATATAACATAAAAAGAAAAAAAAAAATTTTTTGCACCGTATTAAAGATCTCAATGAGATCTATCAAACAAGATCCATAGTGGTAGGAAAATTTTTTGCGTAACCCTATTTTTTTTGACCTGGAAGTTGCCCTATACAAACACAGCACTATTGGTACACTACAAGGGGGCCGGCGATCGAAAACTGACCGGCAGCCGCGTCGGGCCGTCTCCGGCCGCCGGACGGCCGATCCAAAAATTCTAAAAAAAAACAACGCGAGAATCAATGGCATCCGAGGTGTGTAAGGTGCTCAGATCGAGCAATCTTTTTCCATGTATATATGAGTAACAATATGTTTTGATACATACACAAATAAGGATTGCTCAGATCAAGCACCCTACGCACCTCGGATGCCATTGATTCTCGCGTAAGCCCCCTTTTTTTTTTTTATAGAATTTTTGGACGGCTCGGATCGGCCGTCCGGTGGCCGGAGACGGCCCGGCGTGGCTGCCGGTTGATTTCCGGCCGTGGAGTGCTTGATCCAAACTCTTGGTTGAAAAATAAGAAGGCAGACAAAAAACAAGCTCTTTTTCCGGTTCTGGAACGCACTCTTAATAAGACAAGACAATTTAAACTCATCATATGTTCAGAAATTTGCATTTACTCCCTTTTATTTATTAAAAGATGTTTTATCAAATCAATAAGCCTGATTTTGGATGCCTCAGAGCGTTTCCGTGAACCAATAAGTTATGGACAATTTCTTCAAAAATTTCAAATTGTTTCCACTAATCCATAAATTGTAGATGGCATATAGGCAGGTTAAAGGAAAAATACAGGGGACAATGAAGAGAAAAAAGTTGTGGGCTAGTGTGAATACCATGGTAAAATGTAATAACTTGTAGTCCAAAATTTTTAGTGAAAACGCGCTTATTTTCAGGCTCATTGCATCTTTAGTGATTTGTCTTTAATATTTGATAGTTCAGATAAGCCTAATCTTTTTTTGAGTAATCAGTTTTTAATTTTTTATTTAGCAACCTTTTTCAAAATTTCTATTCATATTTTACAATTTTCCAACATACGAAACAAATCGAAAGTTTAAAAAAAAAAAGCACACAGGAAAATGTGAGAGGAGACAAATCAATTGGGAACAATCTTCACAAAATCATTGATTAATGTGAATTATGCGTTGAAGATTCACTCATAATCATAGGGTTCGGAACATACCAAATACAAATAGTGAACATGAGAGTATAGAATAGAATAGACTCCTACTTCAAAGAGTTTTTCTTCTTTCTGCAGTAGTTATCGATTATAAATCCCCTCAGATTGCCATTTTCTTGTTATCGAAATTATATATCAACTTGGACTCCGCAGTTTTAAATAAAAAATAAATACATAACATACGGAGTTTATTAAAAAAAAAAAAAAAGCAGAAGGAAATCACTAATCAGTAAGAGCAAAATCACAAGAAAAGTAGCGCACCTTCTTCTTCTTCTTTTATAATGTCAAGTGGTAGAAAATTTATACTCAGAATTACAATAACAGAAAACTAAATCAATCGAGATGGGGGACCCGAAACAAACAAATTATAGCCAATACAAAACAACCCGAGAAAATATACAAAATACCGTATGCAAGGCGTGGAACAGAAGGTTCGGAGGACATTTAAAAGCAGAATTTTCACTGTAGATAGAACTTATAATCACATGGTACCAAATTACATGCCTCAGAGAAAACCTTGAAGTATGATCAGTTTGCTAAGCAGTTTTGAGGGCTTGGAGCACAAGCACAATGGCAAAAGAATTACACCAAACAATTACATATTACCAAATTACAGATAACCCTACTTCGATGAGCTAAACTAAACAATCCGAAGCAATTCTCGGGTAAAGATCACTATTTGCTCTCCCAAGTTAAGACTTGAGGTGAAAAATTGTTTGCCTTCACATAATTGTTAACAAGTAACAAATAACTGCAAGAGGAAAAGAAACATGAAATAAGAATGGCACCGAACAAGTATTCTGGGAAAGGAATTTTGAAACTCAATATGCTAGTATAAGTAGTAAGAACAAGTTAGTAAGTAGTAAGAACAAGGTATGAATCCTGATATTTCCGAACTGATTTTTTTAGAGCATGGGTTTAATTGTATTTTAGTCGAGAATGCATCTAAAAAGATTTGTTTTGCATACATTTCTGGAAACTGCAGTTACTAGCCATAGATATCAACTCACTTTGCTGTATTCACCATGTCGCCAAATTCAATATTGATGATGGACAAGACTCTCTCAGCTTAGAAAATACTAGTCATCGTCTTCCATTGGAGAACCGGTTGGCATTGACAAAATCATAATAGTTGTCCTCCCTATAAAGTTGTCTGAAGTTCAAGTAAAAAGTGCAAGCTTCAGATTAGCAGCACAAAACACACACACAAAAGCATTCAAACACACCCAGAGAGAGAGAGAACCTGGTATGGTATAAAGCAACAAAGTTGAGAGTAATGAAACTAAATTAAGAAAAATTATACAATTGAACTTTAAGGGTTGTGGAGTCACAATAGCTAAAATACTTAGACCGCATGTCTCTATACTAGTGAACGGAAGTGTCGGATGCAGTTATTTTTGGCAAAACATTTTAAGCTAAAATAACTACACTAGCATACCAAATATACAAGAATGTCTACATGTGTATTACCCACAGATTCTCAACTTGCAGTTACAAAACCAAACGATGAACAAAGACAATGATAATTGTAACATAGAATAACCAAAACAAAAAAAAACAACGAAAAAGCAAATGCTTGCAGGCCATTTCATTCCCATGATACAACAACAACAAATGACAAAGGATATCTTATCAATAGGTTGGGGCAAAAGTAAATACCAAGTAAGATTGCTTATAATATTGATTTCTCTATGGCTTCTCTTGGAAGTCCAACCAAGGATTGAAATTTGAAAGTCAAGAAGTACAGTGAGGATTTGCAAGTTAAAAAAATCCAAGGCAGACATTAGCATCTGACAAAATTTAGCAAATATTTTGTTGGCATATCGCGTGTAACAAATCCATATTTTCTTACATAAAGAAATCGAACCTGGTTTTTATACAAAACATGCAATCAACAACTGGTGGAATAACTCCACACAGAAACAGCTGATCTAGAAATAAGAAACTATAAGCTCCTCAACTATGTAGCACGGACACTTAGTCGAAGCCACATGGGGGTGTTGGACACCAACACTCTCCAGACATGTGTCCGAAACTTCAATCTGAAGTCTCCTATTTTTTTTCTACTCTTTTTGGGTGGACACTCCAGGACATTCTATAAAAATGCTCTGACACTCGAAAAACAAGTCAGTGTGTTAAATAAAATAGTACTTTCTAATTAGAACTTAAGGAAGTCCTTTTTTTTGTGTGTGTGTGACCGTGATGTTTAATTACAAAGACACCTAACTCCTAAGTGATGAAACATCTTTTGTTGAAATACTTTGGTGAATGATTTAATGATAATAGTAGAGAAAATATTTTTTTTAAACGTGTCCCCCAACATGTCGTGTCCTGCAATTTTTTAAAATTTAGGTGTCCGTGCCGATGCACATAGCTCCTCAACCGTTATCGTGTGGGACATAGACCTAAGAATGTGATTGGTTGGATCCATGTAGTCATGACACTACAAAGCAATTGATAGAGCTAATTAAAAATAGCCCAAATACAGAAACAATATACTTACGCTAGATCTGCTAACGTTTCTGATTTAGTAACAGCCTTTCCCTCCGGCAGTTCAAGGCAAGAAAAATGCATGATCATTTCCTTCAAAGTGTGCTTTGTGCTCTTAACATCATTATCCCACAAGATGCTCTGAGATCAAAGCGCAGAAACAGTTACACAAACTCCAACGGAAAACAAACTAACTCTTCAGTCACTCAGAAACTGAACTTAACAAAGAGGTCTTTCTATCAATTGAAAGGGGAATCAACATTTTCCCTCACAGTGTGGTTTACATATAAGATATAGATAGAAAAGCAAAGAGAAACCTGAAAGGCCAAATACCTTCTTAACATATTCTCTTTTCACCTCTTCCCACGGTACTTTGCCTTTAGGAGAGAAAATAGAAGCATTCCAAAGAGCACCTCTAGCAACCATCACAGATGTGGCACCTTGTAAAGAAAGATGATCACTTAAAGTGAAAATGGAATTACAAAGATATGGAGACAAAAGAAGAGCAGAAAAAAGATGAGGGGAGGGTTAAAACATCTGATTTCAACAAATGCTCTGGCTGACTCAAGTACTCAAGCAATGGGTAAAGGGATCTGCCCTCATCACGTTAGACAACGAATACTGAGTGATAATAAAAACAAGACCAAGGGACAACAATAAAGCATTTACGGTATCCTACCAGAAAACAACTGAAAACATAAAGAGTCATAGATGCTCAGATCTTTAACACAGTTGCCACTCCAATCCAATCCCAGCACCACCCAGTAAGTCATATCTAGAGAGTACAATTAAACGGCGATTGTGCATTCAAAGTAATTGGATACAGACCAAGTAGCAACAGTAATAGAACATATATCTTACTTAATAATGAAATTATGATGCCGATATTCCTTCTCCTTCTACCTAAAACCCTGAGATCATATTTTCCTAATCCACTGAAATACAGAATATTTGAAGAAACAACCCCAAACAAAATAGCAACTGCAGCTGGTGACGAGTCATATAATAATAAATCCTTTAAGTACCTTCAAACTGAAGAAATACAATGTTAAAAATTGACTGGAGGTCCTTTATCTACCTGTTGTCAGTTTAATGCGTTCAATGTCTTCATATTCAAAGACATCACCATTTGCTATGACAGGAATAGAGAGTGCTGCTACAACATCAGCAATCTCACTCCATTTAGCAGGATCCCTGGGCCCATCTGCAACTCTTCTGAAATTCACTCAACAGGGCATGCACAGCTATTAGTTGCACAGTTATGAGAACAGCTCTACACCTAAGTATATTATGGTTTAGAAATTGATAAACCCTCCATTTGAAGTAGCATGACAGCAAAAGAATGATGATATGGGACAAGAATCATTTCTTGATAAAACAATCTATAGAAATGTTGCTAACATCGTGATAAAGCAACTCCTGACAGTAATCAATAGGTCCTTCAAGCAGCATTGTCATTTTGACACAACAATGACCAAATTCTTTAACCTAGGGTAATGTCACAGAAGCAGCACAGACAAGTCCAGTTACAAGGACACGCAGCCACGACAACTAGATTACTTTCTATGGCCATGTCAAAGTTCCCTCAAATTAAAAGTTTATTTGTTTTTCTTTTGCCCTTCCAAACTATACTTAAGAACAAGACTTTTTTAGGAAACCGTCCAACATTCAGATTCATACATGAGAGAATCATTATTGTGTTTGCATTCATCTCCACATAAGAGACACTAAAAAATTTGGTCATCATCGAATAGCAATTAAATAACTTTTTTGTCACAACTTTTATGTACATTCAATTGAAAAATAAAATGGAAAATTGTCAGAAGCGAAAGAGGAAATCTTTCTTCGAGAGTCACAGAAAAATGAAAGCTTCAGAAAGCTACCTAATCTGAACTACACTAATGGAATAAAACGATATACAACTCCTAACGCAAATCAAGCTAATTAAGCAACATGAAGCTTCCAAAAATGCTCAACCCAAAATTCTGTATCCTAAAAACCCAAGGAAATAACTGCAAGAGCTCAGAAATATCCTTAACTATGGATGATTATATTAGACATTACCTTCCATGGACAGCAAGAGCAGAAACACCAGCTTTCTCGATTCTCCGAGCCACTTCCACAGTATTCTGGGAGGAATTTAGAAGTCGAATCTTACATGTCACTGGCGTGTCCAAATTTCTCTTTAATGTTGTCAAAATCTGGATTGAAGAGTTTAGGCATTTAGCTCAACATGGACCAGAAACGAAACCTTTAGAAATGAAATAAATACATACTACATAAAACTTGATGAATAACAGGTATTGCATACATCATGGATGAGCTCTGGTTTATTCAGTAGTGCAGCACCCATTCCTCCACTAATAGAAAATGATTTTGGACAACCCATATTCACATCTACGGCTGCAACATCTTTGCACCTGAAGGATCATATACCATGACAACTATGGATCAGAGGTGGCAAATGAAGGCAGATACTGTTTCATGTGACCAGACGTGCATCTAAGTGAAAGCATCTTGTTCTTATCCCATTATTTACTTGGCTGAATACAAAGTAGGGTTTTCCAAACATAGAAAAGAGAAACAAAGCTAACAGCAACAAGCTTTCATAGACAAAGTTAATAACTAATTTTCAAAAGCCCGAGTGCAGCTGGAGAGAGAGAGAGAGTCAGTTGCGTTTGATTAGTCCTGGGGTTAGGTAGAGGAAGAAAATGGGGTAGTGAGTTGGGGAATGGGTCGATGGCTAGGATGTGCCCTGGTGTAACAGATGGATGGCTGCGATTTGAAAAAGAGTATGGAAACTGAAGGGGTTCGTTGGGTCAGAATTTCCCCACTTGAAACCGAAAAAAAACTTAAAAACTTTTTCTTAGATTTAAACAGAACCGACCTTTGAGCCTTCTATAAACTGACCAAAGTAAAAAAGGCACAGACCAAACAGCTCAGTTTTTCTGTGACTTGATTAAGATGCTAGGATGATGATGAACGAAAAAACTACTTTCTCTTACATTCTCCTAATCCCATGAACCCTTATCCCATGAGGTAACAGAGCTGTTTGAAGAACCAACTACTGAGCTTGACGAGGAATTTGTAAAATCCCAAGCAAATCCGTACTTAACCAGGACAGGGGACTCGCTTCCAAATAAAAAAAGGAAACTTCGGGTTAGGGAACTTGACTTGGATTTCCTTTCTCACAACACAATAAGATAATTGACCACCTAGTCAAAGTCACCAAGGTGCAACTCATCAAAGAGGAACACACTACTTCGGCACAGAAAACATAGAACTACCAAGTTCAGTCTTGTTAAGGTGTCCGACCTTCCGGAAAATAAGAAAAAGAAGAGTGAACAAGCAAACATACACAATCTGGGCAGCAGCCAGAGCCCTCACAGCATCAGAAGTTCCCATCTGAAATACTACCCGACCACTTTCCTCATGGCAGGTCCTGAAAACAACATTCTCAGTTCCCTTCTCCACAATATCAGTAGTCCCAATCACCCCTGATAAGTAACAAATCAGATGAGTTCCGGATTCTAAACAGAAGAGCAGCACACTACACTGTGAAATAATGAGTACACATTCAGATTCGATAGACAGCATTAAACATATAGAAAAGTTTTAACCTGATTTTCATTTTCTTAAGTTGATGAGTCAGGATAATGATGTAACTGTGAAACAACTTCTTATATGGAATCGACATAAGCTATAAACCAATTCTCAATACAAATTCATGAACTAGATAAGGTTTCCTGCCTCTATAACTTGATAATGTACGTGAAAATTTTGGCATACCTTATAAACCAACCCAACCCAGTTTTGAACAAGGGGAACCGAAACTACGCCAACCTCACTTCTTAAAAAGCTAAGAGAACTAACTAGACACGGGTACAAGGGTAACATCATGTAAGTCGTGACGGAGGGAGCGAAGAATGGGTGAATTAAGACAAAAAAGAAGTCGTTCAAGACGAGTTGCGCCTCATCCAAGTATTTTCAGCTTCTACAACCCTTTTTCAGAATTTTTGACAAGCTCTTATTCAACAAATTAGGGCTTCACATCTACGTCTCTCACTGCCTCTCTCGGCAAAGCAATCAAATTTGGGGCTCAGGTCAAACAAAAAAATGCTCAAAGTAGGAGTTTGGCCCCCACTATATCTCCAAGTTCCAATAAATGACATGGAGAGCCACACTCCAGATGCATGTCCTGTCCGTGTACAAAACGTACCACACATTCATAAATCCCTCCATACGGCATGAAGATGATTCACAGTTCACAAGTTTATGATGAGAAATCGGCCAAACCAGCACAAACACAAAGTGCGAAGAACACTCAAGCAGAAACAAAGAACTCAAGACACAGATTTTACGTGGTTCTCCAACTGTGTAGTTGAGTACATCTATAGCTCACACCAGTTTCCACTATGTAATGCATGAAGAATGGAGTACAGTTACATTGGCTGCATATAACAAGCATTAATCACATGGGGTTTACTGTTTACATCTTCAATTGTAGTACCCTTGTCTAGGTTTCAGGGGTACTGCCCTCGAGCCCCTACTGTGGGAGTTGGCCCATGGACCCCTGCGACCTAACCGGTTAGGTCAAATGCCAAATAGTCAGCAAAACGCAATTTAGACTGAATAAGGCTTCATAAACCCAACAGCTTATATCAGCCAACTTCACCTATAGGTAGAGTTTGGGCTACTCATTTGTAGCCATAGGTAGCGTTGCAAACGAACGGAGCTGTTTGCGAACAGCTCGAGGCTCGACTCGTTGTGGGCTCGGGCTCGGCTTGATTCATTAGCAAACGAGTCAAGTTATTTGTAACTTGACTCATTTATAAAAGCTTGACTCGTTTGAAGAGGCTCGGCTCCTTTATAGAGGCTCGTTTAGTAAACGAACCTAACTCGAACATCTCAATACTAAACGAGCCAAGCTCGAGCTCAATTTTTAGGCTCAAGATAGACTAGTTTCAAACAAGCCGAGAACGAACACTTCAAAGCTCTGCTCGGCTCGGCTCGTTTGCATCCCTAGCCATGGGTCTGTGAATTTAACTATATACAGCTGATTTTAATTACTTAATATCTCAAATATAGGGATTAAGGTTTGTTCACATCCCCTGTATCCTGAACTGAGTAGGTTATGTAAGTAAAGGCAGTAAACTCAAATCAAAACATACTTGTTAAGCTATTCCTCATCGACATATGGGGTAAACAACATGTTGAGCTTTACAGGAGATTTTTCCAATGACATGTCACGAGTAGAACGTTCGAACAGTACCCTTAATTAAAAATTAAAACTCTCCACATGGCAGTACCATGGAAGGGTGCCAAGAGGCCAGTTTTTAACCAATATCAGCCTAACCCATCGTCAGGACCTATTCTTTAAATTGGTTCCAAAACCTATTGAATTTTGGTCCTGAATCGTGTTCACATTCTTTGTGATGGCACCCTTTCTTTCCACTAAGAATTTCCACTTACACAAACCTTCATACTTAGTAATGTATGCTAACCAAAATCATCCATAAAACAAAGCAATATTCAGCAGTTACCATCAAGAACCAAATAGAAAGACCACTGAAATGTCAGATACGTGTTTAAGTTACAGTTGCATTCCATCTACTTAATACCGAGAAAGTTCAACAAAGTGCTTAATCCTACACTGGAAACGGTATATACATCTACAACTTTTTTAATAATCCTGGGTCACACGAAATGGTTCTGAACATACTCTGCACTTGAGTATCTGCTCATAGATTTGTTATTAGACGTTAAAAATAACAAAATTAGATTAAATAACTTGCTAACACCCACTGAACACAATAATTGCACATACTAAATATATCTTAATTAACCTAAGTTAGGTTATACTTATGTAGATGCATCCGTAGGCTGTTCCTCTTAACACTCCATAAACTAGTAAAGTAAACAATGATCCCTTAAAGTGGCCACAACATGGTATGTATTCAACCATCTTTGAAACAAAGCTATCATACCAATATAGTAATATATGTCAAGTAATTGATTGATTATGTACCTATTGCCACTGGTAGTCACATTACATTCTAATTGCACGGAAAAAAAATCATTTGAACTGTCTACCTCCCGCACCGTAGACATTAATTAAATCAAAAGGCATAAATGCGGAAAAAAGGGGGCAGAAATAAGATTACCGTTGATTCGGCGCTCACATTTGATGAGTTTATGATCAATTATCTCCTCTCCGTATGTTATATCCGCACCGTATTCTGCAGCCAGGAGCCTAAGCGGCAATGTACCCTAAAAAACAAACAATCAGGCTCAGCTCAGCTTGGATGGCGGGAATTTTGAGGAGGAATGTGAATGTGATGCCATATACCCATAATTCCCACGTTTCAAACACACCAGCATAGGAACGTGATTACTAATGACATATTCAACCAGAAATCACAATCCTAGACTAAGTGGGAATTTGATCCATTTAAAGTAAATAGTTATTCAACAACATTGCCGAGTTAATTCAAACACTAGAACGGAGTTACTTCCGGTATTAAATTACTAGAAGTTACAAGCAAGTAATCTCAACCTATTAAACAAACCCTAACAGTAGAGAGAGAGAGAGAGACTGACAACGCGAACCATAGGAGCGAGGACGAGCTTGTGGTTGTAGTCCATGTCCGTCTTCCTTTGGCGAATGCAGCGAATCACGCGGCCGAGAAACTGACGAATTGGCCTGGAGTTGAACCGTTTGGAGGTCGCCGTAGTTTAAAGGATACAGAGGTGTCGTTGACTAACGACCATGGGTCAACGTAATGTTTGAGAGAAGGGCTGCTTCCCGGCCGGTACCATGTGAATGGGCTGTGTCCCATCAAGTCCTTGCGCACGAAATACGCACAAGTATATCCCTGGAGTTGAACCGTTTGGAGGTCGCCCTAGTTTAAGGGATACAGAGGTGTCGTTGACTAACGACCATGGGTCAACGTAACGTTTGAGAGAAGGGCTTCTTCCCGGCCGGTACCATGTGAATGGGCTGTGTCCCATCAAGTCCTTGCGCACAAAATACGCACAAGTATATCCCTGGAGTTGAACCGTTTGGAGGTCGCCGTAGTTTAAGGGACACAGAGGTGTCGTTGACTAACGACCATGGGTCAACATAACGTTTGAGAGAAGGGCTTCTTCCCGGCCGGTCCCATGCGAATGGGTTGTGTCCCATCAAGTTCTTGCGCACAAAATACGCACAAGTATATCCCCACAAAGTCCATGGGTCAACGTAATGTTTGAGAGAAAACCAATGGGCTCATATTAAGGCCCAGCCCAACGAGTGTGGCCCAAAATAAAGCCTTTTAATCTTTAGTATAGTCAGGGTCCTCTTGAGTTTTGTGCGTTCAATTCTTTCAAAACAAATGTGAATTGATGAGAGAGTTTTTGTTTTTAATCAACTTATTTTATTTCCTATATATATATATATGGATTATAAGTTGATCGAGACATTGAAATGAACGATTTAGGTCGTCTAGAAAATAGGAATTTTAACGGTTCCATTCTGCTCGGGCGATAACACGAGAGGATCACACGGAAAAATCAAGAGAGAGGAATAGAATAGAGGATCGATTCAGGGCTAGTTTATGAAGTTGAAAATATCGGTCGTCAAGGCCGGCCCAATAAAAAGCATCAGTAGCCTCAAATGCTTGCCCAACTAAGGCCGTCTCACTCTGGTTAAACTCGTAGGCCAAGCTCAAAAACCGGTATAATTGGTTCCGCGATTAGACGGCGAGAATGTTGGCCAGGGGTTTCTGAGTTATCACAAAACAAAACAAGGTTTAAATACCACGGAGTATTATCTGAGTTTCTGCAATCAAACACGTCACAAGAAGGACCGGTTAGTGTTATTAACGTAGTTGAATTCCAATATGTTACCTTAAAATTTAAAGTAATTTTTAGGAGTATAAATTTTCAAATATTATCAGACCTATAAAATCAGCAGCAGGGCCTGTATTGTCTTCCCATGGTTCCGTCCTTTGTTGAATACATTATCAGAACCAAGTCTTGCGAGCTTACAGTTTATTAGTATTACGTACATGAATGACTTTTTTGAAGGAATTTCGGAAAATACGTACCGGTGTTTCAATTGCGTATCCAACTACATCTTGGAATCCTGGAGTACAAAAATGGACCCTTCTACGGTCACATACGGAGGCCATACTGGCAGTCACAGGGCCCACTACGGGTCTCGCACAGGAAATTTGAACCGTTTAATAATTTTAAACAAAAAATGAGTGGCCCCGCAAAAAAATTAGCTCAATTCGATGTATGTGGATGCTCAATTCGATGTATGTTGATTGAGTACCTACACATATCTGATTACACTGATTTTTCTTTTTCGCGGGGCTAGTCATTTTTTTTTAAAAATTTATTAAACGGCTCGAATTTTTTGTGCAGGATTCGTAGTGAGCCTTGCGTGGCCGAAAGTGCAACGTGGGTAGGGTGGGCATAGCATTTTCATTAGAAAACTGCAAGAAAACGGTATCACGTTTGATCTCCGATTCCAACTTTTGAACACGTCAATTTCTAACCATTTAATACACTTTTGGAAAAGAAAATGACAATTTTTCCTCGTCTTAAATTACACGCTATATTGACCTTCATGTTTGCTATCTAGAACTTCAACAGTGTGTAAACAAAAACCTCGGTCAAGTGCGGGTCGCCCCTGGCATTTCGAGAGCCTAAAGCGAATTTGGAAGTAAAGGCCTCTAATTTTTTTTTTTTCTTTTTTTTCTGTTGGGCTTATATTTTGGATAAATAAAAATATTTTTGGGCTTATATATCAGGCACTAAGAATTATTGGGGGGCCCTATTTTCTACACTTTTTCGGGGCTAATGCCGCCTTTTCGCCTTAGTCTAGGGTCGGTTCTGCAAGTGGGCATAAAAAAGCGAATAAGTATTTGTCTTCCACAAAGTTGCTTTTTCAAATTTCAAGAAGGCCATACATTCCAAACTTTAGGACCACTGAAGGATTTGTCCGGTTATTAATCTCAGAATCTCAAAATTAGTCGAGATGTGCTCAATTAAGCTAAAAAAAAATATGGAGTGTATGTTTGATATAGGAGTTTGGAATTTGTCTCAAGATTCGGCCTTCTAGATGGAGAGAGAGAATATCAGAGAGCCGTTCTTTAACAGATGTGGCTTGACGCCTCAAAAAGTCTCGAATCTTTGTTGACTGATAATGACAAGTCGTTTAAAAAAAACAAAAACAGAGGAGGAAACCAAATGAAACGTTTGTTCATACGTAATTCGTTTAATTATTCATTTGTTTATTAGTATTTATTCAAGAAGAGGGGGAGGAAAAATGATGTGGATATTATTAGGAAGAAATCTGGTCCGAAGACATAAACATCGGCAAGGGCAAGATAAGATAAATATTGGGGGACAAAACCTCTCCCAATTTTCTAATCTAAAGCAGCTAATATGAATTACTTTAGCCAACGAATAGACTATCTCCTATCTCTCCTATTACAAAAGAACGATTAGCATATTTAAAAAGACAAAAGAGGAAAATAAAGAATCTCTAAATCTTGCTTTTGATTGTTCTTCTTTTATCATTTGAAGGAGGGAACCGAATTGGAATCCTTGCGATCGCCCTACTATTTCCTAACAGGGACTAAACGTAGAATTTCCAAAAAAAAAATTTACCCCATTCACGGTTTTTTCAGTAAGCTTCTCTATCAATCTTTCTCCTTTTTCTTTTTCGGGGTAATACAAGGTATTTCTGGACCACCTTACACGTACTTCAGACTAATTTTTATGACCTCTCCTACATTCATTTACACACAAACGCGGGGTGAGCCTAACTGGTTTTATATTCATAACAGAAATAATAAAATTATTGTCGGACCACTTTTCCGCTATCTCTCCTAAAACCATTTGGTGTCAGAAAGGGTTTCAATTAAATCTTTTATGATATTCGACATTGCACCCGCAAGCCTGTTTTTAGAGCGGTCGCAGTTATTATGCATCCAAATCCATCGGGGCTCGGATTATTCCTCCGACAACGAACCCTTGTGTAGCTCTCTAGTGCGAAATACCCTCGCCAGTTATTCCCAAAAGCAAAAAGTCAGATTATGGTTGTTGGAAGGATCCACGAGAACTCGTCTCTCCGGCCCCCATTCTCTAGACAAATGGGGGAGGCTCTTCTTTTAGGAGCCGTGAAAGGTTGTTATGAACTACTGTATATTAAATGGAAAGACTCATTAGTCATCATAGTCTTTTTTCCATTTTAATGGAGTAGTAGAAATTTTTAATCATTCATGCACCATGCACTGAAAGTAACATGATTTTGTGCTTTATTCCCTACGGGGCTTTATTCCAATTTTTTAAGTGGGCTAGCTCTCTCCAAGTGGACAAAGCGAGATTAATTGGTCCCTCGAAAATTAGTCAATATAGGTGTGACCAGACTCCAACACGCTCAATTATAAGTAGGGGGGGGAACTATGTTGGGGCCCAGAGGGGCCCCGGCCCCGGCCCCATTTTCCTGAGCGTCCGAGTTTTAAAATTTTTATTTTGTATACACCTGATTTTGAATATTGTTGATAATTAATTATTCGTGTATAGCTACTTAAAATCGTAATAATTTTGGTTCAATTTGATTAAAAAAAAATAGGTTATTTTACATTCTCATTTATCAATTTCTTTCATAAATAAAAAATAAGCACGCGGCAGTTGAAGCAGCCTAAAGAATCATTTCAATGTACAAATGTAATGAATTTGAAAAACAAAAACCTCATGATATAATAAGTATGCGTACCGATAAAAAATTAACCCGGCCCCCCGAGATTAAAATGCTGACTCCGCCACTGATTATAATAACAAAAGCGTCAATATAAAATGGCACCTCTCAAATTAATCAAGAATTCTGGGTGGTTGCATGTGAATAGAATAGTTGGATCTCACCTACTAATATATATGCCAACTTATATGATACTCCTACTAATCATGTCATTAGTCGAGTCACCTTCACTTTCAACGGATGATATTGAAATATGACCGTTTCAAGAATTTTTTATTTAAAAAAAAAATTATAAACAGAAAACAACTTTTCATTGTTGGTCCCGTTATTGTACGTTTTTGACCCATCATGTAGTCCCATTAATTTATGATTATCTATATAGTAGTTTTTAGAATCTACAGAAATTTTTCAAATGAATCTCCCCAACAGACTTCAGAACTCTCCGAGGCCCAGGCGGCCCAGGAAGACGTAGATTCTGTATATGACATAAAATAAGACTCAGGCTCCGTTCCAGAAACGAAAATAAGTACTTATTTTTTAATAAGACAATTTTAAATTCAAAAATTATGCGCTTATGCAAATAATTTTCCTACTACTATGGATCTTGTTTGATAGATCTTACCGAGATCTTTAATATGGTGAAAAAAAATAAAAAAATAATTTTTCATTTACATTATTTTTGAGTTTGAAAATGTGAAATAAGCTGCTTATTTTTTAAGAAGGTTTCTGGAACGGAGCCTTACTAAAATATATCGATTGACTATCCGAGCCGTATATTATGTTTTCATCATTCATTTTGAAAGGATCTGATTGATTGACTGGATATCAGTATTCAACTGAACGGAGCATAATCGTCACTAGCTAGAAAAGTAAATGTTCATTAGTTGATCATCTTGATTCCCACCAAAACCCCTCTATTTTCCATTTATTGCATGCCACCCCTCCCCCCAATCTCTTTTTGACAAGATACCCTCTCCCAATCAGACAAAAAAAAAAAAAATCACAAAAAAACCTCTGGGCATACCCTCTATAGTAATATAATCCCGTATCTCATCTTTTCCATGCAAATCCCTTTCCCTTTATTTTGACCCATCAATGTCACCCCCACCCAAATCTCTCTCCTAATAGGAAGAGTCTTTGAACCGCTACCAAATAAGCCTATCCCTGATTTTACCTCCTCCACAACCAACCCCCTCCCCTCAGTTACGGTAGATTTCTTCCTTTTTTTTCATAACTCAGGCGTTTGACCTAGGTTACATGTAACTCGACCAATCTTACGCTTCAATCTCACGGTCTACTTGCGGAGAGCTCAATTAATAAAACCGGAGCAAAGCAACACATGCATGGGCCTCAAAATAGTTTATAGCACCTGAGGAGTTTCGAATTTATTTAAGATGTTACGAAAGAAGTTACTGTACATTTCCCCTGCACAGTTCCTCCCTCAGATGAAACCCCCAAACCACCTTCTTTATACATGGTGCTAGTCACGTGAATGTAAGATGTGAATGCATGTGAATGGTGGGGTCATGTGTTGCCTTTTTTGAAGTTGATTCGAATATTTTCGTATTATCTTACATCACTCGAATATAAAAACAGGTAGTTTTTCCTTCAAATAGAAAGGAGCCGCTCCACAAAAATCTATTTGATGGATAATGGATATGTAGAATATATTCTACAATCGTGCGGCGTACGCTGTGCGGTGTAAGCTGACTTCAAATTCATCCAACGAACGATCTCAAACTTAAAACGGATAGAATAAACTATGAGTGGTTGATTAGACAATAGATTGTTGGTACTACCATGATTAATTCATCCAACGAGCGATCTCAAACTTAAAACGGATAGAATAAACTATGAGTGATTGATTAGACAATAGATTGTTGGTACTACCATGATTGAAGCACAATTGTCCGAAAACAAATACTCCGAATAATGGGAATTTAAAACGAGCAATCAAATAGGTGCCAGTATACGATTAAAATAATTTGTTAAAGGAAATTAAATTCCCCACGAGCTTTAAAGATAAACTAACCCGAACCATAGTATAGGATCCGTAGGCTACAACTATGCCACAATCCTGACAAATGGTGTCTCATTTCTCCTAAGCACTAAAAAAGAATCATGACAAAATGGTGCAATTGTCTCCTTTTCGCTTGATTTGTAAGTGGGTGGAAGACTGATCCTCATACGTCGGTCATTTTTTTAGCCGATTTCTTGCGAGTGCCCTAAAAATCACATCCTGATCACATTGAGCGATTCGGACCATCGAAATTTAATCGGAAACAATGAGGTGCGGACCGTAACAAAATCAGATCCCGACTGGATCCTGAATCTATATGTATATTAGCAATAAAACAAGAAGTAGATTCCACAAATATATATTGTTACTTACTGGGCAGTAGCTAGGGGAGACGCATATACAATGCTGCCGTTTAGTTTTTATAGTTTATGCGACCATACAGTTGTTAGTAACCTGTGAAATTAATCTTGGTAGAAGTTTTTCTAAATTTTACTAACTTCACCTTCGCATGCGAAGACCATGATGCATGAACCCAACCCCACCCGACACTAGACTCTACGATCCTGTTCAGTTTGGATTTTGATGAAAGTCTCAAAGTGTAATGAATGAAGAGAGATAGATAGAAAAAATTTGTTAAAAATCATGCACAAAAATCCTAAGTACCCTAAACGAACAAGCCCTACTGATCTGAATAATGTCATATGGGCGGCCTCCACTCCACTCGAATACCACGATGCACCGTCGGTCTCGTGTCACTGACCAGTGGTCATCCACTCAACTCAATTAGGCTCTCAGCCTCGAATCTCAAGGTTCAGATAATCAATCAATGAATCCCAACAAAATCAGTCCCTATGGGACCCACATCTCTGCGGGCTTTGTTTTCGTGGCGACTTGACGCTGTGCGTAGATGCTTTCCCAACTTCCCAAGCATTCACAGATTTCTCTTTTCTCTTGCACATCATATCATCGAGTGGTATTATACAGAGTATGTTTTACTAGTATTTCTTCCAACAAACAATATAGATACCTGATCCATGTTATTGAAAGAGCAACCCAAGCGTTTCGAAATTACTGGGACTTAGCGATTTCTTTCTTTTAAAGATTTCAAGTTCGGAACTTTTCATGTGGTATTAATTTATTTGGTATTAGTCTATAAAAAGCTTTGTCAATTATGACACGCATTAAATGGGGCCTTACGTTAGTAGACGGTAAAATTAATCTTTCAATATTAATCGAGATGCACGTAAACTATCCTAAACACCTGATTATAAAAAAAGGATGACTAAGCATATTATACTCAAATAACGTTCTTATAAACTTCCTACACGCACATGCCCGGACCCATTAACAATGTTATGCTCCTCTCTAGTTTGGAGAAAAATTGGATGGCGTCCAGTCCAGCCAATTCGGACCCATTTTGGCATCTCGATGATCGGGACCGTTGATCTTGTAGAGCATGTCGAGGTAATTGACCATGCAAAAATTTATGTCTATCGGATGGTACTTGATTCAAACACATTCAAGGTAAACGGGTTTCGACATGTTCAACGTATACTGGATTGAAACTCATTTATTTCATGTATGCAGGTTTAGATCACCTACTCATTGATATCATTGATACCCGATCAATGTGATTTCTTGCACGGTCTACTATCTCAATGCGCTCTGCAAGATCAATGGTCCCGATCATCGAGATGACCCCGAGTTGATTTCCGAATGGGCTGGACTGGACCCCGTCCAGTTTTACCCCAAACTGGAGATGCACTTCTATCAATTACATGTTGTTTATGGACATTTTGCACCACTGTTTTTCTGAGGCTCTGTTTGGAACCTACGGAAAAGAAAAGAAAGAAAAGGAAAATTAAAGAATTTTTTCTCCTGTTGTTTGGTTAGAAGAGAAAGAGGGAAGAAAATAAAAATTTCAAGTGTAGTGAATAGTGTATTTTTCTTCTTATTTTCCTTCCCTTTTCTTTTCTTTTCCTTTCTTTTTCCTTTCCCTACGTTCCAAACAGAGCCTTAGACTTGGGCCACAGAGAGAGAGGATAGGATTTAACCATGGTTAGTGATGCCCCGGTTAAGGCAGTGATTAAAGAGGCCCCACTCCAAGCCTTTAAATAGGGCCCTAGGGGAAATTTCCTCTACCTCATCACCTTCTCTTCGTCGAGCTTTCTATCACCTGGCTTGTTTCATGGTTGCATTCTTCAGTTTCCTCCTCAGCTCCCTTTAAGTTTTCTTGTTCATAATCTCCTCCATTTTCATTTCCGGTCCCAAATTTCCTGGTGCGTTCTCTCTCCCCTCTAGAATCCATTTTTGTATTTGCTTCGCTTTTTGTAACAACTCAGGTGTCCGGGCCTGAGCGCACCTCGACTAATCCTACGGATCAATCCCGCTGTCCGGGGTTATTTGTTTTACTTTTGACGCCTCTGTGAAGTTATCTCCAGCGTCTTTGAATAATCGTTTAGTTTTCATTTGTTTGAAAGTACGCGATAAAACTCAACTGAAAGTTAGAAAGACAGCTACAAATTTCATACGAATTTTGAAAATCACGTGTTTTTCTTTCTTAAATTTCAGATTGGAATACTAGTGGTCTTGACTTGTGCTTTAACCACCACCTTATTCTGGACGAATTTTCGCAATGAAAATATCGTATACGTGCAAAAGAATTGAGGTCCCGCTAATGTTCTTATTTTTTAAATACTTATTTCATGTTTACGAGACAGGTCATCCCCTCGTAAATTTGGTTCGGTTGTATTTTGCAATCTTATGTATTCAATGCTTATGCTTCACTCATGACACGGTCATTTTTTTACTCCAAAAAAATTATGAAACATGTGGGGATGTGTTGTGCGCCCATTATGGATCCGGGTAACACGTGTCATGTGTAGCATCCATCGTTCTATTTATAGGCAGCCACATAATTTGGGGAAATTATTCGTCAATCTTGGAAAACAGTCACGAAGTGCTTTATATATACTGTATTTCAATTGGTAAAAACTGCTGCACCCATGTCTTTTGGGTTGATGAATTATCTAAAAAAATGACACGTGGTATGGTGTGATCGGTGTGAAGCGCTGCTTCAAAAACTTTTAATTAATAACCTCACCATGATAAACAAAGCGTGTATATGTCTTAGAGTCGTGATTTAAATTGCAGAGAAGAAATGGCAGCAAACGGAGAAGTCAAGGTTGGCTCCGCGGCGGGACGGAACGGGCTGCCGAAGATCCAGACGGCGCGACAGAGCGGAATATGTCACGACGACAGCGGGCCGACGGTGAAGGCCCAGACCATCGACGAGCTTCACTCGCTTCAGAAGAAGAAGTCGGCCCCCAACACTCCTATCAAAGGGGCCCAAGCCGCTTTTGCCACCATGTGTGAAGAAGACCGTCAGAAACAGCAGCTCCAATCCATCAGGTAATCCGAAATGTTTCGCAGTTTATTGAAAATTGAATATAGAAGGGCTGCTGATTTTGCCACTCCCCTTTTTTGTTAACGTCGCTTTCCTGTAAGTATATTTTTAGTCCCTATGAAAGTTGTATGCCAAATGAATAGAAAAACGTACGAATATATGACACGGAAACCTGCAATAGTACTTGTAATTTTTTAGGCCACCTCATCCCATATGCGTAAGTGTTTAAAGATGCTGTGGAAGGACGGTAAGACTTTTTTTTTTTGTTTGCTCGGTGAGGACGGTAAGACTTGGTCCGATAAGATGCATTTTGAACCGAGACGCTAAAGAAAATTAAATGACACCGAACTAATTTGGACTTTTTTTTTGTTGTTGTTGTTTTACTACCCTTTATGGACCTCCACTATTGAAATTAGTGGAGACCTCAAGAAGGCTAGGAGGTGGAAGTTCCAGCGGACCCACCTTCCATTCGGGGAAAGAATGATCTGATGGATCATGGGTGTAAGATCTGACGGCATAGCCTGCCTTGTTCGATTTGAATTTTAAAAGAGATTTTAAGAATGGAGAATTCTAAAATCAATTCAATGGACTGATAATAATAAATATGTGAATTTTCTAGTATGCTTATCGTCACCCTAATGGGCTAACAATAGCAAGACCGTTTATTGAGATTAGAGTTTTGAGACCCAAAACGAACGAGCGGGTTGTTTGGTTTGGAATCTTTGGATGCCCTTCTTGCTGTAAATTAAAGTTCTTAGTATTAATCACTGGAACCCAAAGGCTAAATCCCAACAACAGGAATCTCTTTTCGCATAGTTTATTTCATTTTTTCCCTGGTAAAAACATCACTTTCGTGTTTTTTCTCTATCGTATGTTTTATTCCTTCCTCTTTATTAAAGTACTAATGGGTTTTTTTTTTGTTTTGCCATCAGTGCTTCATTGGCATCTCTGACTCGGGAAACCGGACCCAAGGTGGTGAAAGGAGACCCGGCAAGGAAGGCCGAAACACCGAGGCAGGTCTCACACGTGTCGCACCACCACTACTTCACCCCTACTATTGACGTCAGTGACAGCGCCCTCAAGTTCACCCACGTCCTCTACAATCTCTCACCCGCAGGTGAGCCCCACCTTTTTTTACCAGTAGAAGTAGAAACCATGTATTTTACTGTTGAAGAAATATTTTCCCACTTTCGCTTTTTCAAAAACATGGGGATGACAATTTTCCCAAACCCGATGGGTACCCGTCTACACAGTAGCGGACCCAGAAATTTTATATACTGATGGCAGTTATTGATAGTTTTAAAGAAAAAAATAGGGGATGGGGGGGCTTGGGAATCGAACCTAGTCACTTGAAACTTTTCACAACCTGCAGTGAGCACAACACCATGCTGATGGTTTATGTTAGTGTAGGAAACTTTTTTGCATTTATATCTTTTTTTTAAAAATGCGTGGGTGCACATGACCCCACATGCCTCAACGTAGGTCCGCCCCTACCCATCTGGGGTCAAAATTTACAAACAAAGAAGAAAAAGAATTGAGCGGCACTAGACGCAAATTTAGGTGAGCAAATTTAAGCACAAATGTGGCTCGTGCTGTTTGAGGCATGTGAGCCTCTTATTATTTTGTAAAGCGCATGTGCATCACACGATCTGCCCGGTTTATTCACATAGACTTTTCGTAACAAAATGGGTACCAAATGCCGGACCAAAATCAGTCAGTTGGTTTTTTTAGGATGCGCATAAATTGGCCTGAAAATCTAATTATAACAACAACAAAAAAGTTTCGTACTGGGGTCGTTCGGCTAAATAATTAAGCCTGACTTATTAGCTTATTTTTAGCGGAAAAACCATTTACTTCTTTAGCTTTTTGGCTTTTTTAGCCAAACAGGATTTGTAACTTTAGTTTTGTGTGGTTATAATATTGCAGAGCTATACGAGCAGGCAATAAAGAACGAGCATGGATCGTTCATTACGTCAAGCGGGGCATTGGCTACACTTTCTGGAGCAAAGACTGGGAGGTCCCCCAAGGATAAACGCGTCGTCAGAGACGAGACTACCGAGGATGACCTTTGGTGGGGAAAGTATGTACACTCCTTTACAAAAGTCCATGTTTTGGACATGAGAAAGACAGATGAAATTTAAACCGTGTAATTAATGGTTCGGATTTATTTAAAGACTCTTTGCTAGAAGAATTGAATTCTTCGTGCGAAAAAGCTCTTGAGAAGATCCGAACAATTGACTGAAATTTAAACCGTGTAATTAATGGTTCGGATCTACTTAAAAGACTCTTCGCTAGAAAAATTGAATTTTTCACGCGAAAAGCCCTTGAGAAGATCCGAACCATTGACTTTCTCAATATATGATCCAGATTTAGACTGTTTCCTCCAGTCCAAAAGATCCGATCCCGAAAAGTATTGGGTAGTCTTGGGGAACCACCGTATAATGCCAAAACACTCTTCTTATCTAACACAAATTCATGTGGTGGAGCTCCAAAACCCCTAAATAATTAGTCTCACTTCTTTCATTAGTAAAATGATTAACCACAGATTGTATATAAAAAAATCAATTCATTTATTCTGTAGTAGTGCTAGTATTTTGTAATTCTGAAATTTATGGGGGTTATGCATGTGTGCATTCTGTAGGGGTTCACCAAACATTGAAATGGACGAGCACACTTTCATGGTGAACAGAGAAAGGGCTGTCGATTACTTGAACTCTCTGGACAAGGTATAACTAACAACTACTACTGTTTCAGTTATGCCCTAAAATTGCAAAAGAAAGGCAGCAGAAAAACTCTATCAAGTAACTTGGCAACCTCTTGGGGCTCCCTGCTCCGTGGATGCCTTTGACTAGACCTAAAAAGAGAATAGTCAAGGTGCACGTAAGCTAGTCCGGATACCCTGACCACTCGAACCAAAATACGAAAAACAAAAAAGAAACACTTATACGGACGTGTGCTTGACAGGGGTCTAGATAATCATCACCACATTCGAGGCCGAAAAGGGCAGGCATTGGGATGGACAATCTTCTTATCTGATTATGAAGGCGGGGATGATGGTTTCTTTGTTGTCCGTTTGTCCAATTTGAACGAAACTGCCTCCCATCTGTTGCTAGCTAGCTGCAACTTTGTCCTGGCCTCCACTGGTTTTGTTTGTCCTGCATCATCCGGTGGCAGCTAGTGTGCGCACTGGGTTTGGACCTGACCTATATTTTGACGGGGCCAACCCTATACGTTTGAAGGCCCTAGGCGAACTCGCCACATGGGGCCCCATCTATTTTTATTACTAAATTTAGAAATAGAAATATATAAGTGCATATATTTGTATAAGTTGGTTTACAAGCTCAAATTAAACAAAAGTAAAGGCAGAAATTTGGAGGCCCTAGGCGCCGCCTCTTGGGCTTTGCCCCGGGGCTCGGCCTGTATTTTGATATGGATAAACATATCATTCATTCTGTATTTCATGCTTTTTCCTATTGACTGTTATTTTAAAATGTCACAATGAAATTTAACATTTCAAACCCAATGAATTAAGTTTTTTAAGTGCCTCGGAAGTCTTAAAATATATGTTAGGAACAGTAGTAACTATTTTAGATAGCTAATATCTATCTTAATTACGTGTAGTGCTTATTAGCTATCTTAATTACGTGTAGTGCTTGAGTAGTTCAACTACTAACACTACTCCCTGTGACCGCCATAATATAGGAGGTTCTTTTTGTAATGGAAGGTGTCTCGGGCTAGGTTGCGTGTACCTTGAACTAATCTGTATAGTCCATCTCACAGCCTCTTCACATGCTTAAGCATAAGGTGAGGTGGCTCCAAGAGTTGTTGACGAGTCGAACTAATTGAGACCTTAAATGAGAGTAATCACTCAAGTCAGCCTAGACCACCAGGCCAACCCCTTGGTTTAGCCATAATATAGGAGTTGAAAGAAAGAAAACAAGAAATTTTACTTTCAGCTTCTTGTGTCAACAGCTTTCACTTCAAGATCAGTCTTGAGTGTCTAATAACAATTCAGATCATAACTTTCAGTGTTATCAGATACCACTTAAGACCAACTTCAACAAATAAGAATGACAAAGCTAGGAAACGGACTTAAAATTGATAACGCATCTTGAAAGTTGGAAGTACAATGTTTCACTTCCAATTCAATAAAGGACATTCATGTTCAACACAACAAAAATGAATACCCAAGAGGAATTTCGATCTTTTTCGATTATGACTTGTATCTATGATTTTCAGGTATTCGTGAACGATCAATTCCTGAACTGGGACCCCAACAACCAAATCAAAGTCCGAATTGTCTCAGCCAGAGCTTACCATTCCTTGTTCATGCACAACATGTACGTTACCATAAATTCTACATGTTAACCAAGTAATTTTATTTTTCTGTCGATCCAGGTCTAATCCCCCGACCAGATAAGTCTCTTAAACGCTAACAACTCAACATAAACATAACATCTCCTAATATTATCAGTGTTGAAATTCAGGGGAAGAACTTGAGTTATAGTTTAGTATGTATAACTGAGTGAGGTGACAGGTGTATCCGACCTACACCTGAAGAGCTGGAGAATTTCGGTACTCCGGACTTCACCATATACAATGCTGGGCAATTCCCGTGTAATCGTTACACCCACTACATGACATCATCTACTAGCATAGATTTAAACCTTGGTAGGAGGGAAATGGTGATCCTCGGCACTCAGTACGCCGGGGAGATGAAGAAAGGCCTATTCAGTGTAATGCACTATCTCATGCCTAAGCGCCAAATCCTCTCTCTACACTCCGGCTGCAATATGGGCAGAGACGGAGATGTCGCCCTCTTCTTTGGACTCTCAGGTAAGAGATCGCCCGCGGATTGTCATCACCACATGGGGCCATCCCTTGCCATCTGATATGTGCCCCTCTTACTCTTTCTCCTTCTATGATTATTAATCATGTTACGTGTTACCTGAGGGGTTTACTACTACTTTTGAGTTATTTTTGGCTTTTATCGTAGTTGACGGGTTGTGTTTTCGTTCACATTTTAGGTACCGGAAAGACGACTCTTTCTACTGATCACAATAGGTTTTTAATTGGAGACGATGAACACTGTTGGGGAGAGGATGGTGTGTCGAATATAGAAGGGGGTTGCTATGCCAAGTGCATTGATCTCTCAAAAGAGAAGGAGCCTGATATCTGGAACGCAATCAAGTTTGGAACTGGTAACTTTTAATTTCTAGTTGTCTTTCAATATGAAACAAAATGAAGATGATGAATGTATTAGGTCGTAATAATCATTCCTTTGCAGTCTTGGAAAATGTGGTGTTTGATGAGCATACCCGAGAAGTGGATTATACAGAAAAAACAGTAACAGGTAATGCATTAGTCATTACTCTTTTGGTGTGATGTAACGTTTCCACTTATTGACGTGGACTCAAAAAATAGGAAAAAGAGCACTAATCAAGTGAACCACGTAAGCTAAATAATGAGATGGGCATCAATTTCAATTACATTAACGTATGATGCAGGAGCTGAAATAAACTCATAACTTTATATAAGTGATTCATTGATTCTAATCATAATTGTTAGATTTTGAAGTGTACCTGTTTTCTTCTTGATATCACAGAGAACACTCGTGCAGCATATCCCATTGAGTACATTCCCAACGCAAAGATACCTTGCGTTGGTCCACACCCAAAGAATGTCATACTTCTTGCATGTGATGCATTTGGTGTGCTTCCGCCAGTGAGCAAGTTGAACCTAGCACAGACCATGTATCATTTTATAAGCGGCTACACTGCTCTGGTAAGTAATCAAATTCAATAACAATAATGCCTCAATTTTTTTTTTTCAATATGTCACGAATAATTCAGTAGTGCAACACCGAAGTTCCAAGAAATGTTGAAAATGTCGCATGTGAATAGTAGGTAAGTGATTTAGTTATTTGGAGACTAAATTTGAGGGTAACTACAGGTTGCTGGCACTGAAGATGGCATAAAGGAGCCGCAGGCAACATTCTCAGCCTGCTTTGGTGCAGCATTTATCATGTTGCATCCAACCAAGTATGCCGCCATGCTGGCTGCAAAGATGCAGAAACATGGTGCCACCGGGTGGCTTGTCAACACCGGTTGGTCAGGTGGAAGGTTTGTAGTGATGATATACTACAACTACTATTCTGCTTGAAACAAAGAATTTGTTCCTACATAATAATGAGAAAATGATCTGATTAGTTACAAAACTGTGCAGCTATGGATCTGGGAGTCGTATCAAGTTAGCATATACCAGGAAAATCATTGACGCCATACATTCTGGAAGCCTTCTCAATGCAAATTATAGAAAGACGGAGGTGTTTGGACTTGAGATCCCAATTGAGGTTGAGGGCGTGCCTTCAGAAATCCTGGATCCAGTGAACACGGTGAGAATGTCCTCGCTGCTTCGTTAGTCTGTTTTTGAATCTTGGATTTGTGAGGCAGAAAGAAAAAGAATGGGAAAATGTACCTACATCCAAATGCACCTATAGTGATAAATTTTTCTCTCCATCATGTCTCTATATCACTGCCTTACAATTGATGTTTCGCTCATGAACATCTCTATGTACCATTTCCATAATTGGGATTGATTCGGTAATGCAGTGGTCGAATAAGAAGGCTTACAAGGAAACACTGCTGAAGCTGGCTGGCCTGTTCAAGAACAACTTTGAGGTGTTTGTGAACCACAAGATTGGCAAGGATGACAAGCTGACTGACGAAATCCTAGGAGCCGGACCTGTTTTCTGATCTGCCATGAAAAGGGAAGAAGGCAAAGCTCTCAGTAAGAGTTGCAAAATGGATGGAAATAAGATATGAAATGTACCTGTCATAAGTTGTAGTGTTTCCTTGAAATCAATTCATGAACTTACGGACCGTAGCGTTTCTTCCGTACAAGAGTCGGTCCATAAGGTAACTGAAACCTTTATAGTAATATATATTAGTTTCTTCACCTAATCTTTGAATGGCTCCTCAACTGTCTCTCTGGAATTGGGAGATTTACTGGGTGCTGCAAAACTCCGTAAAGTGTCGTGATTATTAACTATGAAGTGATGCCGCATGATCTGAAGAAGACAGAAAAAGAAGAATCCTAGGCATCCCAGTGCTTAAGGATATAACGGTCTATAATAAGTCTATTTGTAAACAAAATCAATATTAAAACTTGAAGACGCGAGTTTTGCTTTTAAAAAAAGATCGCGTTATGAAGACGGCTGACAAGTAATGAATGAGGCAAGATTTTGCGCCAGAGGAGCATTAAAGTAAAGGGTAAACAAAAAGGTCACATATATACACAGCGCTTACACGTCTTTACAATTCCTCCCTGCTACAACTTTTAAATCTTGGTGATGAACTCCTCTCGTAAATGATGAGAGTACAATCGTTCAAGTTTCTACTTCAAGATATTGCTTTTTAACGGTTTTCCACGAGCGTATACTTGTTGCACAAAATGTTTTCATAAGATATGACCCAATCGTATGAGTTTACCATCAACGGCCTGAATTGGTCCAAACAATTTAAATGAGAGAACAAGGGCCTCAAAAAGTCTTCCTACTCGAACATCAATACAAAACACCTGGTGGGCCACAAGAGAGTAAAATGGTTAAGGTGAAGAGTCTCAACACTAAAGAGAGCAGATCCCAAGATAACACCCAAACGAAAAGGAGAGTAACTCTATGAAGTGCAAATCGCTAATAGAAGCGCAACGCAAACCGTAAGAATATCAATCAGTAAGAAACTTGTAAGCTTCACGTAAACATTCCTGCCAGTTCAATAGGTATCCATTGCATGTATAATAACGGCAAAACCCATTCATTTGGAATCCAGATCTACCCAAACAAAGCCTAGAAGGAACATGAACAATTCTGTTTCGTAAACCACTACTCAATGGACCCTCATTCAATGGTGTTGGGAGGCGCGAGAAAGAAGCGAAAACGATAACGACCACGCCATCGAATTTCTGGTTCATTTCTCACTCGCACACTTGACTTGCAGCAGCTGGTGCCGTTCACATGAGCGGAGTAGTTTGAAGAAGTTGAATGAGGGGAATACTTCGGATGAAGAATTATTGCCGGATCAGATCAGATGATCGAGAATCGAGTTCGGTGTTCTCCGTGAGTTTCGTTGGAGCCCTGTGTTTTTGTGCGACAGGAAGATGCGTGAATCAGAGACACGCTTAATTTTTTTACTGTGGCCTAGAAAGCGCGAAACGGCAACACGCTTATTTTCAAACCATGGCAACAAACTTTTGTAACGGGACCATCTGGATTAATGTGAATTCGCACTTGTGAAACACGAGTTAGGCGTAGAAACGATACCCCCTTGCCTATTACCCAAGGAGATTAAATTCTTTTTGTTGTGTAAACATTTGTTTTCTCCAAATCAATTATATTGTCCCACATCGCCATATTTTATTGATTGGAACCACTATTTTGTAACGTGGCACAATATAATTGATTTGGAGGAAACAAATGTTTACACCAGCACTCAAGATAAGAGATTTCAGCGATGACGCTGTTTCGAAACGCCAGGAACAAAACTCGCATCTTTCGAATGTGGTATACTTATGAGCTCATATCAATTCTTCCATCCCCTCTCATCTCCAACTCACCACATATCAAGTTTTTCATAGGTGGTTTTTTTTTTTGTTGTTGATAATTTTAACTGTTGGGGGTTAATTTGAATTAGGTTATATTTGGAATGTTCCTAATCTTAGGTGAATTAAGATTTGATTACAATAACCAATGATATTCCTCTAGTATGAATTAGTTCACAATTAGGAATATATCCATGAAGCTTTAGGAAGTCTTTAGAATTCGACATGCATTCATTCTAAAGTCTTGAGTCTGGGGTCATACGTGTGGAGTAGCGTTGGAGTTTGCCCCACATCGGTTAATTATCTTCTCCAAAAACTAGTATATGAGTGTGAGCGGCCTCATTGCCAATTGGTATCGAGTCGGATGCTTTTAACTTTCGCGGTGATGTTTTTTATTTATTGCTTCTTCGCTAGTTACTATTCAGAAGAACCTTTGGCCACGGGGTTCCATCTTGCATTTCCTTGCTTTGTCCTGTCTTTCGCCCCCATATTCTTTCTTTACTTTGGAACCACAGCAATCAACAACTGCATTTTGAAGATACTAAATGCGAAATCACTCTTTAGTTGACCCAAGTATGCAAGATTGATGCCGCAGTGTTGATACTCAATGCAATGAATGTCCACCTTCTCTTTCTCCCATAGAGAAGTTGTCTAGTTCAAGTGTTTCGAGTGTTCCGATCCATTTCCTTGGACAAATCCAAATGTTTGAAATTCAGTGTCTTCATGTCGTAGTTTCTGTTTTACATTTTTGTTTGTAATTCCAAAAACAACAATTTTGATAACAGGTGTTTGAAGACGAGAAAGAAGCTGCCGACTGCTGCGACTTACTTGAGGGAGGAGGCCAAGGTTGTGAAGGCGTCGCAGAGATAGTAGCTTCATCGGTGAGAAATGCTGCAATGATCACTTCTCCCTCATTACACTATGCTTTCTAATTCTGTTACTTTCTCCACAGGTATTTGATCTTTGCCGGAGAATGGGGGCTCATGCAGTTCTGTTTCGGCGAGGGAGGACTCCACCTGTACCTGATAACCTGGATTTTAACCTGAACTTAATCTGAAGCCGATCACATTACAGTTAAATTGCCAGTTAATAATAAAAGTTGAATCAAACTCCTTTACCATTTCGAGAAGGATATCTTTATACACTACAAATTCATTTTCGTTCAATCCCAATGTTTTTTTTTCCTTTTCTTAGAAATATATGAGACCATTCAAACAAATCTTCATGCATTGATTACTAAACATGAGCAAGCATTCAACCTCACAAATTAAGACTTTATGAATAAACTGCCACTCGTCGTTACACTATTTGTTCGTTCTAATTAGCTGCTCTCAACTTCTACCTGCCATCTTTTGGGCATTAAAACATAAAGAGTCACAGCTGTCGGCCAAAGTATTCTTTCTTTACGGTTGGTTATTCAGGGAAGTGAATCATCCTCGCTGAAAAACCCTGTGTCACTCAGGCATGAAGTCTCCAAGCTTGATGCATGATTTCATCATCTATAAAAGGCCTCAAGGACCACATCAAAGTCATGAGTTCTATGATAATCCCCCAAAAGTGTAGATCATTGCAGTACTCACACCTAGTCAAAGTACGCTTCCAAATTCGATACATTTTACGAAAGCTTTAGGCACTACTAAAATTTCTACATTCGCAAATGATATTTAAGAAGGGGAGCTTCACACCTGCATTATGTAGTCGACCCTTTTGAACATGCTGTATATGACACCCACCATGACAGAATATTCAGGAATTTCAGGTCCATGAACATTAGAAGATAGCACACTTTCGTCCTGGAGATGAACAAATCCTACTGTTACGGACTACATTGGAAACCAATCTGAAAACTATAGTGTTGCCTATAATGGTTGCATTCGCGACTACAGATTGTCATGCACCAGTTAGTTCAAGGCTAGTTCAAGCCCAAAACAATACTTAATCCAGCCCAGTGGTGGTTTAATACTCAACCAAGATGTAGGCATGATTCGCATCAATATAGTAGTATAAGTGGAAGAACCAGATATTCAAGGGGAAACTCAAATGGAGAAAATATCAGCTAGAAAATGTAATAATACAGACCCGTATAAAGTGGACATACTATTTGTAGGTATGGATTCCAGTAGGTATGGATTCCAGCCCCCAAAGCGCAAAATGGAGCCTGGCCCCTGGTGGAGCTTGGTAGTTATGAGATACTTGTATAGTTGTATTCATTAATCATAAGGCGGAAGTGAGAACACGGAGACAAGAAATTGAGAAGAAATTGCAGAAAACAATAAGCTAAAGCTGGTTAAAAAGTAACAGGACGTCAAAATAAGTTCAATCTGAACAGAAAAAGAAACTAAAATGAATCTGTTAAGGGGATTAAAGAACAACACAACATCATGCTTTGCTAGCCCCTACCGGCACCGCTGCACTTTACATTATGTGTCACTTGGCACCCTTCACTTTCAATTTGATGAGCATACTAAACCTCACAGTTTGGTTAACTTGCAATGTCCCCTTTTTGACAATAAAACATGATGAAAAGTGGTCATGGGAGTCGCATGCAACCAAATTAGGGAACAATCATCGTTGTTCAACCTTCAGTCAATAAGTATCCCTCTTTGTTCAGGGAGAGAAGAACAAAAACGACGTTAACTGAGTCTATATGAGGTCGACAACAAGCACCATCAACATGTAACTTATTTATTTATGTCAAGTGAAAGGAGACTGCAACAAAATCAAGTTCCTTACATGAAATAGTTTCAATTGGAAAATAAATAAACTTATTTACTGTGGAAAACTCCTTTGGAAAAGTAATCATTCTTAATAGAGAGTATAGGAGGGTGACTGACTAAACTAGTCGAAATTGATGATTACAAACATATTCTATAAATGTTACTCTTTCATAGTTTCCTATGCTCATGAACCTCTGGATCGATCTTCTTCCTTCAGAGACAACAGTATATATTTTCCATTTTTGCAGGTCAAAAAACCATTTGAGGTAACACATATAAGTGAGATCAATCAATTATTCACCAAGCCATTGCAAATCTCACCTAGAATGGTAAGCTAGTCAGATTCGGATGCATTAACGTTTTAGTATATGCTTTGATCAACGCCATTTTAAAGTAAAATCTAGGGCTATAACCAATACACATGTAAAAATTTGAACTCATGAAGACTATTGGAAGGTCAAAAAACATATTTTCTAAATTGAGGATGCACATAACAGTAACACATCCCCGGTTCCCCTAGTTCGCCATCGCACTACAAGGGTATATATGGTGCCTCGATATGCTCAATCGAGATTTTTTCATCACGATTTGAATTGTTCAATTTGTAGAGTACGTTGAGTAGATCATTCATAATTTTTTTAAGAAAAAATTGATCAGATGTCATTATTAGTCCCTTGGTCAAACAACATTAATTATAAAAAAAAAAAGGATGATTATCAGTATAATTTCAAAAATTTGCTGGGAAACAAGGATGATTATCAGTATAATCCACCAATTATGATCGGTAAAGACCAACTTGTGACCACTAATTAGCATATCATTAGCACAATCACAAACACAAACACAAACTTAAAACTAGTACTACAAACTAAAAAATCTATAACCCACTAATTATATCGATTGATTAACAAAAAATACTCCTACAATTATTAAAAATACTCTAGAAACACCACCAAGCTAGAAAGATGCCTGTTTTTTCACCACTTCTTTCACGATGTTGGTGAGGTCCGCACGAAAATTACTTAAGTGAGACCCATTAGGATCGTGAATGAGAGGGTGTAAAACATGGTGTGTTGTGAAGAATCTATAACTGAACACAGAAAATCTATGGACGTTGCGCCAAGAATAAATTGACGAGATTGAAGGCAGCTAGCTATATGCAACTGGAGGGGATTTGCGGACCAAAAGATTGACCTCGGACATTAGAACAAGAAGAAGCAGAAGGAGGTCCTTGAGGGCCATTGTAGGACAAATTGATGTTCACAAGCTTGATGTTTTGGCAAGGAACAATACCACTGCATTGTAGGGAAACTGCAACTTTTGAGCTTGAACTCCCCCATATGTTCCGGAATGTAACATTGCTTATCTGAACTTCTGAATCCTGTACATAACAAATGCAAGTTATGCAAGAGATAAACTTATCATACGATGTGTCTTACGTACTTAGTAAGTAATTTTAGAGCAACAAACCAGAATGTTCATGTGGTGCTCTACGACCAAAAAGAGTAACACTCGCGGGATCAATGGAGCCAACCGACAGAATTCACTCAAATGGACGTGGGAGAAATTGAATGCGCGCAGACTTAATGGATGGATGATTGAAAATTTGCTTGTGTATTTTGAAAAATGTTTTTGGTAGTAGTATTCTAAATGAGTGTATCATACATTGTTTATAACATGAGAGAGCTTCTGTAAAGCAAAACATAACGCATAAATGTGAAGTCATGTTCATTTTGAAATAGTCTATGGCTTTAGATAAATATTTAATCGTACTGATTAAAAATCCTGGCTCTGCCGCCGATCTATCACTTTTTTTTGCCCCTCATTAGTCATTAGTCAAGAGCAAGACGTGCACGTGCCAAATTGGAGCTCTAGAAATTATTGAATAATTTTCGGATGACTCTTTCATGTGAAATAAGGAAAAATCTAGAAAAGAACAAGTTAGAGCACAACATACGTCGTCCTTGCAATAAGGCCGCGGGCAATACTGTTGATCGATGATGATAGGGTTGTTCACGTTATCCATGAAGATATTTTGGAACATAAAGTTCGAAGCAACGCTGGCCAGAGAAGGGGCCCATGTCTTGACCCTGACGCCGTTCTGGGTCCCACTGAAAGTACAGTTTGTCACTGTGATCCCCGTCACAAACTCCTTGGGCGACCTCCCTAGGCTCCCGACGCTGATCCCGTGGCCAGGGCCGCACGAGACACCGGAGATGTCGATGTCTTGGCTACCCGAGACCATGGAAATGCAGTCGTCGCCCGTGCCGATGATCGATCGGGTGATCCGGATGTTGGTTGAGCTTCCGATGTGGATTCCGTCGGTGTTGGGACTGCCTTGTGGGGCTGAGATTCGAATGTGGCTCATGTTCACGTTGTTGCATGCGAATAAGTTGAAGTGTGAGTTTTTGCTGTTGATTGACCTCAAGTGGTGCACCCTCGAGTTGGTCACGAAATCGAACCTCATTGACTGCTCCAACCAACGTGAGATTAATTAGCACAACAACATAAATAGTTATTAGAGGTCAGGGGCATATTTTGGCAAAGTTTGATCCATATTTTGGCAAAATCCAACTTCGACACGCATCATGTGTGCCCCAGCCTCTAGTTAGCAATAAACTAAATCTGTTGGTAGGAGAAAAAGAAAAACATCAATGCGTGCAAACACCGAAGACGGAAGACCAAATTCCTACCAACGTTCTTTGGCTTTTGACTTCAGACAATGCCCAAATTCCTACCCTTTCTACTTCTTGGAATCATTGAATCCGTGTAAGTAAATGTGGGGGGAAAAACTACCATTGAAAACTACTCTCTAACAAAAAAAATTACGTAGAAATTTAAAACAACTCTGTCCTATATAATTAACAGAATCTTTTTTACGGAGCTCCATCGTGCACGTTCAAAGTGTTTTTTGGACGGTTCAGATTAGAAACAATTTTCGACCCGTAAAAATTATTTTTTACCCGTCAAAATAGAGAATAAATCTCAACCATTGATTGTGCGAATGAACTACTGCGATTGCTCCGCTTTTGAACAGGTAAAACTAAACTTGTGTAAGTAAAAAACTCTTTCTACTTTATTTCTAAACTTTTTTGACTCATTGAATCTGTGTACTATGGGGAAAAAGCAATGATGAATTAAGTAACCCGTAATGATACTCACACACCAGAAATGCACAGATTTTTGTGTGGAGTTCATTACGAATCCCACACAAATGATCCGAACCGTTCATTAAATGTAAATAATTTTTCGAAAAAAAAAAAGCTCAATTCAATACCTATAGTTATTCAATCCAATCATATATATTTTCATTATCCTAGAATCCGAATGAAAAATTAAATTATTGGATCGAGCATCTATAGGTATCGGATTGAAATGATTTTTTGCAAAGACCCTTGAAAAAATGTTTTTACATTTATTGAACGGTTCGGATCATTTGTGTGGGACCTGTAGTGGGTTCCACACCGGATCTGTACACAAAATCTGTACAAAATTGCTGTGTGAGTAGCAGCGTTGTTAAGTAAATTGCATTAAAATAGGAAAAAAAGAGGACAAACATTCCTTCTTGATTTTGTGTGAGGTTAGAGTATTTGTTAGGAGTTACCGGATGGGGAAAGTGATGAAGCAAATAAAGAGACAAATAACTGGCTAGAGTTGTGTAATTGCAAGGCTTTTATGGAAGTGGGGTAGTGTTCTGATATTTTACTATTCTGCCCTTATCTTTAATTCTGGGAAATTAGGATTTGATATTTGAAGGTCGGAGAACAGCCACTACATTTGCTTAGAATATTGAATGATGATGATGATGATTGATTGATTAGGCTGTAAGTGGTATACTCAATAAAAAAAAAAAATCAAATTGATTTCGTAAATCCTAGCCAAAAGAATTCGTTGCTAGAATACGAAAATTACGACTCCAATGTCGCCTTTCTTAGCTTTTTCCTATTCAATTCTTATCTATAAATCTATTGCTTGTTTTAAGCAATTAGTAAATGCTACTAGAAAACTATTTTTGTAAGCACTCATTCCCCTTCCCAAGTCCCTTAAAAAATGGGGGAAAAAAAAAATAAGTTTTTGTTGTTTCAATTTGGTCCCTGTAGTTTCAAATATGTCGTCTACTTCAAACATCAATTGAAAATGATGGACGGGCCAACTTGAGGCAGAAACGATGGTTAAAATTTCACAGAACCAAAATTATACTTACAAGGAAATTATTCAAACTTATGCCTTGTTTGGATGCCAATTTGAAAAAAAAATTCCAACTCAAAAAACACTTATTACCTCTACTTCCAATCATTAATCTCATTTCTCTCTCCTCTCTCCAATTATTAATCTCATTTCCCTCACTACTTATTACTCATATTTCTCATTACCCTATTTCTTTCTCCAATTATTACCAAAAAATCAAACTCAAAATTTTTTGAAAACATCATCTTAAATTGAGTATGATAGATACTTATGAAAAAAATTGGAACAAAAGAATGTTTCACCTTTTTAAAGTCGCCCCTTTTCTGTAAAAGGAAAGGAGAATACGAACGAAGAAAATCAACCACAAAGAATGGCATAGAAAAAACTTACGACTGGAAGAGGCTTGCAGTAAGGATTGGAGTAGCAATCATTGTAAGGCCAAGCAGAAGGACCTTGGCCATCCAAAGTGCCACCACCTTTCACCACCAATCCATCGATGTATTCGAACCCAATCCAATGGTCAATAAAGAACAAACGAGGATCGGTGGAGGCCTTAATTACCCCTTTTATGATAAACACTATCGGGCCGTTGCATGGGCCTCTGAAGATCAATGAATCAAGCATGTACGTTCCCTTTGGGATGACAACCCTGCTCTTCCCTTCCCACGCGCATGCTCCGCTCCAAGCTCTTAAAAAGGCCTATGAATGTATATTCAAATTTTTGTGTTAGTACATTAACAATAAAAAATAAAAAAAATGTATTGAGAGTTAAAAACTTAAAACATAGGTGTCGCGCCCCGAATTTATTTGACAAAGGGAGTGGTGGGGCAAAATCGTGTGTCAGCAAAATGGAATGCTTATTTGCACAATCTTGAAGTGCAATAGAATTACATCACTATTTTCCTATCACTAGAATATAGTGGTTAGAACTAAGAGACCTAAAAAAATATAAAGTCTGATTAATGGATCAAATGTTTATTTTCCTGATACAGAGTGTGATTGCTCATCCAAATACAAAAGCAGAAAGAGAATGTCATCCATATTTTTGTCTCCCATGTTTTTACTCACAACCGTCAAAACATGATATTGAGAAAACTCAATCTACATACCAATTAAGAGAAATAGATAGATGGCAAAAATAATTACCATTTCCCTGCAAGAATAAAAATGGTGCAGATGTGTGAGCGTGAAAATGCTACGTGATGCAAATAACCGCAAAAATTAGCCCGACGAAAACAAAAAAAGTCCACTATTACCCATTTTCAATTTGCCAACTTATACTTTAAAGTTTAAACTCAGTCAGTTAACCCCCTTAATATATTTAAGTTATAGCACTAAATCCCTCCCGTTGTTAAATGATTTTTAGGACAAAAAAGCCTTTCACTTGTTTAGCATATAATATTAGTCATCATGCCTTCACCTCTCGATCTCTTGAAATCTTTTTTCTTTCTTTTGCAATTTAATCAAGTAATTTTTTTTTCGTTTTGTTACGTTTTTTTAGTTTTGTTCAAAACATTAAAATGCTTTGAATTAAAAATGCAAAATTATTGCAAAAAAATCTATTTGTATTTTAGTAATTTTGTTTTAAATAAACTTTTTTAGCTTTCGATCAATTTTTTTTTTTGTAAATGTCTTGTCTTTCTCAAGACTCAGTACGTAATCTAAATTTGAGTTCCTAATTTTTTGCGCTGGTATGTTTTCGGGTACTATTGACTTTTTGTAATGTTTTGTTTAGTTTTTCATATTACAATTTTTTGGATTAATTGTTTGTTCCGATAAGAGGAATAAAAAAATATTAAACTGTTGAACGAGGTTCAAAAAGAATCATTCAGGACGACACAAAAGGAAAAGAAAAAAAGAAGACACATTTGAAACTCTTTTCATCTGTAATGATTTTTTTTTTTTGCTGTAATTTTTCTACTTTCTAGACTCATCTCGTCGAGACAAAGTACTAATTAATCCAAAAAAAAAAAAATTGAAGTGAATCTAACGAAAATTCTGGAAAAGAAGATAGCAAAACAATAATTTACGAAGAATATGGCCAAAATATTTGATGCAAAATTAATTAAAGACAACTTATTTTGCCACTCCCTTTCTTGTTAACGCCAATCCCTTGCAAGTGTATCTTTGGTGCAAAAATACACTTGCAGGGGAGTGGCGTTAACAAAAAAAGGGAGTAACAAAATCATTTCCCTAATTAAAACTCCAAAAAAAGAAAGAATGAAATAAATTAGGGCAATTAGCCATCAATCATCTTGTACCCAGATTCCACACCATACACAGAAACCCCAACTCATCTACAATTTCCACCAAAAGAAACCCGGCCACTCGGCAAACTTTCATGGAAATGTAGTACTAAATTAAAAAGATGAATCTTAATAGCATCTCATGATTCATTGAGGGATCGAAACTTTGGTGGGGTAAACCCTAGATGTTATGCACCACTCTATTGTTCCAAACTTTGAGGGGAAAAACTTTGGAGGAGGTTATTGAGAATGATCCTTTATATATCTCTGTCATAAAAAATAAAAAAATAAAAGAAGAAGAAAGAAAGAAAGAAGAAGATGGGTGAGGGAAAAATGCTAGAATATGATAATGCAAATAACTGTGAAAATTAGCCCAAAGGAAAAAAAAAATAATAATAATTAAGTCATAAATCAAATTACGAATACAGTAGGAAAACGTCATCTCTTACCATGGTATTATCAGTCTTGCCATCTGCAACCGCACCATAACTCATTACATCAAAAATCGCAGGTGCCCGACCTCCTTGGGCATGGGTGGTACTGCACTCCAAAGCTAACATTAAGAAGACAAAACTACATCCCAAAGCCATTTTCTTCATCATCATCATCATCATCATCATCATCCTCTCTCTCTCTCTCTCTCTCTCTCCTGCGTTTGTTTCACCTCTCGGCTCTCTGCATGTGTCTTTTTATATTTTCACAAAAAAATACAAGCACATACAATTATGATGGGGAATGGAATGTGAAAGGACAAAAAAGGCTTTTCAATTCTTGCAAAGATTCAGTAGTTTAAATATCTTTGGTGTGATTATTGTAATTGATATTGTTTCTATTCCAACCCAACTGAAATTTCCATTAATTTATGCAAAGTGCAATAATTTCAAACAGGAAATAAATATACAAACAATAATGTGGCTCTGGGTTGTAGTTGAACAGCCGAAGTCATACATGGTTTTATAGTTAGACTGACTACATTATTATTCTTCTCAAAAGTGTATAACTGTTACTGTAATACATTTATGGGTCCACATATTAAATGGATTAAAACAGAATGGTAAATTTGAGAAATTAATAGAATAGTAAATTTGAGAAATTAAGGAATAAATTCCTAAAAATCATCATTTATAATGATATCTAGGTTTTGCAAGTGGAGTGGTAGACAAATGGTATATATCATGGAATTGTATCATGTATTCTCGTGTATCTCACAGGGGTTCAAACCTCACTAATTCCAACTAACAAAACTGATTTTCGCCCAGAAAAAAAAAAAAAAAAAAAAAAAAAAAAAAAAAAAAAACCCAGGTTGGAAGGACAACGACATTCTTATGCATCTTCCACGTCGGTTTTCAAATTTTCCACATTACACTTCCCATGTATGTACATTCAACGATAGTAATTGGGACTTGGGAGTCTGGCTCGTCTCCAATTCATAGGGAATTGGAGGATCCTCCAATTTCAATTTAATGGTCAAGATTACCTTAGTAACTCAAGCCTCAAAACTCATATGGTATTCTACAGGCAACCAATTTACTCTTCAAATATTTTTCAATTACACAAGCGTTTGTCTTCCCTTGCCGTTTTTTTTGAACGGCGAAAAAAATTCATTAATCTTCGAAGTTGTTAAAAAAATTCATTGATTCTTTTTAACGATGTCTTCTATCCCTGTTAAACCTGCCTCTGAAAATCTTTTTTTATATTGCTCATGAGGATTTTTTTCCGACCGATATCATATAGTTCATGGGAATTTTTTACTAATATTATATTAGTATTTTTTTTCTTTCAGCATGATTTTTTTCACTGATATTATCTTATTATATAGCTTATGAGATTTTTTTTTAATTTTATTTTATGGATACTAGTGTATTTCCACGTGTGCTCATTGATGTAATTGTTCTTGCATATAAGAAAGTTGAAATTAAGAATTAGTTATGAAAATTAGAAAGAAATCGTAAGAGTAAGTAGTTGAACGTAAGATAATTTTTACAAAAAAAAAAATTGTTTTAGAAGAAATGCGAAAGGAATTCTTTGATTAACCTTGTGAATCTGATAGTTATTTGAACTTGCACTTGTTATTAAAGTTATGAAATGAAATTTTACTAAAGTTTGGAATTTGGTAAATTGGTGCCTAGAATGTAACAACTGGGGAATATTTGGAGAATAATTGGGTGCCTGTAAAATACCATATGAACTTTGAGACTCAAGATACTAGAGTAATCCTGACTCTTGAATTGATCCTCCAATTTCCTATGGATTGAAGAGGAGCTGGACTCAGTAATTGGACCTTAACGACATACACTTGGTTTGGGGAAACGGAGCTCTCACAGAAAACTTGGATGGCCATCCTTCCATCCCTGAGCCAGCTTGTAACTGACAGTTTTTTTTTTTTTCTTTTGGAGTAAATATTTTCGTTTTAATGATAACAATACTAGGTTCTCCGAAACCATCTATGTTTTGTGTGTCCAAGGCTCAGATTGACCCATGCATGAATTGTGATTGGACTCAGCAGGGATACGTTTTTTTGTCTCGCAGACTATTGGGAGTCAAGTTCTTGTTAAGAACCAGCTATTGCTATCTCTATTGATCTGAGATGAAGTAGGATTACACTAGTCACTTAGGATTTCGAACTTGGTTTAAAGGATGGTATTTCCCAATGTTGAACTGCTTAAATTGTATTACTGTGAAATCATTTTCCCTCTTGCAAGGCCCTTCATTTTCCTACTACCCACGGCTGCTATCTGTCATGGCCAACACTTTCATTCGGTTGCTATTTTCATGGCTACTAGTAGTTTTCTGCCCATGAGCACTTTGGTACTAGGCATTTCTATTATTTTTCTTGTTTTGCTTAAACTTCATTATTAATTTAATTTATAATTCAAAAACATTTTGATGGAAAAGTAACAACAAACAATAATAGAAATAGTAAAAATACATTTAAAAGAAAGGAGGGACACTTTGAGTTCATGCACCAGTCCAATTTCGGAAGTACATTTAAAAAAAAATATTAAAACATTATTTATATACATTATATACCATTATTAATAACCGGGGTAACATAGTAAAAAACCAATCCATAATTCATTTTCATTCCATATCTTCCAAACACTACTCCTACTGCAAAATGCATTCTGCACATATTATCCAAACACTCTACCAAATACAAAATACATTCTGATCACAATCCTAAAAGCCAAAAAGGCAAAAAATGGAAAATGAAATGCCATAAAGTTGGCTCCCAGACACCCCCACAATATACCTAGACTTTTTATTGAATGGCTCATGGTTTATAAAAAACTTACTAACAGAGAACAATGAAATCACTAATCTGTTACAAAGGACCCTCCAACACTTTCCTTAAAGTTAGAAGGACCGTCGGTAGAACTATTTTGCTTCAGATTACTTTCTTCTTTGTTTTCGACGGCATTCAAAACAATCAGCGCATGGAGATGTCCTACTTGAATAGCTGGCTTGTAGTTTGCTGGGAGGAATATTAAGGTCTTCAACCAATATCCGTCGAAGCTTCTCGTTTTCCTTCATAAGATCCTCGATCACTTGCTGGTGTTTCAACAACTGAATACACAGCAAAAACCATGCTTCCAATGAATACCCACTCAAAAGAAGTGGAAAAGAATAGATGCGTGTAGTCCTAATTATGTGTTGAATAATTTATTTAGCTTAAAACAGGGCACCAATTGCATTTTACTGGAACCCAAGCAAATTTGTTATTGGTAAACTCTAGTAGTCGGGTGTTCTTTTTCTCCACAGTCCCCAACAAATAAACAAACCCGCCTCTCTCAACATGTTTCTACCCCGAAATACTTTGTTCTTCCATGCAATAAGCAAAATCCTCGAGATACTATAACAGTGAACATCACCTCATTTGATTGCTTAAAAGTTTGAAGAAATATTAACAGAGAAAGCATGAAATTACCATCTGAAGCACGTTGTTTTCTGACCGCAGACGCCCATCCTACAAGGAGAAATTCAGGAATTACAAATTTTTATTCACCCATTTGGGGTGGCAATTTAACCTCAAAATAAACCGACAGAAATGCAAGCAAACAAATAAACCTTCAACCCTTAGGCTCCATTTGTTTGGACGTAAAATATTTGTCTAAAAATATTTTACTTATTTTCCTTTGTTTGTTGGACAAAAAGTTGGAAAACATTTTCCAGGGTAAAATATTTTCCATGAGCCGGGTGAAAATGATTTCCTTTCAAAAAGTCAGCAAGTACGCCGTGGGAGTGGATGGACTTTTTCCCCCTGAGCCCCAACTGACGTGTTCACTTGGAAGTCAACTTCCACCATTTCAGTACCATCAGGTGCTTGGAGAAGGTTTGATGCGTGTGGCATAACATTTTGCCACGGATCAGGAATAATTCAGTGGACAACTAAAACATATACAGTATGTTGGAGAGAATCCTCAGGCTGTGTTGTTCTCTATGCAGCACCGACACTCCTAGAGGCCGGCGTGTCCCCGTATCCGACATAGGGATACGGGACATGCAAGGACACGGCAAAATACGTATGGGACACGCCACGTGGTGTGTCCAATAAATTTAGTTAATTTTTGTAGGGGGACGCCGCAGGGACACGTGAGGGACACATATGGGGACACTGCAAAAGTTAAATATGCAATTTTTTTAAAACTTTGGGGGGGTAAATGTATAGTTGCTTCATATATTTTGGAATAAATATTTTGTTTTACGATGTATATATGATGCTTGCTTATAAATATTGAAGCTTCAAGCTTATACACCTAACTAAATTTTCACTGGTATACAATAAATATTATTTATTTATTTATTTTTGCCGTGTCCCCTGCCATGTCCGTGTCCCCAATTTTTTAAGAAATTTTGTGTCCCGTCACCTGTGTCCGTATTCGTGTCTGAGTCCACATCTGTGTCCGTGCTATATATTATATGTTCTGCATTAGAGACACAAATCAAGCTAGTTGAATTGGTGGAATGAAGGCAAATAAGCAAATTCCAAACGCGTTAATTCATCTATCTAAGGGAACCATTCTGGCAAGGGCCACATTGATAAACAGTTGAAAGTGGTGCCAATTTGATCAGGTTGTATACCCAGATGATTCCTATATGATCCAACCGATGTATTTAGTGAAGTTAAAAAAAAAAAAAACTATCAACGTTTCAGCCAAAGATAGGAGGAAGAAAATTTCAGGTAAGGAATTCACTACCTACCAGCTCATTAAGTTCGCTGCCCTCATCTCCGAGTAGCGGATTCCGCAGAAAACTACCAATTACCTCCTCCGTCCGACTACCATATGATGGCTTTAGTGGAGGCTTTTTTGATGCAAAAGTTTCAAAAGAACCTGCACTCAAGTTTCCACCTGTGGCGAAGCTTTGAGATGTGTGGTCGGGTGCTTGTGTTGCCAACTGCATGATACTTCCCACAGGATTTTGATTGGAGGGCATTATGCTACTTTGCAGAGACGCTGGAATGAGGCCTTGATCAAGGGATAAATTAGGAGCTATTCCAAACTTCATCATCATCTTTGTCACTGCTTGCTAGCAAATGTGCAAGCTCAACTTTAGACACACATACACACACACACGCACACACAAAAAAAACAGAAGCAAGGTGAGACACTAGAAGGTGCCATGTATGATAACTATGGTACATACTACAAGAGAAGATTGGATCTGCTTCACCACCCCAGGCTTCACGGCAAGACCTGCCAAACAAAAATCAATTTTTAGCCGACTATGTTCAGAAGAATAAGCATTTTAGCGACTTTTCCCAAACATTAAGTATGATCTGTGTTTTTTTACAATTAACTTATTTTTTTTAATTCAGTCCATTCTTCTAACTTAACTTATTTCCCATCCTTAAACTTTACTTATATTGTCCTTGTCTGTGTGTTAGGCAATTAAGTTTAAGTTTAGAACAATGGATGAACTAAACTTATTTTCATTTAAGTTCCAAAAGGGGAGAAAAAATAAGTCAAGTGTAAAAGAACACAACCTAAGTATGCTGCTAGTGGGTTAATGGTTCCTGTGGACACTTTAACAGAGCATGTTCCCGTTGCATGGCCAGTGCAATGCAGTTGCTAGAACCTTGAAATACTTTTCCACAGGCGTTTTCGTACTTCCAATCCTAGTATCTTATTTCCTCATATGATTTAAGTTGCAATAGAAAAATAACGGGTTTCTTTCTTTGCATGTATATCTCCAATAACCTATTATTCAACACTCTTTTAGCCTCAAATGGACGTTTAAGTGGCTCAGATTATGAGCTAAGAAACAAACTTGAGCAAAACAAACTTTAAAGCCGGAAATCTAACATGTTCTTGAGTCCCTGACTGAAGGTTAAAAAAAGGTAGAAGTATACACAGATACTTGAGGAAAAATCCAAGACAACTTATGATAAAGCCAAGTCTAAGAACCGCAGATTAGATAATAGGGCCAGTCGGGGGCGGAAAAGATGTGTCTAAGGATGCCAATAGCATGATTTAATGACTAACAAAGCCAAGTGATTCCATTAGCCTTTGCATACAAAAACATAAGCATAGATCAGTGCATCAAAGTCATGCACAATATTAAAATCAAACTTACCAACTCCAAAACCATGCCCAAAACCAACTCCACAGCCGATGCCCCCTTGAATGTTCTTTGCTCCCAGCTTCCTTAACTTAAGGATAATAATTACAACAGTTCACAGAAATGTTTTGCTATGACAAAATGTTACTTCTAGAACAACAATTCAAAACTAAAAGGAAAACAAAACAGAGAATTAACATACAGAGTCGTTAACATGTCTACCAACACCAGAAAATACATCTGTTGCACCTCTGGTTGCACCCATGACTTGGTTCAACACAGGTATTGCACCTAATGCACAAATTAAAGTCAACAAAATGGTGAACATCTAGCTTATGGAATACGTTATTCAATCAAAAGGTCATAAGGCAATAGCAACAAGAAGAAAAATCCATCGGAAAAAGGTCAAAAGGCAAATCCAACAAAAAGAAATCCGTCAGCATTGAACTCACTCTCAGCTTAGTGCTTAGTACCAATTAGCCTACTACATAACACTAGATAAACCAGAAAAAGGCTTTCAATAAAGAGTCAAGTCACTCAACAACATCAAATCAAGAGTTCATTATCATCCTCAATCCCCCTTTTTTAAATATCTGAATCTTTAAAATTTACCAGCCCCAACAATACAAAATCAAATCTCATGTGGACATCCATTTCATGTTTTAGCTCAAAACACGAGAAAGGAAAACAAAACACCGACATTGAACCAATGCAGGCCAAAAAAACTTGCTCACAGCAGAGCTTCTTAAATGGAGGTCATTATGTGGCACAATAGAAAGTTTTATCCATCCTCATGCAGTGATTAAATACGCGAGGCGACAAAACCCTCATTGAAGCGAGGCGAGCGTTTAAAAAAAAATTATATAAATGACCAATATTCACTCCTACCATCAAAACAAGAACAAACATCACCATATTGCGTAATAACCAACAATCCAACATAAGAAATACTAGTAAAATATGTAAAATACGCTCATAAAATGTAACAATCCAGATATTCCAAACAAGACATCATCCTTTCACACTTGAATTTTCTAATTTCACACCCACTAAGGCTTTCAGATTAACAAATCAACAAATGAACAAGCACACTGCAGGCTGCACGCTTCGGATAAAATTAAAAAAAAAACAGAGAGAGAGAGGAGTATGTGTCTGTGTATGCATGGGTGTTGTCATGTTGATCACACACACAGAGAGAGAAAGAGAGAGAAGTATGTGTCTGTTGTTGTAAGAGAAAGAAGGATAGGAAAAGTGTATAGGGTGTTGTGTTAACTAACCCTAACACAATCAACTCTTATTTATATAATGGGAAATCATAACATAAGACTACATTAACCAATGTGGGACTAATACCAATACTATATTCTAACACTCCCCCTCAAACTAGAGACTTTCCAGCTTGTTACATATCAACCAACGGAACAATTACCTCAACTACTAATAAGCAATAACGAAAAACAACAAACTTGTTAAAAACAATGGAACAACTTTCAATAGCAACGACCAATTAACGACTTCAACCAACGAAACGACTTCAACGACCAACCAACTTCAACGATTTCAACGAAATAATTTCAATAACTAACGAATCAACGAACGAATTCAATGAACAACGATCAACGAATGAATTCAACGACCAACAAATCAACAAACGAATTCAACGAAATAATTTCAACGACCAACAAAACCAATTTCAACGACCAACTTCAACGACCAATAACAACCAACTTCAATTACCAACCAACAACCACCAACTTCAACGAAATAGACGACAAAACAAGATATGTTACCACGCTCACCAAAAGCATGGCCAAAAACCCGACTAGGAAACCCAGAATTATGACCATGTCTACGATTGAATAAAGAACCAACAACAACAGAGACAGCGGAAGCAGAATCAAATTTCATTGCAAATATATCACCGTGTTATAAAAGGCAACCAACTAATACATGCAGACTATTTCGAACATAACCCAGTGGTGGTGTGATGATTTTGAACTCTCCTTAGGGAATTTTAGAGGTTGTCGACACCTTGGGGATGGAGATTAATGATTTTCGAAGTAAAGGTACGATGATCACCTAGAGAAAACAGAGGTCGCACAAGAGAGAGAGAAACCAGCAAGCATTGTTCACATATGCGGGAACACTGTTCACAAGCACTGCTCACGATACTACAGTAGAAATGATGTTGGTAGTAGATTTAGGGTTTCGTGCTGAGATGATGATGGCGGTAGAGGGTGGCAGCTAGGGTTTTGTATATCTAAAGTGGATGGTGAACCCGCTCTGATACCATGTTGTAAGAGAAAGAAGGATAGGAAAAGTGTATATAACACAATCAATAACAGAAGACTACATTAACCAATGTGGGACTACTACCAATACTATATTCTAACAGTGTGCGTGGGTGAGTGTTGATCACAGGGAGAGAGAGAGAGAGAGAGAGAGAGAGAGAGAGAGAGATGTGTGTGTGCGCGAGTGTGGGTTTCTAGTCACAGAGAGAGAGAAGTATGTGTGTGTGCGGGCGTGGGTGTCTCAGGGAGGGAGAGAGAGAGAGAATGCGCGCGCTTACCTTACGATCGCAGTATTAGGGGTGCAGACAGCCTTTAGTAGTAGTGGCCATGGGACCCAACCTAATTATTGCAGTCTGCATGTAACTAAGGTAATTTATTTTTAGAGAAAAATAGAGAGAGGCGAGAGAAAACGCAGATCTTAGAGAGATTGCAAGAAGACTTGAACTCTTGATTTGATTCCTAACATGCACTTCACAGATATGAGAGAGAGAGAGAGAGAGAGAGAGAGAGAGAGGCCTTCGATGTGTTGTAACACTTATTTTGACCTTACATTCTGCCCTAGATCTGGTCGATGCCTAGTCGACCTTTTCAGTCGCCTCATGTCTCAACGACTAGGTGCCAGATTCTCGCCTAGTCGACCGCCTCTGCCAAGCTCGCCTCGCCTCGCACCTGTGAGGCGCCGTAAGGTCACCTCATGCCTCGCATCGCCTAGGCGAGCGCCTAGGCACGCTTTTTAAATCACTGCCCTAATGCTTTGCGGATACCAGTATTCTCTCTAAGAAGTAAAGTGAACCAGCATACCTGCTACCTCTCCCAGACTTTGTCTTACGCGTAGGCCTTGTGGACGATATGAATTTTAGAAGAAATTAAACAAGAAGACTGGCAACTGACTGTGATTACACCACATGTACATTAATTTGCGTATACATGTTACACACACATACATATATACTAAAGAAAAACACAAACAGAAATACAAAAAGATGAAGAAATCTGTTTCTCATTCCATTTTGCAATTGGCTTTCACCCTGCGCATCATCTCTATATTCATACGGGAAGATTCTGGACAAAAGTATTGCTTTCTAACATAAATACAACTGAATTGAGGTACTATACCTAAACATCAACTTAACAGTACTAACGACTTCCTAACAAAACAAACTGTTACCAACTGAGTGGAACTCATCTGCCAAAGTTTGCCAACTGTCATGACTTAACCTGAGCTGAATTGTGCACTTCCTTAGTTCCTTTACATACATACATATATTTACATACATGAATATACTCAATATAGTAATTTAAAATAGGAGGTACAAACTGAAATTTGCTACGTATGACAACATGGAATTATATTTGCTGCATTTGAAATGTAAAAGCTTCCTCAAGGTGCCCAAGAAATGGGGTCTCTTATGTAAATTCTTGTTGGTGGGTTTGGTGCATTGGAGAAAATTCTTGGTATTGCCACTGTTGACACTAGTAGGTAGTAAGGGTATTTTATCTTTGGTGTTTCTTATAAAAATTTTGGTGCAATAAGATGGAGTCATTTAGTAAAACGGGTGGGATGCTAAAGTGAGCACTAAATCTTTGGATGTTTCTTAACACCAAAGGAATTACAAGACAGCAAATCCATTTAAGTCATTGTCTCCCTTCTTTCTGTTCATTGAAATCCACCTGAGCAACAATTAAAATGAAAGGAAAGTCCACCTAGTTGTAAATGCTGCTTGTTAAATCATCCAATTAAGTGGAGAGACTGAACAGACTCATATCCAAGTGTTGGAGGTTATAATAACAAATGTGCGATAAGCTCTAACACTCATCCGCACGTTGAGAGATAAACGAAGTATCCTTTTGGTACTATCCAGGTGCGAAGAACTTCTTGTCTACAATCAGAGCATCAACAATCCTTTTCGAAGTTTCAGCTGGTTGTGAAAGGAGCCTCTGTTTGCAGGCTGCCGGATAAAGACAACTCTGCTATCCCTTTATCAAGGAAAGGAATGGAAAGCAGAAGTCCTTTCTCTGGTTGACCATATCTGGACCTTTCTTAGACTACTGGTCTTAGCAACCACTCCACTTACATGCCGGAAAGGAAGTCAGTAAGTAAAGAAGGTTCGGTTACTGCTCCGAAAGAAAGGCACCAGTAAGCCAACAATTGGATCACAACGAAACAAGGTGCACTTATGGCACAAATAACGGAGCAAACTATCAAGAGAGCCTTATCCAAAAGTTTGCAAAAGCCTAGCTCTAATTCCATATTAAAGCATCCAATTCAAAATCAATTGGCAATGAGTGGAGAGGCCGAACATACTCGTATCCTAGTTTTTTAAGGTTATAATAACCAATGTGGGCTATAACACTGCTGAACAAACACAACTAAACATGAAATTGAACATAATCCATATTTCTTACTCAAATTAGACAGTAAAATACTAACATAGAAAGTAACAAGGGAAGACAATGTACACGGGATTTTAGCCGCCGAAGGATTTTGATCTTTGGGCTTGAAGAACCCTCCCAAATTCATCTTCCCCAATGATTTTCACAGAGAGAGAGAGAGAGAGAGAGAGAGAGAGAGAGAGAACAATACCTAAATTTAAAGGGCGGCCAACGCCGATACCAAGACCACAGCCGATTCCAAACCCCGTAAACACTTGACCCACCTTCAAAGTAAATGGCATCTCTATTCTCTTTATCTCTCTCATAACCCTTACTTTACCATTACTGCTCTCCATTCTTCTTCTACGACAAGACTCTCTCTCTCTCTCTCCAAAGCTAGGGCAAAAGTTGATTTCCGAGGAAACGAAACTTCATACTGCCGATGCCGCGCTTTCACTTTCTCTCTCTCTCGGGAGTGATTCCAGATCAGAAAGAGAGCCGTCGAAGAACTAATTGACTGAATTACCCCTTGCATCCGCTCCAGTGCAAATTTACATCTTCTAGGAGTACTTTGTCTACCTAAAAGTCGTTTGGAGCAACTCCCAGAGAAGATGTACCTACCGATTCTATCTATATCTATACGAAAAAACACACACAAATTGATTTAAGATTACGTTCGTACTAATTTTTTCTTAGTGACACTAATGAAGGGAAAAATTGTAGACATCTCACTTCGGCCCAACGAGTAATTCAAGTCCCATCTCGGGGATCATCCCGAATAATGAATATGATAAAGTGATTGATGATTGATTTTTCATAAACCTGGAAATTTGGTAAGTACTTTTAGCCACTTAAATCACTCAATCCAAATCGATCTCGCGCCCTTCAAATCTTTTCTGTCACCCGTGGCCGTGGAATATGGTGGTTGAAATCTCTCCGTGAGATCGTTTCCTCGGCCACCAGATCCATCTAGCAGCCGCCAGATCCTCTTAAACCAAAATTCTGAAATGTTCTGTCTCGTTTGGTCGATGCTCCAACCCTAGCAGCCACGAAGCGTTACTTCGGGGGCTATGAAAGAGATTTCGATGCAGAGATCTTATTGCCCTATACTACCTTATTGATTCACTGTCATTTGATTGGCCGGACTAAGAAAAAATTAGTTTGATTGGTTTACAATGCGCACGTACACAACTTAATCTCTTCTTTTAAACTCAAATGATTTGTACTTTCTACATCAAAATCCGATCCTTTGTTAATCACATATACTTCGCTTGGTCTAGATTTAATCAAGGCCCTGCATAGTAGGCGGTGAGATTAGTCTTTTGAAATTAGACAATATTGTACACAATTTGACCATGTATCATTTTATCAGTGGCTACCACTGCTTTGGTAAGTAGACAAAGTCAATAACAATAATGCCTCATTTTTTACAATAAGTCACAGGCAACGTTCTCAGGCTCAGCCTGCTTTGGTGCAGCATTTATCATGTTGCATTCCAACCAAGTATTCCGCCATGCTGGCTGCAAAGATGCAAAAACATGGTGCAACCGGGTGGCTTGTCAACACTGGTTGGTCAGGTAGAAGGTTTGTATTGATGATAAAGTACAACTACTATTCTGCTCAAAACGCCGAATATTTCCTACATTATAATGAGAAAATGAACTGATTAGCATATTATGGATCTGGGAGTCGTATCAAGTTGGCATATACCAGGAAAATCATCTGGAAGCCTTCTCAATGCAAATTATTGAAAGACAGAGGTGTTAGGACTTGAGATCCCAATTGAGGTTGAGGGCGTGCCTTCAGAAATCCTGGAGCCAGTGAACACGGTGAAAATGTCCTCCCTGCTTCGTTAGTCTGTTTTTGAGTATTGTATTCGTGAGGCAGAAAGAAAAAAAATGGAAAAACGCACTGAGACATCCAAATTTGTTGTTAAATTTTGCTCTCGAGCACGTCTATATATATTACTGCCTTACAAGTTCCAACGTACAGTTGATGTTTAGCTCATGAACACCTCTATGTACCATTTTCAAACAGGGATTGTTTCAGAAATGCAGTGGTCGAATAAGAAGGCTTACAAGGAAACACTGTTGAAGCTGGCTAGCCGGTTCAAGAACAACTTTGAGGTGTTCATGAATGACAAGATTGGCATGAATGACAAGCTGACTGAGGAAATCCTAGGAGCCGGACCTGTTTTCCAATCTGCCATGAAAAGGAAAGAAGACAAAGCTCGCAGTAGTTGGAAAATGGATGGAAATAAGATATGAAATGTAGCTGTCATAAGTTGTAATGTTTGCTTGAAATCAACTCATGAACTTATGGACCATAGTGTTTTTTCCGTAGGAGAGTCCAGTCCAAAAGGTTACTGAAACCTTCATAATATACATGACGTTTCTCCACCTAATCTTTGAATGACTCCTCAACTGAGTCTCTGGAATTGAGACATTTTTTGGGAGCTGCAAAACTCCATAAACTATCATGATTATTAACTATGAAGTGATGCCAGATGATCAGGAGAAGACAAGAAAAAAAAAATCCAAGGCATCCCCGTGCCTAAGATGGTCTATAAGTCTATTGTACCAAAATCATTATCAAAACTTCACTCTTATCAACTAATTAAAACATCATTTGTGGAGTTCTTCATATAGTAGTCTCTTCAAATAGTAACAAATAGGGAGAAGAAATTATCCTTGAGATTAAGTGAAGAGAATATCCTTTCCTGCCACAAAGGTATAAAAACTAGATGTATTTGTACTAATCTTGTCTGTGCATGCAAAAATGAACCACACAAGCTTTCAACCCATAAACTTTCGCACCCTCACTCTATCGTTTCCCTTATTTTTTCTTTTCTACATATATGAGATCAATCAAACAAATCTTTATGAATTAATTACACTAAACATAAGTAAGCATTCAACCTCACAAATTAAGACTTTACAAATAAACTGCCGCTCGTCGTCACACTATTTGTTCTAACTAGCTGCTCTCAACTTCAACCCGCTATCTTTTGGGCATTAAAACATAAAGAGCGCCAAAGCATTCTTTCTTTACAGTTGGTTATTCAGGGAAGTGAATCATCCTCGCTGAGAAACCCTGTGTCCCTCAGGCAACAAGTCTCCAAGCTTGATGCATGATTTGATCATCTATAAAAGGCCTCAAGGACCACATCAAGTTGTAGCTCTCCAGTTCTCCTGATGATGACTTTAGATTAAGTGAGGAAATTATCTTCTCCTGCAACAAAAGTCACGAGTTAGCTCTATGATAATCCCCCAGAAGTGTAGATCATTGCAGAACTCACACCTAGTCAAGTAGGCTTCCAAATTCGATACATTTAACGGAAACTATAGGCACTACTAAAATTTCTACATTAGCCGATATAAGACGGGGAGCTTCATACCTGCATGATGTAGTCCCTTTTCAACATGCTGTAGTCCCTTTTCAACATGCTGTATGTAACACCCATCATGACAGCATATTCAGGAATTTCAGGTCCATGAACATTAGAAGATAAAATTTTCTCCTGAAGAACAAATCCTATTGTTATGGACTAAATTGGAAACCAATATGAAAACTAGAATATTCAGATACCTATACTGGTTGCATTCACGACTCAGATCGACATGCACCATTTAGTTAATAGTTCAAGGCTACTGGAAGCCCCAAACAAAACTTAATTAAGCCCAGCGGTGGTTTGATACTCAACCAAGATGTAGGTATGATTCGCATGAATATAGTATAAGTGGACGAAACAACCAAATATTCAGATTTCTGAAGGGGGAAACTCAAATGGATAACACTATCAGTTAGAAAATGTAATAATAGAAACCCGTATAAGGAGGCCATACCATTTCTAGCTATGGATTTCCATATAGTGGCCATACTATTTCTAGGTATGGATTCCAGCCACCAAAGTGCAAAATGGACCCTGGCCCCTTATGGGTGGGGCTTGGTACTTGTGAGTTACTTATATTCATTTATGACAAGGCTGGAGTGAGAATACAGAGACAAGAAGTTAAGAAGAAACTGCAGGATTGATGGATGGTGATAACTGATAAAGGCTTGGAGGAAGAAAGAAAAGGAGATAAATCTTCTAGGAAGAAGGAACTCAATTGCCTTCAAAGTTGGATCAATTACTGATAAGAAGAAGACTGAGGGGGTGGAGAGAGTGTGGGAGCCAGGAAAGGATTTTAGAAGGGTGCTTAAAAGGAGCATCCTAATTCCTGATATTAAAATGGAAAAACAGATGATGAGATATGGAACTCAACAAGGATGAAGGAAAGAGCATTCTATGCAACTTGACGGTGATATTTATCTATTATAGGGTCGTGGTTTGTAATATCTTTTTTGGTAAATATGATTTCAATAGCCAAAAAAGCAAACCAGCTACATCAAACAACAAAAGCAAATCATAAATTGTTTATTTTGGGCCCTCATGAAGGATGAATAACTTTCGACTAAAAAATACTATAGTTATCTCAACCCAACCACCCTGACCTAAATAAGTTAAATCTGAACAGCAAAAGAAAATACTATAAATGAGTCTGTTAAAGGGAATAAAAAAACAACATAACATCAAGAATAGACTACCTTTTTGTAAGTTGTTGCTTCTTGACCAATCAAATCCCCAGTAACTTTGTCCTTCAAATGCAGTTTGTTCTCGTTTCCAGCTTGCACCGCACCGGTTACTTCCTTGACAAGGCCTTCAAGTTCATGCACTATACATTTGCCTGCAATTATTTTTGATCAAATCAGGTAACCAATTTCACACCGGAAAGCAAAAAGATTGCAGAAACAGCTATTTTATCAAAAAAAAAAAAAAAAGCCTTTATTATTATTTTTTTTGATCCACACACACACAAAAAAAAAAGCCTTTATTGATAACCATGAATCCAACAAAGGTTCATAACATAAAACACAAGATCTGCATCACAGCCCCATCCAATTCTAATTATCTAAAAAACAGATTTATAGATATACACAGAAAAAGACCATTTTGTAGTCTGGCAGTTTTCACTGCTAGCTTGCAGGTTAGTGTAATGCTGTCTGTTGGTGACCATAGAAGATAATGTAAAACTGTTCAAAAATCCAAACATAAGGCAAGCCTCTTGCCTTGTGATACTGCGATCTGAGTTGACTTACGTTGGATCTTATAGAAACAATGTAAAACTGTTCAAAAAATGCACTTAAGGTAAATTTTATAGAAACAATGTAACAACACAGTGCCACAAACATGAAATTCCCATCTTTAAGGCACCCAATCACTAAGAATTCGAGGATTGATTTACCTTTACTTAAGTGGTCTTGAAGTCCAACTTGGCATGTATGCACTTCTCCATGCAATTCCCAACGTATGGGGAAGAAAAAAAAACACAAAGCAGTAAGGTCAAATAGATCTTTAGACAGCATACCAGCAAATTCAGGGTACTAAACATGCTGACAACTAGAAGCGAATAAAATAAATCAATGCAACAACAGCAAAACGCAATGATCCAGATTTTCAATTAGTATCAAATGGACGACGGGTTCCAATCCTACGAATACAATGTTTGCCGGATGCAGCATGGACTGGCAACCAGTATAATCCACTGAAACAGCTCAAAGCCTACAGATCCTAAACGTATCTTTCCTGACAGTCAGAAGATACTATTGCCATTGACTATTCAAGATGGGGCTACTCTGATAATCATAACACTGCATCACCAGTGATGCGATTCAAGTGGCGAACAAGAACTCTTGTCAAGCTATATAACACTAAAGAAAACCTAATAAATTAAATGCACGGATACAAAATTTGTCAGTGGCATCTCTTATAACAAGATGCTCCAGAATAGCGAAAGAGTAACACCCCGGAACTTTGTTAATAGTGACCTTCATAGATTTTTGATGTTGATTGGGTATTCACAGACACTCCCTCCGTCCCAAAAATGATGTCAATTTTTGAATTTCGTGCTATTTTTCATTGCTTATATCTTTCAATCTATAATATTTTTCATGAATGTGAAAACTTTGTATAATAGAATTGATTGAGAACTATCAAATAAGATCCATATTGCATATTTGTTGAAGATGAGATGAATAATATTATTGAGATAAGGTTGTAAACAGTGTTTTGTTGTGTAAGAATTTCATGTTCTCAAAAGTCACTTAAAATGTCAAGGAACCCCATAAATTAAAGCCTAAAAAACCACTTCATGCTTGAACTAGTAAACACAAAATCCCAACATCTTAAAAAAAGACAAGGGCAAGAGATGTAAGGTGACCCTTGTCACCCTTGTGTGTCTTCAAGAGGTGCCTCGCCAAAGTGTGTGTGTGTGTGTACGTGTGCTACGTGCTTCTTGTGTGTTAGAAAGATGGTGTGAATTGTGTCTTGGAGGGAATAAAGGTGGGGTAGGGGGATGGGAAGGTGAACAACACTATATATCCGAATCATTTATGGTTTCCCTGTAAGCTTTCATTCTTTCGAATCATATCACATAAAACAAAGATGCACAAGGTGAAGGAAGATGTGTTAGTGGAACTTGGTGGACTGCTGACAACACTCCAGACGGTGGTGCTAGCGGGCTCCGTGGAGTGGGCGACTAGGGCGAGGTGTTACAGAATGTGTCAGCAGCATCTCATGTAGGTATCAAAGCAAATATAGTTACAATAGAACAGAAATATTTCTAGAAGAGCAACGAACATAAGAAAGTTCACTAAAGGACTCAAAATGTCCCTTTAAGTTCCCCACCAAATTCAAATGACACAACTGGAAATGCACTTACGTCTGCTAATATTTTGCAGGCCATCATGAGCATTTATGCATCCAGCTCCAACATACTTTAAAACCCTCTTGGTTTTATTAGTTCCAATGATGCGCTCCACCAACTCTGATGTCTTGTTAATTGGTGACTGTCGAAGAGACTCTGTAAGAAAATATGGGGAGGGATCATAACAATGAAAAGGAGAACATCATCCAACCACCTGCAGCAAATGATTACCAGGTTTCTAAAGTCACTAACCGAGTCCTTCATGAAAGCCCACAAGTAACCTACTTCCGACTGCCACTAACTCCTCAAATTGCATGACCCTGGAAGCACAAGACATGCATTAGATAATGTGTACAGAAACAACATTTTTACCCGTGGAAATAAAGAGCATATCTGTTACAAGTGCTACGTTAGAGACTATGGTATGATGCCTAGGGAAGTCATCTCAGCACACATTGTCAAGCTGGAGGAACTTAGCTTTGACTCCAACTGCACCATTTAGTGCTAATATTGGGATGAACACGCATCCCTTTATTGATGGACTTATCCAATGGCATTGCTACAATTTTTTTGAAACTGAATGGCTTTGCTACAATGACAAATGCGTCTTCTCAACATTGCTTTATTTCTTAAACAAACACTTGCAATGTCCTTCCAGTATGATTTGACAAGTTACTTGAAATTATGTACTAAATACATGTTCAGGCAGTGATTAAAAAGTGTGAAGCGAAGGTGAGAGTGAGACAACAAATCCCGTAAAAGATGAGGTGTGAGGCGAGGCGAGCGCCTCATTGAAGCAAGGCGAGCGTTTAAAAAAAAGAAAGATATACTACATAAATGACCAATATTCACTCCTTAACATCACCATATTGCATAATAACCACCAATTCAACACACACACACACACACACATATATATTATGTTGGTTGGTTCTGGGCAGTGATTCTGTTGATGGGCAAGTGGCGAGCCACTTACTCTTCCATATATTAATATATAACTATATATATTAATGCTGGTGTGTGTGTGTGTGGGCAAGCCGAAAATGGAAGAGAATCAGGGGGAAAGAAGAGAAGAAAAGAAGAGGAGAGGACGAACTTCTGAGGCGAGGAAAGAAGAGAAGAAAAGAAGGTCGCCTCACGCTTCGCCTAGTCATGCTTTTTCAATCATTGAGATCTACATTGTGTGATTCTGCTTTGGATGTGCCTGTCTTAGAGTTAGAGATAGAAATATTCCTTCTACAACAGTTCACGAATATAATATTTTAAAATTGCTTTTTCTTTGTTGCTTCTTTAAATGTGCATAAAGGAAACAATTTTAATCAATCAGCATGCCAACTTAGCACTGTTGTTGAGATCCTGTTCAGTACTTTTGAAAAAGTAAACTTCCGCCTTGGTTCAAAGTTTTGCGACGAATATTGAATTGGATTTGCGCGATCCATCATCAAAAGAGTGTTCAATTTCACTTTTGTCCGCTGGTTGTCATTAGTTTGATTTGTTCCCCCTCTTCGTGTTCTTCTCCTCCGGCTTTCAGTCTTTCTGTGAGATCCCTCCCTAGTCCAACATTGGTTAGATATAAGAATGTTGAGTAGTTAATAAGGTAATGCCCGCTAGCTACTATTAACCTCATTTATAACTTTTGAGTCATGTGGTTAGGTTAAGGGTAAGAAGGTCAGCTGGCGGGGGCCCGTTACATGTGGTATTAGAGCCTACACCAATAGGAAGTGTTGGCGAGTCCAGCGAGAGGACGTGGTTGGGTGCGCTGGACAAGGAAGCGAGCTTGAGGTGCTTGTCGTGCTTAGGTCGGTCACATATTACACGAGCTAGAGGAGCTTGACATGCTTAAGTGGGTATTTGTCTCACATCACTCTTGCTTGGTAGGTGGAAGGTGTTGGACCATGGGGCACAATGAGGACGTTGGAATCTTAAGTGGGATATTATGAAATTCCTCCCTAGTCTTGCATCGGTTGATATAAGAATGTTGAGTAGTATATAAGGTAATGGCCACTAGCTACTATTGACATGAGTTATAACTTTTGAGGCATATGGTTAAGCTAAGGGTTAGCAGGTCAATTGACGATGGTCATTACACTTTCTATCGATCTGATAAGGATTAGGTCTAGGTCCCTTACAAGGGTTGGAAGCTTCTTACAAAATAACAATGGAAACAAAACTACACGTAAGATAATTATGACTAGTATATAATAAATTGCGGGCATAATTTGTAAGCAAAACTCACTCATCCATTTGGCTTTTACTAACAGGCTTAGTGTAACCATAACATGTGTTCTTGCATGTCAATATCATGAAGTTGATTGTTGGAGATTTGATTCCGGGACTATTATTTATTTCCTATGGTATTTTAAATCAGATACTCTGCCTTTTTTCAACATCCAACGGATTCAAGTATGTCCACAAGCATTGCACACAAGGGGTAGCTTGTTTGTAGACAATACATATTGCAATGCAAGACGCAATAGCGTATAATTCCAATACTTCATACTGTACTCAAATTTTCGCCATTTAATCATGTAGACACTCAAGGGAATATTTTTGAAAAAAATACAGTTCAATTTTTTTTGCTCAGCAAAAAAAAAAAAAAAAATACAGTTCTTCAATGGGAATATCACAGATTCACAGTAGTTTTGCACAAGCTTGAGGTATATTTCAATCGGTAATCAAAATAAAAACAGTAAAGATATGTTATATTTAAAATAACAACCATTCAATTACATAGGGTTCCACACTAACCTTAACATAAAATCTGAAAAGATCTGGAAAATCTTCGTCAACACAGGTTCTTCACTTTCCATTTCGTACTCTACTGTGTAAAGACACAACATTGTATTAGCCCTTGGCAGTTTATGGCTAACCATTATAAAGCTCCCTCTCACAACAAATAAGGAAACAAAAACCTATGCGCTGGCAATACTTTAACCTGACCTTCGCAGAAATTTACACCACATTTGTGCCAACACTAAGGTAAAACAAAATTAGAAACGCACCTTATACACAACTACACAAGTCAATTTGTATAGGCCTACCACATACATCTTGAGAGAGTGAATAACTTCACTTGAGATTACTGGTTCCAAACATCTCAGTGAACCCAAAATTAGAGATAGAGTTTGAAATAACACTCTTTTGATATTAGTGAGCTGAAAATGTGCAGAATCGAGTTCCTTTGTTTAGTTGGCTTTAATATGGAAAGTTAGTAGAATTGTTTTGTCTCTAGAAATTTCTCCTTCTAAAGGACAAAACATGGGAGGAAAAGAAGGGGATATTGATTCAGATGTAGGTATACTTATCAAACAAAAAATTATTTCAGATGTAGGTATGATGCTCAATATTCATTTGAAACATAACCACCACGAGAAGATTATGCACTCTCATCAGTGTAAATGAACCTGCTTGTTTAAAATGAGAAGGTGGTTATTCCCGAGACCCCAAAAGATTACTCTTGTAGTCATGTATGAAACATATGCTCTTGTATATCATCTCACCCTAGGAAGGACTCCGGTTCCATACATTAAGACCCGACTGGAACTCACGACTTTGGAAGTTGATTTTAGAATATCAACTCCAGACATAGAACTTGTAGTGCCCGTACCTTATTCTGAACGCAGTTTTGGGAACATCATTTGCCTTCACCTTCAACTGACGATAACCTGACCGAATAACTCTCCCTCTCTACTGGTTCTGCACTTCTCTCCTCCTTTTTGTCCCTGGCCTCAAGCGTGTCAATCACTAGCGTACACCACAAACCGTGGGTGACCTTTTGATATATAGATGAAGTAGTTGCAAGTGTGATTCAAAAGCAAAAGAAGATAAATCCAAAACTAAGATACAACAAAAGTCTTTTTTGGGGAGTTGCTTGTTTGTTTTTTTGATGGGCAATTTTTTTTATTAATACCCGAGAGGGTACAAAGATTAAAAGGAACAAGCCAAACAAGAAAATGTTAATAACCTAAGGCTACCCGAGACCCAAGTGTTGGCAAGAGACCAACAAAAATGGGCCAAGCCCAATCCAAACCGACCTCCGTTGCCCAATCTGCCGCCGGTGGCGACCCTAAGATTTGGGAACCATGGGGTCATTTATAAGCAAAAATTCTCTTACCAATTATAAATAAAAAAATTAATAGTAATGACAACTAATAATCTAATTTCGACAAAAAACACATCAAAAGCTCAACAAGCATTTCAACTAAAACAATAAAACCATAAAAGATATCAACAGGTATGTACTAATTATCTTCTTTTCAATTTCACCTAAAAAAAAAACTCAAAAACTTCAATAGCTGAATTTGACGAGTTCTAAATACTGAAATGTTGCATGATAGTTTCTTTGTTGATAACATCAAGTACTTCTTTTACGCTTGTGTTTTATTTTGTATGGTGTTTTAACTTTTATTAAGGGTTTTAAAGAGGAGCAATTTTCAGTGGTCTCGGGGCACCACCATGGGGTACCCAATGTGAAGACCCGTGCAATAATCTCATTTTTAGTAAAATTGTGCTTTGATTTACTTTAGTTATTTAATTGATGCACGGATTGACGTGTTGTTATGTATGGGACGCTCGATAGATAGTTAAACTTTGAGTTTCGGTGTTGAAATGATGTTTGGAAGTGTTGGTAGCGATCGGGGTTTGATTCGATGAACGTTGACAATAATTTTCAAATTTGTCCATGATGTACCTGTATCATAGTTTCTCAGTATCGGTACACCCTGCAAAAATCCTAAATTTTCAGCACGCGATTCAGACACTATAAATACACCCCTTGTGTTATTTTCTCACTCCAAGACCTCGAAACAAACCCTAAACTCGCCTCTCTCCCTCAAATCCTTGGTTTTGCACATCAAACACCTCAAAATCTTCAAGATCTATTGGTTGTTCATCCTAATCTCATCCGGAATCAAGGTTATTGCACTCAAAGAGGTAAGAACTCCACCATTTTCGAATTTCTCTCTCTCTCCTCTCAATCACTTGTTGAACCACACTTTTCCCTCTTGATCTTGGGGAATCTTGGACCTAGGTCTCATATTGTAGCTTGGGAGGAGCTAGATCTTGGTGGTTTCAAGCTTGTGTACTTAGGGTTTTGCTCAAAACCTATTTCGGTAGGGATTTCTTACTCTTGTTATACGTTTATATGATGTTTGTGTACCTAGATCGTGCTTTGTTTCGTGCTTGAGGTTGGATTTTGTGTTTCTGTCGAATTTGGAAATTCTACTCGTAATCTGGGTTTCAGCCCAACTTCAAACGGCTATAACTTCCTCATCCGATTCCGTTTCAAGCAAACTTTATATTGATTTCAAGGTCTTGAAGTCAGCTTTTCAATGCCACCGGAATCACCTTAAAATTTTGAGTACACAGAAAGTTATGATCATTTGAGTAGAGGTCTGTCTCTCTGCCAACATCTGCGGGCTTCTTCTAAGATTACTCTCGTTCCGTCGTTATGACTCCCACTATAAATTGAACATGTCTAGGTCACTCTCGAGCATGATTGCTCATGTCCTAATGACTCGTTGTTCGCTCTTGTCTCTTGGCACTCATTAGAGCATAATATTAGCGTCGTTGGGTAGGGAATGCACCATGAGGTTGATAGGAGTACTGTGGGCAATAAGGGGTAATATTGTGGGTAGACATAAGCTTGTCTAGTGATTCGATGAGTTGTATTGTGATTCGTATCCTCTCAACCCGTAGAATCCTTTAGATTCCTTTGGCATACGTTTTACAGAGTCCAAGTGTAGAAACTAGAAGACCGGGCATCGTAGAGTCTAGTCGTGGGTTGATACATGGTATGTGAAGGTACGGGGGTGTACTTAGAGGTACAGTGAAGATGTGTGTATTCGCTTATATGCATTACGGTAGATTGTTGGTTTCGTAATATCATGTGATTGATTAAATGGCTCTGGACTTGATTGAATGGCTTGATATTAGTGAAATGGAAACATGGAATATATGTGAATAACAAACGGACACAATGAGAATTTGTGATATGTTGTTAATGAGAACTTGACACGAACGCATGGACACTGTTGATTCCGCCGTGGACATTTGGCGAGGTTAAAAGAGGAGTAACACTACAATGCATATAAATGGGTATCACTTATATGTGATAAGTCCCGGAGCGTATAAATGTGTATCACTTACATGTGATAAGTCCCGGAGCATATAAATGGGTATCACTTATATGTGATAAGTCCCAGAGCATATAAATGGGTGTCACTTATTATGTGATATGCCCCGGAGCACGTGCGATACATGCGAAAACCTTGATTGATGAGATATGAGATCTTGAGAAAAGAAAGAAAGATTGGTTTTTACCAAAGTGATTTGTTTAAAGGGAAAAATGATTTTTCTATTAACAATCCTCCGGCTATTCTTGAGCGAATCAACGGACTCCAGCTATTCAAGCTCGAATCTAAGGAGCTTGAACATTATAGGTCACGTATTTCTACACATTACACCTATTTGGAAACAAAAGAGATTTTGATGACTGATGATAATGAGAAATGGGAGTTGGTGATGAAATGAGAAATGTAAAAGAGTGTGAAATTGTATGAGATGTGATGAAACAGTACTAGAGCCGTTGTTGATTTACTTGGAATGATGTAGGAATATTGATGGTCTTTGTTTGTCGTATGAGTAGATAGAACCTTCATGTAGGATGTCTAGAATCCCTGATCATCGTGTGCTTGCTGTTGTTGACAGTCTTGTGTACTTGGGCTTATCTATCATTACTCACTCTAGAAGCATAACTCATTGTATTTTCATATAACTTGAGTATAGATTTCTCTACTGGGCACGTGGTTTGCTACTTTGCTCAACCCTTCATTATTTCAGGTACAACACAGGGGGCATATGCATGGAGTGTTTTGGAGAGCATGCTGACATCACTGTCTAAAGATATTTTCTGAAGTACTTGTCTTTCTTCGTAAATCAAACTGCATTGTACTATTTTCTTTATTTTGGAATACTGTATTAGTTTGACAGATTTGTGAGATTCGAAAACTATATTGTAATTTGGGGTATCGTATGTACTATTGTGAGGATTTGTATTTAAAATGGTATTGTTATTTATGTTGAAAATCGAGGGCATGACACCCGACACCCCTCAACACCACACATTTTTGTGGGGTCCATACACTTACCAGTGGACTCTACGAAAATGTGTGGTGTTTAAGGGTGTTGGACCACCAAATAAAGTTTCTCCAAGGAGTGGGGTGGGTTTCATGTGGGAAAATAATCTAGTGTGGTCATCAAATTGTAATGTAATGGGTGGTGCATTAAGTTTTAACTTTGACGGAGGGAAGGGTCGGGTTTCAAGTGGAAAAATAATCTAGTATGGTGTCATCATCAAATTGGAATGGTGTCATTTATTAATTTGGAAAAAAAATCAGTATCGTAATAGTAAATTTTTTCCCCCTCCGTGGTGTTGCCCAACCCCACTATTCACTGTGGCGTCGCCACTGTTTGCCGCCTCATAAAAAAGTGCATCAATGCCACCACTGAAACCTGAGAAACCAGCCTCTGTTGCTGCCTCAGAGCGACATAGACGCCTTACATTGTAGACCGCACCAACGCCGCCTTCAAAATCCGGGGAAAATTCCCCTTTTGTTGTCCCAGAAAAACACCATGTGCCTGCTGCCGCCATTTCCTACCAAATCTAAAACCAAAACCTAAAACTAAAACTAAACCATAACTCCTATAGCATCCCAAAGACAGGCGGCGACGTGATCTCCTTATAAGCGTGGAAAGGGCATAGGTGTAATAAGCTTGTGTTTGTTAGAAAAGTAAGTTAGGTGTTAGTAGGGTCATTATAAAGGAGGTGAGTTTGGGGGAGGTCAGTATGTGTAATGTTGAGAATATTCTTTCCTTCTTTCTCTGTGCATATCTATCTGTACCTTCTTCTCTCTATCTCTGGGTAATTCATCACCACGCCTTCTGTAATAGGCTTTGCCATTAATAATACCCAACAATTGTTTGAGTTCCATTACATTTCTCATCTCATTTCCATTTCTCTTTGTGAGTTTATCATCTTTACACTTAGGCAATGTTTGGTTTGATGGAATGGGAAGTGGAATGGAATGGTTATCACTATGGAATGTCTACTCCAATGCTTGGTTCATTAAGAATTGATGGAATAACCATTCCACGTGGAATTATTGTTCATCCAAATAAAGGAATAGATATTCCATTTGAATAGTGAAGAATTATATTCCATTCCACCATCCCTATTTGGTTTGTTAATCCCAATCTCAAAATTACAAATTTCACTCACATAATTACTAATTCCACTCCAAATTTTGCTATTGCCACTCCTAAAATTACTATTGCCACTCCAAATTCCATTTCATTGAGATGTGATTCTAGCATACCAAACAAAGGAACTGGAATGTGAATTCCATTCTTGCTCAATTCCTAGCCACAACCAAACATGGGAATGGGAATGATTATTCCAGTCTCAGTTCCATTCAAATTTACATTCCATTCCACCCAATCCAATGACCCCTTAAACCCAACTTCAATAATTTTCAACATCTAAATCAATCCCAACTGCATTTTAGATATGTCAGTAATTTTCTTGAAAATATTCTTTTGTTCATCACGCTGGATAAAGTCGGCTCGAGCGCATTTGTTTTATGTCAAAAAACTTGACAATAACAACAAAACCATGACTACCAACACAATGGTTCTGAGTGGTTTCGTTCTTTTATTCAAAACGGATAGCCAGATTGTATTTTATGCTTTGGAAAGCTTAAGAGAGGCATTTTGTCGAATAGTTTGTGTGCACGAATGCCAGCGAAAAGATACTTAATAAAGGACGTTAGTATGGTAAAATGTACACAGGGGAGAGTGCTGTTAAGAGCAGTACCTGATAAAACAGATGCACTTGCTTTTCTTTATTGTCTGGTTTCAATGGTATCTGTCCAAATACTCGGCAATTGAAAAGGGAAAAGAATTATGAGTCGAAATCTTTTTCTTCACATCCAAAGCCCACGTTATTGTGGGTTGTGGTTGGGAAGAACGTGGGCTTGGGATGTGAAGTTCACACAGCAAAACCAGAAGCCGCTAATCAAAGCCATCTCCAGTCTTGACCCAAATTTGGGTAAAAACTCATTTTGGGGTCAGGCCCACTCCAATGGCAAAATGAGCTTTTACCCAAATGGAGTACATTAATTTTGAAGTATTCAATGGCAATAATGTAAACAAGAGAGGGGAACAAATTTGATTTGGGGGAGTGAGAGAGAGAGAGAGACTGCTGTGAAGGAAAATAAGAAGAAGATGCATCTCGAAACTTCACCTTTCTTCCTGGACGATGCATAGAGACACGCATACATACATATACACACGCATCTCCTCTCGTCAGCCCCCCTCCCACAGGCATAGCCTGGTGATTTAACGACCAAAGTACCCTAGCTAATCTTGAACCCTACCTTCGACGGTTCTCACAGTGAAGCTCAAAAAGATGAAAACCAAAAATACAGACTCCGTTGTGGACGTGAGATCAGTTGTGGAAGCTATTTCCGACATTGGTGATGCTCCTCTTTTACCAGGTCGAAAGCCTCTGTATGCGTTGCGGCGAAACGTACGCACACTCTCTCTCTCTCTCAAAAGAGCCGTTGAAGGGTTTGGGTAATTCCACATTTGAGCATCGAAATGAACAAAAAGTTAAAAACCAAAATGGCTATACAGAAAGTCTACTGGAACAGATTTCTGTGCACAGATTGTGCACAGATTTTTTTGTGGGGCCCACTACGGGTCCCACACAAGTGATCCGAGCCGTTCATTATGTTCAAAACATTTTTTCAAGTGTCCCTGTGAAAAATCAGCTCAATACGACACCTATAAGTGCCTGATCTAATCGTCTAACTTTTCATTCTTTAAAAACCCGAATGAAAAGTTAGATGATTAGATCAAGCATTTATAGGTGTCAGATTGAGCTGATTTTTCGCGAGGGCACTTGAAAAAATGTTTTAAACATAATGAACGGCTCGGATCACTTGTGTGGGACCCGTAATGGGTCCCACAAAAAAATATGTGCACAATCTGTACTAGTAGTCGGAAAAGAAAAAAAAATCTTTTTTCTTTTCCTTCTTTTTTCTTTTCTTTTCCTTTCCTTTTTTTTTTCCCTTATCTTAAGTTCAAAACGGAGCCTAAGGGCTTGGGTAAGAGATTAAAGAGCGGTTTTTGTGATTTTTCTGCTTTGTTTGGAATTTGAGAAAAGCGTGGAAAAGTGAGAAAAATAGGGGAAAATGAGATGAAAATAAGAGAGAAATTTTATTATTCACAATTGTATATACTTCTGTTTTTTTTCCTATTTCTCTTCAAACCAAACAATGTGGGGGAAAATTTTCTAATTTTTCCTTTATTTCTCTTACTTTCCACAAGTTACATACAAAGCACAAATTTTGAAGGGGAAAGGTTTGGGTCTTGGAGATGGTCTATCAATCCTGATAACTTGCTTTAACTTGTAGCATTTGAACAGTGTCGGTATGTCGTTTTGGATTTGGCTCTCATCCATTTTTTTTCCATCCAGTATGGGCATTTTGTGGACCCTTCCAGGGTCGACGATTAGAACCGTGCACTTTTTAGAGCTTACCAAAAATATCAATCACATTCGAAAATCAAGTTAATCGGACAACGTTTCAATACGAATTTAAAATGCATTCTTATTTTAAAAAAGACTACAACTCATTTCACTAACATCCCCTGAGGTTTCTAACAAATGCAGAAACAATACATTGAGGTTTCTGAAATATCACTAATCTCCCCTGCTTTTCTGACAAGGTTGGGATTCCCCTTATGTTATTTTTTTGTCAAACGATGTTAAATTGAGCATTGAAAGGACAAAATTACCCTCTAATAATCCTTTCCAACTCTTTGTATCCTATATATGTTATAGTATATCTCTTTATCCAAACAACCAAACAAATTTAATTTTAACCTGATGATAAAAAAAGAAGAAGAAGAAGAAGAGAGTATAACTTCATCATCCCAAGTTCCCAACCAACACAGTACTCACCTTGCTTACTCCCTGTTGAGTCCCAAGACCACACCATCACTACCATCAACTCACTTTTTCATGTGCTTTTCAATTTATCCTCCAATCCTCCCCAACCAAACCAAACCAAACGTGTTGTCCCAATAAGTTTTATCAGAAAAAATTAATTATTTTTTCCAAACGCAGACAATTGTTGTCAGTGTACACCCAACAAAAATTAATGGTGAAAGCGGTTGCTACTGAGTTTACCCAGAACTCAAGCTCACATCATCCCACACACACACACACACACACACACACACATATGCTCTCTCTCTCTCTCTCTCTCTCTCTCTCTCTCTCTCTCTATATATATATATATATATAGTGCCCTTTCGTTGCGGACCTAAGTTGCGGACCACCCCATTTCTCTCTTTCTCTATTGAATTTTGATGATCCGAGCCATTCAATGTGTTCAGAATGTGATTTTAAGGGTACCCGTGAGAAATTGAAAAAAAAAATAACCGGGAAGGACTTGATTTGAGCAGGAGCCCAAGTGGCTGAGTAAGAGAAGGGATACGTCTATGATTTGTAGCTTCACTGATTGCGGCAATGGCATTCCAAGTTGGGGTGAACCTGTCGGGCGGTGTTTGGCAAGACAGTTCAGAGTCTTCAGACAGCCACGTAGCCGGGAAAGCTGTACTTGCTGATACCAACCCCTAAGCGTACTACAACATAACGGTTGCAAACACGGTTGGATTCCTTTTGTCTCTAAAGTACAATCTTACTACTCATTTACACTTTGCCAGAGCCGCAAAGGGCTTATCGATGGACTCGAGCTTCGATCGCATGGTGGACAATCATTTTACTTGGTCAGACTTACATGTCTTCTGTCAATGGCATATATGACACCGAGGAAGGGCTATCGCGTGTGGATTCTTACGGAAGCCTTTATTTATGTGTTCATATTCTGTGGATCACCGTGATGACAATTTTATTGTTGAGCAGGATTCCCAAGGTCGGCGCAGGTAGTACTATATCCCAAATGCTCAGCCGCTTGTTCGTGCCCCTGTCAATTCCTTTGCGTTTCATTCTTGCGAACGTACTCTCCAGGCGGGATACTTAACGCGTTAGCTACAGCACACGGATTTACAAACAATGTATGCAGGAGTATTTGATACGCCTTCAATTGAGTGCACTAGTTCCAAATATGTTTGTTAAAAATCGATCTCCATAAGTAAAACAAGGAGATTTTAAGAAGACATCACTATTCAACATGTTGCGCTCAACTTTAAAGGAGAATGTTACACATTAAAAGCAATGGTCCATATACCTGGAAAAATGTTTCTGAATTCTACGGAGGACACTGAATTATTACCTTTGAAAAAATAGCTGATTTTATTTTTTGGGTAGTTAAAAAAAAAAAAACTGAATTGATCGTTCAATAACTTTAAATCTATCTAAATAATTGGTTTCATCTTCAGGTCTATAATACTTACACACCAGCTGTCTTGAGATTTTCGGGGCTCGGAGAATTTTTAAAGTTTGGGCCCTTTGCGAGTATAAGAGCATCCGCAATGTAATAATTAAAATTGGATAACCAAAAGTTGCCACATCATCTTTTGGTTATTCATTTAAGACATTGCTAAGGTTAGCAATGTAGAGGTCCATAATGTAATAATCAAAATTGGATAAGCAAAACTTGCCACATCACCTTTTTAAACTACAAAATTCTAAAAACTAAAATTTTTGACAATAATTTGAATACTCTTTATGAAAACAAAATACTGTAGCAGTTTTTTTAAAGAAAATATTTTAGTGAAAAAAAATTGAAAATAGTTTTTTTTTTCAAAAAGAAAACAGTTTTAAAAAAACAGTTTTTGTGTTAAAACACTTTTATTTAATGATGAGTGTACTTGATTGAAAAAATATGGGGATCATTAGATTTGATTATTGGCAAAAAGATTGCTAGTTTTAATTATTCAAAACCCAAAATTTGATGAGTTGCTAAGAGGTTGCTAAGTTTGGTTATTACAATGTAAGCACTTTTTTAACAAACATTGCTAACTTTAACAATATTTTGGTTTTGATTATTACATTGTGGATGCTCTAATACGGAGTGGTAAATAGTACTAACTCAATCTAGAAACTAAATAAAATCCCCTAAAGCAGTGATTATCATAAAAAGTTAAAAATACACATAAACGTATCCTCTTACTTACCCAAAAAAGAAAAACCGTATCCTCTTTTTGGATTTATAGTAGCAAAAGTAGAATACATTAGCATAACCAATCTTTCACGCGATCTTCTTTCCAGTAGATGACAAATGTAACCCTTGTTTATTTTATTTTTTTGCCACAAGTTATACATCAGCGGGGGAAGGGGATTTAGTAATTATGTTAATCGACGAAGGATTTGCCTTTCAAAAATAATCCACAAAGAATTCAAAGATTGTCCATAACCCTGAAATCACAAACACTCACGACGGAGCTCGAACCTTGATCTCCCTTATGGGAGGACTAGGAAATACCATTGGGCTACAAGCCCTTTGGCAATGACATGTAACCCACTCAACCGTTCTTGTGATATACCAAGCAAATATAAGTTTTGATCAACTTCAATTTTAAAAAGCTCCTTAATTTTAAGATCAGGGCCCCTGATCAAGCCCTGTTGAGTTGAGTTTTTTATTGGTTGAAATGATGTAGATCCTACTATAAAGTGATGTCACGCTTATCAAAAAGTGTATTGCAAGAGTAAAACCTACACCATTTTAACCAATAAAAGAGAAGATAATGTTCACCCTCTTTTTAAGGAAAGTGAACAAAATTGCACTTAGCCCTGTTCATCTTGCCTCAAGGACTATTGTGCATCTCAAGTAACAGACGTCTCGCAATTCAACCATTGATGCCCAGAAACAAAGTTGGGCAACGATCATAACTAATAATTGTTCGAAAACACATAATGCATACACACTCTTGAACCAACTAAAATCTAAACCATAGATTCTCTAAACAATGATACACAACAGAAGTCATTGATCGGGCACCCACGATCCGACCTGCATCTTGATTTTAAACGTAAGCTTACACTCAAAAAACATCAATACCACTCAAATTCTAGGCTTCCAATCACCACTATATATGATACTGCAAAAGACAAATCTCTGGAAATTGATGTTTAAATTTAGCTGATAGTAATGATAGAAGAACAAAACCACTGCACTTCATTTAGAAATTAATTTTCCACGCTATTGTAATTTGTTTCACAGATTCTTAGGTTTGATATCCTTGTTTATCCCTATACTCCTGAACTTTTACGTTACCTGAAGCACAATTTCACCCACTGATACAAGTCTTGCCAAATATGCACCATTTCTTCCCATTTTCCCTTTCCGGGAAATGATAATGCCAAAATTGTTTTTGTTTGTGACAAAGCTACAGTGCACAAAAATCTTGTACCATGTGCAATGTACAAGACTTTTATGCACTAGAATTTTGGCAAAAACAAACAGTTTTGGCATTAGCAACACCCTTTCCTGTTAGCCAAATCGATTCACTTGATGATATGATTGACAAAATGCCATGGTGGTGTAAACCCTAATCAGCTAATTGAAGAACACCAACATAGCTAGGAAAAGCAAATCTAGCTAAGAAAAGAAGAGCACTGTTCCAAGCAAATCTAGCTATTCACAACAATTGATACATTTCTATTTCCACGTATCAACATGATTCCACCCTCTTTATTCCTAAACATGAATTGTTGGTGCCCATGCCAAGAAGGGAGGATGATGGGTACATGTTGGTGCCCATGCCAAGCCTCGCCAATCTTGCCAATCCGGATGCTTGCCCTGTACAATTCAACTCTTCATTGAGAGAGAGAGAGAGAGAGAGAGAGAGAGATGAATTGTGTAGTACCCCTCCATTTGCCAAAGCAATAGCCATAATGGCATCAGACTCCATGACCCATGACAGAGGGTTCCACATAAAACCCAAGAACTTGAGAAGCTTGCTCTCCTGTTAGGAATTTCATCAAACAAATCAGCATCAAAAAAGTATAGTGCTCAAGATTTCAATTAGAAATAAAGAAGTCTAACACGCGAAGGAGTTAAAAAGTTGTGCCTTTTTCTCCTCAAGCTTGTTAAAGCCAAAGATTTGCAGTCTCTTCTCTCCTTTCTCTGTGGACAAACCTTCCCTCGTACATTGTAGCTGCTTGAAGACTTCCTCGATTAGAATGTTCTCCTAAACACCACCAATACATAACAAATTCAATCAACAAAAAAAGATAGGTATAAAAACTCGTCTAGAATGTATCTTTGCTATTGTAAGTAGATTGGTATTGGGGCTTGAATGGGAGATCCAAGCCATATCATTTACATAAATTGGAAAATTATAGGATTTCCAGAAAGAGCAAAAGTTCTATGGAATCGGCCCTGCAAGGCCTAAGGCGCACAAAAACTCTCAAAATTCTCATATATGTGTAGAAAAAAACTGCCTAAAATTTCAAGTAATCAACTATTTTTTCATTGCGCGAGTAAAGTCAACTTTCAGTTCGTCCCAGATTGGGTTAAGTATTGGCACATCTTTCTGCCTGTATAAAGATGAGATTTGGTTGGTCAATTTTAGCATGCATGCATTTTTCTAGAATCCATTTTGTACGTAGTAGGACTACTGCTTTCGCATTGATTTATGCCTTGCTATAGCCTAAATGGTGCAACCAAGCCAACCCTATTCTGTGATGAAAAGAAACAAGGAACTAATTTACATATCAACTAAAAGAACATATTACCATCTTCTTCAAAACAACCTCACAAAAGAGAGAACTACTTAGAATGAAGAATGCACTTCACTATAAGCCCATGTTCAATAAAATCAAGAGTCCAAGCAAACCTAAATGTTGACAAAACCAATATTACACGACAAATATGCAGTGATGCCTCTTCTAGTCTAGGAATCCTATAGGATCATGAATATGAAATCCTGTAGTTCCATGACATACTTGGGGTTTGCTCGGGAAAAAATCTTCCATAAGAAACATGGTATGATATGTTTTATGCCAAGTCAGGGAGCCATCAGAATTTGGAATACACTGATTATTTCTTCATGACCAGAAAACAAACATGGGAGACCTTGTGGACTGCATCAAAACTCCAATTTGAAAACCAATTTGCCCACCTAAGCAGCTGTGCTTTTGCCTTTTGGAAGATGCTTCTGCTACTATATAAAGCATGACAGCAACTAGCAAGTAGCAATCATGTTGAAACTAACCTCGTAAGTGTTTGAGAGTAAAAAAAACGGGCACACTATGCTTGAGGTAAGCTGGACACCATCACTTCACAATAGCTCCACCAATGCCAGTCTTTACAGCAATGATTCCTTACAGCATGAACTTAGAACATGCTCTGAAACTGTATTCGAATTTGAAAACAAATACTCAGCACACCATGAAAGAAGCCTGCAAAATGTAACAGTACATGATTTCATTTCCGTTTAACATAATACCCCTCTTCAGTTTTCCCAAACCTAAGATGAATCAGACACCATTAGCATACTTTCCACATGCAAAGTTTCCGGGTAAAACGGTAAAAGAAATTGAACAAAAATTCACTCTTAACTATTAATTCACCTTTTGAAAATCACGTGGCAAGACTTTAGCCAAAAAAGATTTATAACAATCTTTAAATTGCAAATTTCACCATGTGTAAATTTTGATTGGACACCATTGGATGCCCTCATAACTTCCAGATGTGGAAACTATAGAATATAACTCAAGAACTGTTAACTTCTTTATTTATTGTCCTTATTAGCTGAAAGAAGGTACTCAGCCAGTTGCCACAAGCAAACAAGAAAAATAATAAATACATAGTGCTGATAATCATGCTCGCTTGGGTGCCAAACAAGTTGATGATCGTTTAGTCACGGTGCAAATTCCCCCATCCACGAGGGAATTTGTCCTTGCTCACTGCCTGAAACTTGCTAGTATTTTTTACTAGCCCTTTTGCCTAACCTTGGTGTAGCTTTTCGTTTAGTTTAATTTAGATTCTGGTGATGTATCAAACTCTGACCCCTATGAGCTCTGTCTCCTTCGTTGCTTAATAGTTTAATATTCCGTTGCACCAAAAAAGAAAAAGAAAATACATGTTCAACGAGATGATGGGCCAACCTAGGACATAAGCAGAATGCACATCACACAAGTCTAAAGAAAATCTCAACTATTACCATAGAACCGCTAGAAACCTCCAGGTTCATGTAAACATCACTATTGATAACAGTCTGATTTGTTGAAACTCTCCTCCGCTTGCTGCGACCATTGGGAGCAACCCTAGAGGTCCTTTCTTCAGCAATCATTTCTATGAGGATAGAGAGGTAATTAAATAAAAGCCATTCCAACTAGCAAAACAGAAAGGAAAAGTATCTCAATTAGGAACTTGTAACAAAAGTTCATCGCAGAAAAGTCAGTTCAAAGATTAGGAAACGGAGAGAGAGAGAATCATATCATGCCTCGTATCTTAAAACACCACTGCCAAAGTAACCAGATGGACACATATCCACGATTGCAACCGCGCCAACAACATAGAGAATGCAGACAGCTCAAGGACTCGTCTAAACAACTGACAATATTTTTCCGAAAATGTCCTAAAATCACCAAAATCATGCAAGGACACCAATATTACTAACTTAGGGGAAAAAAATTAAGGCAGACTCCTCCATATCTAGGCTTACCTCTCCTACTAGTATGTTCAGGAAATGAAGAGTGAAGTTTCCTCCAGCTGTGTCTACAGCAAGCTGACCTTTTGCCAGAAAACAAGGGGCAGTAAAACAAATTCTTCAAATATGCATTTCAGAAAACGTGCATGTCCCTGACTTGACTAGTGACGGAAAATACAAAAACGAGGTAAAGGCAAACAAAAGCAACATATATAACAACTATGCATAGTAACTCTCGTATATTGTACGCTGAGGGGTCGAGGAGATATAATCTCAGTATAATGGTATATCTTATCTATTGAAGTAGGAAAAAGTACTCCCCTTGATTCAAAACTGTGGACTTCTTCAACATTCAATGATACCTTGAAGAAAGAAAGGACCATCGGATGTGGTTTGACATGCTTAGACAACATTTTCAAACTAGAACTGTATAGTGAGTAAATTAAATCTGTAGCAAAGTTCATCTTTCTAAACCCGTTTTGGACACTTATTAGAAACTAAAGATCAAATTCAGATTCCATTGTTTCAATAAAACTTCATCCAATTCAAGTGCCTTTCAAATAGACAATGTATGACATCCTCGCCCCTGGCATAATTTGGAAAAAATTGCAGTACGGCATGTCGACACATAACTGGTGTTTTAAAGCCATGCAAGTGTAGTCCAAAGTGAACAATACTGCAAAATGCTGGTCTAGGCCTTGCAAAAATAATAATAGAGGTTGCAACATTGGGAATACAGGATTGGTTTGGCAGGGAGATGTGAGACGGGTTACATATTGTCAAACAAGAGAACAAAGAGACGCAGTCATAAGTGGCTGCATACCATTCATCAAAGTATAGAGAGAGTTAGCCAAATAGCGCTAAGCCTAGTTGGTCACCCTTGTACATTCTCTACTGAGAGGTCAAGGGGTCAAATCTTGCCGAAGGCAAGAACTAATTCTCCTATACAGGAGTGCTTCCTAATTTATTTCTGCCCCCTATGGGGATATTGTTGGATTCTAATATACTGGGCCTGATTTAGTGGTTGCGGACCTCACATGATTGATGGAGTATGTCGTTATTGCATGTAAGTCCTACTGCTTAGCATCAAAAAGAGAGAGCACAACATAACTAAAAAAATACAGCCCTAATAAAGGAAAGCAAATGACTATGTCACCCTCATGAATATAAAAACGAGATGAATGCAAGTAAATATCCAAAATTTCCTGTCACCATTGATAGTCGTAAAGTAAGAATCAAAAAATGCAAAATGGCAGGACTTACCAAAAAAATCAACCAGCTACAAAGTTGAGGAGACAAATGTTTGAGATAGAATCTAAGAGATTAAACGAAGAAAACTATAACTAAGACATGGTAATATTGTGAGAAACTCATTCTCCATCAGAAAGATTTCCTATTTTATCTACCAAAAGCAAGATTATGGGGAGAATAACTTGGATTATAGAAGGGCATAGAGAGAGAAATTTTGTTTTCAGTGATATAAGAGGGAAAAAAAAGGTTTTGGCCTTCACTAACAATTCAGACAACTGCTCAAGATCAGGACGAGTTGTAGAAGTAGAAACTAGAAAGAATAACCTCTCCAAAGCCAGATTGACAGGCTAATTTAGGAGGATAAACACCTTAAACACCACGCTATGCCAGCAGGAAGGGATAAATCCTACCCTGCTTTTGTTTACCAATTTAGACAGCAAAATCATTATAAATAAGTTGCCTACGTGTTACCTATTTATTGCTCCATGTGCACATTATGCAGATGAATTCATCAAATCAGCTATAATGCCACTGCATTTCATCAGAAGGATCATCATTTGCGGGGAAATGTCAACGCCATCGGCGGTGGAACTAGTACTTTGACTGCTCTCGTTTTTCTTAGCCTCCACTCGACAATATTTCTGGTTGATGGCATTGTCAGCTTTGGTAATACTGTCAATTGACCCATTCATCATCAGGCGAATTCTTTAGGGCGGACTTTAATTTTGGAATCACATTGGGAGATTCTTCCTCATCCAGCTTGCTTGCTTCACCTGATCCATCTTTACATTCGTGTTGCAAAATAAAGCTTTATTATATGCCGCCTGAGCACTGGAGACTTTCTTGAACAAGATTTCCAAAACACACGTGTTCCCAACTCATTGAGTTTCCCGAAACGAGCAAATTTCGCTTTCATTTCGGCAACCTAAGATAGTGGTGATTGACGAGGGAATTTCATCACCACCATTGTTGGTTCAGTCGGACCCACCATTTTCTCATCGCCTTGAACTTCCAAAGCTGTCTGGTTGGTTGCTTTCTTTTCTCCAGTCAATGGCTTTGTCTGATTCACTATTGTTGCCTTCTTGATCCCTCGTTGAACCCTCAATGGAGCTGTAAACAAGAGCAAGGATATAAGATAGAGAAGGAAAAGGCTTACATGCGTACTTATAATTGACAATCAGCAATTTACGTTAGTATATTGCACAACATACGAAAAGGTGCAGGAAAGTAGTGCTCAAGAAAGGACTCAACAACTATTGGTCATTGAACTTCAACAAATATTGGTTGCAAGAATCCCAAGCTATATGCTTTATGATTTATGTGTTATCTACGGACCCAGGGGCTCTGCTGCCCGCATGGGCGCAGTAGCCCCTACCCAGCCTCCAAACGGCGCCGTTTGCCTTGAAAAAAAAAATCATCACCACCAATTTGCAATCCTATGGAGCAGAAACGTGATTATGAGAGCCTTAGAGACAAAATTTGATTATGTCTCTTTAGAATAATATGATTAGAATAATAAGATCTTCACACCCGTTCAAACGGATTAAAAATTGGAGCACTTAATTTTTTAACTATATTTTTTAATATATAAACGGTATCAAAAAATTAAGTGCTCCAATTTTTAATCCGTTTGAACGGGTGTGAAGATTTTGTTATTCTGATCATATTATTCTAAAGAGACATAATCAAATTTTGTCTCTAAGGCTCTCATAATCACGTTTTTGCTCCATAGGATTGCAAATTGGTGGTGATGATCTTTTTTTTCAAGGCAAACAGCGCCGTTTGGAGGCTGGGTAGGGGCTACTGCGCCCATGCGGGCAGCAGAGCCCCCGGGTCCGTTATCTACAACCTGACTCTTTCTTTTCAGATTCCCAAACTATGGTCATTTGAGTTTCCAAATCATCTTGCATCTAGGGACGAACACATGAACATGACATCTCCAATGGAGCTCGCACCACATTTGTGGAAGCAAGCAATAGATTTAAACTGTCAAAGCTGGTGATATTGAGCACATCTATAAACCACATACAAACCGCATCCACATAAGGCACCATTTACCGATTGGGTACCATGCATGGAAGATACCTACTACAAGCTATCTTACGTGGACTCGGGTGAGCATAGGGTGCAGGTGCAAGTCCATGTGAGACTAGAAATATTGCTTTTCTAGTCAATTTGACATTAATTTTTATGTAAAAATGATAACAAGTAGAGAATTCCAAGTGTCAAAATAGATACGGGTTTCGGACACATAGACATGGGTACTTCAGCCAAAATGAAAGATCCATGTAAATCATTACTTCTTGTGCATCTCAGGTGCTGAGAGAGAGTATTTTATGACAAAGTTAAAAAACTTCTGCAATTCTCAATCTGTTTGAATGCAGTTGGATTGATCTCAAAGCAGGTTTCGTATGTTATCGACATTGACAATTAGGAATGCAACTAAAATGAATGCAAAAAGGTTGGTTACTTATTTCTATAAAAAGAATTGGTTTAATCACTTAGCCGTTACAAATAATGCAAGGGCAAAAACTAAATAGCAAACCACCAAAATAAGGAAATCAACATGAATGCTTGGAGATCACATGGAACAGTAGTACAATACAAACCTTGACATTTGATTGTCAGTGCTGCTACCTCCCTTCGGCTCCCACTGCCATATCAAGCTTTGTTTGATTTCCTTAGTAATACAAAGACGCGATCCCAGGTTTGTGACACTTGAATTATTTCTCCTCATTTGAACGTTATATCTATCTCTTGTCAACCAGTGGGATGCAATGTCTAACGGAAACCCGTTCCAAGAGAGTGCAAGAATCTCATATGGAGATCATCCAGGATGCTGGGGGAAGGAACACTGTTATTTAATGAGGATCCCCGTGAGAAGAAAATTCACCTGCTAACTGATCTGGTTACCATTATATTCGGTGATGATGTGACTCATCCTCAACCTGGGAGGATTTGAGCCCCTCAATAGCTGCAATAAGTTGTCAGGATCTTTTGTCAGACATTTATGGTTTGTATTTATAAAACTTCTTTAAACACGCGTTTCCTCTTTTATGACAAAGGAGGGTGTCAAGTATAAGGAAATGATATCATTATGTGCAAAATGAGCAAAAAAATCAGCTTTTGTTTCTCGTTCCCTCTCTCCCACTCTCTGTCTCCTCCCTATAAGTTTTTTTATTTTTTGCCAAGTTTGTTTTAAGTAGAATCTCAGTTGGAACAGTAGGCAGAAGTTAATCATGCCGTTTCTAAGACCCTCAAGGACAGTTGCAATTTTTAAGTAAGAAGGCATGTCACTAGAAGCCCACGTTCAAAACCATCAAGAGTAAGAATGACAATCAAAGAGTCATAGAAGATCAATAAATGACACAGTATCTGGTTATGAATCTTCTAGCCCCACATAGATAGATCATGACCCCAAGTATGACCATGTTAGAACTAAAAAATGCGAAGTGTTTGAGATGAAATACCGGCTAGAACATGCTCTGAACCGTTAGGTGACGGCATGACTTGACAAATACTAGCCACACGAAGACAGAAGCTTGCAATAGAGTAAAAATTGAGACATAAGAAAATTGATGAAAATATCAGAAAAATGATGAAAATCTCCGAAAATTGATGAAAGTCATAAGCACAGTTCAAAGCCACTACATCCCCACTCTCATGAGATCATTCAAGTGAAAAGAAAATACAATAGGCTTTATGAAAAGAACAAAAGGTTTGAGATAAATGGATGTATTGTCGAGGCATGAGATTTTGAATGCAGTGGGTAGTGCAGTGCAAGCTGCTATAGTGTGGGTGGAAGGGGTTTGAAGAAAACCATAGGACACATAAGAAGAAATAGACAGAAACGAGCAGAAGAAGAGAAAGAGGTGACTTCTATAGGAAGGCAGGGCAAAAAATATGTTAGTTACTTACCATGGCTGAGGCTAGTGAAGATGGGAACGATGGCAGTTTGGCTGTGGAGAGCTGATCATTGGCAGTGGTTGTAAAGACCCGTTAATTCGTAAATTGATTTAAAGGTTTTAAAAGAAATAAAAGGATGAGATTGGTTTGGAAAATTGAGGTGTGGGGATGAATGTGTTAAAATGTTTTATTTGGGGAGTAAATGTGTGAAGTGTGTGTAGTGTATGCATATATGTGTGTGTGTATGAGACTAGGGAATAAAAATCCCTCATTTCCTCACTCTCACTCCCCGTTCTCTCCCTCTCTCCCGACTCTCTCTCTCTCGGCCCTCTCTCACTATTTCTCTCAAAACCACCCAAAACCCATACAAAGCTACCCTCAAATCTTTCACTCCTTCGCGTATTGTGGCCCGTATAACGTCGGTTCAAGCTCGGTAGAGGTGCATTTCATTTGAACTCAAGGATTGGAGCTAGGGCTTGAGAAATCTTTCAAATTCGTTCTTGGATCTTGAGGTAGGAGGTTCTAACTATCAATACATGTTTATGGCTTGTATCTAGTAGCTTGATTCTTGTTTTGGATCGTGGTTGTTGTTGTTGTTGTTGTTGGGGCTGAAAAACCCATCATAATCTGTCAAAAATCTGCTCGAACAACCATTGTTATCGATACCTTAGCCATTGTTATCGATACCATTGTGTCCAAAACCCAGAAAACCACTTGTTATCGATACCTTAGCCACTTGTTATCGATACCTTTATGTTCCAAAACCCAGAAAATCACTTGTTATCGATACCATTTGCCATTGTTATCGATACCCTTGCGTCTGGAACCATTTTGACCAAAAGGTATCGATACCTTTGTGTTAGGTATCGATACCTATGGCTTATCTTCAACTTTCACTGTTTTCATTTTTTCACCGTTTTGGGTTCCAATCACTTCCAACCCATTCAAACACCTCCCAAATGATCCCTAACTTGATTACTTGTATTCAAAGACCTCGTTGAACATTCCCATGATTCTAAAACTCGTTTGGTCAAGATCTACGAAAATCGCTTCACGTATCAAAGTTGGGTTTGAATGGTACAACCATGACAGTTAAAGAAATTTTGAAACTTTACGGACACAACGAGATCATTTCAGGACTCATCGACGGGTGAGTGCCTGGCAGAGGACATCGGGGTCCTTTAATTGGCCCGGCAGGAGCTATATGCTCGTATTTGATATTTCAGGACCTCCCCATGGGTAAGGTGCCTGGCAGAGGACATCGGGATCCTTTAATTGGCCCGGCAGGAGCTTCGGCTCATGACACTTGAACGAGACACGTTTTGGCAATTGGTGAATTTCAGAAATCGTTTATTAAAGCATGTGACGAGTTTGGAAAAGAAGTATAAAATTTAATCGCTCTTGTCGATCTCTCTTTGACTCTTGACATAGTTGCTTACCTTGTTTCTTTCCCTACATTTCATATGCATATATTGCTAGATTAGAACTTTCTACTGAGCTAGTGTAGCTTAGACTTTCCTTCGTTTCAGGTGCTAACTCTGGACAGTAGTGCATGGTTGGGTTGCTTGGACGTGGACACAATTTTGAAAGCTAACTTGAGGAGTTACCGAGTCATCTTTATAATTTTATGTTGAAAGATGTATTAGTAACTCTTATTTGTAAATCATTTGACCATGAAAGGTTGTAAGTTCTAAACTTTCTTTTGACACTCAGTAATTACGGTAATTCGGGCCTCGAAGCCAAAATTGTAATATTTTGGAAATCCTTGGATGTTTGGAATGAGATGATGGAAATGGACAATGTTATATTATTTTGGGAATCGTATGGAATATTGTGAGGTTTATTTATGAAAACTCTTTATATCTACGTTGAAAATCGAGGTCGTGACAGTGGTGTGTTCAATTTTCCGGGAAAGGAAGACCAAAGTAGAGTGAAAAATGCGAAAAAAAGAATAAGGAGGGAAGCAGAGGTGGGAGGAACAGGTGGTACACGGAATACAGATAATGACATCAAATGTAGAAGAATGGATTCGTCGATGATGACAGAAGAAGCTACCGAGGAAAAAAAAGAGAGAGAACGGTTTTAAAATGCACCATTTTCTGTTACTTACGGCAAAAACAATTTGAGTGGCCATTTCTCAATTAGGCCAGACAAAAACTGGTCAATGGATTTTGTGGTTGAATGCACAATGTGAACAAAAAAACCCAACAAATGGTTACAATAGCCGTCATAAGGGCAACTATCCATAATCGGTTGTTACGGAATCGCAAGGGCTTATATTGCATAGACAGGAGCCGTGAAACAACGCAAACATAAATTAGACTTTCTGGCATGTCATTCCAAGAAATGCAGGAATTGGTTTCGCTAACACAAAAGGAATTTATGGTTTTATTCATCTATAGTCCAATAGAGGAAAACTTTATTGAAATGTAAATTACTAAGATATAAAAGCAAAACACTGGTGACATAAATGTCACACATCACATACCAATCGAAAGAACTTAAACCAATCGCAGACTATTTCAATGTACATTATGCAACCAAGATACAATGTTTGAAAATACTCGTACAAGTTGTATTCCGATGAAAGCATAAGATTCTTACTATATCAGGACTCTCGTCTTGCATTAGACTTATCTGTGTGTTTAGTCCGTAAATTTGATTTAAAAACTATATTGGGCCGTCTTATCTCTCTCATGTTTATATACGATAAATACCTATATACATGCTCCTTTTGGTGACCCTAACTTTGGATCTTCTACATACCCTCACTCTCGCTCCCGATTCCATTCCCATTCCCATTCCCATTCCCGCTTCATGCAACTTAGGTGCTGTAAAAGGCTGGGATTTTGCATTAGGATTTTCTACATTCTAAAACTACTTTCTTGCAAAAACTCTCCCTAGGCCTCATAAGAAAGTCAAGAAGTTGAACTGACAAGTTTTGAAGCACCAATCTACAAGCAACAAGTTAGAGAGTCAATTTCCAACAATAAAATTGCCATAAAGGCAAAAAGAAGTGATATTTTCTTTTATATGTTTCGCTACTTTTCCAATGATATATTATAGATTTGTAATTATTAGCACTGATCTTTGTTCTATTGACTATTATGGACTTTCAACAAAGGTTAAAATTCTAAAAGTTCCAAGTTTTGAACACAAGACAACAATTCAACTTTTAGTAAGAAAATATGTAACTTTACATCGAAAACGACATGTGAAATAATCAATTGTGGAAAGAAGATTGTAAAAACTGTATTCATGAGGACTTAAAGTTCAAACACATAGATTTACATATCGGCCTACGTGTGAATAACTACACTGATGCTCACATTCATCGAATTAAATATTGCTAGGGGGTAGTTGATGCAATAGAATATAGGGTCGTTTGTGTCTTTTAGTGTCCTTGGTGTTAGTAGAGTCCTCGGGTCTATAAATAGGGGTGTTGGTCTCTTATATTGGTAGCTTTTGATTATTAAGAACACGAAAATATTGCTTGAGACTTAGTTTCTCTCTCTACCCTTGGGGGTTCATCCCCTTGAATGGGATTTGCTCCTCTTTTTTTAATCTTTAATTCTCTGTTGATATTTGATTGCATCAGTAACACTGCATGTATGTGGGGTCTTGTCAACTTGTCCCAAAAAAATACATGTGTGGTTGTCGCTGCTGAATAGCATGCTCTGTGTTGTTGGGTCCATTTTCAAGAGTTTTGCTACAACCACACACACTACACACCTCTAATGTGTGTGGGGGCCCACATGTGATGTGAGAGAGTTTGTGAGTTTCTGAGTGGTTTTAGAATTATTGCCATTTACAAACACCTTGAGACAACTGGTCCGTTTTCAAATACCTTAATCCCGACTTGCATTTGGTCCCGGTTGCATTCTGCTACTCCAATGCGTATTTGGCATTGCTTTATGTAATAGGCAGTTGCATCACCACGTGCAAGTCAGGATTACACATGGGGAAAGGTGTTGAATAGCTTGTTAAACGTACTTCGGTCCATTTGTTAACAGCTTAAGCTCTTGGAACAATTTTTACCATACAAAACGCAACACATATTTTGCTCATGTTACTCCTAAAAACCGCGTCTTGAAGTGTATGCAAGCCTGACTCCAGCGATACTCATTAAAAGGTGCAAGGCACATTGAAACCACACCAATATACAACTTTTGGTGGAAAAGTAAACTTGTGCAGTGTCAAAAGTTTTTTTTATCAATTGCCTCTAGATAGATTTCTCGAGATGAAAGACAATACAAAATGATTCTAGATAAATCATAGTAGATGATCGTTTGTTCGAGTTATATCTGTTTAAAGAAGGTTGAAATTCAACCACTTTCACGAGATGCACGTTTTACTAACAAAATCCATAATACTAAAGTCATATCTTATTATTGATGACACATGACATTATTAATTTTTGAAAAGATATGTAAAGTCCCGTCTTAGCAATTTAAAAAGAGTACGAGTTGTTCGATAGATTACATCACAATTAAAGCTTCCCAAAACCCACCATTATCCTTCTCTTACCAGACTAAACGTGACAATATCAAGAAAACACGTGTAAGGTTTTGTGAAACCAAAAACCAAATTAAACCTTGTCAAAGTAGGTTAACCATGGTGTTCTAAAAGAAGCCTAGGCTGCCGATTAATTTGTGCCTAGGTGCTCGGCGGTACCCTGTCGCCACGCCTAGGGGCCTAGGACTTTTGTCTAGGCGTCCAGCCGATTAATCGGCCGATAGGTGGGATTAATCGGCTGGTTAAGATTACGTGACTAGCTGGGGCTGGGCAGACGATTAGGCAGGTAGACGATGTGATTTTAAAAAATTAAGGATTATCGTGTCGTGGTAATATATTATAAGGGGCTTTGGTGTAGTTTTACTATGATATAAATTCATTTCTGGTCTTTCCAATTCTCTTGCATGATCGAAAATTTCAAAAGCCCTAAAAATCAAAATTCACATTAGACTAGCTATTTGGTACTATAAGTTTCATTTGGTTGAACTTTGGATGTTGAACTTCGCATTAGTACTTAGTTTCCATGTTATTAATATTTTGTTCTACTTATGTTGTTGTATTTCCTCTCAAACTTGGGGAGGAGGTAGGAGAATATCTAAAAATAAATAAATAATGGAAAATCTACCTAATGTCTAAGGCCATAGGCGCCGATAATCGGCCTAGACGCTAGGTGGTGCCCGACCGCCCAACTAGTGCCTAGCGACTTTTAGAACCTTGGTTAACCAAATTAAAATTAAGCTTCATTCAATTCAATTGGGATTGGCTAAATGAGTACCTTTATTTGTATTTTTGCACTGCACAGTCAACTATACGTTCAAGAAAAATAGCTACTGAATCCCATGAGTGTTTTAAAAGGCTCTATGTTCACCTAGGGGCAAGGCAAGGCACATGCCTCATTAAAGTGACGCACAAGTCCTAGAAAATAATTACATTTCTAATATAGGGAAAAAATTGAACATAAGTAAATGCTTCTTCAATTTCAAATACCATAAATTATAGCATTCCCAATCAAAATACAAACAAAATCGTAACATCCATAAAAATCTAATGCATAACATTTAGTTCAAATGCAATGTAATATGGATAATGGCACTCAAATATCTAGTCATAGTCACCTAATCTTCAACACCAATTACTTCATCATCTTCTTTGTCATTTGATTCATAACCCTCCACATTGGCTAAGTTTTCTTCAAGACTTAAACAGTTTGGCTACTGTGTTCCATTTGGTTCATCAAGGACTAACGATTAGAGCCTTTTTAGTTTGAAGAAGTTTAACCAGTGCATTGTCACATGTTTTAAACCTCAACAATCAATGGTTGCGATGAAATATGAAGAAATTTGAGTGAAGATCTAAGGGAATTTGTGAGGTTCTAGCTTCATGCGCCACACACTCGCCGTGAGCTGTGTGCCTCATGGGCCTTAACGTTGCTTCATGTGCATGCGCCTCACCTCAGGGTGCCGATGCCTTTTTAATGTGCTTCGCCTCACTTAGCACCTAGGCACACGAGGCAACACTTTTTAAACCAATATTACAGGGTAGTACTATCGTTTATCTCATGAAAGCAACATTTGTCTTGATTAGTTAGGTTGAAACGACTAACATAGGAGAGAACATAATTCTTCCCATTACAAGACATATACGTAACTACAACACATGTATACATTCCATACATAGTCACTGCCAACATCTTCAATTTTCAATGGTGATTGTTATTGAGTCGATAGTAGACAATCATAGTCGATCACCTCAAACACATGGGAATTAGTACCATAGTTATATTTGCAACATACTTGAGCCCGCTACTTTATCCAATGTAGTGGAGAGAGAAAAAATTGTAGCCACTCAGCAACCTTGTTTCGTCCAGAAGTCTCCCACTGATCTTAGTTGCCACTATGCAAACGAGTATCAAGTTGTTCCATCACCATGACACCTCCAACGTATTGCCTCAATCATGCATTGTCAACCCCACCTCCAACATAATGGATTCACCATATGTATCACTTTTTTGGTATACTTGAACCACTTACGCCCATTTTCTAGCACAGTTGATCCCCTCTGGTTGCAACCTTCTAGTATTTGCCGCCAGTCGATTTAGCGTTATCTGCAGCAATCCTTTGCCCAAATATCTCTTGAGACCATCTCTTTACATCAGTGCTCTGAATCCCCTATGTTGATATAACTTGTATCACTTAAACTTCCACTCCGAATAATCATTCATGGATTCCAAGTGGATATGATTTTTCTCCTCGAATCTCGCCAATATAATCCCTAACTCCTAACTATTCTAAGGCAAATTTTGAATTCAAATCATTTCCATGTGTGAGATTCTTAAGGCTAATTAGTACAATTCGGATTCAAATCATTTCCACGTGTGAGATTCTTAAGGCTATTTACTAATATTCGGTGCAAAACAATTTGGCTTTACAACATAGAACAAGCATCAAAAGCATAAATGATGCTATAAAAGCAATTAATACCCTTCATTCCGTCACCCAGCATTGAAGTTATTCCCACCTCAAGGAGGAAAGAAAAACATCGATATTTATGCATGCTCCTAAAAAGCTAATGCCACATGTTGTCTTTCGACAAGAAAACCAGTTGTACCAAGTGTAGCAATAGGAAAACCCATAGTAGCATGAAGCGGGGGCGGGAGCGAAAGCAGGAATGGGTGTAGGGAAGCGGAGGCACCCAGAAACTCCTAAGGTTTTGAGCGCCTATGGAGCGTATACAGATTATATAAAAATATGTATATAACATATCTTTAAATACTTAACCATTAAAGGAAAAGTGATACTGAAAATTTTCCTAACCTTAAAGTGTAATTATTGGAAGTTATATATTCTCAATTTGCAAAACTTCTTGACTAGTATGATTCTCATATTCTCATTTCCATAATGGCATAACTCCCTTAAAAGTAAGAGAATAACTGTCTTAGTGACCCCAATAAGCTTCCATCTTAGTTAGGAGTAAGCTCTTGTCTTGAGGGGAGCAAGCTCCCGTCATGCTCCCATCTTGGGAGCACCGATTCAAGTTCCCGTCTAGGGAGCGTACCCATTTTAGAAGGATCCTGCTACTAAGAGAAAACCTATGCACATGGTATGATATTGAGTATTTGTAAAACTTCCTCTAATTCAGACACGAGACATTGCACCTCCAATTCTGACAATTATTGTTAGATATTTACATACATGGACACAAAAGTTTTAAGTACATTCGATACTCATATTTAGAAATACACTAAAAAAAAGTTCTCATCAACATCTATGTCCCTAGTGCACATAGCATCAGCATGGACGTGACACGACACTGACTTTTTAACAAGCAAGTTTCGAAAACTTGTCTGAAAAAATATGTTCATATATTGTAGGATATTATGAAAAAAAAAAGAAAATAAGACTCTACAATGTTCGCACTTATTGTGTCACAGCATTCAATGAGGTGTTCCGACAAAAACCGTTTTACAGTTCACATGAATCTTTGTCATCGCTCAACCATCAACGAAATAAGACATTCTTAAGCTTCAATTGGGCCTACCATTTCATTTGACACCTTCGAAGTGTCCCATGGGTGTCCATAGGGTCCTAGAGGGCGTATAAACAAAAAAAAAGATGTTTGAGATAAACTAGTACACCTCTGATTTCAGTGTACAACATGGGTCCTTGGTGGCTGAAAATTGACGGACACCACACATGACCTCCATGTAAAGGTGTGCTTCATAGATTGACACAAATACACAATACATATATAATACGATATAAATATTGCGAGACATAGATATTCCAAAGTTATGTTGTAAATAAGTACTTTTATTATTTTGTTACGGATAGAAAATCAAAACCAAAAGCTGAAGTGCATTTACCACATTCCATGAAAAAAAAATAATAAAAAAATAAAATCGTAAGTATTAAGCAAAAACCATTTCTAACATCAACAACTATCTGATCTCTTTTCCTTTATTTCCCTTCACTCCAATCCTTAACTTCTTCTTCTTCTTTTTCTAAGCATAGCTATTGGTACAAAGAGTTGTTCCTTGAAGTGCCCTTTTCCTCCTCATCTCTCCTTTCTCCTTGTTTTCTCTCCATCGGAGAGAGAGAGAGAGGGGAACCTCCACTAGGAGTCTAGGACATCTCTTCACTCTACAGAACAATACACAGGCTTAAATTTGCAAAGGATGTATTGTTCATAGTTTGACCTCAATTAAAGCCTCTTAAAATTTACGGTCCCAAAAGCTTCCTATCGTATTAATTTTTAGTATCCCAGCCATAATTGAAAAACGAATAAAATTGGGTGGAAAAACTGGATACTTATCGGTGAATCCAATAGCATCCGATAAGCCTAATTACGTTCACAACGCTCCAGTCCCCAAACAAGGGCAATCTAACCCGTCCTGAGGCTTCAGACATATTAAACAAGATATGATGATTGTTCTCCAAGCATTTCTCAAAATGGATACAAACACATATTTAGTTCAATGAGCATACATATTAATCCAATGGGAAATGGGAAGTATGGAGTATTAGGAGGGACATCAGCTATGCTAACGAAATCTATAGGAAACATGGAATTACCTGAGACAACCAGATCCGGGGTTCAGACGATGTAGATGGTCTGGAGCAAGGGCGGGTAAAACTGAATTTTGAGTTTAATCCATATTATTGCCATAGATTTGGTGTCGAGTAAGTTTCAATTTGATCAATGCATACATATATATAAAGACACAGAGAGATACCAACACAAGAAGATAGCAATATACAAAATAGCATTCATTGACATCTTATTATGGGCACTGACAATTCAAACAAACTCGCGATATTCTCGAACGAACATAGTATTACATGGACAAGTGGATAACAGTGACATTTAAGGATTGTTGAAATTATATGTGATCACTCAATCGTCATGCATGAACTTTCCAAAATGGACATCATTAGTTTGATGGTATTGATGTTACTAAACAAACCCATAGACGAAAAATGAGAAAACCAAATTCAATTTCCATGGCATATCTTACATAGGAGGGCTCTCTTTTTTCCCGTGTCTCGTACAATACAGGACTAACAAAATTGGGTAGTGAACTACGATCAAACCACACTTAGAGTATGCATATACACACACAGATACACGCACGTGCTCAATCCAAACCAATCAGATCAAATGATTTTAAGCACATATCGATTACAGCCAGCCACTGGAGTGGGAGAATAAAGAAGTTAAGTTTAAGGTGCAAGAAGACGCAAACCTTTGGTAAATCACTGAAGCAATAGTCGAAAACACGATGGTATTCGTTTTCGCTATCGTCGTCTTCTTCTTCGTCTCCGTCGCCAGTGTTATCTGATGAAATAATCACCATGGAGTTACAAACAAAACCCTAATCGGAGCCGTTGGAGGCTTTGCCCGTATACTTGTGGGCTATATATAGGAATCACATGATAGACATGACCTGTTCACACCTGGATTATTTAAAATAAAAATGTTTATCTCGGGATGTTTAATTTTTTAATTAACTTTGAAAAGAAATTAAAATATGTTAAGATAAACATAGAGTGGATATCGTTGTTATGCAATTATGCATTAACTAGAAGAAGAAAGAAATCTGGAAAGCATCATTGTTTCTTTTCTTTTCTTGTTTTGATTTTACGTAAATAAGGAAAAGAGATAATGATAAAAAAAAAAATTTGTATTAGAGAAGTTTTAATTTTTTGATTTTATTTAAAAAGAATTTAGAAACATAAGAGGGAAAGAAATAATGATAAAAACTGTTTTTATGGGAGACGTTTTAATTCTCTTATTAATTTAAAAAGAATTTTAGAAATGTATGAAGATATACGCAGAGATGTATGGAATACATGACTTTTTTTTTTTGAAAGGCAACAAAAAAAATTCATTAATCTTTGAAAATGTTACAAAGATTAATAGAAAAACGGAATGATGACATCAAACTCTTAACCCGGGACTCAATCGATCTACAATGCTAAGAGTAATCATATGTCCATCCTAGATCTAAACCCCAAGTTTTGTAAGAAACCAGACATGGAAAACCCATTGGGACGAAGCCCCTCTTTGAACCCAAATTCGGAGGATGGCCAAGTACATTAACTTGCATTGGATTTTCTTTTTTTAAGAAGTGTGAAGTTTATTAAAACATAATAGGAAATAAAGTATAGAAGCAACCTAAATTAGACGAGGAGGAGGATAATAACCTTTTTCCCAATTTTTCTTAGATTTTTTTAAATTATCAAAATCTAGGATGGTCAACTACATTTACTTTCATTGGATTTTTTTTTTAAAAAGTGTGAAGTTTATTAAAGCTGAACATGAAATAAAGTAAGAATCAACCTAAATTAGGTGAGGAGGAGGATAATAACTTTTTTCCCGAATTTTCTTAGATTTTTTTTTTATTATCGAAATCTTGGAACAATCAAGGAATGAAAGAATTGCTACTTTTCTACTTCACAAATTAAGATTTCCGAACAAGGAAATGATAAGGTATGACCAGAAATGGAATGAATTAAGAACTTTAATTTTCTACTTATTTTGCTTAGATTATATTAGTTTCATTAATTCTCTCAAGCTAGAGATCCAACAACGAGCCAAAAATATAATAAATTTTGTGTTTTGATCCCTTTCTTTCCGTAGGAGACACACAGCCTAAAATTAAAATTCATTCCTTCATCTGTGTAGGAGACGAAAAAAGAATTAGCATTTCGTTTTATTCGTACCTCTAATCTTAGGGCTCATTTGGATGAGGTCTTGTGAAGGGGTATTAGGTTATCCCCTTATAATACTTGGGGCCCTCCTTAATCCATGGTTTCGGAACCAAAACACGGGGGTCTTCCTTTATCCCCCTCTTCTATAATAACCCCCAACCTAGGGTTTGAGGTGTTATTAGCTAATACCCCCACAATAATACCCCTCCTCCTCCATTTCAACTACAAAATAACTTTACAATGCTAAGAGTTTTTTTTTTTTAGAGATAATGATAAAAACTTTTTTTACGGGAGATGTTTTAATTCTCTTATTAATTTAAAAAGAATTTTAGAAATGTATGAAGATATACGCAGAGATGTGCGAAATGCATGACCTTTTTTTTTTTTTTTTGAAAGGCAAAAAAAATACATTAATCTCTGAAAATGTTACAAAGATTAATAGGAACACGGAATGATGACATCAAACTCCTAACCCGAGACTCAATCGATCTACAATGCTAAGAGTAATCATATACCCATCCAAATCCTAAACCCCAAGTTTTGCAAGAAACCAGACATGGAAAATCCATTGGGACGAAGCCGCTCTTCGGACCCAAATTCGGAGGATGGTCAAGTACATTAACTTGCATTGGAATTTTTTTTTTTTTAAAGTGTGAAGTTTATTAAAACATAATGGAAAATAAAGTATAGAAGCAACCTAAATTAGACAAGGAGGAGAATAATAACATTTTTCCCAATTTTTCTTAGATTTTTCTAAATTATCAAAATCTAGGATGGTCAACTACATTAACTTTCATTGGATTTTTAAAAAAACAGTGTGAAATTTATTAAAGCAGAACATGAAATAAAGTAAGAATCAACCTAAATTAGGTGAGGAGGAGGATAATAACCTTTTTCCCGAATTTTCTTAGATTTTTTTTTTATTATCGAAATCTCAAAACAATCAAGGAATCAAGCTAGAAATCCAACAATGAGCCAAAAATATAATAATTTTTTTGTGTTTTGATCCCTTTCTTTCTGTAGGAGACACACAGTCTAAAATCGAAATTCATTCCTTCATTTGCGTAGGAGACGAAAAAAGAATTAGCATTTCATTTCATTCGTACCTCTAATCTTATGTTATCCCTTCAAGCAATATAGGTGTATAACGACTTTTTTACCTATTTTTTTTAATGACTGCAATCTCGAAATTTGTACTTTTTAATTATGTTTTGTTTCCTCAAATAAAAAACTACAATGCATTGTAACTTTTGAGAAGACCTGCTCTCCTTCAATCGAACCTGGGGGAGATGAGATGCTAGCCCCAGCGTGCTTGCCTCCGTGCTATGCCCCAAAATGACGTCATTTTGGGACGGTTATGGATACACCATTTTAGGCCATAAGGGTCCTGTTTGGTGGAATGAGAGTGGCTGTAGACTGTAGTGCACTCGCGACAGTGTAGTGCGACTGATTTGGTCGTCCATCTCAGTATGGATGGCTCAGATTTAATTCAAGCTCTTACAAATTCTAGTCATCCATTGTTCGGATGAAAATCAGAGCTGTCCATTGCCGAAATGGATGACCAGATTGCCTGCATTGCACGTGTCGTGCGGGGGTGCACTACAACACCCCCAGGTCCCTGTTTGGTGCACACCTAATTGTTAAGTTCTAGATTTTTGGGAGAAAAAGCCATAAAACATCTCTCCCTAATCCCTCATTTCTCGCGCCAAAACCATTCATCCTCCTCCCTCATGGACTCCTGTTGCATAACCTTCAACGGAACTGTTACATAACCTTCAATGGAAGACTCCCCCCTCCTTTGCTATGATATATACTGGGAAACCTATTATTCACAATCTTAAAAAATATTTCTCACCTCTAAATTATCGTTCAACTATTAAACATTAATCACTCATTCTATTTTACAATCGATTTTTCACAATATTCATGACTGAAAATACACTTTCAACTGTCGCGGTGGGCAAGTAAACTAAAAGATATTAGTAATTTAGTAATTTAATTTTTGTCATATTGTGGATTGCGAGGAAAACAAAAAGAGGTAGAATAAAAATGAAAAAATAAAGAAAAGAGATAAAACGAAAATGAAAAAATAAAGAAAAGAGGTAGATCAAAAATGGAAAAATATAGAAAAAAAACAAGGGATGGAGGGTCCTAGCTAGGAATCGAATTCAGGCCCGTAGAACTTTTCACAATCTGTGCTGACCACTACATCATGCTAATGGTGTGTACTAGGGTAAGAGACTTTTTTGTATTTATATCTAACTTTTTTTTACTATTTTTTTTAAAAAAGGCGGGGGGCACATAACCTCACATGCCCCAACATGGGTCCGACCCTAAATGGAAGTGTTAAATTTGTGGAATTCCAAACCAAACCGAATCTTATGTCTCAATCAATTGAGGTCGGCTACATGGATCATTTTTCTCCATTGAGCTCTATCAAAGACTACTTGTTCACGTAAACCTATTAGGCTTATATCTTTGCGCACAACAACCTCTAAATCTCCATTCAATGGTAGTATTAAATATTAGTGTTTTTTAATCTCAAATATCCTTTGATATCATACTCATTTGGCTTCAAATTTGTCCATCGAGGTTGGAGAATTACTTGATAGCAAAACTTTTTGTTGAAACCTTACCGCATTAGAGATGCTTTTAGACCCCTTTTTTTTGTTTTTTTGTTTTTCTTTTGTAAGTTTAGAGGGGTTTTTTTCTCTCTCCCCTTTTTGAGTCTCCCAATTTATCCTCTTCTTGAAGAAGTGCTGCTTAGATGGATGTATCAGAAATTTGGACCCAAATCTTGTTGATGACAAATCCTTGGTCTCCGAGATGTGATGGGATAGTGCAAATGATTTGTGAGTCTGAGAAGAGCATCATTTTTTTATTTTATCGGCAACAAATTAATTAAGAAAAACTTAACAAGTTACATTAAGTTGGGAGAGAGGGTCAACCAAAGGTTGGATGAAAAAAAAAAAAAAAAAACTCTTAGTGGGTCAAAGCCCAAAAACACTCATGGGCGAAGTCCGAAACATGTAAAGAGCAAAAGCCCAAACACAACAAGGTCTAAGTCCAATCCAAGAGACCCAAAATCTAACCCCAAACTTGAAACATCAACCGCCTGCCAGCAAGCACGTCGACCACCACCACCAGCCGATGAAGCTGAATAAAACAACCAGCGGCCCGTGCCGCCGCGAACCTCTCAAATGACTAGACCCCAAAAATGACTGCCGAAAAGCCGCCATTTTGGTCCTCACAAACGGTCTGAGAATCCGACCACCAAGATTTCATAACGCCGTCACATGCTACCATTGTCATCCATCAACACCGATCCGAACATTACCAGACACCACCATCGCCATTCACCTTCATAACAGTAATATCTAGAGACCATGCCGCACCCACCGCAAAAGAGACGAAATCAGCGGGAGACCACCTACCACCAGGACCGCACCTTGCCGGTAGCCAACTAGTTACACTCAAGAGTAAAAACCGGTGGGCAATCGATAAAGCAAGAGAGGTTCGGTACAGAGAGAAGGGGGAGAGTAAATTAAGATCTAAAAAGAGCATCATTGCTTATGTGGAACTTGAGAAGCTGACTCTCCTATTAGGAATTTCATAAAAAACAGTTCAGCATAACAAAAGTATAGTGCTCAAAATTTCAAATCAAACCAAACCGAGCTTTGTGTTCCAATCACTTGGAGTCTGCTCAAAATTTCAATTAAAAATAAAGAAATCTAAGAAAAGTTGTGCCTTTTTCTCCTCAAGCTTGTTAAAGCCAAAGATTTGGAGTCTCTTCTCTCCTTTCTTTGTTGACAAACCTTCCCTCATACATTTTAGCGGCTTGAAGACTTCCTCGATCGGAATGTTCTCCTAAACACCACCAATGCATAACAAATTCAAGATGGATTTGCGACAAAAAAAGATAGATGTAAAACTTGTCTAGAATGTATCTTTAATATTGTAAGTAGATTGGTATTGGGGCTTGAATGGGAAATCCAAGCCATATCATTAATGGAAATTGGAAAATTATAGGATTTCCAACAAGAGCAAGAATAACGACTGCAAACGCAGTTGTGTCTAGAGTCATGGTTGAGAGTTTGTATGTAGACTTAGGGAGCTATTATTGAGAAAATTAATCCAGAATGAAGTGATTGGTGGACGCAAGGGGTGCCTGGACCCTGCAAAACTCCAAATATTCGCATTACTTGTACTAGTTTTTAAGTTGATTTGAAAAAGTTCTATGGAATTGGCCCTGCAAGTCCTTAGGCGCACAAAAACTCTAAAAATTCTCATATATGCGTAAAAAAAAACTACCAAAAATTTCAAGTTATCAACTATTTTTTGGTTGCGCGTGTAAAACCAACTTTCAGTTCGTCCCAGATTGGGTTAAGTATTGGCACTTCTTTCTGCCTGTACAAAGATGAGATTTGGTTGGTCAATTTTAGCCTGCATTTTTCAAGAATCCATTTTGTACGTAGTAGGACTACTACTGCTTTCGCATTGACTTAAGCCTTGCTATAGCCTAAATGGTGCAACCAAGCCAACCCTATTCTGTGATGAAAAGAAACAAGGAACTAGCTTACATATCAACTAAAAGAACATATTACCATCTTCTCCAAAACACCCTCACAAAAAGAGAGAACTACTTAGAATGAAGAATGCACTTCACTCTGAGCCCATGTTCAGTAAAATCAAGAGTCCAAGCAAACCCAAATGTGACAAAACCAATATTACACAAGTATGCAGTGATGCCTCTTCTAATCTAGGAATCCTATAGGATCATGAATATGAAATCCTGTAGTTCCATGACATACTTGGGGTTTGCTCGGGAAAAAATCTTCCATAAGAAACATGGTATGATATGTTTTATGCCAAGTCAGGGAGCCATCAGAATTTGGAATACACTGATTATTTCTTCATGACCAGAAAACAAACATGGGAGACCTTGTGGACTGCATCAAAACTCCAATTTGAAAACCAATTTGCCCACCTAAGCAGCTGTGCTTTTGCCTTTTGGAAGATGCTTCTGCTATTATATAAAGCACGACAGCAACTGGCAAGTAGCAATCATGTTGAAACTAACCTCGTAAGTGTTTTGAGAATAAAAAAAACGGGCACACTATGCTTGAGGTAAGCTGGACACCATCACTTCACAATAGCTCCACCAATGCCAGTCTTTACAGCAATGATTCCTTACAGCATGAACTTAGAACATGCTCTGAAACTGTATTCGAATTTGAAAACAAATCTCAGCACACCGTGAAAGAAGCCTGCAAGAGATAACAGTACATGATTTCCTTTCCGTTTAACATAATACCCTCTTCAGTTTTCCCAAACCTAAGAGAATCATACACCATTAGCATACTTTCCACATGCAAAGTTTCCGGTAAAACCGTAAAAGAAATTGAACAAAAATTTGCTCTTAACTATATATTAATCACCTTTTGAAAATCACGCAGCAAGACTTTAGCAAAAAAAGATTTATAACAATCTTTAAATTGCAAATTTCTACCATGTGTAAATTTTGATTGGACACCATTGGATGCCCTCGTAACTCCAAGATGTGGAAACTATAGAATATAACTCAAGAACTGTTAACTTCTTTGTTTATTGTTCTTATTAGCTGAAAGAAGGTACTCAGACAGTTGCCACAAGCAAACAAGAAAAATAATACATACATAGTGCTGATAATCTTGCTCGCTTGGGTGCCAAACAATTTGATGATCTTATAGTCACAGTGCAATTTCCCCCATCCATGAGGGAATTTGTCCTTGCTGACTGCCTGAACCTTGCTAGTATTCTTGACTAGCCCTAGGACCTTGGTGCAGCTTTTCGTTTAGTTTAATTTAGATTCTGGTGACGTATCAAACTCTGATCCCTATGATCTCTGTCTCCTTCGTTGCTTAATAGTACGATATTCCGTTGCACCAAAAAAAGAAAAAGAAAATACATGTTCAACAAGATGATGGGCCAACCTAGGACATAAGCAGAATGCACATCATGCAAGTCTAAAGAAAATCTCAACTATTGCCATAGAACCGCTAGAAACGTCCAGGTTCATGTAAACATCACTATTGATAACAGTCTGATTTGTTGAAACTCTCCTCCGCTTGCTGCAACAATTGGGAGCAACCGTAGAGGTCCTTTCTTCTGCAATCATTTCCCAAATCAGTAACAATATGAGGAAAGAGAGGTAATTAAATAAAAGCCATTCGAATTTCTAACTACCAAAACAGAAAGAAAAAAGTATCTCAATTAGAAGCTTGTAACAGAAGTTCATCGCAGAAAAGTCAGTTCAAAGATTAGGAAACGGAGAGAGAGAGAGAAAGAGAATCAGATCATGCCTCGTATCTTAAAACACCACTGCCAAAGTAACCAGCCGGACACATCTGTGATTGCAACCGCGCCAACAACGGAGAGAATGCAGACAGCTCAAGGACTTGTCTAAACAACTGACAATATTTCCGAAAACGTCCTAAAATCACCAAAATCACGCAAGGACACCAATATTACTAACTTAGGGGAAAAAAATTAAGGCAGACTCCTCCATAACTAGGCTTACCTCTCCAACTAGTATGTTCAGGACATGAAGAGTGAAGTTTCCTCCAGCTGTGTCTACAGCAAGCTGACCTTCGCCAGAAAACAAGGGGCAGTAAAATAAATTCTTCAAATATGCATTGCAGAAAACGTGCATGTCCCTGACTTGACTAGTGACGGAAAATACAAAAACGAGGTAAAGGCAAACAAAAGCGACATATATAACAACTATGCATAGTAACTCTCATACGATGTATGCTGAGGGTCGAGGAGATATATTCTCAGTATAACGGTAAGTCATATCTATTGAAGTAGGAAAAAGCACTCCCCCTGTTTCAAAACTGTGGACTTCTTCAACATTCAATGATACCTTGAAGAAAGAAAGGACCATCGGATGTGGTTTGGCATGCTTAGACAGCGTTTTAAAACTAGAACTGTATAGTGAGTAAATTAAATCTGTAGCAAAGTTCATCTTTCTAAGGCTGCCAACCCGTTTTTGACACTTATTAGAAAATACAGATCAAATTCAGATTCCATTGTATCAATAAAACTTCATCCGATTCAAGTGACTTTCAAGTTTGGACCCATAATGTGAAAAAGTAAAGAGCTACAAACTAGATTTACGAGCTTACATCTGTCCACACACAATGTATGACATCCTCGCCCCTGGCATAATTTGGGAAAAATTGCAGTACGGCATATCGACACATAACTGGTGTTTTAAAGCCATGCAAGTGTAGTCCAAAGTGAACAATACTGCAAAATGTTGGTCTAGGCCTTACAAAAATAATAATAGAGGTTACAACATTGGGAATACAGGATTGGTTTGGCAGGGAGATGTGAGATGAGTTACATATTGTCAAACAAGAGAACAAAGAGACACAGTCATAAGTGGCTGCATACCATTCATCAAAGTACACTCTCTACTGAGAGGTCAAGGGGTCAAATCTTGCCGAAGGCAAAAACTAATTCTCCTATATAGGAGTGCTTCCTAATTTATTTCTGCCCCCTATGGGGATATTGTTGGATTCTAATATACTGGGCCTGATTTAGTGGTTGCGGACCTCACATGATTGATGGAGTATGTCGTTATTGCATGTAAGTCTTACTGCTTAGCCCTAATAAAGGAAAGCAAATGACTAAGTCACCCTCATGAATATAAAAAAGAGATGAATGCAAGTAAATATCCAAAATTTCCTGTCACCATTGAGAGTCGTAAAGTAAGAATCAAAAAATGCAAAATGGCGGGACTTACTAAAAAAATCAACCAGCTACTAAGTTGAGGAGACAAATGTTTGAGATAGAATCTAAGAGATCAAACGACTCATTCTCTATCAGAAAGATTTCCTATTTTATTCACCAAAAGCTAGATTATGGGGAGTATAACTTGGATTATAGAAAGGCATAGAGAGAGAAATTTTGTTTTCAGTGATATAAGAGGAAAAAAAAGGTTTTGGCCTTCACTAACAATTCAGACAACTGCTCAAGATCAGGACGAGTTATAGAAGTAGAAACTAGAAAGAATAACCCCTCTCCAAAGCCAGATTGACAGGCTAATTTAGGAGGATAAACACCTTAAACACCACGCTATGCAAGCAGGAAGGGATGAATCCTACCCCGCTTTTGTTTACCAATTTAGAGAGCAATATCATTATAAATAAGTTACCTATGTGTTACCTATTTATTGCTCCATGTGCACATTATGCAGATGAATTCATCAAATCAGCTACAATGCCACTGCATTTCATCAGAAGGATCATCATTTGCGGGGAAATGTCGACGCCATTGGTGGGGGAACTAGTACTTTGACTGCTCTCATTTTTCTTAGCCTCCACTCAGACAATATTTCTTGTTGATGGCATTGTCTGTTAGAGATTTTCAAAATAAAAGAGTCGTCGTTTTGGTTTTGCAAAATTTCCTTGTTTCCTTAGAATGCTTGTTTTCCTCTTTGTGAGCTTTGTCCCACATTGGATAGTTGAGAGATGTTGGAGTGGTATATATTAGGGAACATTCCTAATGTGAATAACTAATAATCTAGTGTGGTACAGCCCTATGGTGCTTCGCACTAGGACACACCCGCACGCGCGCGCGGCGTGGGCAGTGTGGCGTGGGCTGTGCTGCATTGTGGTGCTTTAGCGGCGCACTTTGCACTTAGCACGTCAGCGCTAGGCGCCTACAAGGCGCCATACCATAGGATCCGATCCAACGGTCGAAATAGATCGGGTGCGTACCTATTCACAATGGGTGCGTAGTGGCCTATAAATAGACCATTACCTGTCAGAATTCGTACAGAAATTCTCCTACATCTCTCTCTAATTTTTTTAGTATTCATTCTGCATTCTGTTTTGCTGCAGAAAACAGAATTCAGTGATTCTCGGTTCTTATATTCACACAGCGGGTATTCTGTCCATTTCGTTAGTGCAAACGAAAACGGAAAGAACTTAGAGTTCGGGCTTCGATTTATCTTGAAGGCAGGTTTGCTGTAACCCTTTGCATACCGTTATTGGTGGGGGCAAATACTGTCTTTAGGAAAGCGACATCGCGACTCGAAGTGTTTTTCAGGTTTTGTGGAGGTTTCGCCAACAGCACAGAATTTGCAGCAAGGTTTTTCCAACATTGTCAGCTTTGGTAATATTGTCAATTGACTCATTCATCATCTGGCGACTTCTTTAGGGTGGACTTTAATTTTGGAATCGCATTGGGAGATTCTTCCTCAACCGGCTTGCTTGCTTCACTTGATCCATCTTTACATTCGTGTTGCAAAATAAAGCTTTATTATATGCCGCCTGAGCACTGGAGACTTTCTTGAACACAACCTGGCACGTTGAAGATTTACAAAACACACGTGTTCCCAACCCATCGAGTTTCCCAAAACAAGCAAATTTTGGTTTCATTTCGGTAACCTAAGGTAGTGGTGAACGATGAGGGAATTTCATCACCACCATTGTTGGTTCAGTCGGACCCACCATTTTCTCATCGCCTTGAACTGCCAAAGCTGTCTGGTTGGTTGCTTTCTTTTCTCCAGTCAATGGCTTTGTCTGATTCACTGCTGTTGCCTTCTTGATCCCTCGTTGAACCCTCAATGGAGCTGCAAACAACAAGAGCAAGGATATAAGATAGAGAAGGAAAAGGCTTACACGCGTACTTATAATTGACAATCAGCAATTTACGTGAGTATATTGCACAACATACGAAAGAGAGCCATTTAAGGTGCAGGAAAGTAGTGATCAAGAAAGGACTCAACAACTATTGGTCATTGAACTTCAACAACTATTGGTTGCAAGAATCCCAAGCTATATGCTTTATGATTTATGTGTTATCTACAACCTGACTCTTTTCAGATTCCCAAACTATGGTCATTTGAGTTTCCAGATCATCTTGCATCTAGGGACGAACACATGAACATGACATCTCCAATGGAGCTTGCACCACATTTGTGGAAGCAAGCAATAGATTTAAACTGTCAAAGCTGGTGATATTAAGCACATCTATAAACCACATACAAACTGCATCCGCATAAGGCACCATTTACCGATTGGGTACCACGCATGCAAGGTTCCTACTACAAGCTATCTTCGTGGACTCGGGTGAGTATCGGGTGTAGGTGCAAGTCCAAGCATTAGACCTTCCTAAACTTAAATCTTAGGATACTTGGATATGTGTTCCCAAATTGGGTATGGATACGGGGACACATCCTGAACACTTGTTTTTAGTATATATTGTGTAATTTTTTCAGATTATGTAATATAAATTATATTTAGAAATGTATTTAAAAAAGAAAGGTTGAGAAAAAATACGTTTTTGCTTTTTCTTGGCTATGTGAGACTAGAAATATTGCTTTTCTAGTTAATTGGACATTAATTTTTCAGTAAATATGATAACAAGTAGAGGATTCCGAGTGTCAAAATAGATACGGGTTTTGGACACATCAACATGGATACTTCAGCCAGAATGAAAGATCCATGTAAATCATTACTTCTTGTGCATCTCATGTGCTGAGAGAGAGTATTTTATGACAATGTTAACAAAATTCTGCAATTCTCAATCTGTTTGAATGCAGTTGGATTGATCTCAAAGCAGGTTTAGTATGTTATAGAAACTGACAATTAGGAATGCAACTAAAATGAATGCAAAAAGGGTGGTTACTGATTTCTATAAAAAGAATTGGTTTAATCACTTAGCCATTAATTAAGTAGTAGTTAAGGCGTCGGTACAGAGTTGCCTCAGCTGTGGAGATATACTAGGCTGAAAAGGATATTACAAATAATGCAAGGGCAAAAACTAAATATCAAACCACCAAAATAAGGAAATCAACATGAATGCTTGGAGATCACACGGAACAGTAGTACAACACAAACCTTGACATTTGATTGTCAGTGCTGCTACCTCCCTTCGGCTCCCCCTACCATATCAAGCTTTGTTTGATTTCCTCAGTAATACAAAGACGCGATCCCAGGTTTGCGACACTTGAATTATTTCTCCTCATTTGAACGTTACATCTATCTCTTGTTAAATAAGACAAACCATGAGAATTAACTTTGGGGGGTTTATTTCCTTTTGTCAACCAGTGGGATGCAATGTCTAACGGAAACCCATTCCAAGAGAGTGCAAGAATTTCTGATGGAGATCATCCAGGAGGCTGGGGGAAGGAACACTATGTTATTTAGTGTGGATCCTTGTGAGAAGAAAATTCACCTTCTAACTGATCTGGGCCATCTGGTTACAATTATATTTGGTGATGATGTGACTCATCCACAACCTGGGAGGATTCGAGCCCCTCAATAACTGCAGTAAGTTGTCTTTTGTCAGTCATTTATGGTTTGTATTTATAAAACTTCTTTAAACATGTGTTTCCTCTTTTATGACAAAGGAGGGAGTCAAATATAAGGAAATGATATCATTAGGTGCAAAATGGGCAAAAAACCCAACATAACATATGAAGCTACCAAGGTAAAAAAAGGAGAGAGAACGGTTTTAAAATGCAACATTTTCTGTTAAGGCAAAAACAATTTGAGTGGCCATTTCTCAGTTAGGCCAGACAAAAATAATTCGAGTGGTCAATGGATTTTGTGGTTCAGTGCACAACGTGAACAAAAAACCCAACATAACATATGGTTACAATAGCCGTCATAAGGGCAACTATCCATAATCGGTCGTTATGGAATCGCAAGGGCTTATATTGCATAGACATGAGATGTGAGACAACACAAACATAAATTAGACTTTCTGACATGTCATTCCACGAAATGCAAGAGAATTGGTTCCGGGGACACAAAAGGAATTTATGGTTTTATTTATCTATAATCCAATAGAGGAAAAATTTATTGAAATGTAAATTATTAAGATATAAAAGCAAAACACTAGTGAAATAAATGTCACATATCAAATACCAATCGAAAGAACTTAAACCAATCGTAGACTATATCAATATACTTTATGCAACCAAGATACAATGTTTGAAAATACTCATATACGTTGTATTCCCAAGAAAGTATAAGATTCTTACTATATCAGGACTCTCGTCTCGCATTAGACTTATCAATGTGTTTAGTCCGTAAATTTGAATAAAAACTATATTGGGCCGTCTTATCTCTCTCATGTTTATATACGATAAATACCTATATACATGGTTCTTTTGGTTACCCTAACTTTGGATCTTCTACATACCCTCACTCCCGCTCCTGCTTCCGTTCCTGTTCCCGCTTCGTACAACTTAGGTGCTGTAAAAGGCTGGGATTTTGCATTAGGATTTTCTACATTCTAAAACTACTTTCTTGCAAAAACTCTCCCTAGGCCTCATCAGAAAGTCAAGAAGTTAAGCTGACAAGTTTTGAAGCACCAATCTACAAGCAACAAGTTAGAGAGGTCAATTTCCAACAATAAAATTGCCAAAAAGGCAAAAAGACGTGATATTTTCTTTATATGTTTCGCTACTTTTCCATTGATATATTATAGATTTGTAATTATTAGCACTGATCTTTGTTCTATTGACTATTATGGACTTTCAATAAAGGTTAAAATTCTAATAGTTCCAAGTTTTAAACACAAGACAACAATTCAACTTTTAGTAAGAAAATATGCAACTTTACATCAAACACGACATGTGAAATAATCAATTGTGGAAAGAAGATTGTAAAAACTGTATTCATGCGGACTTAAAGTTCAAACACATAGATTTACATATCGGCCTACGTGTGAATAACTTTACTAATCCTCACATTCATCGAACTAAATATCACTAGGGGGTAGTTGATGCAATAGAATATAGGGTCGTTTTTGTCTTTTAGTGTCCTTGGTGTTAGTAGAGTCCTCGGGTCTATAAATAGGGGTGTTGGTCTCCTTTATTGGTAGCTTTTGATTATTAAGAACGCGGAAATATTGATTATTGAGACTTAGTTTTTCTTTCTACCCTTGGGGGTTTATCCCCTTGAATGAGATTTGCTCCTCTCTTTTTAATCTTTAATTCTCTGTCGACATTTGATTGCATTAGTAATACACTGCATATATGTGGGGTCTTGTCAACTTGTCCCAAAAAAAAACGTGTGGTTGTCGCTGCTGAATAGCATGCTATGTGCTGTTGGGTCCATTTTCAAGAATTTTGCTACAACTACACAAACTCACTCACATTGTATGTAGGGTCCACACACACTACACACCTTCAATGTGTGTGGGGGCCCACATATGATGTGAGAGAGTTTGTGTTTCTGTGTGGTTTTAGAATTATTGCCATTTTCAAACACCATGAGACCACTGGTCCATTTTCAAATAACTTAATCCCGACTTGCATTTGGTCACAGTTGCATTCTGTTACTCCAATGCGTATTTGGCATTGCTTTATGTAATGGGCAGTTGCATCTCCACGTGCAAGTTGGGATTGCACATGGGGAAAGGTGTTGAATAGCTTGTTAAATGTTCTTCGGTCCATTTGTTAACAGCTTAAGCTCTTGGAACAATTTTACCATACAAAACACAACGCATATTTAGCCCATGTTACTCCTAAAAACCGCATCTTGAAGTGTATGCAAGCCTCACTCCATAAATACTCATTAAAAGGTGCAAGGCACATTGAAACCACACCAATATACAACTTTTGGTGGAATAGTAAAATTGTGCAGTGTCTAAAGATTCTTTTATCAATTGCCACTAGATAGATTTCTCGAGATGAAAGACAATACATAATGATTCTAGATAAATCATAGTAGATGATCATTTGTTCGAGTTATATCTGTTTAAAGAAGGTTGAAATTCAACAACTTGCACGAGCTGCACGTTTTACTAACAAAATCCATAATACTAAAGTCATATCTTATCATTGATGACACATGGCATTATTAATTTTTGAAAAGATATGTAAAGTCCCGTCTTAGCAATTTAAAAAGGGTACGAGTTGTTTGAGAAATTACATCACAATTAAAGCTTCCCAAAACCCACCATTATCCTTCTCTTACCGGACAAAACGTGACAATATCAAGAAAACACGCGTAAGGTTTTGTGAGACCAAAAACAAAATTAAGCCTTGTCAGAGTAGGTTAACTACGGTGTTCTAAAAGCGGCTTAGGTTGCCGATTAATTGGTGCCTAGGCGCTAGGCGTTACCTTGCCGCCACGCCTAGGGGCGTAGGACTTTTGTCTAGGTGTCGAGCCGATTAATTGGCTAGGCATGCTAGGTAGCTAGGCAAGATTATGTGACTAGCTAGGCTAGGCAGACGATTAGGAGGGTAGTCGATGTGATTTTAAAAAATTAAGGATTTTCGTGTGGTGGTAATGTACTATAAGGGGCTTTTGTGTAGTTTTACTATGATATAAATTCATTTCTGGTCTTTCCAATTCTCTTGCATGATCGAAAATTTCAAAAGCCCTGAATATCAAAACTTCGCGTTAGACTAGCTATTTGGTACTATTAATTTCATTTGGTTGAACTTTGGATGTTGAACTTCGCATTAGTACTTAGTTTCCATGTTATTAATATTTTGTTCTACTTATGTTGTTGTATTTGCCCTCAAACATGGGGAGGAGGTAGGAGAATATCTAAAAAAAAATTAAAAAATGGAAAATCTACCTAATGTCTAAGGCCAAAGACGCCGATAATCGGCCTAGATGCTAGGCGGTGCCCAACTGCCCAACTAGTGCCTAATGACTTTTCGAACCCTGGTTAACCAAATTAAAATTAAGCTTCATTCAATTCAATTGGGATTGGCTAAATGAGTACCTTTCCTTGTATTTTTGCACTGCACATTCAACTATACGTTCAAGAAAAATAGCTATTGAATCCCATGAGTGTTTTAAAAGGCTCTATGTTCACCTAGGGGCAAGGCAAGGCACGTGCCTCATTAAAGTGAGGCACAAGTCCTAGAAAATAATTACATTTCTAATATAGGGAAAAAATTGAACATAAGTAAATGCTTCTTCAATTTCAAATACCATAAATTATAGCATTCCCAATCAAAATACAAACAAAATCGTAACATCCAAAAAAATCTAATGCATAACATTTAGTTCGAAGGCATAGTAATATGATAATGGCACTCAAACATCTAATCATAGTCACCTGATCTTCAACACCAATTACTACATCATCTTCTTTGTCATTTGATTCATAACCCTCCTCATTGGCTAAGTTTTCTTCAAGACTTAACAGTTTGGCTTCTGTGTTTCATTTGGTTCATCGAGGACTAACGATTAGAGCCTTTTTAGTTTAACCAGTGCATTGTCACATGTTTTAAACCTCAACAATCAATGGTTGCGATAAATATGAAGAAATTTGAGTGTAGATCTAAGGGAATTTGTGAGGTTCTAGCTTCATGCGCCACACACCTCGCCGTGAGGCGTGTGCCTCAAGGGCCTTAACTTTGCTTCATGTACATGCGCCTCACCTCAGGGTGCTGATGCCTTTTTAATGTGCCTCGCCTCACTTAGTGCCTAGGCACGTGAGGCAACACTTTTTAAACCAATATTATAGGGTAGTACTGTCGTTTATCTCATGAAAGCAACATTTGTCTTGATTAGTTAGGTTGAAACGACTAACATAGGAGAGAACATAATTCTTCCCATTACAAGACATATACGTAGCTCAAAACACATGTATACATTCCATACATAGTCACTACTAACATCTTCAATTTTCAATGGTGATTGTTATTGAGTCGATAGTTGACGATCATAGTCAATCACCTCAAAGACATGGGAATTAATACCATAGTTATATTTGCAACATACTTGAACCCACTACTTTATCCAATATAGTGGAGAGAAAAAATTGAGTAGCCACTCAACAACCTTGTTTCGTCCAGAAGTCTCTCACTGATCTTAGTTGCCACTATGCAGACGAGCATCATCAAGTTGTTCCATCACCATGACACCTCCAACGTATTGCCTAAATCTTGCATTGTCAACCTTACCTCCAACATAACGGATTCACCATATGTATCACTTTTTTGGTATACTTGAACCACTTACGCCCATTTTCCAGCATAATTGATCCCCTATGGTAGCAATCTTCTTGTATTTGCCGTCAGTCTCGAGACCATCTCTTTACGTCAGTGCTTTGAATCCCCTATGTTGATATAATTTGTATCCCTTAAAACTTCCACTCCGAATAATCATTCATGGATTCCAAGTGGATATAATTTTTCTCTTGGAATCTCGCCAATATAATCCCTAACGCTTAACTATTCCAAGGCAAATTTTGAATTCAAATCATTTCCATATGTGAGATTCTTAAGGCTAATTATTACTATTCGGATTCAAATCATTTCCACGTGTGAGACTCTTAAGGCTATTTACTACTATTCGGTGCAAAACAATTTGATTTTACAGCATAGAATAAGCATCGAAAGCATAAATGATGCTATAAAAGCTATTAATACCCTTCATTCAGTCACCCAGCATTGAAGTTATTCCCACTTCAAGGAGGAAAGAAAAACATCGGTATTTATGCATGCTCCTAAAAAGCTAATGCCACATGTGGTCTTCTGACAAGAAAATCAGTTGTACCAAGTGTAGCAATAGGAAACCCCATTGTAGCATGAAGCAGGGGCAGGAGTGAAAGCAGGAAGCCAGGAATGGGTGCAGGGGAGCGGAGGCACCTAGAAGCTCCTAAGGTTTTGAGCGCCTATGGAACGTATATAGATTATATAAAAATATGTACTTAACATATCTTTTAATACTTAACCATTAAAGGAAAGTGATACTGAAAATTTTCCTAATCTTAAAGTGTAATAATTGGAAGTTATATAGTCTCAATTTGCAAAACTTCTTGACAAATATGATTCTCATATTCTCATTTCCATAATGGCATAACTCCCTTAAGAGTAAGAGAATAACTGTCTTAGCGACCTAATAAGCTTCCTTCTTAGTTAAGAGCAAGCTCTCGTCTTGGGAGCGCCGATTCAAGTTCCCGTCTAGGGAGTGCACCCATTTTAGAAGGATCCTGTTACTAAGGGAAAACCTATGCACATGGTATGATATTGAGTATTTGTAAAACTTTCTCAAATTCAGACACGAGACATTGCACCTCCCATTCTGACTATTTTTGTTAGATATTTACATACATGGACACAAAAGTTTTAAGTACATTCGATACTTATATTTAGAAATACGCTAAAAAAAGTTCTCATCAAAATCTATGTCCCTAGTGCACATAGCATCAGCATGGACGTGACACGACACTGACTTTTTAACAAGCAAGTTTTGAAAACTTGTTTGAAAAAACATATTCATGTATTGTAGGATATTATGAAAAATAAAGAAAATAAGACTCTCCAATGTTCGCACTTATTGTGTCAGAGCATTCAATAAGGTGTTCTGACAAAAACAGTTTCACAGTTCACATGAATCTTTGTCATCGCTCAACCATCAATGAAATAAGACATTCTTAAGCTTCAATTGGGCCTACCATTTCATTTGACACCTTCGAAGTGTCCCATGAGTGTCCATAGGGTCGTAGAGTGCGAATAAACTAAAAAGGAAAAAAGAAAGATGTTTGAGATAAACTAGAACACCTCTGATTTCAGTGTACAACATGGGTCCAAAGAGTCCTTGGTGGCTGAAAATTGTCGGACATCACACATGATCTCCATATAAAGGTGTACTTCATATATTGACACAAATACACAATACATATATAATACGATAAAAATATTGCGAGACATGGATATTCCAAAGATATGTTGTAAATAAGTACTTTTATTATTTTGTTATGGATAGAAAATCAAAACCAAAAGCTGAAGTGCATTTACCACATTCCATAATAATAATAATAATAATAATAATAATAATAATAATAATAATAATAAATCGTAAGTACTAAGCAAAAATCATTTCTAACGTCAACAACTATCTGATCTCTTTTCCTTTATTTCCCTTCACTCCACTCCTTAACTTCTTGCTTCTTTTTCTTAGCAATAGTTAATGGTACAAAAAGTTGTTCCTTCTAGTGCCCTTTTCCACCTCATCTCTCCTTTCTCCTTGTTTTCTCTTCATCCGGGGGGGGGGAACCTCCACCAGGAGTCTAGGACATCTCTTCACTTTACAGAACAATACACAGGCTTAAAATTTGCAAAGGATGTATTGTTCATAGTTTGAACTCAATTAAAGCCTCTTAAAATTTACGATCCCAAAAGCATCCTATCGTATTAATTTTTAGTATCCCAGCCATAATTGAAAAACGAATCAAATTGGGTGGAAAAACTGGATACTTATCGGTGAATCCAATAGCATCCGATAAGCCTAATTACGTTCACAACGCTCTAGTCCCCAAACAAGGGCAATCTAACCCGTCCCGAGGCTTCAGACATATTAAACAAGATATGATGATTGTTCTCCAAGCATTTCTCAAAATGGATACAAACACATATTTAGTTCAATGAGCATACATATTAATCCAATGGGAAATGGGAAGTATGGAGTATTAGGAGGGACATCAGCTATGCTAACAAAATCTATAGGAAACATGGAATTACCTGAGACAACCAGATCCGGGGTTCAGACGATGTAGATGGTCTGGAGCGAGGGCGGGTAAAACTGAATTTTGAGTTTAATCCATATTATTGCCATAGATTTGGTGTCGAGTAAGTTTCAATTCGATCAATGCATACATATATATAAAGACACAGAGAGATACCAACACAAGAAGATAGCAATATACAAAATAGCATTCATTGACATCTTATTATGGGCAGTGACAATTCAAACAAACTCGCGATATTCTCGAACGAACATAGTATTACATGGACAAGTGGATAACAGTGACATTTAAGGATTGTTGAAATTATATGTGATCACTCAATCGTCATGCATGAACTTTCCAAAATGGACATCATTAGTTTGATAGTATTGATGTTACTAAACAAACCCATAGACGAAAAATGAGAAAACCAAATTCAATTTCCATGGCATATCTTACTATTAGACTTGTCATGTCCCTTCATCTAACCATCTTGTTGAGACTAATAGTTTGCTTATACAGAAGCCAAAACAAAATACAACAATACAAATGAAAATGAAAATGGAAGCCCAATACTATTATCGAAAACGAAAAACAATGAGAGAGCATAACTACGAAAAATTAATATTTCAAGAACAAAAGAAATACTTCCAAGTTTGTGGCACGTTTCATCTTTCAAGCGATAGCATTTACCTCATTTGACCAAATCAGTTGTACATATGTTTTAATAGCTTTTGTTAATTGGATTCTCTATTTAAAACCTCAGTAGCTTTATTTGAAAATCTTAACCAAAGGGGCCAAAACCCGACACTCAATAGATCCCTTAAGCAAACAACTACTCCATGTCTCCCACGCTTACATAAGTTCTCGTCAAATAGAACTTTTGGATACACTTCTTCGACTACGTAGAGACAGCCAATCTGTCATCCAACATTTCTTTAATTTTTTTCTCAGATCCATTTATGTATGTTGTTGATATGATTTTATTAACCCTTGAGCACTCAGTAGCATATGACCAATAGTCCTGAGAAGAGAAAATTAGGATCTTGTGAGTTGTGAAGAGGTCATGACATATCAAAGATTCGAATTAAAGGTTCAAAATGCCGCCTTCTTTTTTTGCACTAATGCTAAGGGGACCGACGGGCGCGCAAGGTGCGCGGATGATTCGAGCCGTTCAATAATATAATTTAAAAACCTGAGTGGGCCTGTGAAAAAACAGCCCAATCCGATATGTGTAGGTGCTCGATCCAATTAATCTGAATGAAAAATGGAAAATTTTAGATCGAGCACTTACACATATCAAATTTTCACAGGCCAGTCTGAACGGTTCAGATCATCGGCGCATGACCCGGAGTGGGCCTTAAGTGCCCGTGGGCAGGGGCCGATCCACCATGGGGCACATGGGGTCACGTGCCCCCACACCTTTTTTTTTTAATAAATTTCCCGATTTTATGTATATATATATTATATGTGCTAATATGTACAATAAGTTGAAGTTTGGTGCAATGGTAAGCAACTGTCTTTAAGGAGTAACAGGCGGGAGTTCGACCCCCAATTCCCCCCTCCCTTAATGTCTTTTTTATTGCCCATGCGTAGCCTTTTTTGGTGCGTGTTTTGTTTTTTAATTTTGGTGCGTATGCATATACACACACAGATACACGCACGTGCTCAATCCAAACCAATCAGATCAAAATGATTTTAAGCACATATCGATTACAGCCAGCCACTGGAGTAGGAGAATAAAGAAGTTAAGTCTAAGGTGCAAGAAGACGCAAACCTTTGGTAAATCACTGAAGCAATAGTCGAAAACACGATGGTATTCGTTTTCGCTATCGTCGTCTTCTTCTTCGTCTCCTTCGCCAGTGTTATCTGATGAAATAATCACCATGGAGTTACAAACAAAACCCTAATCAGAGCCGTTGGAGGCTTTGCACGTATACTTGTGGGCTATATATAAGCGACATGACCTGTTCACATCTGGATTATTTAAAATAAAAATGTTTATCTCGGGATCTTTAATTTTTTAATTAACTTTGGAAAGAAATTGAAATATGCTGAGATAAACATAGAGTGGATATCGTTGTTATGCAATTATGCATTAACTAGAAGAAAATAGAAATCTGGAAAGCATCATTGTTTCTTTTCTTTTCTTGTTTTGATTTTACGTAAATAAGGAAAAGAGATAATGATAAAAAAAAAAATTTTGTATTAGAGAAGTTTTAATTTTTTAATTAATTTAAAAAGAATTTAGAAACATAAGAGGGAAAGAAATAATGATAAAAACTGTTTTTATGGGAGACGTTTTAATTCTCTTATTAATTTAAAAAGAATTTTAGAAATGTATGAAGATATACGCAGAGATGTATGGAATACATGACTTTTTTTTTTTAAAGGCAAAAAAAAAATTCATTAATCTTTGAAAATGTTACAAAGATTAATAGGAAAACGGAATGATGACATCAAACTCTTAACCCGGGACTCAATCGATCTACAATGCTAAGAGTAATCATATGTCCATCCGAAATCTAAACCCCAAGTTTTGTAAGAAACCAGACATGGAAAACCCATTGGGACGAAGCCCCTCTTTGAACCCAAATTCGGAGGATGGCCAAGTACATTAACTTGCATTGGATTTTCTTTTTTTAAGAAGTGTGAAGTTTATTAAAACATAATAGGAAATAAAGTATAGAAGCAACCTAAATTAGACGAGGAGGAGGATAATAACATTTTTCCCAATTTTTCTTAGATTTTTTTAAATTATCAAAATCTAGGATGGTTAACTACATTAACTTTCATTGGATTTTAAAAAACAAAGTGTGAAGTTTATTAAAGCAGAACAGGATATAAAGTAAGAATCAACCTAAATTAGGTGAGGAGGAGGATAATAACTTTTTTCCCTAATTTTCTTAGATTTTTTTTTTTTTATTATCGAAATCTTGGAACAATCAAGGAACGAAAGAATTGCTACGTTTCTACTTCACAAATTAAGATTTCTGAACAAGGAAATGATAAGGTATGACCAGAAATGGAATGAATTAAGAACTTTAATTTTCTATTTATTTTGCTTAGATTATATTAGTTTCATTAATTCCCTCAAGCTGGAGATCCAACAATGAGCCAAGACTATAATAAATTTTGTGTTTTGATCCCTTTCTTTCTGTAGGAGACACACATCCTAAAATCAAAATTCATTCCTTCATCTGCATAGGAGACAAAAAAAGAATTTACATTTCATTTCATTCGTACCTCTAATCTTAGGGCTCCTTTGGATGAAGTCTTGTGGAGGGGTATTGGGTTATCCTTATAATACTGTGCGGCCCTTCTTAATCCATGGTTTGGGACCAGAAACACAGGGGGTCTTCCATTATCCCCCTCTTCTATAATACCCCCCAACACCCCCTGAGGGGCGATAATTTTATCCTACAGTTTGAGGTGTTATTAGCTAATACTCCCGAAATAATAATCAAGTATTATTTTGTCCCCTCATTTTTAATACCTCATCCAAATAACTACTATTTAATCCCCCTTCTATAAACATCACATCAATGTGGGTCATCCCTTATAACCTAAGGCCCCGTTTGGACGCAGCTAAAAGAGGGGGAGAAATATAAGAGGGGGTAAAAGAGGTGGGGCTCACTGTTAAGCCGGTGTTTGGGAACGAAAATTGCAGGGGTCTTCATTTTCACCCCCTCTTCCTTTTCACCCATTGGAGGGATTCTCGGGTATAATTTTTGGGCACCTCTTGACCTCCCCAAATTTAATCCGACTCTAGAGGGGAGAAATGGGGAGGAATTTGGACGAAATCACCCCTGCTTATCCCCTTTCTCCAACCCAAAAGACTCCTTATTTAGTTTCAGGGCTCTCTTAGGGTGCTCATTGAAAGGCCTTAGAATCAAAAATCCATTATGACCATTTAAGATAAAATGATCAGAAAAATAAGATATTCGCACCAGTTCAAACGGATTGAAAATTGAAACACTTATTTTTTTTACACCATTTATATATTAAAAAATATAGTTAAAAAATTACGTGTTCCAATTTTCAATCCGTTTGAACCGGTGCGAAAATCATATTTTTCTAATCATTTTATCTTAAATGGTCATAATGAATTTTTAGCTTTAAGGCCTTTCAACGAGCACCCGAAGACTCCTTATTTAGTTTCAGGGCTCTCTTAGGGTGCTCATTGAAAGGCCTTAGAGCAAAAAAACCATTATGACCATTTAAGATAAAATTATCAGAAAAATAAGATCTTCACACCGGTTCAAACGGATTGAAAATTGGAACACTTAATTTTTTAACTATATTTTTTACATATAAATGGTGTAAAAACGTTTTTTAATATAAATTTTTAGAATAGACATTTTTTAATATTATATCCACCATTCAACCAACTGTTACTCTCCATTCAATCCAAAATCATACTTTCCATTCAAATCTATCCTAATTTGTCTTTTCTTTATAAATAAAAAAAATTCCCAAAAAAAATTTTGATTAATAAATATCAACAATTACTTTAAAAAAAATGTTATTTAATATAAATTTAATAGAATATACCTTTTTAATAAATTCATTTTCTAATACTTCCAATTGTCCAAAATTGCTTAAACAAAGGAGTTTGCTCAATGTAGTTTTAAAAAAAAACTAAAATTTTTTAAATAACGGAATGTTTTAAAATAAAAACAGAATTTTTTAATTTTTTCATATTATTAAATTAGTTAATTTGTTAGTAAAAATAAATATTACGGCTTAAATTGTGAAAGATTAATTATATTTGCAATTATATATATAATGTAACGCCCCGATTTTCGGAGGTAAAATCGAAGACATAAAATATTAATTTCTGAAAACCTTATCTAATTTAAAGTTTAAAATCCAAAACAAAATTCTCGACATCGAGATTCATTTATTACAAACTATTGGTAAAATACTAAAATAGTCTTGAGGTAATAAAATAGACCAAATAACAGAGCCGTCTTCTAAGTTTGATACGGATTCCACGCGTACTCGGGTTCGGCTCTCACATCCTGATTCTCCTCTGCATAGAACTGTTCGCCTTCGGAATTTTGTGTCTCTTCCTGATTTTGTGCCATCGAGGGATCCTCTCCGTTGTATCCTGCGTACTCTAGCAAATTGATCGCCGAAGCAATCGATTTGCCAGGATACAGACGTATCCGTGAGTGATAAATCACCCAGTAGAATAATCCAACCCAACCACCCCTCTTACTTTACAGCTAGCAGGCAAACAGAATATATAATGATACGAAAAAGTAAAACAGAGATTTTTCACATCAACCAGTTCATTACTATCCATTAGCCTGACGTGTGATCTAAGATCTTCCCGCGAGATCTTTCCTCCCCAACCGTTAGCCATGCTCGGTCCCATGAGGTCACTTCCCTTTGCTATCGTAGATAACCTAAGTTACAATACTACAACAAGGGGATAGCTTATCATGCCTGAATCACAACTAGGGTTCGCTTATCTTATACACCACATTACAATCATCACTGGACACACGCCAGTCTATCATTTACCACTCGACACACGCCAGGACATCAATTTGTTCCACCGACTCACGCCAGGACATCACTTTACCACTAAACATCACTTTGGACACACGCGAGATTTTATTAACAGAAAATATCGCGGGATCACCTCCGGGTTTTATCAACATATCAAATATCGCTGGACCACTTCCAGGTTTTATCAAAATATCACCGGGCTTACTTTACCAGGTTTTATCAAAATATCATCACGTACATCACTGGCTTACTCGCCGTCTTAAATCATCTCCGGGCTTACTCTGGCGGTTTTAAATCATCACAGACATCATCGGGCTTACTCGCCGTCTTAAATCATCTCGGGCTTACTCTGCGGTTTTTAAATTATCCACAGACATCACTTGGGCTTACTCGCGATCTTAAATCATTACAAACATCACTGGGCTTACTCTGCCAGTCTTAAATCATCTCCGGGCTTACTCTGCCGGTTTTAAATCATCACAAACATCACTGGGCTTACTCTGCCAGTCTTAAATCATTTCCGGGCTTACTCTGCCGGTTCTAAATCATCATCACAAATCTCATCAGATCTTAAATCACGCCTGCAGGCAACCTCTAAACAGAAAATAGTCTTCACAATTTATCCATTACTTACCATCGTCTACGTGATTTCTATTTTGCATACCACCCCATGTCTCTAGGGTCCAATCTAACAGTCAAATGAAGCATCAGCACAATATCAATCTCAATAATAATTAAAAACGAACAACAGACGGATCAAACAGTTATTAAGCAGTGCAATCACGTAACTTTTTATGACTGGGCCGTTGCCCTTAATCACGTATGATCACAAAGTAATTAAGAATGTAAGATTTATTTAATTAAGCTTAAATAATAATTTTCTAGACTTTTATTAATTAACTATAAGTAAGTAAGCTAATTAAATACTAACTAAATACATTAATTAAGTAAAAATATTAAAATAAATATCGTAACCTTAATAAAGGTCCTAACAGTCCCCTATAATAAGTTCAAGTGCTAAAAGTTGGGTTTGGATGCTCACGGAATTAATTTAAATAAAAAGATTAAATTAATAGACTAAACAAGCATAAATAAACGATAAATAATTAAATAGTTGGAAATATTTTTATATTTACAGAATATCATTATAGGGCTGTAAATAGTCTAAATAAAATTATTTGGAATTTTGAACCTTCTTTATAATATTTTACGGTATTATTATTAAGAAACAATACTTAATTAATAATAAATAGTTAATTAAATAAATAAAAATTTTTTTTTAACAAAATATCACTTTTGAACTGTCAGGAGTCTAAGAAAAATATTTTTGATATTAAAAATATTTTTTGTAAGGTCGTAACTATTTTTCGTGTGAAACTTTAACTAAAAATAAAATAAATAACAAATAACATCAAAAAGTTATGAAATCAACAACTTATGATCTTTAATAAGTTAGGAATCTAAGAAAAATAGTTTGGGGATTTATAGAGTAATTTAAAAGGTCGTAACGAATTTTAGTTTACAAACGATCTCACGATTACGAATAAAAATTAAATAAATAGTAGATTAAATAAAAAAAATATGAAACTAACAAGTTATGAACTTTAGAATGTTAGGAACCTAGGATAAAAATTTCGGAGTCAAAATATATTTTTAAAAGGTCGCAAAATCAATTCGAAACGAACAACAAAAGGCCGCGCGGCTGGGCATCACAGAGTTTGCGGCCGCAAACTCTGGCGTTCTGGTTCTAGCGGCTAGGGAAACCCGAAGGTCGCGGCCGCAAGGTCGCGGCTGTTTTTCGTTTTTTTGATTTTTTTGGTTCGGTTTCGATGCATGGGGTCACGGGGGTCCTTGGGTTATGTCTATAAATCATATATATACTTAGAGGAAGGCTCGGATCGAATTATAATACCTCGAATTGGTTCGAATTGATTCTCGATCGAAAACTTGAATTTTGGAGAAGATAACTTCGGTTTCGTCGATCGGGAGACCTTGGGGCCGAATTGGTTGATGTTCGTGGATGCTTGGGATTGTAGAATGAGGTTGGAACGATCAATTTGGGTTCCGGGTTGGTCTAGGTGCGAAACCCACTTTTCTCTCTCTCTTTTCTCTCTCTAGAACTCCATGGATTTGAAGCTTCGATTTCCTTTGATTTTATCTCTTTTCTGGACGATTTGGGGTGTGAGAATTTTCGTGCGTGCCCTAGGGTCGGAGTAGTAATGTATTTATAAGAGAATTGGATGAGTTTTGAATAAAATCGAGTCCTAATGGAATTGGGTTTTGAAGCGGACGAATCGTGCTCGGTTTAAGGGTTACGGAGGAGGTAGAGATCGAGTAGGAGAGTGAGGGACGGGAGAGACGTACATGCATGTAGTTATATGCATGCATACAACTTAAAAAAAATAGGATTAGATAATTATTTGTAATTGTCTAGCAACTAAATGTTTTTATTAAACAAAATATAATTAAGAAAATAATGCTATTATTATATATTAAAGCTATTAATAATATTATTAAAAAAAAAATTTGGTCGAAAATCCGAGTTGTTACATATAATGTAATACATAATAAAGTTTAGGACTGCACAAGGGTAAAATGGTCATTTGATAGCTTTTTACATCATCCACCATTCCTTATACCCCATATTAATCCTCCATCCAAACGACATACTATTTAAACCCCCTTCGCTAATAACTCATCCAAACAACCTACTATTTAATCCCCCCTCCATAAACATCACATCAATGTGGGTCATCTCTTATTAACTAATACCCTCTACTATCTTATCCCCCTTATTAACTAATACCCCCATTTTTTTTCCCGCATCCAAACGGGCCCTAACACTCATACTATTTTATCCCCCTTCATAAATAATACCCACAATCCTTATCCCGCATCCAAACGAGCCCTTAATGTTATCCCTTCAAGCAATATAGGTGTATAACGACTTTTTTTACCGATTTTACTTAGATTTTTTTTAATGACAACAATCTCAAAATTTGTACTTTTTAATTATGTTTTATTTCCTCAAATAAAATACTACAATACATTGTAACTTTTGAGAAGACCTGCTCTCCTTCAATTTGACCTGGGGGAGATGCTAGGCCCAGCGTGCTAGCCTCCGTGCTATGCCCTAAAATGACGTCATTTTTGGATGGTTCTAGATACACCATTTAAGGCCACATGGGTCCTGTTTTGGTGGACTCGGGGTGGCTATAGACTATAGTGCACCCGCCGCGGTGTAGTGCAGCTGATCTAGCTGTTTATCTCAGTATGGACGGCTCGGATTTAATTCGAGCTTTTACAAATCCTAGTCATCCATTGTTCGGATGAAAATTCGAGCCGTCCACTGCCGAGATGGAGGGCCGGATTACCCGCACTGCACGTGTAGTGCGGGGGTGCACTACAACATCCATGGGTCCCTATTTGGTGCACACTTAATCGTTAAGTTTTAGATTTTTGGGAGAAAAAGTCATAAAACATCTCTCCGTAATCCCTTATTTCTCTCGCCAAAACCATTCATCCTCCTCCCTCATGGACTCCTGTTGTATAACCTTCAACAGAAGACTCCCCCTCCTTAGCTATGATATATACTGGGGCACCTATTATTCACAATCTTAAAAAATATTTCTCTGTATGTATACCTCTAAATTATTGTTCAACTATTAAATATTGATCATTCATTCTATTTCGCAACCGATTTTTCACAATACTCATGGCTGAAAATACACTTTCAACTGTCGCAGTGGGCAAGTAAACTAAAAGATATAGTAGCTTAGTAATTTAATTTTCGTAATATTGTGGATTGGGAGGAAAACAAAAAGAGGTGGAAAAAAAATGAAAAAAATAAAGAAAAGAGATAAAACGAAAATTAAAAAATAAAGAAAAGAGGTAGATCAAAAATGGAAAAATAAAGAAAAACAAGGGATGGAGGGTCCTAGGAATCGAATTGAGGCCCCTAGAACTTTTTACAATCTGTGATGACCACTATACCCTGCTAATGGTGTGCACTAGTGTAAGAGACTTTTTTTTTTATTTTATACTACTTTTTTTTTTTTTTGTATTTATATCTAACCTTTTTTTACTATTTTTTTTTAAAAAGGAGTGGGGGCACATGACCCCACGTGCCCCAATGTGGGTCCGACCCTGAACGAAAGTGTTAAATTTGTGGAATTTCAAACCAAACTGAGTCTTATGTCTAAATCAATTGGGGTCGGCTACATAAATCATTTTTTTTCATTGAGCTCTATCAAAGACTACTTGTTCACTTAAACCTATTAGGCTTATATTTTTGCTCACAGCAGCCTCTAAATTTCCAATTAATGGTACTATTAAATATTACTAGTGTTTTTTAATCTCAAATATCCTTTGATATCATACTCATTTGGCTACTATTAAATATTACTAGTGTTTTTTAATCTCAAATATCCTTTGATATCATACTCATTTGGCTTCAAATTTGTCCATCGAGGTTGGAGAATTACTCGATAGCAAAACTTTCTGTTGGAACCTTCACACATTAAAGATGCTTTTAGACCCCTTTTTTTGTTTTTTGTTTTTCTTTTGTAAGTTTGGAGGGGGGGTTTTTTCTCCCCTTTTTGAGCCTCCCAATTTATCCTCTCTTGAAGAAGTGCTGCTTAGATGGATGTTTCAGAAATTCGGACCCAACTCTTGTTGACGACAAATGCTTGGTCTTCGAGATGAGATGGGATAGTGCAAATGATTTGTGTGTCTGAGAAGAGCTTCATTTTTTTTTTTATCGGCAATAAATTTATTAAGAAAAACTTAACAAGGTACATTAAGTTGGGGGAGAGGGTCAACCAAAGGTTGGATGAAAATAAAAAAACTCCTAGTGGGTCAAAGCCCAAAAACACTCATGGGCGAAGCCTGAAACACCTAAAGAGCAAACCCCAAATACAAGGGCTAAGCCCAATCCAAGGGACCCAAAACCTAACCCTAAACTTAAAACAGCAACAGCCTGCCAGCAAGCACGTCGACCACCACCACCACCACCATCAGCCGATGAAGCTGAATAAAACAACCAGCGGCCCGTGCCGCCGCGATCCACCCAGAAATGACCACCGAGAAGCCGCCATTTTGGTCCTCACAAACGGTTTGAGAATCCGACCACCGAGGTTCCATAACGCCGTCACATGCCACCTTGTCATCCATCAACACCGCCGAACATTACCAGACACCATCGCCGTTCACCTTCATAACTGTAATATCCGGAGACCACGCTGCACCCACCGCAAAAGAGACAAAATCAGCGGGAGACCACCTGCCACCAAGACCGCACCTTGCTGTTTAGCCAACCGGTTACACTCGAGTAAAAGCCCGCAGCCAATCGGTAAAGCAAGAGAGGTTCGGTACAGAGAGGAGAGTAAATTAAGATCTGAGAAGAGCATCATTGCTTACGTAGAACTTGAGAAGCTGGCTCTCCTGTTAGGAATTTCATAAAAACAGTTCAGCATCAAAAAGTATAGTGCTCAAAATTTCAATTAGAAATAAAGAAATCTAAGAAAAGTTGTGCCTTTTTGTCCTCAAGCTTGTTAAAGCCAAAGATTTGGAGTCTCTTCTCTCCTTTCTCTGTTGACAAACCTTCCCTCGTACATTTTAGCTGCTTGAAAACTTCCTTCATCGGAATGTTCTCCTAAACACCACCAATAGATAACAAGTTCAAGATGGATTTGCAACAAAAAAAGATAGGTGTAAAAACTCGTCTAGAATGTATCTTTAATATTGTAAGTAGATTGGTATTGGGGCTTGAATGGGAAATCCAAGCCATATCATTAATGGAAATTGGAAAATTATAGGATTTCCAGAAAGAGCAAGAATAACGGCTCCGAACGCAGTTGTGTCTAGAGTCGTGGTTGAGAGTTTGTATGTAGACTTAGGTAGCTATTATAGAGAAATTAATCCAGAATGATGTGATTGGTGGACACAAGGGGTGCCTGGACCCTGCAAACCTCCAAATATTCGTACTAGTTGTACTAGTTTTTAAGTTGATTTGAAAAAGTTCTATGGAATCGGCCCTGCAAGTCCTTAGGCACACAAAAACTCTAAAAATTCTCATATATGCGTAGAAAAAAACTACCTTAAATTTCAAGTTATAAATTATTTCATGACCGGAAAACGAACATGGGAGACCTTGTGGACTGCATCAAAACTCCAATTTGAAAACTAATTTGCCCACCTAAGCAGTTGTGCTTTTGCCTTTTGGAAGATGCTTCTGCTACTATATAAAGCATGACAGCAACTAGCAAGTAACAATCATGTTGAAACTAACCTCGTAAGTGTTTGAGATAAAAATGGGCACACTATGCTTGAGGTAAGCTGGACACCATCACTTCACAATAGCTCCACCAATGCCAGTCTTTACAGCAATGATTCCTTACAACATGAACTTAGAACATGCTCTGAAACTGTATTCGAACTTAGAACATGAACTCAGCACACCGTGCAAGAAGCCTGCAAGAGATAACAGTACATGATTTCGTTTCCATTTAACACAATACCCTCTTCAGTTTTCCATAAACCTAATAAGATGAAGCAGACACCATTAGCATACTTTTCACATGCAAAGTTTCTGGGTAAAATTGTAAAAGAAATTGAACACCATTGGATGCCCTTTTAACTCCCAGATGTGGGAACTATAGAATATAACTCGAGAACTGGTAACTTCTTTGTTTATTGTTCTTATTAGCTGAAAGAAGGTACTCAGCCAGTTGCCACAAGCAAACAAGAAAAATAATAAATACATAGTGCTGATAATCTTGCTCGCTTGGGTGCGAAACAAGTTGATGATCTTATAGTCACAATGCAATTTCCCCCATCCATGAGGGAATTTGTCCTTGCTGACTGCCTGAACCTTGCTAGTATTCTTGACTAGCCCTAGGACCTTGGTGCAGCTTTTCGTTTAGTTTAATTTAGATTCTGGTGACGTATCAAACTCTGATCCCTATGATCTCTGTCTCCTTCGTTGCTTAATAGTACGATATTCCGTTGCACCAAAAAAAAAAAAAGAAAATGCATGTTCAACAAGATGATGGGCCAACCTAGGACATAAGCAGAATGCACATCATGCAAGTCTAAAGAAAATCTCAACTATTGCCATAGAACCGCTAGAAACCTCCAGGTTCATGTAAACTTCACTATTGATAACAGTCTGATTTGTTGAAACTCTCCTCCGCTTGCTGCAACAATTGGGAGCAACCCTAGAGGTCCTTTCTTCTGCAATCATTTCCCAAATCAGTAACAATATGAGGAAAGAGAGGTAATTAAATAAAAGCCATTCGAATTTCTAACTCCAAAACAGAAAGAAAAAAAGTATCTCAATTAGAAGCTTGTAACAGAAGTTCATCGCAGAAAAGTCAGTTCAAAGATTAGGAAACGGAGAGAGAGAGAGAAAGAGAATCAGATCATGCCTCGTATCTTAAAACACCACTGCCAAAGTAACCAGCTGGACACATATCTACGATTGCAACTGCGCCAACAACAGAGAGAATGCAGACAGCTCAAGGACTCGTCTAAACAAGAGACAATATTTTTCCGAAAATGTCCTAAAATCATGTAAGGACACCAATATTACTAACTTAGGGGAAAAAAATTAAGGCAGACTCCTCCATATCTAGGCTTACCTTTCCTACTAGTATGTTCAGGACATGTAGAGTCAAGTTTCCACCAGCTGTGACTACAGCAAGCTGACCTTCACCAGAAAACAAGGGGCCGTAAAATAAATTCCTCAAATATGCATTGCGGGAAACATGCATGCCCCTGACTAGACTTGTGACGGAAAATACAAAAACGAGGAAAAGGCAAACAAAAGCGACATATATAACAACTATGCATAGTAACTCTTGTACGATGTATGCTGAGGGGCCGAGGAGATATATTCTCAGTATAACGGTATGTCATATCTATTGAAGTAGAAAAAAGTACTTAAAACTTTTTTCAGAACTGTGGACTTGTTCAACATTAAACGATACCTTGAAGAAAGAAAGGACCATCGGATGTGGTTTGACATGCTTAGACAGCGTTTTAAAACTAGAACTGCATAGTGAGTAAATTAAATCTGTAGCAAAGTTCATCTTTCTAAGGCTGCCAACCCGTTTTGGACGCTTATTAGAAACAACAGATCAAATTCAGATTCCATTGTTTCAATAAAACGTCATCCAATTCAAGTGAGTTTCAAGTTTTGACCCATAATGTGAAAAATTAAAGAGTTACAAACTAGATTTATGAGCTTACATCTCTCCACACACAATTTATGACATCCTCGCCCCTGGCATAATTTGGAAAAAATTGCAGTACGGCATATCGACAAATAACTGGTGTTTTAAAGCCATGCAAGTGTAGTCCAAAGTGAACAATACTGCAAAATGCTGGTCTAGGCCTTAAAAATAATAATAGAGGTTTCAACATTGGGAATACAGGATTGGTTTGGCAGGGAGATTTGAGACGGGTTACATATTGTCAAACAAGAGAACAAAGAGACACAGTCATAAGTGGTTGCATACCATTCATCAAAGTAAAGAGAGAGTTAGCCAAATAGCGCTAAGCCAAGTTGGTCACCCTTGTACACTCTCCACTGAGAGGTCAAGGGGTCAAATCTTGCCTAAGGCAAGAACTAATTCTCCTATACAGGAGTGTTTCCAAATTTATTTCTGCCCCCTATGGGACTATTGTTGGATTCTACTATATTGGGCCTGATTTAGTGCTTGCGGACCTCACATGATTGATGGAGTATGTCGTTATTGTAACTATTACCATGTAAGTCTTACTGCTTAGCATAAAAAAGAGAGTACAACATAACTAAAAAAATACAGCCCTAATAAAGGAAAGCAAATGACCAAGTCACCCTCATGAATATAAAAAAGAGATGAATGCAAGTAATTATCCAAAATTTCCTGTCAACATTGAGAGTCGTATAGTAAGAATCAAAAAATGCAAAATGGCAGGAATTACTAAAAAAATCAACCAGCTACTAAGTTGAGGAGACAAATGTTTGAGATAGAATCTAAGAGATCAAACGAAGAAAACTAAACTAAGACATGGTAATATTGTGAGAAACTCATTCTCCATCAGAAAAATTTCCTATTTTATCCACCAAAAGCTAGATTACAGGGAGTATAACTTGGATTATAGAAGGGCATAGAGAGAGAATTTGTATACAGAGATACAAGGGGGGAGGGGGAAGGTTTTGGCCTTCACTAACAATTCAGACAACTGCTCAAATCAGGACGAGTTATAGAAGTAGAAACTAGAAAGAATAACCTCTCCAATGCCAGATAGACAGGCTAATTTAGGAGGATAAACACCTTAAACACCACGCTATGCAAGCAGGAAGGATGAATCCTACCCTACTTTTGTTTACCAATTTAGAGAGCAAAATCATTGTAAATAAGTTACCTATGAGTTACCTATTTATTGATCCATGTGCACATTATGCAGATGAATTCATCAAATCAGCTACAATGCCACTGCATTTCATCAGAAGGATCATCATTTGCGGGGAAATGTCAACGCTATTGGTGGTGGAACTAGTACTTTGACTGCTCTCGTTTTACTTAGCCTCCACTAGACAATATTTCTGGTTGATGGCATTGTCAGCTTTGGTAATACTGTCAATTGACCCATTCATCATCTGGCAACTTCTTTAGGGTAGACTTTAATTTTGGAATCGCAATTGGAGATTTTTCCTCAACCGGCTTGCTTCACCTGATCCATCTTTACATTCATGTTGCAAAATAAAGCTTTATTATATGCCGCCTGAGCACTGGAGACTTTCTTGAACACAACCTGGCACGTTGAAGATTTCCAAAACACACATGTTCCCAACTCATCAAGTTTCCCGAAACGATCAAAACTTGCTTCCATTTTGGTAACCTAAGGCAGTGGTGATCAACAAGGGAATTTCATCACCACCATTGTTGGTTCAGTCAGACCCACCATTTTCTCATCGCCTTGAACTTCCAAAGGTGTCTGATTGGTTGCTTTCTTTCCTCCAGTCAATGGCTTTGTCTGATTCACTGTCGTTGCCTTCTTGATCCCTCGTTGAACCCTCAATGGAGCTGCAAACAACAAGAGCAAGGCTATAAGATAGAGAAGGAAAAGGCTTAGACGAGTACTTATAATTGACAATCAGCAATTTACATGAGTATATTGCAAAACATGCGAAAGAGAGCCATTTAAGGTGCAGGAAAGTAGTGATCAAGAAAGGACTCAACAACTATTGGTCATTGAACTTCAACAACTATTGGTTGTAAGAATCCCAAGCTATATGCTTTATGATTTATGCGTTATCTACTACCCGACTCTTTCTTTTCAGATTCCGAAACTATGGTCATTTGAGTTTCCAGATCATCTTGCATCGAGGGACGAACACATGAACATGACATCTCCAATGGAGCTCGCACCACTTTTGTGGAAGCAAGCAATAGATTTAAACTGTCAAAGCTGGTGATATTGAGCACATCTATAAACCACATACAAACCGCATCCGCACAAGGCACCATTTACCGATTGGGTACCCTGCATGCAAGATACCTACTACAAGCTATCTTACGTGGACTTGGGTGAGTATCGGGTGCAGGTGCAGGTGCAAGTCCAAGCATCGGACCTTCCTAAACTTAAAACATAGGATACTCGGATATGTGTTCCCAAATTGGAACACTTGTTTTAAGTATATATTCCGTAATTTTTTCAGATTATGTACCATAAATTATATTTAGAAATGTATTTAAAAAAGAAAGGGTTAAGAAAAATATGTTTTTGCTTTTTATTGTCCATGTGAGACTAGAAATATTACTTTTCTAGTTAATTTGACATTACTTTTTCTGTAAATGTGATAACAAGTAGAGGATTCCGAGTGTCAAAATAGATACGGGTTTCGGACACGTCGACATGGGTACGTCAGCCATAATGAAAGATCCTTGTAAATCATTACTTCTTGTGCATCTCAGGTGCTAAGAGAGAGTATTTTATGATAAAGTTAACAAAATTCTGCAATTCTCAATAGGTTTGAATGCAGTTGGATTGATCTCAAAGCAGGTTTCGTATGTTATCGACATTGACAATTAGGAATACAACTAAAATGTATGAAAAAGGGTGGTTACTTATTTCTATAAAAGAATTGGTTTGATCACTTAGCCATTAATTAAATAGTAGTTAAGGCATCGGTACAGAATTGCATCAGCTGTGGACATAGACTAGGCTAAAAAGGATATTACAAATAATGCAAGGGCAAAAACTAAATAGCAAACCACCAAAATAAGGAATTCAACATGAATGCCTGGAGATCACATGGAACAGCAGTACAATACAAACCTTGACATTTGATTGTCAGTGCTGCTACCTCCCTTCAGCTCCCACTGCCATATCAAGCTTTGTACCTCCCTTCAGCTCCCACTGCCATATCAAGCTTTGTTTGATTTCCTCAGTAATACAAAGACGTGATCCCAGGTTTGCGACACTTGAATTATTTCTCCTCAGTTGATCGTTACATCTATCTCTTGTTAAAATTTGACAGACCATGAGAATTAACTTTGGGGGTTTATTTCCTTTTGTCAACCAGTGGGATGCAATGTCTAACGGAAACCCGTTCCAAGAGAGTGCAAGAATCTCCTATGGAGATCATCCAGGAGGCTGGGAGAAGGAACACTAAAGTTATTTAATGTGGATCCCCGTGAGAAGAAAATTCACCTTCTAACTGATCTGGTTACAATTATATTTGGTGATGATGTGACTCATCCTCAACCAGGGAGGATTCGAGCCCCTAAATATAGCTGCAGTAAGTTGTCAGGATCTTTTGTGGGTCATTTATGGTTTGTATTTATAAAACTTCTTTAAACACGCGTTTCCTCTTTTATGACAAGGGAGGGTGTCAAATATAAGGAAATGATACCATTCTGTGCAAAATGAGCAAAAAATCAGCTTTTGTTTCTCGTTCCCACTCTCCGTCTCCTCCCGATAAGTTTTTTTTTTTTGCCACATTTGTTTAAGTAGAATCTCAGTTGGAACAGTAGGCAAAATTTAATCATGCCGTTTCTAAACCCTCAAGGACAATTGCAATTTTTAAGCAAGAAGGCATGTCACTAGAAGCCCACGTTCAAAACCATCACGAGTCAGAATTACAATCAAAGAGTCATAGATCAATAAATGACACAGCATCTGGTTATGAATTTTCCAGCCCCATATGGGTAGATCATGACCCCAAGTATGACCATGTTTGAACTAAAAAATGGGAAGTGTTTGAGATGAAATACCGGCTAGAACATGCTCTGAACTGTTAGGTGACAGCATGACTTGGCAAATACTTGCCGCATGAAGACAGAAGCCTGCAACAGAGTAAAGATTGAGACAACATAAGAAAATCTCAGAAAAATGATGAAAATCTCCGAAAAATGATGAAAGTCATAAGCACAGTTCAAAGCCACTACATCCCTACTCTCGCAAGATCATTCAAGTGAAAAGAAAATACAAAAGGCTTTATGAAAAGAACAAAAGGTTCCAGATACATGGATGTGTTGTCGAGGCATGAGATTTTGGGTGCAATGGGTAGTACAGTGCAAGCTGCTATAGTGAGGGAGGAAGGGATTTGAAGAACACCATAGGATACATAAGAAGAAATAGACAGAAACAAGTAGAAGAAGAGAAAGAGGTGACTTCTATAGGAAGGCAGGGCCAAAACTATGTTAGTTAGTTACCATGGCTGAGGCTAGTGAAGATGGGAACGATGGCAGTTCGGCTGAGGAGAGCTGATCATCGGCAATGGTGTGTTCAATTTTTCGGGAAAGGAAGACCAAAGTAGAGTGAAGAACATGAAAAAAGAAGGGAAGCAGAGGTGGTAGGAACAGGTGGTACATGGAATACAGATAGTGACATCAGATGTAGAAGAATGGAGAAAGTGGTTCGTCGATGATGACAAAAGAAGCTACCAAGGAAAAAAAAAAGAGAGAACGGTTTTAAAATGCACCATTTTCTGTTACTTAATGCAAAAATAATTTGAGTGGCCATTTCTCAATTAGGCCAGACAAAAACAATTCGAGTGGTCAATCGATTTTGTGGTTGAATGCACAACGTGAACAAAAAACCCAACATAACAGATGGTTATAATAGCCGTCAAAAGGGCAATTATCCATAATCAGTTGTTACGGAATCGCAAGGGCTTATATTGCATAGACAGGAGACGTGAGACAACGCAAACATAAATTAGACTTTCTGGCATGTCATTCCACGAAATGCAGGAATTGGTTCCGGGGACAAAAAAAGAATTTATGATCTTATTCATCTATAGTCCAATAGAGGAAAATTTTATTGAAAATGTAAATTATTAAGATATACAATCAAAACACTTGTGAAATAAATGTCACATATCAAATTCCAATCGAAAGAACTTAAACCAATCGCAGACAATTTCAATATACATTATACAGCCAAGATACAATGTTTGAAAATACTCGTACAAGTTGTATTCCGAAGAAAGCATAAGATTCGTACTATATCAGGACTCTCATCTCGATTAGACTTATCTATGTGTTTAGTCCGTAAATTTGATATAAAAACTATTGGGCAGTCTTATCTATCTCATGTTTATATACGATAAATACCCATATACATGCTCCTTTTGGCGACCCTAACTTTGGATCTTCTACATACACTCGCTCCTGCTCCCGCTTCCGTTCCCGTTCCCGTTCCCGTTCCCGTTCCCGCTTCATGCCACTTAGGTGCTGTAAAAGGCTGGGATTTTGCATTAGGATTTTCTACATTCTAAAACTACTTTCTTGCAAAACCTCTCCCTAGGCCTCATAAGAAAGTCAAGAAGTTGAACTGACAAGTATTGAAGCACCAATCTACAAGCAACAAGTTAGAGAGGTCAATTTCCAACAATAAAATTGCCAAAAAGGAAAAAAGAAGTGATATTTTCTTTATATGTTTGCTACTTTTCCAATGATATATTATAGATTTGTAATTATTAGCACTGATCTTTGTTTTATTGACTATTATGGACTTTCAACAAAGGTTAAAATTCTAATAGTCTTACATTATCCAAGTTTTGAACACAAGACAACAATTCAACTTTTAGTAAGAAAATATGTAACTTTACATCGAACATGACATGTGAAATAATCAATTGTGGAAAGAAGATTGTAAAAACTGTATTCATGCGGACTTAAAGTTCAAACACATAGATTTACATATCGGCCTACGTGTGAATAACTACACTAATGCTCACATTCATCGAACTAAATATCGCTAGGGGGTAGTTGATGCAAAAGAATATTGGGTCATTTGTGTCTTTTAGTGTCCTTGGTGTTAGTAGAGTCCTCGGGTCTATAAATAGGGATGTTGGTCTCTTATGTTGGTAGCTTTTGATTATTAAGAACACAAAAATATTGATTGAGACTTAGTTTCTTTCTCTACCCTTGGGGGTTTATCTCCTTGAATGAGATTTGCTCCACTTTTTTTAATCTTTAATTCTCTGTCGATGTTTGATTGCATCGGTAATACAATGCGTATATGTGGGGTCTTGTCAACTTGTCCAAAAAAAAAAATGTGTGGTTGTCTGAATAGCATGCTATGTGTTGTTGCGTCCATTTTCAAGAGTTTTGCTACAACCACACACAAACTTACTCACATCTCATGTAGGTCCACACACACTACACACCTCCAATGTGTGTGGGGGTCCACATGTGATGTGAGAGAGTGTGTTTCTGTGTGGTTTTAGAATTATTGTCATTTTCAAATACCTTGAGACCACTAGTCCATTTTCAAACACCTTAATCCCAACTAGCATTTGGTCCCGGTTGCATTTTGCTACTCCAATGCGTATTTCGCATTGCTTTATCTTATGTTTAGTTGCATCTCCACGTGCAAGTCGGGATTACACATGGGGAAAGGTGTTGAATAGCTTGTTAAACGTACTTCGGTCCATTACTTAACAGCTTAAGCTCTTGGGACAATTTTTACCATGCAAAACGCAACACATATTTTGCTCATGTTAAAACCCTGACTCCAGCAATACTCATTAAAAGGTGCAAGGCACATTGAAACCACACCAATATACAACTTTTGGTGGAAAAGTAAACTTGTGCAGTGTTAGATTCTTTTATCAATTGCCACTAGATGGATTTCTCGCGATGAAAGACAGTACATAATAATTCTAGATAAATCATAGTAGATGATCATTTGTTCGAGTTATATCTGTTTAAGGAAGGTTGGAATTCAACAACTTTCACGAGTTGCACGTTTTACTAACAAAATCCATAATACTAAAGTCATATCTTATCATTGATGACACATGGCATTATTAATTTTTGAAAAGATATGTAAAGTCCCGTCTTAGAAATTTAAATAAAAAGAGTACCAGCTTTTTGATAGATTACATCACAATTAGAGCTTCCCAAAACCCACCATTATCCTTCTCTTACTGGACTAAACGTGACAATATCAAGAAAACACGCGTAAGGTTTTGTGAAACCAAAAACCAAATTAAGCCTTGTCAGAGTAGGTTAACCACGGTGTTCTAAAAGCGGCCTAGGCGGCCGATTAATTGGTGCCTAGGCGCTAGGCGGTACCCTACCGCCACGCCTAGGGGCCTAGGCTTTTGTCTTGGCGTCGAGCCGATTAATCGGCCGATAGGTGGGATTAATCGGCTAGGCAGGCAAGGTAGCTAGGCAAGATTACGTGACTAGCTGGGGCTAGGCAGACAATTAGGCGGGTAGTTGATGTGATTTTAAAAAATTAAGGATTTCCGTGTCATGTAATATACTATAAGGGGCTTTGGTGTAGTTTTACTATAAATACATTTCCGGTCTTTCCAATTCTCTTGCATGATCCAAAATTTCAAAAGCCCTAAATATCAAAACTTCGCATTAGACTAGCTATTTGGTAATATTAGTTTCATTTGGTTGAACTTTGGATGTTGAATTTCGCATTAGTACTTAGTTTCCATGTTATTAATATTTGTTCTACTTATTTGCTCTCAAACTTGGGGAGGAGGTAGGAGAATATCTAAAAAAAATTTTAAAAAATGAAAAATCTACCTAATGTCTAAGGCCATAGGCACCGATAATTGGCCTAGCCGCTAGGCGGTTCCCGACCGCCCAACTAGTGCTTAGCGACTTTTAGAATCTTGGTTAACTATATTAAAATTAAGCTTCATTCAATTCAATTGATTTTGGCTAAATGAGTACCTATCCTTGTATTTTTGCACTGCATAGACAACTATACATTCAAGAATCCCATGAGTGTTATAAAAGGCTTTATGTTCACCTAGGGGCAAGGCAAGGCACATGCCTCGTCAGAGTGAGGCGCAAGTCCTAGAAAATAATTACATTTCTAATATAGGGAAAAAATTGAACATAGGTAAATGCTTCTACAATTTCAAATACCATAAATTAGAACATTCCCAATCAAAATACAAACAAAATCGTAACATGCATAAAAATCTAATGCATAACATTTAGTTCGAAAGCATAGTAATATGGATAATGGCACTCAAATATCTAATCATAGTCACCTAATCTTCAACAACAATTACTTGATCATCTTCTTTGTCATTTGATTCACAACACTCCACATTGGCTAAGTTTTCTTCAAGACTTAAATAGTTTGGCTTCTGTGTTTCATTATCGAGGACTAAGGATTAGAACCTTTTTAGTTTGAAGGATTTTAACCAGTGCATTGTCACATGTTTTAAACCTTAACAATCAATGGTTGTGATGAAATATGAAGAAATTTGAGTGTAGATCTAAGGGAATTTATGAGGTTCTAGCTTCATGCGCCACACACCTCGCCGTGAGGCGTGTGCCTCAAAGGCCTTAACTCTGCTTCATGTACATGCCCCTCACCTCAGGGTGCCGATGCCTTTTCAACGTGCCTCGCCTCACTTAGCGCCTAGGCACGTGAGGCAGCACTTTTTAAACCAATAGTACACGGTAGTACTATCGTTTATCTCATGAAAGCAACATTTGTCTTGATTAGTTAGGTTGAAACGACTAACAAAGGAGAGAACATAATTCTTCCCATTACAAGACATAAACGTAACTACAAACACATGTATACATTCCATACATAGTCACTACCAACATCTTCAATTTTCAGTGCTGATTGTTATTGGTAGACAATCATAGTCGATCACCTCAAACGCATGGGAATTTGAACCATAGTTATATTTGCAACATACTTGAACCCGCTATTTTATCCAATATAGTGGAGAGAAAAAATTGAGTAGCCACTCAGCAACCTTGTTTTGCCAAGAAGTCTCTCACTGATCTTAGTTGCCATTATGCAGACGAGCATCATCAAGTTGTTCCATCACCATGACACCTCCAACGTATTGCCTCAATCATGCATTGTCAACCCCACCTCCAACATAATGGATTCACCATATGTATCACTTTTTCGGTATACTTGAACTACTGACGTTGCCCATTTTCCAGCACAATTGATCCCCCTATGGTTGCAACCTTCTAGTATTTGCCACCAGTCAATTTAGCGTTATCTGCAGCAATCCTTTGCCCAAAAATCTCTTGAGACCATCTCTTTACACCAGCGCTCTAAATCCCCTATGTTTGATATAACTTGTATCACTTAAACTTCCACTCCGAATAATCATTCATGGATTCCAAGTGGATATGATTTTTCGCTTTGAATCTCGCCAATATAATCCCTAACTCCTAACTATTCTAAGGCAAATTTTGGATTCAATCATTTCCATGTGTGAGATTCTTAAGGCTAATTAGTACTATCCGGATTCAAATTATTTCCACCTGTGAGATTCTTAAGGCTATTTACTACTATTCGGTGCAAAACAATTTGGCTTTACAACATAGAGCAAGCATCAAAAGCATAAATGATGCTATAAAAGCTATTAATACCTTTCATTCAGTCACCCAACATTGAAGTTATTCCCACTTCAAGGAGGAAAGAAAAACATTGGTATTTATGCATGCTCCTAAAAAGCTAATGCCACATGTGGTCCTCCAACAAGAAAACCAGTTGTACCAAGTGTAGCAATAGGAAAACCCATAGTAGCATGAAGCGGGGGCGGGAGCGAAAGCAAGAATGGGTGCAGGGAAGCGGAGGCACCTAGAAGCTCCTAAGATTTTGAACGCCTATGGAGCCAATATAGATTATATAAAAATATGTATATAACATATCTTTAAATGATACTAAAAATTTTCCTAATCTTAAAGTGTAATTATTGGAAGATATATATATTCTCAATTTGCAAAACTTCTTGACTAATATGATTCAAATATTCTCATTTCCATAATGGCATCACTCCCTTAAAAAGTAAGAGAATAACTGCCTTAGCGACCCAATAAGCTCCCATCTTAGTTAGGAGCAAGCTATAGTCTTGAGGGGGAGGAAGCTCCCATCTTGGGAGCACCCATTCGAGTTCTCGTCTAGGGAGTGCACCCATTTTAGAAGGATCCTGCTACTAAGGGAAAACCTATGCACATGGTATGATATTGAGTATTTCTAAAACTTCCTCTAATTCAGACACGAGACATTGCAACTCCCATTCTGACTATTTTTGTTAGATATTTACATACATGGACACAAAAGTTTTAAGTACATTCGATACTCATATTTAGAAATACGCTAAAAAAAAGTTCTCATCAACATTTATGTCCCTAGTGCACATAGCATCAGCATGGACATGACACGACACTGACTTTTTAACAAGCAAGTTTTGAAAAATTGGATGTCCAACATGTTTGGGACACGTCTGCAAAAACATATTCATGGATCGTAGGATAATATGAAAAATAAAGAAAATAAGACTCTACAATGTTTGCACTTATTGTGTCACAGCATTCAATGAGTTGTTCCAACAGAAACCGTTTCACAGTTCACATGAATCTTTGACATCACTCAACCATCAATGAAATATGACATTCTTAAGCTTCAAATGGGCCTACCATTTCATTTGACACCTTCGAAGTGTCCCATGAGTGTCCATGGGGTCATAGAGTGCATATAAACCAAAAAAAGATGTTTGAGAGAAACTAGAACACCTTTGATTTCAGTGTACAACATGGGTCCAAAAAGTCCTGGTGGCTGAAAATTGTCGGACAGCACACATGACCTCCATATAAAGGTGTGCTTCATAGATTGACACAAATACACAATACATATATAATACATAATACAATATAAATATCGCAAGACATGGATATTCCAAAGATATGTTGTAAATAAGTACTTTTATTATCTTGTTATAGATAGAAAAATCAAAACCAAAAGCTGAAGTGCTTTTACCACATTCCATAAAAAAATCGTAAGTATTGAAAAATGAGAAAACCAAATTCAATTTCCATGGCATATCTTATTATTAGACTTGTCATGTCCCATCATCAAACAACCATCTTGTTGAGACTAATAGTTGCTTATACAGAAGCCAAAACAAAATACAACACTACAAATGAAAATGGAAGCCCAAATGCCCAATACTATTATCGAAAACAAGAAACAATGAGAGAGCATAATATGAAAAATTATTATTTTAAGAACAAAAGAAATAATTTCCAAGTTTGTGGCACGTTTCATCTTTCAAGTGATAGCATTTACCTCATTTGACCAAATCAGTTGAACATACGTTTTAATAGATTTTTTTATTTGGCTTTTCTCTTTAAAACCTCAGTAGCTTTATTTGAAAATCTTAATTGAAGGGGCAAAACCCGACACTCAGAAGAGCCCTTAAGCAAACAACTACTCCATGTCTTCCCCGCTTACATAAGTTCTTGTCAAATAGAAAATTTGGATACACTTCTTCAACTACGTAGAGACAACCAATCTGTCATCCAACATTTCTTTAATTTTTTTCCCAGATCCATTTATGTATGTTGTTGATATGATTTTATTAACCCTTGAGCACTCAGTAGCATATGACCAATAGTCCTGAGAAGAGAAAATTAGGATCTTGTGGAGAGGTCATGACATATCAAAGATTCGAATTAAAGGTTAAAAATGCCTTCTTCTTTTTTGCACTAATGCTAAGGGGACTGACGGTTCCCTGCCGATGGGGTACCGGCGGGGCCCACTCTGGGTCCTGCATGAATGATCCGTGCCGTTCAATATTTTTAAAGAAATCATGAGTGGGCTTTGTGAAAAATCAGCTCAATTCGATATATGTAGCTCAATTCGATATATGTAGCTGCTCGATACAATCTTCCAATTTTTCATTATTCAGATTTCAGGTTCATGTAATCTGAATGAAAAATGGAAAATTGAATCCAGCACTTATTCATATCGGATTGGGCTGATTTTTTCACAGGCCCACTCCGGTTTTTCATTATATTACTGAACGGCTCGGATCATCCGCGCAGGCCCAGAGTGGACCTTGCGTGCCCGTCGGTACCCAATCGGTAGTCATCCCATCAGTACCAATAGGAGGGCTCTCTTTTTTTACGTGTCTAACAAAATTGGGTTGGAAAAAGTACGAGATCTAGTGAACTACGATCAAACCACACTTAGAGTATGCATATACACACACAGATACACACGTGCTCAATCCAAACCAATCAGATCAAATGATTTTAAGCACATATCGATTACAGCCAGCCACTGGAGTAGGAGAATAAAGAAGTTAAGTCTAAGGTGCAAGAAGACGCAAACCTTTGGTAAATCACTGAAGCAATAGTCGAAAACACGATGGTATTCGTTTTCGCTATCGTCGTCTTCTTCTTCGTCTCCGTCGCCAGTGTTATCTGATGAAATAATCACCATGGAGTTACAAACAAAACCCTAATCGGAGCCGTTGGAGGCTTTGCGCGTGTACTTGTGGGCTATATATAGGAATCAAATGATAGATATGACCTGTTCACACCTGGATTATTTAAAATGAAATCCTAGGATGTTTAATTTTTTAATTAACTTTGGAAAGAAATTAAAATATGCTAAGATAAACATAGAGTGGATATCGTTGTCATGCTATTATGCATTAATTAAAAAAAAGAAAGAAATCTGGAAAGCATTATTATTTCTTTTCTTTTCTTTTCTTGTTTTGATTTTACGTAAATGAGAAAAAGAGATAATGATAAAAACTTTTTGTATTGGAGATGTTTAAACTTTTAATTAATTTAAAAAGAATTTAGAAACATGTCATGAGGAAAAGAGATAACGATAAAAAAAATTTTTTTTTTACCGGAGACGTTTTAATTCTCTTATTAATTTAAAAAGAATTTTAGAAATGTATGAAGATATACGCAAAAATGTATGGAATGCGTGATTTTTTTATTTTTATTTTTGAAAGTCAAACAAAAATTTACAAGTATTAATCTCTGAAAATGTTATAAAGATTAATAAGAACAAGGAATGATGACATCAAACCTCTAACCCCTGATCCAATCGATCTACAATGCTAAGAGTAATCATATGCTCATTTGAGACCCAAACCCCAAGTTTTGCAAGAAACTAAACACGGAAAATCCATTGGGACGAAATCCACATCTATTGGCCTAGGGAAAAATTATCACTTTTGTTATTTTTCAATTTTCTACTTCTTAAGTTTTTAATGCGTACATGATAACTTGCACATTTATGTATTCATTTTTACTAGTGTAGATGAATAATGCTAATTTTTCATTTTCCATAAAAACCTCTTGAATGAAAACCTCTTTGGACCCAAATTCAGAGGATGGTCAAATACATTAACTTGCATTGGATTTTTAAAAAAAAGTGTGAAGTTTATTAAAACAGAATAGGAAATAAAGTATAGAAGCAACCTAATTTAGATGAGGAGGAGGATAATAACATTTTCCCCCATTTTTCTTATATTTTTCTAAGTTATCGAAATCTCGGATGGGCAACTACATTAACTTTCATTGGATTTAAAAAAAAAAGTGTGAAGTTTATTAAAGCAAAATAGGAAATAAAGTATAGATTCAACCTAAATTAGGTGAGGAGAAGAATAATAACCTTTTTTCCCAATTTTTCTTAGGTTTTTTTTAATTATCAAAATCTAGGATGGTCAACTCCATATAGTAACTTGCATCGGATTTAAAAAAAAAAAAAAATTGTGAAGTTTATTAAAGCAGAACAGGAAATAAAGTATAGAAGCAATCTAAATTTGGAGAGGAGGAGGATAATAACCTTTTTCCCAATTTTTCCAAGTTTTTTTTTTAATTATCGAAATCTTGAACTTGCATTGGATTTTAAAATAAGTGTGCAGTTTATTAAAGTAAATAGGAAATATAGTATAGAAGGACCCAAAATTAAGGTGAGGACAAGGATAATAATATTTTCCCCGAATTTTCTTAGATTTTTTTTTTTATTATCCAAATCTTGGAACAATCAAGGAATGAAAGAATTACTACGTTTCTACTTCACAAATTAAGGCTTCCGAACAGGGAAATGATAAGGTCCGACCGGAAATGGAATGAATTAAGAACTTTAATTTTCTACTTATTTTGCTTAGATTTCATTAGTTTCATTAGTTCTCTCAAGCTAGAGATCCAACAATGAGCCAAAAATATAATTATTTTTTGTGTTTTGATCCCTTTCTTCCCGCAGGAGACACAACCTAAAATCGAAATTGATTTATTCATCTGCGTAGGAGACGAAAAAAGAATTAACATTTCATTTCATTCGTACCTCTAATCTTAATGTTATCCCTTCAAGCAATGTAGGTGTATAACAACTTTTTTACTGGTTTTTCTTAGATTTTTTAATGACTACAATCTCAAAATTTGTACTTTTTAATTATGTTTTGTTTCCACAAATAAAAAACTACAATACAGCTTTGTTCGGTTAACCGTTTAGTTTTGTTTTCAATCACTACCCTATTTCTATCTCCAATCATTACCCTATTTTTTCAATTATTACTTTCTCAACTCTCTCTATCTCTCTCCAATTATTACCCCTATTTTCAATCATTACTCTATTTCTCTCTCTACCCACTACCAAAACTAAACTAAACTCTCAACCAAACACAACCATTGTAACTTTAACTTTTGAGAAGACCTGCTCTCCTTCAATCGGACCTGGGGGAGATGCTAGCCCCAGCGTGCTAGCCTCTGTGTTATGCCCCAAAATGACGTCGTTTTGGGGCGATTCTGGATACACCATTTAGGCCACAAGGGCCCTATTTGGTGGAATAGGAGTGGCTGTAGACTGTAGTGCACCCACCACACCATACCGTGTAGTGTGGCTGATCTAGCCATCCATCTCAGTATGGACGGTTCATATTTAATTCGAGCTCTAACAAATCCTAACCATCCATTGTTCGGATGAAAATCTGGGCTGTCTATTGCCGAGATGGACGACCAGATTGCCCGGACTGCACGTGTAGTGTGGGGGTGCATTTACAACACCCTCGGGCCCCTGTTTTGGTGCACACCTAATCGTTGAGTTTTAGATTTTTGGGAGAAAAAGCCATAAAACATCTCTCCCTAATCCCTTATTTCTCCCGCCAAAACCATTCATCCTCCTCCCTCATGGACTCATGTTGCATAGCCTTCAACGGAAGTGTAACATAACCTTCAACGGAAGCAGTGACAAACCCAGGAATTTTAGAATTTCATATACTTGAAGCACCTATTATTCACAATCTTAAAAAATATTTCTCTGTATATATACCACTAAATTATCGTTCAACCATTAAATATTGATCACTCATTCTATTTCGCAACCGATTTTTCACAATATTCATGGTTGAAAATACACTTTCAACTATCGCGGTGGGCAAGAAAACTAAAGGATATAGTAATTTAGTAATTTAATTTTTCGTAATATTGTGGATTGGGAGGAAAACAAAAAGAGATAGAACAAAAATGGAAAAATAAAGAAAATAGAGAGAACGAAAATGAATAAATAAAAGAAAAAGGTAGATCAAAAATGGAAAAATAAAGAAAAAACAAGGGATGGAGGGTCTAGGAATCGAATTCAAGGCCCCTAGAACTTTTCACAATCTGTGATAACCATTACACCATGTTAATGGTTTGTACTGGTGTAAGAGATTTTTTTGTATTTATATCTAACTTTTTTTATTATTATTTTTTGTATTTATATGTATTTTTTTTACTATATATATTTTTTAAAAAGGCGTGGGGGCACGTGACTCACGTGCCCTCCTGAACGAAAGTGTTAAATTTGTGGAATTCCAAACCAAATCGAGTCTAATGTCTCAATCAATTGAGGTCAGCTACATAAATCATTTTTTCCATTGAGCTCTATCAAGCACGATTTGTTCACTTAAACCTATTAGGCTTGTATCTTTGCGCACAACAGCCACTAAATCTCTTATCAATGGTAGTATTAAATATTACTAGTGTTTTTTAATCTCAAATATCCTTTGATATCATACTCATTTGGCTTCAAATTTGTCCATCGAGGTTGGAGAATTACTTGATAGCAAAACTTTTAATTTCTGTTGGAACTTTCACGCATTAGAGATGCTTTTGGACGCCATTTTCTGTTTTTTGGTTTTCTTTTGTAAGTTTGGAGGGCTTTCCTTTGGAAGTGCGTTCGTGGTATCTTGCCCGTTAACCTCGGTCTTTCCTCTCGTCTGCATCAGTTATCGTCAAATTGCCCCTTATGTAACCAATCGGAGGAAAAGCTTGGAACACCTTTTCCTGTTCTGTCCCATTACAATTCCTGTTTGGGCCACTTCAGGTTTCACAACCCCTCCTCCTCCACCGAACTACATTTTCAAGGATTGGCTGCTCGACGGGATTTTCAGCCTGACTTCATCCCCTTCGAACAAGGACAGATTCTTTCTCTTCATTGCAACTCTATGGGCAATTTGGAAAACGAAAAATCAGGAAGTTTTTTCCAGCATCCCCTTCCTAACCAGTTCCATCATTGGTTTGGCTGCGGACAATACTCTTTGGTTCAAATGTTCTTCCCATTGGAACTCACGTACCAAGCCCCCACCTAGCGATACTTCTCATCTAGGGGCACACCCATCCTTTGTTCTCAAGCCCTAGGTACCCTCCGGTTATCCTCTTTGACCAACGTGTAGTGCATGTCACTGTCGATGGCGCTTGGAAAGAGGGTGCTCTCAGGAGTGGTCTCGGCCTTTATGCTTCCTATCCGAATGGAACTGTTCTCCAGCAATGTTCCATTTCATGCTGCAGCTCAACCCCACTTCAAACAGAAATAATGGCCATCCTTTTGGCAATCACCTAGGCTTTGCATCACAATTTTAATGTTACTTTTACATATTCTGATTGTCTAATTGCTCTCATGCAGCTGGCCGGTGACTGATTCATACTATGCAGAAAATTTTTTGTTGCACAACCTTGGTCGTGAGGTGTCCAAACTAGAACCTGCAGGTTAACCAAGTGTTAGCTCAAAGATTTCTATGAAATACCTTATTGATTTTGATGATAACAAAATATAATTAATATTGTGATATTTGGAATACCTTAATGTTTATTTTGTAGGATTTGGTTGAAGTGCACATGAAAAGATTGCTACACCAAATCACTATCTTCAATGGCCAAGATAAATTGAAAGAAGGAAGATTAATGACAAATCTTCTCCTAATTTTTAATTGGGTACAAGGGATTTTATGGAAAGCAAATGCTAATCTAGGAGGAAGATCGAAGATTACTTGGGAGATTCATTATCTCTAACGGCTAGTTGATGGGCTAAGTAAGTGGGAGATTGATTTCTAGATTGAAGACGCAAACAAGTCAAGTGGAAGAAATCATTGTCTGCCTTAAAGGTGTGACTACCTAAATTGTTGCTAACGGCTAGTTGGAATTTGGATGGAAGAATTATTGGTGGAGATGGTAAGACTACCTAAATTATTCCTAACGACTAGCTGGAATTTGGATGGAAGAATTAATGGTGGAGATAAATTAGGAGGAAAGAAATCAAGTTTGCAGGTTGATTCTTTCCATCGGCTATTTTGGTTCTTGAAGGATAAATACAAGAAAAGAAGGAAGACAAGGTAGCAGAGGGAACTCTTGAAGAAAATTGCCGTGAGCCATCTCTTGAAAATCTATCAGTCATACTTTGAGCTTTCATCTTGATATCTTTACATTTGTGTGAGAGAGTTCTTATTTTGATCTTTATTGTAAAAGGGATTGCACACTCTTATTCATACTCTTGTGAGTGATTACTTTTTGTGAGTGGTTTTGAAGAGAAAATCACTTGGTGGTTAGGTGTTACTAGCACCGGAGTCAAAATTAGTCGGAGCGATTGGGGATAGATTGCTCGTTGTAAAGGTTGTCTAGCACCCGCGAAGCTAGAAGATTGTAACTATTGGAGATAGTGCAGCAAATCCCGAGTTGGACACTTGGGGAGTGGACTAGGCCGTGAAGTTGAGGACCGAACCACTATAAATCCTTGCGTTTGATTTCCTCTTCCCTACTCTCTTCATTTTCAGTTTTGCATATCACTATTGCATGAGTAGAATAGTATATCATTGAAATTGAAATTGTGGTTGAGTAGATTGAAATTAGTTTTTTAAATTCCGCATTATATTTGAGATACCCAATTCACCCTCTCTCTTGGGTTGCTATTTGGACCAACACCAAGGATGATCGCAAGGACACGCATCCAGCCCACTCCTTAGCAAAACAGGCTTTGCTATCTTCTACTACTACTTCAAATGCTCGGGGAACACCCTTTTGGACCGAAGCTACTGCGGTTTGTTTATGTAGTTCCTTTGTTGTACATAGTTATGTTGATGCTTTGGTTTCGTTTCCCTTGTATTCTGTAAACTGTTATCGTTCATCAATGTATTTCTCACATGTTTCAAAAAAAAAAAAAAAAGAAATTTGGACCCAAATAGGGGTGTCAAACGGGCCGTGCCGACACGACACGACACGGGAACGACACGGTTAAATATGGCACGGCACGAAAACGGCACGGTCTTAGTGAGCACGTGGAGGGCACGGGCACGGTCTTGGCCGGGCATGGCACGACACGACACGGTTTTAGTGGGCATGCGGACTGGCACAGGGCACAGAAGTGGGCAGGCACAGCACGGGCACGAAAGTTGGCCAGGCACGGCACAGTTTAGCCAGGCACGGGGACGACACGGTAGTTGAACGGGCACGGCACGGCACAGTTCTAGTATGGCACGGACACGGCACTACACGGTTCTAGCCGGGCACGACTCGGGTTGACAGGCACAAAAGGGCACGACACAAGATACGGAAAAAAAGTTATTAAATAATTTGACTTGTGACTCATAAATATAATGTGATTAATTAACAATAATTTTAATTACAAAACAAGGCATTTTTGTTTCATTATTTATAAAAAAAAAATAAGCTTTTAAATTGGAACAACTAAAAATAAATAAGAAAAAAAAAAACGAATTTGAAAGAAAAAAACCTCCATGTGATTCAAACCCAAGTGACTAAGTCTTATGGAACTTGACACACATCACAAACCACCAAGGCATTGCCTACTCAAACGAACGAAAGTTGTTCATTTGGCGATAGTAACCTGGTGTTTGGCACCCGTATTCATGTGGAGATCCTTAGAAGCAAATGGGTAATGCCTTATTTTTAATACATGACTCCATCACAGCACATCACAGTGGTAAGGTCACATTTTTATTTGGCAAATTCCATGACAAAAACATATTGATTTGTATTTCTTATTATTGAGTTGTAACTTATTTATTTTCCTTATTAGAGTGTGTTTAGAAAGTGGAAGGAAATCAATCGTATTTTGTATTTGGGAGTTATATGGATTATCTCTGTTTTACTTTTTCGCACCATATATATCCTGTTTGCCTGCTAACTGTATTGTAAGAGGGGTATTAGGGTTGGATTATAGTTCGGGGTGAACTCTTTCACTCAGGCACGGATTTTCTGGCATCCGTGTCAGATTTTGCAGAAAACCAGGAAACACAGGATCCCGCGGGCGAACAGTTTTATGCTGAGGAGAATCCGGAAGTGGGAGTTGAGCCAGAATACGCTTGGGACCCATATCAGACTTAGAAGATGGCTCTTTTTACTGTTTAGCTTATTCCCTCTTAGACTATTTTAGTATTTTCACAATGGTTTGTAATAAGTGAATCTTTAGGATGAATTATCTGTGTTGGATTTCAAATTGGATTTAATAAGTTTTTCAAGAATTAGTATTTAATACCTCCGATTTTACCTTCGAAAATCGGGGCGTTACAACTTGGTATCAAAGCCAGGCAATAGGATGGAAAGAAATCAAGGTGTTCAAAGGAATTTCGTGATTATAGCAGCTACTTAAGGAAAGAGGATCACGGAATCAGTGGCGTGGAAATATGGAATTGATTCTCAGAAATAGTGCTCGAGCAACTTCCGTAAAACATGAACCAGTGCTCAAGCAACTTGACAGATTCCATCCATCTATATATATGCGGTTCACTTGGGATTTCGAGACTACCGAATATATGAGTGCAGCCCCTCCCCTCCCTTGCTCCAAAACAGAGAAATATCTAAGAGAGATTTTTAGTTTGTCTCTTGGAAAAAGATGATCGTTTGATCATCAAACTTCCGGATTAATTCCAAGAGCCTTCTCCAAACTTTGTGATTGCTAATCGAAGTGTTCTTCCGGTGGGTACCGACGGTGGATTCCGTAGGTTATTGGAAGGCTTGAGCGATTCAAGGCAACGGCGGTCAAGCACTGGGTGCAGTAAACGAGTGATTCGACATTCAACCTTGGTCAACCGAGAGCGATTCTAGATTGTAAGTATAGGTTTATTTGTAACCGCACAATAAGTTATAGTGCATGATTTCCTTCTCGTGGTTTTTACCCGTTTAAGGGGTTTTCCACGTATATTCTTGTGTTCATCGTCTATTATTTTTCAATTCCGTTTATTTTGCTTGATTGAGTATTTAAATAGCCAAAAAGGAATTTTCAACAGCATTCTTTTATGGTTCTCAAGTGTTTAAAGGAATACCGTCCGTAAGAGACTGAAAACAAAAACAAAGCAATTTTGATGTGCGTACCGGGCACGACACGATTGAAAAATGGCACGATACGACACGATCAAGTAAACGGGCCGACACAGCACAGCACGATTAAAAAACGGGCCAACATGGCACGACACGATTGTAAAATGGCACTACAAGACACCATTAAAAAATGGACCGGCACGGCACGACACAATTTAAGTAAATGGGCTCGGCCCGGCACGACACGATTGAAAAATGGCATGGCACGACACGGCACGACACGGCACGACTTAAGTAAATCGGCATGGCACTTAAGTAAATCGACACGGCACGACACGATTTAAGTAAACAGGCACGGCACGGCACGGTACGAAACACGGTTGGCACGGAAGTTGAACGGCACGGCACACACGTTTGACACCTCTAGACCCAAATCTTGTTAATGACAAATGCTTGGTCTCCGAGATGAGATGGGACAGTGCAAATGGTTTGAGAGTCTGAGAAGAGCATCATTTTTTTTAATCGGCAATAAATTTATTAAGATAAACTTTACAAGGTACATTAAGTTGGAGGAGACGGTCAACCAAAGGTTGGATGAAAATAAAAAAAAACTCCTAATGGGTCAAAGCCCAAAAACACTCATGGGCGAAGCCGCTAACACCTAAAGAGCAAAGCCTAAACACAACAAGGGCTAAGCCCAATCCAAGAGACCCCAAACTTGAAATAGCAACCGCCACAAGCAAGCACGTCGACCACCACCAACACCAACACCATCAGCCGATGAAGCTGAATAAAACAACTAGCGGCATGTGCCGCCGCGAACCTCACATGACTAGACCCCCAAAATGACTACCGAGAAGCTGCCATTTTGGTTCTCACAAACGGTCTGAGAATCCAACCACCGAGGTTCCATAACGCCGTCGCATGCCACTATTGTCATCCATCAACACCAATCCGAACATTACCGGCTAGACACCACAATCGCCATTCACCTTCATAACTATAATATCCGGAGACCAACCCGCACCCACCGCAAAAGCTCCACCTTGCCATTAGGTGATAACCGATAAAACCAAATAGACGAAATCAGCGGGAGACCACCTACCACCAGGACCGCACCTTGCCGTTAAGCCAACCGGTTACACTCAAGAATGAAAACTGATGGGCATTCGGCAAAGCAATAGAGGTTCGGTACAAAGAGGGGGAGAGTAAATTAAAATCTGAGAAGAGCATCATTGCTTACGTAGAACTTGAGAAGCTGGATCTCCTGTTAGGAATTTCATAAAAAAACAGTTCAGCATCAAAAAAGTATAGTGCTCAAAATTTCAATTAGAAATAAAGAAATCTAAGAAAAGTTGTGCCTTTTTCTCCTCAAGCTTGTTAAAAGCCAAAGATTTGGAGTCTCTTCTCTCCTTTCTCTGTTCCCTCGTACATTTTAGCTGCTTGAAGACTTCCTCGATCGGAATGTTCTCCTAAACACCACCAATACATAACAAATTCAAGATGGATTTGCAACAAAAAAAGATAGGTGTAAAAACTCATCTAGAATTCATCTTTAATATTGTAAGTAGATTGATATTGGGGATTGAATGGGAAATCGTAGCCATATCATTAATGGAAATTGGAAAATTACAGGATTTCCAGAAAGAGCAAGAATAACGGCTCCGAATGCAGTTGTGTCTAAAGTCGTGGTTGAGAGTTTGTATGTAGACTTAGGGAGCTATTATAGAGAAAATTAATCCAGAATGATGTGATTGGTGGACACAAGGGGTGCCTGACTGCCTGGACCCTGCAAACCTCCAAATATTCGCACTAGTTGTACTACGATTTAAGTTGATTTGAAAAAGCTCTATGGAATCGGCCCTGAAAGTCCTCAGGCGCACAAAAACTCTAAAAATTCTCATATATGCGTAGAAAAAAAAACTACCGAAAATTTCAAGTTATCAACTATTTTTTGGTTGCGCGTGTAAAGTCAACTTTCAGTTCGTCCCAAATTGGGTTAAGAATTGGCACTTCTTTCTGTCTGTATAAAGATGAGATTTGGTTGGTCAATTTTAGCCTGCATTTTTCTAGAATCCATTTTGTATGTAGTAGGACTACTGCTTTCGCATTGACTTTATGCCTTGCTATAGCACCTAAATGGTGCAACCAATTCAACCCTATTCTGTGATGAAAAGAAACAACGAACTAACTTACATATCAACTAAAAGAACATATTACCATCTTCTCCAAACAACCTCACAAAAAGAGAGAACTACTTGGAACGAAGAATGCACTTCACTAGAAGCCCATGTTCAGTAAAATCAAGAGTCCAAGCAAACCTCAATGTGACAAAACCAATGAACCAATATTACACGAAAAATATGCAGTGATGCCTCTTCTCGTCTAACTATATAAAGCGTGACAGCAACTAGCAAGTAGCAATGCCAATCATGCTGAAACTAACCTCGTAAGTGTTTGAGATAAAAACCGGGCACACTTGGCTGCATGCTTGAGGTAAGCTGGACACCATCACTTCACAATAGCTCCACCAATGCCAGTCTTTCCAGCAATGATTTCCTTACAGCATGAACTTAGAACATACTCTGAAACTGTATCCGAATTTGAAAACAATTACTCAGCACACCGCGAAAGAAGCCTGCAAAAGATAACAGTACGTGATTTCATTTCTGTTTAACATAATACCCCTCTTAGTCTTCCCAAACCTAAGATGAATCATACACCATTAGCATATCCACGTGCAAAGTTTCCAGGTAAAAGAGTTTAACAAAAACTCGCTCCTAACTATTAATCACCTTTCAAAAATCATGCAGACTTTAGCCAAAAAAGATTTATAACAATCTTTAAATTGCAAATTTCAACCATGTGCAAATTTTGATTGGACGCCATTGGATGCCCTCGTTACTCCCAGATGTGAAAACTATAGGATATAACTCAGTCTTTATTTATTGTTCTTATTAGCTGAAAGAAGGTACTCAGCAAGTTGCCACAAGCAAACAAGACAAATAATAAATACATAGTACTGATAATCTTGCTTGCTTGGGTGCCGAACAAGGTGATGATCTTTTAGTCACAGTGCAAATTCCCCCATCCACGAGGGAATTTGCCTTGCTGACTGCCTGAACCTTGCTAGTACTCTTGACTAGCCCTTTTTCTTAGAGAAACTTTTATGAATCCCCAGTATACAAGGGGAGGGGTTGGTATCCCCTCTGGGGAGTTTTTAATTTTCCTGCCATTTTCCGATCACATTTGGACGATCAGCTCCGTTCATTTTGTAGAGTTCAGCGAGAACCTTAATCATACCTAAAATCATGTTCATCGGGCTTTAAATTGCAAATTTCTGGCATGTGTAAATTTTGATTGGACACCATTGATGCCCTCGCAACTTGCAGATGTGGAAACCATGACTACAACTCAAGAACTGTTAACTTCTTTATTTATTGATTTTATTAGCAGAAAGAAGGTACTCAGCCAGTTGCCAAAAGCAAACAAGACAAATAATAAATATACGTTCAACAAGATGATAGCCCAACCAAGGACATAAAGCAGAATGCACATTACGTAAGTCCAAAGAAAATCTCAATTATTACCATAGAACCGCTAGAAACCTCTAGGTTAATGTAAAGATCACTATGGACAGAGTCTGATTTGTTGAAACTCTCCTCCACTTGCTGTGACCTTTGGCAGCAACCCTAGAGGTCTTTTCTTCTGCAATCATTACCCAAATCAGTAACAAGACAAGAAAAGAGAGGTGATTAAAATAAGAGAAAATTACCTCTAAGTATAGAAAAGTGACACTTAATTTCCATTAAGGAGAGATGAAATACTTAATTACCACTAAGTCCACTTTTACAAAAATACATTTACCATTAATAGAAATGTCACCCTAGGGTTTTAGGGTATGCTAGGGTTTTATGGTACCCTAATGGGTACCCTAGTACCCTTGGGTACCCTAAAATCTTAGGGTACCCTAGGGTACCCTAGGATTTTAGGATTTTAGGGTACCCTAGAGTTTTAGGGTACCTTAAGATTTTAGATTTTAGGATACCCTAGGGTTTAAGGTACCCTAGAGTTTAGGTTTAGGTGATTTCATAGAGCCATAGGGTTTAGGTTTAGGCACTTTCATAGGAGTTTTAGGGTGCACTTTCCTATTATAGGGTTTTAGCGATTTAGGCACTTTTATTGGGTACCCTAGAGTTTTAGGCACTTTTATAGGGTACCCTGAGGTTTAGGCACTTTCATAGGGTGCCCTAAGAGTTAAGCACTTTCAGTATTGGGGGTTTTAGGCACTTTCATAGGGTTTTAGTGTTTCGTTAATTAGAGGAAACTTGGTGGGAATTACTTTCTATTTTCTGGACCTAGAGGTAAATTGCCCTTAAAATAAATGCCAAGTGCAGCCGATAACTTCAGAGATATGATATGGGGTCAACTCATTAAATACACGTTCTACAAGATGATAGCCCAACCTAGGACATAAAGCAGAATGTACATCAAGTAAGTCTAAAGAAAATCTCAATTATTACCGTAGAACCGCTAGAAATCTCCAAGTTAATGTAAAGATCACTATGGACACTCTGATTTGTTGAAACTCTCCTTCGCTTGCTGCAACCATTGGGAGCAACCCTAGAGGTCCTTTCTTCTACAATCATTACCCAAATCAGTAACAAAACGAGAAAAGCGAGGTGATTAAAATAAAAGCCAAGTGCGGCCAATAACTTCAGAGATACGATATGGGTCAGCTAATTAAATACATGTCCTACAAGATATCGCCCAACCTAGGACATAAAGCAAAATGCACATCACGTAAGTCTAAAGAAAATCTCAAATTATTACCATGGAACCGCTAGAAACCTCCAGGTTAATGTAAAGATCACTATGGACACAGTCTGATTTGTTGAAACTCTCCTCCGCTTGCTGCGACCATTGGGAGCAACCCTAGAGGTCCTTTCTTCTGCAATCATTACCCAAATCAGTAACAATACGCGGAAAGAGAGGTAATTACAATAAAAGCCATTCCAACTAGCAAAATAGAAAGGAAAAGTATCTCAATTAGAAGCTTGTAACAAAAGTTCATCACAGAAAAGTCAGTTCAAAGATTATGATACGGAGAGAGAGAGAGAGAGAGAGAGAATCAGATCATGCCTCGTATCTTAAAACACCAGTGCCAAAGTAACCAGCCGGGCACATCTATGATTGCAACCGCACCAACAGCAGAGAAAATGCAGACAGCTCGAGGACTCGTTTGAACAACTGACAACATTCTTCCGAAAATGTCCTAAAATCACCAAAATCATGTAAGCACACCAATATTACTAACTTAGGGGGAAAAAATTAAGGCAGACTCCTCCATATCTAGGCTTACCTCTCCTACCAGTATGTTCAGAACATGAGGAGCAGTTCAATGTGCAGTCTATATCTACTCAACAGGTGTCCTACGAAGAATCTGAAGTCAAAGACACCACAAGAAGCATGGACCACCCATAGCGGCCAGCAATTGCAGTTTTCCGATGTCAGGAGGCCGCCACCTTCCCCTTTTTGGAACAAGATTTTGTAGGGAAGGCAAACATTCTCGTGACTCCACTGGATGCTTTCTAGGTCTGCCCCTCTTTCTCCGTACCGTTACTTCTGAATCCACATCTCCTGATTCTCCACCACCTCCATTTACTGCCACTGAACCTTCTCCACTCCCGACCCCACTACCATTTACCGAGTTTTCATTCTTACCAGTGTCTATAACCTCCACTTTCACAATGGTTGTCTCCACCAGAGTGGGTGGCAGTTGTGTCACTCCCTCGACTTTAAGCAAAGGGGCGCTTGCGTTCGTAGAGTCCATTGAAAATTTAAATCCTCAACGAATTATACCGTTTCTATCAAAAGAAAGCTCTGATTGATATACATACATACAATCCATGTAAGTGGCTGAGAGACAATGTTGTTTAACTCAAAATATTTTTAGCACATTAGATTATATGATAATGTACATATGAGTTTGACATACATAACTCTACAAAAAGCATTAACAAGAATAGTCCTGTATATGAGAACACTTTGCTTCCCCTCTACTCACCTCTCTCTAGGTATTGTGGAGAAGCCAAGAAGGACTAGTTTTTCTCTTCATATTTATAGAGGAGCCACTTTTTATATGCCGATAACACACTTCAAATTTAACCATTGACTAATACGGTTTTACCAAATAAAGATGGATTTCAATGTTTTTTTTTGTTGTTGTCATTTTGCAATTTATTTATTTTACCTAAATTAGAATATTGACGTTCATTAAAGCTTTTTCAAAAACCTAGGCCTTAATCCATGACGGACGGGGCTGTTGTTACTATGTTTCATTACTTATCACTGTCCAAAAAAAAAAAAGGTTTCATTACTTGTGTATCTCAGGTGCTGAGAGAGAGTATTTTATGACAAGGTTAACATTATTCTGCATTTCTCAAAATATTTGAATGCAGTTGGATTGATCTCAAATCTGGTTTTGTATGTTATCGACACTGACAATTGGGAATGTCTAAAATGAATGGAAATAGGGTGGTTACTTATTTCTATAAAAAGAATTCGTTTAATTACTTAACCATTAATTAAGGCATTGGTACGGAGCTGCGTCAGCTGTGGACATAGACTAGGCTGAAAAGGATATTACAAATAATGCAAGGGCAAAAACTAAATGGCAAACCACCAAAAAAAGGAAACCAACATGAATGCATGGAGATCACACGGAACAGTAGTCGGTCATTTATGGTTTGCATTTATAAAACTTCTTTAAACACGCGTTTCCTCTTTTATGACAAAGGAGGGTGTCAAATTTAAGGAAATGATATCATGATGTTCCAAATGAGCAAAAAATCAGCTTTTGCTTCTCATTCCCTCTCTTCCACTCTCCGTCTCCTCCCTATGAAACAATTTTTTGCCAAGTTTAAGTAGAATCTGATTTGGAACAGTAAGCATAAGTTAAGCATGCCATTTCTAAAACCCTCAAGGACAGTTGCAATTTTTAAGTAAGAAGGCATGTCACTAGAAGCCCACATTCAAAACCATCAAGAGTCAGATAGATCATTAATCAAGCATCTGGTTATTAATCTTCTAGCCCCACACAAATAGATCATGACCCCAAGTACGACCATGTTTGAACTAAAAAATGGGAAGTGTTTGAGATGAAATACCGGCTCCTTAGGCTGCATCTTCGAGGGAAGCTGAACACTGGTAAGGGCAACAGCCATAGGAAACTCTCATATACTCATGAAGTATCCCATGAAAATCTGAAAACCTCATTCTCCCATTCCTCCTGTCGAGAGATTTGTCATCATGCACAATAGGTTCGTCAATGCAATGTCCTAGTTCCTGATGTTCTTTAGCATCATATTGTGCACCACATGAACTTAGAACATGCTCTGAACCGTTAGGTGACGGCATGACTTGGCAAACACTCGCCACACGAAGACAGAAGCCTGCAACAGAGTAAAAAGATTGAGACAACACAAGAACTATGATGATAGTCTCAGAAAAATGATGAAAGTCATAAGCAAGGTTCAAAGCCAAGCACAAGCTGGCTACATCCCACTCTCATGAGATCATTAAAGTGAAAAGCAAATACAATAGGCTTTATGAAAAGAGCAAATGGTTCGAGATACACGGAAGTATTGTCAAGGCATAAGATTTTGGGTGCAGTGAGTAGTGCAGTGCAAGCTGCTATAGCTGTGGGTCGAAGGGGTTTGAAGAACACCATCGGACACAATAAGAAGAAATAGACAGAAACAAGCAGAAGAAGAGAAAGAGGTGACTTCTATAGGAAGGAAGGGCCAAAAATATGTCAGTTACTTACCATGGCTGAGGCTAGTGAAGATGGGCACAATGGCAGTTCGGCTGAGGAGAGCTGATCATCGGTAGTGGTGTGTTGGATTTTCCGGGAAAGGAAGACCAAAATAGAATGAAGAACATGAAACAAGAACAAGGAGGGAGGAAGAGGTGGTACACGGAATACAGATAGTGACATCAGATGTAGAAGAACAGAGAAAGCTGTTCGTCGACGATGACAGAAGAAGCTACCAAGGAAAGAAATGAGAGAGAACGGGAATAGAGGCACATCTCTATATTACAAGGACTTGGATACTCCTGTACGAGTGTCAGGTGATGTCATCAAAGTTAGAGCCGGGAAAGTAGTAAATAACAGTTACAAATATACACTTAACTTGGGCTAGCCAAAAGTGTTGATAGCAAGATAATGTTGTAAAGGATCATGATAGAACAGAACTCTATCTTACTTAAGGCAAAAACAATTCAAGTAGCTATTTCCCAATTAGGCCAGACAAAAACAATTCAAGTGGTCAATAGATTTTGTGGTTGAATGCCTCAACATGAACAAAACGCCCAACATAACAGATGGTTACAATAGCTGTCATAAGGGCAACGATCCATAATCGGTCGTTATGGAATCGTAAGGGCTTATATTGAATGGAAAGGAGACGTGAGACAACGCAAACATGAATTAGATTTTCTGACAAATCATTCCACAAAACGCAGGAATTGGATCCTGGGAACACAAGGAATTTATGGCGCATTTTAAAATGTTTTTATCAAATACCAATCTAAAGAACTTAAACCAATCGCAGACTATTTCAATATACATGATGCAACCAACATACAATGCTAACTCCAGTCTTTTTGGTAAGCAAAAAAATTTCACCGAGGAAAAAAAAAACTTCTGCACTACCGTGACAACCACAACCTAACAGGTCATTAAGGTTAGCAATAACGGTCATAAGCACAATGTGACCTCGAAATCAGATGTAACAGAACATTTACTTCCTCGCATCTATTTTAACTCATAAGAGATTTGTTACCTTACCATGTTGTACTTAGTTGTAGGCTTGCGCTACCGAGATGGGAGCTCAAATCTGCTCTCCTGAGTAAGGAGAGTGCTACGGTCTCGCTCCCGTCGAGACAAGAGTGCGGTCCTAATATGAAGGAAGTAATTCCGAAGAAGAAAAAGAGAAAACAAGTTCGAGATATTCAGGACTCAGGTCTCGTATTAGACTTATATATGTGTTTAGTCCGTAAATTTGATTAAAAAAAAAAAAAAAACTATATTGGGCCGTCAAACCTCTCTCATGTTTATATATCATAAATACCTATTACATGCTCATTTTGGCGCCCCTAACTTTGGATCTTCTACATACCCTCACTCCCGCTTCCGTTCCCACTTCGTGCAACTAAGGTGTTGTAAAAGGCTGGGATTTTGCATTATAATTTTCTACATTCTAAAACTACTTTCTTGCAAAAACTCTCCTTAGGCCTCATAAGAAAGTCAAGAAGTTGAACTGACAAGCTTTGAAGCACCAATCTACAAACAAGTTAGAGAGTTCAATTTCCAACCATAAAATTGCCTTAAAAAAAAAAGGCAAAAAGAAGTGATATTTCTTTTATATGTTTCGCTACTTTTCCAATGATATATTATAGATTTGTACTTATTAGCACTGATCTTTCTATTATGGATTTCCAACAAAGGTCAAAATTCTAATAGTCTTACATTTTCCAAGTTTTAATCAACAATTCAACTTTTAGTAAGAAAATTTGTAACTTTACATCGAACACATGTGAAATAATCAATTGTGGAAAGAAGATTGTAAAAACTGTATTCATGCGGACTTAAAGTTCAAACACATAGTTCCCGTTCGTTTAAGGGTTTTGGATTTTGGATTCTAATCATTATACTATTTCTCTCCAATCTTTACTCTCATTTTTCTCTCTATCTCTCTCCAATCATTACCCATATTTCCAATCATTACTCTATTTCTCTCTACACTCATTACCTACAAACCCAAATCCAAAATCCCAAAACGAATAAGGTCATAGATTTACATATTAGCCTGCGTGTAATTTAATACACTAATGTTCACATTCATCAAACTAAATATCGCTAAGGGGTAAGGGTGGGGTGGGGGTAATTGATGCAGTATAATATAGGGTCATTTGTGTCTTTTAGTGTCCTTGGTATTAGGAGAGTCCTCTGATCTATAAATAGGCGTGTTGGTCTCTTATGTTGGTAGCTTTTGATTATTAAGAATACAAAAATATTGATTGAGGCTTAGTTTCTCTCTCTGCCCTTAGGGGTTTATCCTCTTGAATGAGATTTGCTTCTCTTTTTTGAATCTTTAATTCTTCCCTTTTGATATTTGATTGCATCAATAATATATACGTGGGATCTTATCAACTTGTCCCCCAAAAAAAAAAATGTGTGCGGTTGCCGCTGCTAAATAGCATGCTGTGTTGTTGGGTCCATTTTCAAGAGTTTTACTACAACCACACACAAACTCACTCACATCACATGTAGGGTCCACACACATTACACGCCTCCAATGTGTGTGGGGGCCCACATGTAATGTGAGAGTTTGTGTGTTTGTGTGTGGTTTTAGAATTATTGCCATTTTCAAACACCTTGAGACAATTGGTCCATTTTCAAACACCCTAATCCCAACTGGCATTTGGTCCCAGTTGCATTCTGCTACTACTGCGTATTTCGTATTGCTCTCTCTAATGGATAGTTGAATGGCTTGATAAACGTAAATTGAGTCCATTTCTTAACAGCTTAAGGTCTTGGGACAATTTTTACATTACAAAACGCCATACATACTTTGCTCATGTTGCTCCTAGAAACCGCGTCTTGAAGTGTATGCAAGCCTGACTCCAGCAATACTCCTTAAAAGGTGCAAGGCACACAGAAACCACCCCAATATACAACTATTCATGAAAAAGCAAACTTGTGAAGTGTCATAAGATTCTTTTATCGATTGCCATTAGATAGATTTCTCGAGATGAAAGACAATACATAATGCTTTTAGAAAAATCATAGTAGATGATCGTTGCTTTGAGTTAGATCTGTTTAAAGAACGTTGAAATTCTATAACTTTCACGTGTTGCACGATTGAAACCTAAAGGCAAAAGCATTGCTAAAATTTTACTACAAAATGCATAATACTAAAATCATACCTCATCATGGATGACGCATGGCATTATTAATTATTGAAAAGATATGTGAAGTCCCGTATTAGCGATTTAAAAAGAGTATGAGTTGTTCGATAGATTAGATCACATTTAAAGCTTCCCAAATCCCACCAATATCCTTCTCTTATCGGACTAAACGTTATAACATCAAGAAAACACGCGCAAGGTTTTGTGAAACCAAAAACCAAATTAAGCCTTGTCAGAGTAGGTTAACCTCAATGTTCTAAAAGTCAACCTAGGCGGTACCCCGCAGCCGGGCCAATTAATCGGCCGCTAGGTGGGATTAATTGGCTAGGCTAGGATTAATTGGCTAGGCTAGGCAAGATTAATCGGCTGGGCGGGCTAGGCCGATTAGGCGGGATTACGCGACTAGGTGGGGCCTTAGTTGCAGGAACCTCCAATGTGGGTGGCGAATCCATCTCGAAACCTCGCTCCTGTGCTCCCAAGTCAGGAACCTCGCTCTCGATGAGAAGGAACCCGCTCCCAACTAGGATAGAACCTCTTAGGCATATAAATCCCAAAAGAAACAAAAATAAAAGATACCAAGCAAGATAAAAGATAAAGTAATGATAAGATATTAGAAAAATATTAACTTAAATTTGCTCAATTAGTCAATTACATAATATAACTATAATATTACTTAGTTACTAAGGCAATCTTTGCAATTGACATGATTGACGCATAATAATATTTACCTGCATTATATATTTTCATGTATTATTCTTAAATGCTCCCTGTCCCGGAAGAGGAGCTCCTATAATTCTCCACCACCGATCCCGCTCCCGCCCTCGCTTTGTGTAACTAAGACATGGAGAACAGCTGGAATCACATATTAAAACTATATATATTTTTATGTTTTGCATTTTAAGTGGTAGAATAATATTTCTTTTTTGACATCTAACTACATTAAAATACATAAAATAAATAATTTTTCCTAAACGCTCCTGATGGCGCTCTCACACCTCTATGATCATCCGCTCCCCCGCCCCCGCTCCCGCTCCCGTCCCCGCTTCCGCTTCCGCTTCGTGCAACTAAGGGTGGGGCTAGGCGGATGATTAGGTGGGTAGGCAATGTGATTTTAAAAAATTAAGGATTTTTGTGTCGTGGTAATATACTATAGCGGGCTTTGGTGTAGTTTTACTATGATGTAAATACATTTCCAGTCTTTCCAATTCTCCTACACTATTGAAAATTTCAAAAGCCTTAAATATCAAAACTTCGAATTAGACTAGCTATTTGGTACATCTAGTTTCATTTAGTTGAACTTTGGATGTTGAACTTCGCATATTACTTAGTTTTCATGTTATTAATATGTTGTTCTACTTATGTTGTATTTGCTCTCAAACTTGGGGAGGAGGTAGGAGTCTAATTTTTTTTTTTTTTAAATGGAAAATCCACCTGATGTCTAGGGCAATAGGCGCCAATTAATCAGCCTAGGCGCTAGCCAGTGCCCGGTTAACCAAATTAAAATTAAGGTTCATTCAATTCAACTGGGATTGGCTAAATGAGTATCTTTCTTTATATTTTTGCACTACACAATCAACTATACATTCAGAATCCGATGTCAATTAATTGACAAGGCAGTGTTCTAAAAGGCTTCATGTACACCTAGGCGCAAGGCAGGGCGCATGCCTCATCAAAGTGAGGCAGAAGTAATTACACATCTAATATAGCCATATAGGAAAAAAATTGAACATAAGTAAATGCTTCTACAATTTCAAATACCATAAATTACAGCATTCCCAATGTTCAAATCACCAAATAAGAAGAAAATCGTAACATCCATAAAAATCTAATGCATAACATTTAGTTCGAACACATAGTAAAATGGATAATGGCACTCAAATATCTAATCATGGTCACCTAATCTTCAACACCAATTACTTCATCATCTTCTTTGTCATTTGATTCATAACACTCCTCATTGGCTAAGTTTCCTTCAAGACTTAAACAGTTTGGCTTATGTGTTTCATTTGGTTCATAGAGGGCTAACAATTAGAGCCTTTTTAGTTTGAAATATGAAGAAATTTAAGTGCAGAACTAAGAAAAATTGTGAGCGAGCCTCATGCACCACACACCTCACCGTGAGGCATGTGCCTCAAGGGCCTTAACTCTGCTTCATGTACATGCACCTCACTCAGGGTGCCAAGGCCTTTTCAATACGCCTCGCCTCGCCTTAGTGCCTATGCACGAGAGTGCACGCCTCCTAAACCAAACTATGACAAGGTAGTACTATCGTTTATATCATGGAAGCAGCAATTGACTTGATTAGTTAGGTTGAACGACTATAGGAGAGAACATAATGCTTCCCATTACAAGACGTATACGTAACTACAAACATATGTATACATTCCATACATAGTCTCTAGCAAAATCTTCAATTTTCAATGGTGATTGTTATTTAAAGTCGATGATTGACAATCCTGGTCGATCACCTCAAACATATGGGAATTAGTACCATGGTTATATTTTCGACATACTTGAACCCGCTACTTTATCCAATATAGTGGAGAGAACAAATTGAGTAGCCACTCAGCAACCTTGTTTTGTTCAGAAGTCTCTCACTGGTCTTAGTTGCCACTACGCAGACGAGCATCATCAAGTTGTTCCATCACCATGACACCTCGAATGTTTCGCCTCAATCATGCATTGCCAACCACCTCCAACATAATGGAATCACCATATGTAGCATTTTTTCGGTATACTTGAACCACTGACGTTGCCCATTTCCAAGCACAGTTGATCCCCTATGGTTGCCTCCATGATCAGAGGTCGAGATAGAAAATTAAGTAGCCATTCTACAACCATCTTTTCTCCCAAAACCTCTCAACATACTTGCATTTGTGCAGTAAGCATCAATATATTCCATCATCCCCGCTAGCCACCCCCAACATATCTGCAACCTTTTTTGCCTAAAAATATTTTGAACATTTTAGTCATGCAAGAACCATCTAGTATTTAAAGCCAGTCGCTTTAGCATTATCTGCAGCAATCCTTTGCCCCAAAATTCTCTCCGAACCATCTCTTTACATCAATGCTTTGAGTCACCTATATTTATATAACTTGAATCACTTAAACTTCCACTCCAAATAATCATTCATGGTTTCCAAGTGGATATATTTTTCTCCTTGAATCTCGCCAATATAATCCCCATCTCCTAACTATTCTAAGGCAAATTTTGGATTCAAATCATTTCCACGTGTGAGATTCTTAAGGCTATTTACTACTATTCGGTGCAAAACAATTTAGCTTTACAGCATGAACAAGCATCAAAAGCATAAATTATTGATGCTATAAAGCTACTGATACCCTTCATTCAATCACCCAGCATTGAAGTTATTCCCACTTCAAGGAGGAAAGAGAAACATAGGTATTTATGCATGCTCCTAAAATGTTGATGCCACGTGTGGTCTTCCGACAAGAAAACCAATTGTATAATCTTAAATCTCACTTACAAAAGGAACTCCAGTAAATCCAATCCCATCTGATAGGAGAGAGAACTAAAAAGATCTACCAAGTGTAGCAATAGCAAAACCTAAGCACATGGACGTGTGACACGACACTAACTTCTTAACATGCAAGTTTCCAAAACTTGGAGGACACAACATGTTGAGGACACAACTAAAAAGATCTACCAAGTGTAGCAATAGCAAAACCTAAGCACATGGACGTGTGACATGACACTAACTTCTTAACATGCAAGTTTCCAAAACTTGGAGGACACAACATGTTGAGGACACGTCAAAAAAAAAAAATTCATCGATCGTAGGATACAATGAAAAATAAAGAAAATAAGACTCTATAACGTTCGCACTTATTGTGTGTCACAGCATTCAATGAGGTGATCAGACAAAAACTGTTTCACAATTCACATGAATCTTTGTCATTGCTCAACCATCAACGAAATAAGACATTCTTAAGCTTCAATTGCGCCTACCATTTCATTTGACACCTTCAAAGTGTCCCGTGAGTGTCCATAGGGTCCTAAAGTGTGTATAAAAAAAAAAAAGATGTTTGAGAAAAAACAGAACACCTTTGATTTCAGTGTACAACCTGGGTCCAAAGAGTGTTGGCGGCTGAAAATTGTCGGACACCACATGTGACCTCCAAATAAAGGTGTGCTTCATAGATTGACACAAATACACAATACATATATAATACAATATAAATATCGCGAGACATGGATATTACAAAGATATGTTGTAAATAAGTACTTTAAATATCTTGTTATAGATAGAAAATCAAAACCAAAAGATGAAGTGCATTTACCACATTCCATTAAAAAAAATAATAATAATCGCAAGTACTAAGCAAAGACCATTTCCAAGGTCAACTTCTATCCTGATCTCTTTTCCTTTATTTCCCTTCACTCCAATCCTTAACTTCTTTCTTCTTTTTCTTAGCATAGCGATTGATACAAAGAGTTGTTCCTTCAAGTGCCCTTTTCCTCTTCATCTCTCCTTTCTCTTTGTTTTCTCTTCATTGGAGAGGGAGAGACAGGAACCTCCACTAGGACATCTCTTCACTCTATAGAACAATACACATGCTTAAAATTTGCAAAGGATGGTATTGTTCACAGTTTGACCTAAATTAAAGCCTCTTAATATTTTCAGTCCCAAAAGCATCCTATCGTATCAATTTCTAGTATCCCAGCCATAATTGAAAAACGAATAAAATTGGGTGGAAAAACTGGATACTAATTAGTGAATCCAATAGTAACTGATGCGTTTTCATATGAGCAGTATCGTATAAGCCTAATTATGTTCGCAACAACGCTCCAGTCCCCAATCAAGGGCAATCGAACCCTCCCCGAGGGTTAGCTTCGGATATATTAAACAAGATATGATGATTGTTCTTCACTCATTTATCAGAATGGATACAAACACATATTTAGTTCAATAAACATACATATTAATCCAATGGGAAATGGTAAGTATGGACATCAGCTATGCTAACGAAATCTGTAGGAAACATGGAATTACCTGAGACAACCAGATCCAGGGTTCAGACGATGTATAGAATTCAGCCGAAGTAGGGGTAAACCTGAATTTTGAGTTTAATCCATATTATTGCCATAGATTTTGGTGTTGAGTAAGTTCCAAATCAAGCAATGCATACACATCTAGAGAGACAGAGATATACTAACACGAGATGATAGCAATATACAAAAGAGCATTCATTGGCATCGCGATATTCTCGAATGAACATAGTATAACATGGACAAGGGGAAAACAGTGACATTTACAGATTGTTGAAATTATATGTAGTCACTCAATCGTCATGCATGAACTTTCAAAAATGGACATCATTAGTATGATAGTACTGATGTTATTAAACAAACCCATGGACGAAAAATGAGAAAACAAAATTCAATTTCTATGGCATATCTTACTATTAGACTTGTCATGTCCCATCATCATACAACCATCTTGTTGAGACTAATAGTTGCTTATTACAGAAGCCAAAACAAAAAACAACACTACAAATGAAAATGAAAATGGAAGCCCAATACTATTATCGAAAACGAGAAACAATGAGAGAGCACAACTATGAAAATTTATTATTTTAAGAACAAACGGAATAATTTCCAAGTTTGTGGCACGTTTCATCTTTCAAGTTTACCTCATTTGAACGAATCAGTTGAACATATGTTTTAATAGCCTATGTTATTTGGCATTTCTCTTTAAAACGTCAGTAGCTTTAATTTTAAAAATCTTAATCGAAGTGAGCATAACCCGACCCCTAGTAGAGCCCTTAAGCAAACAACTACTCCATGTCTTCCATGCTTACATAAGTTCTCGTCAAATCAAATTGAGCAAACAGCTAGAACATTTGGATACACTTCTTTGACTACGTAGAGACAGCCAATCTGTCGTCCAACATTTCTATAATTTTTTTCCCAGATCCATTTATGTATGTTGTTGATATGATTTTATTAACCCTTGAGCACTTAGAATGACCAATAGTCCTGAGAAGAGAAAACTAGGATCTTGTGAAGAGGTCATGATATATCAAAGATCCACGGCACTTCTCATAAGGGATCCCACACGTTAACAACGTGCGGCCTTCTAATCTCGGTCGACATCTCGGCCATTGGATGAGATCCGACAGCCGAGATTAGAAGATCACTCACCCGAAGGGAACTAATTAAAGATCAGACCACATGACTTGGAATCTTCTTTTTTTTGTCTCTTACGACTTACGATACAGGACTAACAAAATTGGGTTGGAAAAATTACGAGATCTACTGAACCATGAAAGCTACGATCAAAAAACACATAGAGATTTAGAGTAGGCATATAAACGCACAGGTACACGTACTCAATCCAAACCAATCGATTACAATTTACATACAGCCAGCCACTGGAGTAGGAGATAAAGAAGTTAAGGTGCAAGAAGACGCAAACCTTTGGTAAATCACTGAAGCAATAGTCGAAAACACGATGGTATTCGTTTTCGCTATCGTCGTCTCCTTCTTCTTCTTCTTCTTCTTCTTCTTCGTCTCCGTCGCCATTGTTATCTGATGAAATCGCCATGGAGTTACAAACGAAACCCTATTCAGAGCCGTAGGATGCGTTGCGCGTATGTTTGTGGGGGTATATATAGAGAGAGCGACTGCCGCCTCGAAACCAACGAAGGGAATCGAAGGATGACCGCTACACACCTGAATTACTTAAAATAAAAACGTTTTATCAGTGGAGATGTTTAATTTTCTAATTAACTTAGGAAAGAAATTAAAATATACATTAACTAGAAAAAGAAAGAAATCTGGAAAGCATTAATGTTTGCTTTTATTTTTTGATTTTACATAAATGAGGAAGATGGATAATGATAAAAACTTTTTTAGACGTTCTAATTTTCTAATTAATTGCCGTTCAGAAAAAAAATTCTAATTAATTTATAAAGAATTTAAAGACTTACGAAGATATACGCATAGATGTATGGAATGTGTGAGGTATAAGGAAAAATTATCATTGTTCTTATTTTTTTATTTTCTACTTCTCAAGTTTTAAATGCGTACACGATAACTTGCTAATTTATGCATTCTTTTTTAGTAGTGTAGATGAATAATTATAATTTTTCATTTTGCCATAAGAACCTCTTGAATGAAAACCTCTTTCGACCCTAATTTGGAGGATGGTCAACTACATTAACTTGCATTGGATTTTATTTTATTTTATTTTTTTAAATGTGTGAAGTTTATTGAAGCAGAACACAAAAAGTATAGAAGCAACCTAAATTAGGTGAGAAGGAGGATAATAAATTTTTTCCTAATTTTTCTTAGATTTTTTGTAATTATAGAAATCTAGGATGGTCAACTACATTAACTTGCGTTGGATTTAAAAAAAAGAGTGTGAAGTTTATTAAAAAGCATAGCAAGAAATAAAGTATAGAAGCAACCAAAATTAGGTGAGGATGAGGATAATAACCTTTTTCCCAATTTTTCTTAGATTTTTTTAAATTATCGAAATCTTGGAACAATAGAGGAACGAAAGAATTACTACGTTTCTACTTCACAAATTAAGGCTTCCGAACAAGAAAATGATAAGGTATGACCAAAAGCGGAATGAATTAACAACTTTAATTTTCTACTTATTTTGTTTAGATTTATTAGTTTCATTCTCTTAGGGCTGTAGATCCTGTTCATCATGCTATAGTTAGAGCATCTCCACCATAGTTTTTTTGGATATCAAATTTTGAGACGTCTAATCTATATTATAAAAACCGGAGCGGTTTTTGTCTACACATATAAACAAAAGCACCTCTCTAACCGTCGGATCAAATTTTCAATAGGTTATAGCCGTCCAATCAACTTCTTTAATAAATTTATCCTCTCCCTCCCTCTTTCCTTACTGCTCTGGCAATGTTGCTATTTCTAGGGTCAAACATATTTTTTTCTTTATTTAACTGTGAGCCTTTTATTACCAAAACGTTTTCTTCTCCCTATCGTGAACCTCTAACCCTATCATTCGAGTTTTGTGCATTGTCCAAAAAACTCTATTTAATTCCTTTATTCCATCATCTGAGGTAACAATAGAAAAACATTATAGAAACCTTAGTCATACAAAAGAATAAACTTAGTTTTTTTGGTAACAAGTTGTTTCACCTATTTCTTAGACACATGATTCAAAGTAGTAGTGCTTGATAATTTGTCTCAGTTGTAGGCTTGTAGCATTTCTTTGATTTGAAGGGGAAAAAACTCAAGTTGTAGCATTCCGTTGCAAGAATCATTTTCAATGTTATAGAACAACAACAATCGTTAACTTACGGGAAGTGGAGTTTTAAAACTATTCATTTTTTTTTTTTGGATTAGTTGCTGGTTAAACTATATTGGATACAGGTGTGAATTGGTTGATCGTGATAGCTATTAACGAATTTTTGAGCATAAGTTAATTACAAATTTCATTTGGGTTTGTGCTCCTGCTTTTTCAATGGGTGTGGTATTATTTGTTGTGAACTATTCTTAGAAGAAATTAGTTCAATTTATCCTATTTGAAGAGAATTTTACAAAATAAATTATAAAATTTTCATTTGGGTTTGTTAAAATTACTAGAAGGGAAGGATAATTTTTTTTTAAAGTTGTAATAAAAAAGTGTTGTGTTGTGCCTTTTTTTTTTATCGGCATGTTGTGTTGTGCCTTTAGGCACAGGCAATCACTAATTGTCACATGCCTTCAACAGAAGTGTTAAATTTCTGGAATTTCAAACCAAACCAAAACCGAGCCTTATGTCTCATTCAATTGAGATCGACTACATGAATTATTTTTCTCCATTGAGTTCTATCAAGGGTTACTTGTTCACTTGAACCCATTAGACTTACGGAATATATCTCTGTGCACAACAGCCTCGAGTGTCTTTTAATCTCAAATATCCTTTGATATCATACTCATTTGGCTTCAAATTTGTCCATCGAGGTTGGAGAATTACTTGATAGCAAAACTTTCTGTTGGAACATTCACGCATTAGAGATGCTTTTTTTGTCCATCGAGCTAGGTTTGGAGATTTTTTTTTTGAGTTAATTACCTCTAAGTACAGAAAAGTGACACTTAATTCCCATTAAGAAGAGATGAAGTACTTAATTACCACTAAGTCCACTTTTACAAAAATACATTTATCATTAATAGAAGTGTCACCCTAGGGTTTTAGGGTATGCTAGGGTTTTAGGGTACCCTAATGGGTACCCTAGTACCCTTGGGTACCCTAAAATCTTAGGGTACCCTAGGATTTTAGGGTTTTAGGGTACCCTAGGGTTTTAGGGTACTTTAAGATTTTAGATTTTAGGATACCCTAGGGTTTAAGGTACCCTAAAGTTTAGGTTTAGGTGCTTTCATAGAGCCCTAGGGCTTAGGTTTAGGCACTTTCATAGGAGTTTTAGGGTGCACTTTCCTATTATAGGGTTTTAGCGATTTAGGCACTTTTATTGGGTACCCTAGAGTTTTAGGCACTTTTATAGGGTACCCTGAGGTTTAGGCACTTTCATAGGGTGCCCTAGGGGTTAGGCACTTTCAATATTTGGGGTGGCACTTTCATAGGGTTTTAGTGTTTCGTTAATTAGAGGAGACTTGGTGGGAATTACTTTCTATTTTCTGGACCTAGAGGTAAATTGCCCTTTTTTTTTTCCGCCCCGTTTTGAGCCTCCCGGTTTATCGCCTTGCTACCAAGGGAACTCTTGAAGTACTGCTTAGATGGATGTATCGGAAATTCGGACTGATTGGTATAGAATATAGATAATGATGATCAATGCCGCAATGGCTGTTTGAGTGTTTCGGCAGGTTAGAATTTTGGTTTGGTGTTTCGTTTTTGTTTTGTCCGGACTCTTGTCCGGTTTCTGTCCGGATGTTGGTCCGATTTTGGTCCCAATGGGTCTTCCCGCGGGGTTTTGTTTCCGATGAGATGGGATGGTGTAAATGATTTGTGAGTCTGGGAAGAGCATCATTTTTTTAATTTTTGATCGGCATTAAATTATTAGAAAAAACTTTACAAATGGTACATCAAGTTAGAGAAGAAGGCCAATCAAAGGTTGGATGAAAATAAAAACTCCTAGTGGGTCAAAGACCAAAAACACCCATGGGCGAAGCCCGAAACACCTAAAGAGCAAAGTCCAAACACAAGGGCTAAGCCCAATCCAAAAGACCCAAAACTTGAAATAGCAACCGCCGTCAGCAAGCACGTCGACCACCACCTCCTTGCGGGATGAAGCTTAATAAAACAACCAGCAGCCCGTGCCACTGCAAACCTCTCAAATGACAAGACCCCAAAAATGACCGCCGAGAAGCCACCATTTCGAATCTAACAAACTGTCTGAAAATCCGACCACCAAGGTTCCATAACGCCATCGCATGCCGCCATTGTCATCCATCAACACAAATCTGAACGTTACTAGACACCACCATTGGTGTTCACCTTCATATCTGCAACATTCAGAGACCATGCCACACCCGCCGCAAAAGCTCCAATTGCCATTAGGCGATAACCGATAACACCTAAGAGGAAAAATCTGCAAGAGACCCACGCAAACCGCATCACCACCTGCCACCAAGACCGTGCCTTACCGTTAAGCCCACACTCAAGAGTGAAAATCAGTAGGCAATCGGCAAAGCAAGAGAGGACAAAGCTAAAGAAGGGAACAGAGAAGACGAAACGGTGAGGAACAAGGTTACACAAAAAAAACGATTTCAAGAAAGAAAAATTCTACGACTACAACACTTTACACATACCCACATTCATTTATGGGTCTCACACATACTATATGTGTATTATATGTGGGCCCATTTGAATGTGAGTGAGTTTGTGGGATTGTTCGTGGTGGTAGAAGAGTCAAGAAATAACCAAGCTGGTAAAATTGTGAAATATATACATACATATATATATATATATATTAGTTTTTTTCCTTTTTATCTCCTAAACTATGTCCATTTTCTCTATTTAGTTCCTAAACTATCAATTTAATAATTTCATTCCCTTAACTATCATACCATTACCTACTTAGTCCAATAGGTAACGGAAGTTAGGAATTTGGATGAAAAATGTCATGTAAGACCTGTTTGGGACCCTGTAAAACAGATACTTGTTTATGAGTACCTTAGAGAGCTTAATTTTTAACCATATTTTTAATATATAAACAGTCTAAATTCTATATGAAAAACTCAGTCTTTTTAAAATATATATATGTATGTGTTAGTCTCTATAAAATGCCACGTAAGATTCTAATAAATGAACCTTGTAAAAAAATTAAGTGCTCCAATTTTCAATCTATTTGAATGGGTGCGAACATCTTATTTTTTTTTTATTTTATCCTAAAGGATAATAATTAATTTTTATTCCTAATACTCTCATAATCAAGTATCTCCTTCACAAGGTCCCAAACAATGCTCCAATTCCCTATGAATTTTTTGTAACAATTCCCTATGGCTTGAGTTACAAGGCATTACTTTACAATTTCCATCAAAATTTCTAATTTCCGTTATCTATTGGACTAAGTAGGCAACGGTATGATAGTTGAGGGAATGAAATCATCAAATTGATAGTTTAGGAACTAAGTAGAGAAAATGGGCATAGTTCAGGGGATAAAAAAAAAAAAAAAACTCTATCACGCAATCATAAACTTTTGGGTGAGTGGAATCGACCGACTTCCTATTTTTCAAAACTCAAGTTTTGAAAAATCAGATCACACCAACGCCACAAAACTTTCGATTCCCTCAAACAAAATGCTCCATAATAAATTTTATCCACCGCCATCGTAAAATCTCATTTTTTCACTACCGCCTATTATGGGTCCTACCGAGTGTCTATTTTGTGATCTGAACCATTCATATTTTAGACCCACAATATACTATTGTCATGCAAAAAATCATGTTGATCGGAAGTCGATAGATGTATCAAATTTTGAATTTTGATTTATAAAATGGACGATCTAATTTTGTCAATAATAATAAAGATAAACTATCCATTTTACAAACCAAAATTCAATTTTTGATACTCCTATCGATGTCCGATCAAGTTTATTTTTTGATTGAATACACTACTATGTGATGTCTACAAGATGAACAATTTAGATCAATGATAATATACAATAGGACCGAAAAATATGGTGGTGGAAAGAATTTAATCTAATTTAATCTCATTAATTTATGCATCTTTCTACTTGCAAAATAAAAAAACATCGGTTCAGATTCTACCTTTTTGCCAAACGAGCTGATGGCTCAGGGATTGAGGGAGTGTGCTGTACAGCACGCTCCCGAAGTGCGCTGCGCGCCACGGATGCCGTCCGTTCGGCGATCCAACGGTTCAAATCTCATCTTGCAATGAACGGCTCGGATGCAACGTGAGTGGAGATGAGATTTGAACCGTTGGATCGCCGAACGGACGGCATCCGTGGCGCGCAGCACGCTTCGGGAGCGTGCTGTACAGCACACTCCCTCAATCCATGGCTCAGATACTTGTCTTTGCCCTCCTCTTAATTCTTTTCCCAACATCCTAATTCCTAATCCCACCCCAACATCCTAAAATTGTGAAATTTATCACTCGTTTTAGTTTCTTAGATGGGTTTGAAGGGGTAAATATGGTAGAACCATCGAGACAGAGTATGCAAGAGAGAGGATGTGCTTAATTTCGGAATTTACAGTCAAATGGCTTATTTTTTGTTCATATTCAATTTTTTTTTACACACACTTGTTAAATTTTTGTGGATTATTAACAATCTAAGAAGTAAAAAATCACGATCGGAACCCAATTTTGTTTTTGAATAAAGACGGAAAAAATTAGCCTATTGGCTTATTTTGTCTTTATTCATAAAAATTGGATTTCGATCGTAATTTTTTACTTTTTAGATCTCTCTCGTCATGACGAAACAATAATACACAAAAAAATTGACTAAAAACTAACAAATACGGGAAAAAAAATTAAACAAGAACAAAAAATAAGCCAAATGGCTTATTTAAGTCAAACAAGTCAGTCGTATATATATGGAGTAGTACATAATTGGGTCCAGTTCAACATGAATTTCTTAAAATCAGAAGAGGGAGGGAGTTCCATTGATGTGTAAGGTTGTTTGGTTATAGATATAGCAGTTATCCTTTAATAGATAATCTTTTCCTTGGAATAGAATCAAATGAATTAAAATGATTCTGGTTTTGCTTGAGGGTTTTCCGTCATTTCATTGCTAAACTTAACACTGTTTAGGGGCCAATTTTAACAGAAAGGGGAATCTCAACATTGTCAACAAAAGTAAGGGAAGGGAGGTGATTGACATTTCAGAAACCTCAAGGGAGGTCTCTACATTTGTTAGAAACCTCAGGGGAGGTCAATGAAATTTACCCTTAAAAAAGTGTTCAACACACAATTGCAACGCATTTGACATAGTAATTATCAAAATACATCCTGCGCCGGTATTAATTATCAAAATACATCCCGGGTCGTCATTTTCCCAACTGTAATGCTTGTTAAGTCATATCAAACGGTAGCTGAGCAACCTAATTTTTGGCATGGTAGATGTTCTTGACGAGGTCTAAAAAATAAACGGTTGCAATTATTATTGTGGGCTCGGAAAGGGCCAAAAAAATGGCCCAAATTGGACCAGACTTGATGAAAAGAAAATCAGATGGAAGCTGAGTCCGTTTCGAAGGGGACAATTTCGTTTTTGCAGCAAGGCAACCGCTAGCATGGTATTTTGTTATACTTTTATGATTCTTCTGGACTTCATTGTGGTTATAGACCCACTTGGCTCATCAAGAGCCCTGCACTAGAGGCATATCCTTTCTTGCATTCCAATTGTGTCAACTTCATCACTGAAAAATCAACGAAAAAAAAAAAACACTAATATAGAGACTATGCTAGGGGGAGGGAAAACTATTCAATCCTACTGCGCTATTCCACAACATATATCTCACAGTTTCCACAATTTCGTTTTAGATTCGCCAACATTTGGACGTGCTCCAAGGAGGGAGGCAAGAACCATGCTTTCATAGGAGTGGCGGTCCGAAAACCATGATAATAACTGGTTAAGCCGTGATGCAGCTTGAAAGAGAAAGTGACTGGAGAAGAGAAGGTATGATGGCAATTCCGGTTGTGAGGGGGTAGGTTCAGGTGAACAATTCGAAATGCAAATCAAGAAAAAATTCTGGTCATAAAAAAAAAAACAAAAAAAAAACCGCATGAATTGCGCAAGAAGTGGTTTTGGTAAGGCAGCAGTACTACTTAGTCGATACGTAGATCAATTTTTTCACAGTTTTATCGATAAAAAGAAGCGAAAAAGCTACATGTTCGACTTTTTATCGACTGAGAATTTGGTTGATGAGGTTGCAGACTGCTATAGACAGTTACATAGAAATTAAACAGACCAAGAAAATACATACCTCAGCACCATATCGATGGAAGAACAAAACCCAAAACAAACAACATACAACACACGAGGACATACAAAGAGTAGCTTAAAACCCAAGCCTATACATATTTACCAACGAAAAGAACAATTATAAAAACGCCACGTCTCTTCGCCTTAGGTCTCGTTAAGGGTTGGGAACTGTCGAGTGTGATTTGCAAGTCTTCTTCAGGTGACCCACTTGCCCACAATTGAAACAAAACGAATGAGTCGACTCGTATTCCACCTTATATTTGTACCCTTCTAGTCGGAACCCACAACAACGAGGTTTTCTCAGGTCGATTTCAACGCAAATGCGAGCAGACCTGGCATGAGTCTCCTCATCAATTGTGACATCAATTTTGATAGGTTTACCAAACCTATAGGCTATAATCTCAAGGGCTTCCTCGTCGTAATACTCAATCGGAAGCCTAAGAAACCGGACCCATACTCTGGCAGTCGCGATTTCCTTGGCTTCCCAAGCTCTGAAATTGGGTTCCCATTTCCTCACGCCGAGGTAATGGCCCAAAATGGTCCAAGGCCCACCACAGAAAACCAGATTATGTAGAAATTATACCCCAACTCAATGACTTTGAAATCTTTCTTGAATTTCCACAAATCCTCAACTTCGGCACAGAAAGTTCTGTGGCCCACCCTCTCCCCCAGTACATTGAGTATTAAGGCGTTTTCCTCCCACGGCTTTCGAATTTGGTTGAGAATTATTTCCGAAAGGATCAAATTTGGGATTTCTTTTAAGACAATATTAGTAGTATTAGTGATATCCGCACCGGAGATATCACCAGTACTACCGTTTTCGATCCCTTCATCAAAAGGGACATGTCCTATACAAAACATACTCGGATGGAAATGGAAAAACGGACTATTGATTGCTGCTTTGATGATGCGGTTGGAAATGGAATTTGGGAGCTCGCGTCCTAAGTACCACAAATGATCCCTGGTGTACGGTGTACCTGTGTTCAACTGGAAAAAACGCAGACAGCGAGGGCCGCAGAAGCTCCTGCTGCGGTCCCGTGTTTGCTGCGTTTGTTTGGTTAGAGGAAGCAACAGATGTCGAAACAAACTGCATCTTTCCTTTTTCGAGACGACGATTCGATGGCTTCGAACTCTTTTTTTTTTTCGTTTTCGTTTTCGTTTTGAGAAACCGAAACCCTTTGGCTTCTTCTGCTTTGGAGTATGGAATCGCAGAACAGTTTTATTGGCCCTCAGTGATGGTGTCTTTACCTGCTTTTCAAAAATAAATGGTGGCAGGAACAAAGAGGCGTAGGAAGGACGCGAGAATTTCTCGCTCTAGAGAAAGCTCTCATTCTCTTTCTTTCGTTTCTTTCAGCCGCTCCACTCTCCGATTTTCCCCAACCCCCCAGGCGGCTTCCGCCATCTCTTCCCTTCCATGTTCTTCTCTTCTACTCCTACGCTCTCACCTTCATGGATGTGAGATGGTTGAGACTCTTTTTTTGAAAGGGTAGACACTACAACAATAAATGTAAAAGATCATGGGTTTTACCCGTGATTGTTATAATTTAATCACGATTTTAAAACCGTGGTTGATTATAATTTAATCACGGTTTTAAAACCGTGGTTGATCGGACCGTTATTAAAAGTCACAAGGTATTGATTACAATTTTTGCCCGTGATTAAAAGTATGTTCAAACTGATATTAAAAGTTAAAAAGTGTGGTGATACACAAGATAAGATTACGGTTTGAAAGAAGAACCATGGTTAAAGCTACTATAAAATAACGGTTTAGATGTAGAACTGTGGTTAAAAGTACTATAACATCACAGTTATGACTTAAAACCGTGGTACAAGATACTAGATCACGGTTTGAACGTAAAACCGTGATTAATTATATGATAAGATCACAGTTTTATGGAAATCCGTTGTTGTTTCTCAAGTAAAGATGACATTTTATTAGAAAAACCGTGGTTGAATGCTTTATCCATATTGCACAATATAATCATCCACATTCACCAATAAATTTATACCTGGATCATAAAAAAAGAAATTCCAAAAAATAATAAAGCCAATGTCAAATAAAAAACAAATTCATTGGTCTTGTTCGGTTTGGAACTCCAAACCCAAAATTTTGGAAAAAACAACTTTTCTACTTTTTCTCTCTCTAACTTTTCAATAATTACTCTCATTTTTCACTCTATCTCTCCCTACTTTTTACGTCTCTCCACAATCATTACTCTCTTTTCTCTCTCTACCTTTATTAAAAAACACTACTCAAAACCCACATTTTTAATATATAAACAGTTTAAATTCTATATGAAAAACTCGGTCTTTTTAAAAATATATATATATATGTATGTGTTAGTCTCTATAAAATGCCACATAATATTCTAATAAATGAACCTTGTAAAAAAAATTAAGTACTCCAATTTTTAATATGTTAGAATGCGTGCGAAGATCTTATTTTTCTGATCATTGTATTTTAAAGGATCATAATTAATTTTTATCTCTAAGGCGCTCATAATCACGTATCTCCTTTACAGGGTCCCAAACAAGAGTTCGGCTCCTTTCCAATCTATAGAAAATTGGAGGATCCTCTAATTCCAATTCAATGGTCAGGATTACCCTAGAATCTCCAGCTCCAAAGCTCATATAGTATTCTATGGGCACCCAATTACTTCCCAAATATGATTAAAAAAAAAAAACTACTCCCCAAAATATTTTCCAATTATCACATTTCAAACACCAATTTATCAAATTCTAAATATTAATAAAATTTCATATCGTAACTTTAATAATAGGTGCAGGTTCAAAGAACTTCTTTTGCATTTCTTCTAAAATATTTTTTCTATAAAAATTATCTTACGTTCAATTACTTACTCTTACTATTTCTTTCTAATTTTCATAACTGAATCTTAATTTCAACTTTCTTGCATACAAAACCTACATCAATGAGCACACGACACAGTACGAAGTACAAGTGAAAATACACTAGTATCAGTAAAAAAAAATCTCATAAGCTACATAATAAGATAATATCAGTGAAAAAAACCATGTTGAAAGAAAAAAATATTACTGATATAATATTATTAAAAAAATCCTCATTAGCTGATGTCGGTCGAAAAAAATCCTCATGAGCTATATAATTTTTTTCCCTAGAGGCATGTTTAACAGGGAAAGAAGATGCTGTAAAAAAAATTAATGAATTTTTTGTAACACTTCGAAGATTAATGAATTTTTTTCGTTGTTCAAAAAAAAATGGGAAGGAAAGACGCTTATGTAATTGAGAAATATTTGAAAAGTAATTGGATACCCGTAGAATACCATAAGCTTTGGGGCTTGAGTTTTTTTTTTGTAAGTTAAAACTTTTATAAAGCAACCAACCAAAATCAACAAGAGGTCAAAACCTCAATACAATCAGAGCCTACCTATCCAACTAGGAAAAGTAAATCCAGAAAACTAGAGCAATTACATAGGACAGAAAATCCTAGAACTAAGGTTCCAGTTTTTAACAAGAAACTGATTTGCATTGCTATGCTGAACATTTCTCCACGAACATAAGCGGCCTCGGACTTCCTCAATAATCTGGTTTCCCAAAGTTTGCGCAGGCACACTAACCCCCTGAAACTGTCTTCGATTACGTTCCTCCAAATTAAATAAATCGAAGCAGCTATAGAAAGTTTATAAACACGATTAGAACATGAATCAGAATATCTGTGAGCGTACATCCAGTCCAATTCACTAGCCAAATGCTTACGCCACAACCTTGCCTTCAAATAAGGTTGAAACACCCCAAGCGTAGGGCTAGGTCGTCGATAGCATAATAACCGGAAAGTCCGGAATCGTACCCACAGAGAATCGAATATAGCTTAAAATGGATTGTAGGTTTTATGGTAGGATTTCGGCGTTTAAACCCGCCAACTATGGATTTGCTTAAAACGGAGAGACTAAAATAAAGACTAGAAATGCGCTTGATTAACTTAAAGAGGCAAGTCTAAGGATCTTCTAAACCTTGACAAAGGCCATTACCGGTTCTCAATTATAACTCAGGCGAGAGTCACGATCGCGTGCTCACGCCCGGAGAATTTAACTTTGACGACTACGTTTAACGAAAGATGTGATATTCCGAGGCGAACCAACTTGTTTTTAATATTTATCAAACTCATAGGAGGCCACGAGACCTCGGGATGCTACTTGTCAAGACCGCTTGACTAAATACCATGCCGAGGGGTTAACACCCCTTTGCTTGGACCAAAAATGCAAGTTAAGCCCTAATCCGAAAGTCATGCCTTAAAGCTCGATGGCTCGAGAACCAAATAACCGCCTAAGTCCTCGGGAAAGAGTATCCCGAGACTTAGCCAAACGACTACTCACACATAGCTAAAGCATAAACGAAAGCATAAAAGCAAGGCATAATTTTTAACCGATAGAATTGAAAACAAACTTGATATTAAGATCAATCTTAACCGTGGCTACAACATTAATAAACGAGAAATTAACAAATGACTTAAACTTACTAGTGTTCTTCAAGGATTAAGAGAAGAAAGCTTGAGCTCTAATGGAGGAAAAACAAAAATTAAAAAGACTTAAAGTGGAAAATGCCAAGAGAGATCAAGATGAGAGAGAGAGAGATCCCTATTTATACAAAGTGGTTCTTTCTCTCACAAAATATCCCAAAAGTTGCTAGAAAAGGAAAATACTGTAATGACTCTAATTTTTAACCTAGATTTTTTTTATTGTTCAAATAATGTTAATTAGTCTAATTATAATAGTTAGTAAATAGCTTCTATGTTAGTTTTATTTTTATTACATATACTAGTAATTATCACAAGTCTTAACAAGTTATAAAATAAAATGTAATATATAGCATATAGGTAAGTACGTGTATCATGCATACAGGGGGATATTTCCAAGTTACACAAAATATGGGACATGTTCTCATCCCTCTCAACTGACTCAGCTCCTATCATCTCTCTTCTGCCGACTCTCTCTCCGATTATCTCTCTTTTACTTTCCCACTTCTCCCTCTATGCCCTCAACCCACTACAACACCCCACCTCCCCACTAACTCATTAACTCCCATTATACATGCCCATGTAATTCCGAAAATTAAAACCACAGTCACTCCCTTTCATTTTACTATTTAGTCCAGAGAAAGAAAAAGAGAGAAAGAGAGAGAACTTGAGTTCTCATCCATGGAATTTTAGGAGAGAGAGAAAAACGGGTTCCTACATAGTACTACCCCATACGTCAAATTCGGGTTTCCAATTAACCACTACATCACCAAGCATCCACAGCCCACCTTCCATTCGTTCCGAGGTAGCCCCGGAGTTCTTCGATTTCGTCGTCTTCTCCAATCGCTAAAAAAATCGACCGAACCCATTAATCGCTTTTAGCCGGATTCAAGGTAGGATAATCGCCCTCCTACTTTCCTCTAAGTATATTTAGTTTCTATAAGCTTATTTTGATCAGTTATAATAGTAAAAAAATCGTGTTAATGCATCGAAAACTTGGGAAAGGAAAATGCTCTGTTTTTCAGAAACGGGAAATGATACTACTGTAGCATGCACGTTTTACTCTTTAAAGTGATGTTCTAAATTGCAATATGCCCCTGTGGTTACTTTAGCTCCCAATTCTGACCCTAAATTAGGTGGTTGACTTATTCGACCATTTGTTGATACATTGTTGTTCAGTAAGATAAATGCATGCCTATTGCATTCTCAATTGATGTGTATGATATTTAATGTGTGGGAGTGACTCACAGTCAAACTGTGTCACAGGAAAAGAAAAAAAATTATAGAATAAGATTAATAATACTAATAAGCTTAAACTAACAATAACCTAGAATTTATCTTAAGTGATAACTTTGTAAAGGAAATTGAGAGAAGTTGAAAACTTATTTGATTCTAATAATAGATTTTTAAGATCTAAACTTAAAAGTTAGCGAAAATGCTAGAGTAATCTAAGAGCTACACTTAATACGTAATAGTCAGTAGCTTAAAAAAAAAATGCAAGGGTACATGGTTAAACAAAAGCTTTCTATATAACACACCACTTGGTAAATTATTAAGTGTTAGGGAATGGAACTAATAAAAGGCGTACTCGGTAGACTAATATTTTTAGTAAAATGAATAAAAACAAAAGTGTTCCAGCATAATTATAAGGTAAGATTACTCATTATGTAAGTTAGTCCTATCTAATAATAAAGAATATACTACTGTATGAATAAAGAAAAAAATAAAATTCTTAATGACTACAAAATCAGTAATGGTAAATTCTTAATTACTTAGATTAAGCTATACTCTTTAATACTCTAGGGCTACGTGGCTATGGCAAGGGTAACTAATGGGGACCTGTGTTGAAATGGGTAACTAATGGGGTCCAGTGTTGAGAGATGTTGTGACGTTAATGTATAATGCGTCATGGGAAAATTCGCTTCTTTTGTTTAAGAGGGAATAGGTCCCATGAGACGGTTATAGTTAGTGGTAGGGATGTTTGACTATAATGTACGATGCGTCATGGTATGACTCGATCCTCTTGTTATGGTTTTAGGTCAGAACATACTTGGTACATAATTTAGGTACGCTCACCTAGGACCCTGGTACAAGATAAGCAAGAGGAATGGTGGACCCATAAGACGGTTGTAGTTAGTGGATGTGGGAGGAAAGGATCTCGTGGAGAGGATCCTTAGATTTCATGTAAGATGATGGATAGTAAAGAAGAAGACGATGTGCTATTATTTTTTCTCTCGTGTATTATCAATTCTGATATTATTGTTATTATTGAATGCTAATTGTAGAGTAAGGGGTTGGTAGGGTTAGAATTATTCTACTGGGTGAATTATCACTCACGGATATGTTTGTATCCTGGTAAATCGGTTGCTTTGGCGATCGATTTGCCAGAGGGTGCAGGATATTAGGTGACCGAAGAACATGATCCTCTGCACGTTGATCAGTACCAGGATGAGGACCTCTCAGCTGAGGAAAAAGAGTTCGTCGAGTCTTGGATGTTTTATCCTTAGAAACTCTGTTAAGAAATACTATTATTTGAATTTTCAAAAGTGTTATCACCTTAGTCAAATTTTATTTTATTTTTGGAGTTGTAAGATAATTTTGAATTTAGTATTTGAGATTTTCGTTGTTAAACTATGTTTAATAAAATTTCATTTCTTAAATTAGTCATATGAATTATTAAATCTATTATAAATGATTTAATTAATTAACGTGTCCGAAAATCGGGGCGTTACAAATATCCCAAAAGTAGAAAGCTGAAAAAAGTAGCAAATCGTGCACATTTTTTGCAACATGAACCGATACAGCCAAAACCCAGTACCGGTACAAGGCCTTGAAAAGTCTGCCAAAAATAATGTTCTGATCAACATGAACCGGTACAGCCCAAACCCAGTACTGGTACAAGCTTGCCAGACAGATTTTTAGGCAAATTTCGCGGGCTCACTCCGGACACTCCCGAACTCTGATTTGGGTGTTCTTTGGACCGTTGAAAAGCTCGTTGAGTCTAATTTCTAACCCAAGTGGTTTGGATCAAAAGTAGTTTATATATCAAAAGTTATGACAATTCTACCCTCAGCTAGTCGGAAGATGAGTAGCTTTGGTAAAATTCTCACTTCTCCTTCAATTCCCTTGACTCTTGGGTGACCCGATCAACCTCCAAACCATCTCTTCATGACTCTTCGGGCACCACAATATGGTGGCACGTGGCCTTGAGCAATTGGTTGCACCCGGAGCATTCCTTGGCGTTCAAATGCGCCTTATTAGCACGGTTTACCTGAAATACACAAAAACCTACCTTACGAGTAATATCACTATAAAAACTAAACAAACGTAAGATACTACAACTTAAAACGGGACTAGTCGCACTAAATATCTACAATATTGGCTGCTCATCACCAAACCAAAATAGGACCACTGAATATTGTTTTTGTGAAGCACCATCCGCCAAACCATTTGAGAATATGAGCACTCAAAAAACAAATGGTCATGAGACACTTCCACATCTTAGCAAAGTAGACACATCCCATCAATTGGTAAACCCCAACTATGCAGTCTATCCTTGGCTTGAGTTACTAAGGTAATCTTGACCATTGAATGGGAATTATAGGATGCTCCAATTCCCTATGGATTGTAGAGGAGCCGGACTCCCCAAACAAGGCCTTACTTAACAATTTCCATCCAAATTTCTAATTTCCATTATCTATTGGACTAAGTAGGCAACGGTATGATAGTTGAGGAGATGAAATCATCAAATTTATAGCTTAGAAACTAAGTAGAGAAAATGGCATAGTTTAGGAGATTAAAAAAAAAAAAAACTATATCACGTAAATAAACTTTTGGGTGAGTGGAATCGACTGGCTTCCATTTTTCAAGTTTTGAAAAATCAGAGCACACCAACGCCACAAAACTTTCGATTCCCTCAAACAAAATGGTCCATAATAAATTTTATCCACCGCCATTGTAAAATCTCATTTTTTCACCACCGCCTATTATGGGTCCTACCGAGTGTCTATTGTTGTGATCTGAACCATTCATATTTTAAGAACTGCAATGTACTATTGCCATGCAAAAAATCAGGTTGATCGGAAGTCGATAGATGTATCAAAATTTGAATTTTGGTTTATACGATGGACGATCTAATTTCTATCAATAATAATAAAGATAAACTATCCATTTTACAAACCAAAATTCAATTTTTGATACTCTTATCGATATCCGATCAGATTTATTTTTGAATGGATAAACTACTATATGGGGTCTACAAGATGAACAATTCAGATCAATAATAAATACACGATAGGACCGAAAAATATTGTGGTGGACAGAATTTAATCTAATTTAATCTCAATAATTTATGCATCTTTCTACTTGCAAAATAAAAAAAAAATCGGTTCAGATTCTACCTTTTTGCCAAACGAGCTGACGGCTCAGATACTTATCTTTGCCTTCCTCTTAATACTTTTCCCAACATCCTAATTCCTAATCCCACCCCAACATCCTAAAATTGTGAAATTTATCACTCGTTTTAGTTTCTTAGATAGATGGGTTTGAAGGGATAAATATGGTAGAACTATCGAGACGGAGTATGAAAGAGAGGATGTGCTTAATTTCGGAATTTCCAATTTACAGTCAAATGGCTTATTTTTTTTGTTCGTATTCAATTTTTTTACACACACTTGTTAAATTTTTGTGGATTATTGGTTCGTCATGACGAGAACAATCTAAGAAGTAAAAAAATCACGATCGGAACCCAAATTTTTTTTGAATAAAGACGGAAAAAATTAGCTTATTGGCTTATTTTGTCTTTATTCATAAAAATTGGATTTCGATCGTAATTTTTTACTTTTTAGATTTCTCTCGTCATGACGAAACAATAATACACAAAAAAAATTGACGAAAAACTGACAAATAGCCAAAAAAAAATTGAATAAGAAAAAAAAAAAGGCAAATGACTTATTTAAGCCAAACAAGTTAGTAGTGTATATATGGAGTTGTACATAATTGGGTCCAGTTCAACATGAGTTTCTTAAAATCAGAAGAGCGAGGGAGTTCCATTGATGTGTAAGGTTGTTTGGTTATAGATATAGCACATTAGTTATCCTTTAATAAATAATCTTTTCCTCGGAATAGAATCAAATGAATTAAAATGATTCTGGTTTTGCTTGAGGGTTTTCCGTCATTTCATTGCTAAACTTAACACTGTTTAGGGGCCAATTTTAACAGAAGGGGAAATCTCAACATTGTCAACAAAAGTAAGGGAGGTGATTGACATTTCAAAAACCTTAAGGGAGGTCTCTACATTTGTCAGAAACCTCAGGGGAGGTCAATGAAATTTACCCTTTAAAAAAGTGTTCAACACACAATTGCAACTCATTTGACACATTAATTATGAAAACACATCTTGGGCTGGTATTAATTATCAAAACACCTCATTTGTCGTCATTTTCCCAATTGTAATGCTTTTTAAAGTCATATCAAACGGTATCTGAGCAACCTAATTTTTGGCATGGTAGATGTTCTTGACGAGGTCTAAAAAATAAACGGTTGCAATTATTATTGTGGGCTCGGAAAGGGCCAAAAAATGGCCCAAACTGGACCAGACTTGATGAAAAGAAAATCAGATGGAAGCTGAGTCCGTTTCGAAGGGGACAATTTCGTTTTTGCAGCAAGGCAACCGCTAGCATGGTATTTTGTTATACTTTTATGATTCTTCTGGACTTCATTGTGGTTATAGACCCACTTGGCTCATCAAGAGCCCTGCACTAGAGGCATATCCTTTCTTGCATTCCAATTGTGTCAGACTTCATCACTGAAAAATCAACGAAAAAAAAAACACTAATATAGAGACTATGCTACGGGGAGGGAAAACTCTTCGATGCTACTGCACTATTCCACAACATATATCTCACAGTTTCCACGAGATTTTCGTTTTAGATACACCAACATTTGGACGTGCTCCAAGGGAGGCAAGAACCATGCTTTCATAGGAGTGGCGGTCTGAAAACCACGATAATAACTGGCTAAGCCGTGATGCAGCTTGAAAAGGAAAGTGACTGGAGAAGAGAAGGTATGACGGCAATTCCGGTTGTGAGGGGGTAGGTTCAAGTGAACAATTCAAAATGCAAATCAAGAAAAAATTCTGGTCTTAAAAACAAACAAAAAAAACACATGAATTGCGCAAGAAGTGGTTTTGGTAAGGCAGCAGTACTACTAAGTCGATACGTAGATCAATTTTTTCACAGTTTTATCGATAAAAAGAAGCAAGAAAGCTACATGTTCGACTTTTTATCGACTGAGAATTTGGTTGATGAGTTTGCAGACTGCTATAGACAGTTACATAGAAATTAAACAGACCAAGAAAATACATACCTGTTTGGCTCGGAAATGGCTCAAGGACTGAGCGCGGGCGTGCCAGGACTTGTCGGCGTCCAACGTATGAAAGGCGTGAGCGCCTCAATCTGACTTCGTATGTATTGCGACTGCGTGTGACCCAAAAGGTGAGGCCACAAAGAGGTTTGTGGTTTGCCACAACGAAGTGGACTTAAAATTTTCCAACCGTGTGAGAAAAAATAGAGAACATCGTAGAATAATTTTATTATGTCGTAATAATAAAATTGGGGATACAAGAGAGATATGAATTGGGGATGAGAGATAGAGAAACTCAAATTATTTGGAGAAATAATCGAGTGGAGGTGAGATAAGTGAAATAGTTGCTTCGCTGGGAAGACTTTGGTTTAAGCGTTGAGTTTGATTGGTGTGTGAACCCTTTTTTTGTCTTGCAAACTAGTATTTATAGGCCAAGCATCACCACGGTTTTGCATGCAAGAGGACTTGCTGGCCTCATCTTGTTGCGCCATGTGTCCCATTATTCTTCCATCATGCGTGAGTGGGTAGTTAACGGCTGTTGCAAGACGAAATGCTTGAAGTAGTGGGCTTCCTCCACTACCTTTTTTTGTGGGGGTTAAGGAGACATGGGCCATTTAACTTGCAAGTGGCCTTTTGTAGATAACTAATAAAAGTTATTTTAATGAACATTCTGGAATTTCTCCTTCACAGCCGTGGATCATGGAATTCCTTGACCAAACTCAAATAATGAGGCCCAAGTAAATTAAACCCATTATTGTGTTGCGTCAAAATTATGAGGCCCAAGTAAATTAAACCCATTATTGTGTTGCGTCAAAATTAACTAGGCCCAATTGAACACAACCTTGGCCCATTAATTTTTAGCCCACTCAACTCCATCTCTTGGCCCAATTTAATCAAATTTCAATTAAATAGCCGCCCAACGCTAGCTTAGGACTGGGTGCCAAAAACGGGTGTAAACAATGCCCCCCTCGCCTTGATTCTTTACTTTTAGGATCAAGGCGTGTATAAAAAATGAAACTGTTTTTGGCATCCAAACAGTCCTTTGTTGTAGCAATTTTTCTTTTGTTTGCCTTGCCTATGGACTTAGTAGGCATTAGGCATTTTCCATGTTTCCTTCAGACCTTTGACAAAATTCTCTGAACTCAGACCTTGAAAGGAGTCTACCAGCAATCTAATCTTTGGACAGGCCTTTCAAAGGCCTCTCTTAAAGATAAATGCCTCAATTTGCATCTTCCAAGGCCATTTAGAGTGATTGGATGATGCTTACTCCTATCTCATAGGTGAATCTCAATGCTCCCACAATCAGGCCTATTTCCACTAAAAAAGGCCTGTGTTCAGGTCTAATCGTAGAAAAACGATCAAACCATAAAAAAGGCCTAGCAAGGACTGAGACTCCACTTTGAGTGCTCATAATAGTGATTCAGACCTTCGGGAAAGGTCTGAACTCCTATTTGAATTGCTCGTAATATTGGCTCACGCCTAGACAAAGAGCTCAAAATGCCTTCGTACCTGTAGATAGGGCTTGTGTCTAGGCCTTGTTGTAGAGAAACCACAAACCCATACAATGCCTAAAAGGACTTGAAGTATGTTGAAAGGCTTGAATTCTTGCACGGATTGCTTATAATATTGGCTCAGGCCTAGACAAAGGGCTCTAAGGGCCTTTGAACCTGTAGCAAAAGCCTATTTACACCAATAGAGTCCTATGTCCAAGCCTGGTTGTAGAGAAACCACAGAATGATGAAAAGGCCTGGCAAGGACTGAAAATAAATTTGAAGGTCTGAACCTCTGCTTTGAACTCTCAGGCAAGCTTAGTGAAATAAAAAGGCCTCCACCTCTTGAAAAAGGCCTAGTAACACTCTGATAAGGCCTACTTAAGGACTGAAAGGCTATGACCGAACATTTTAGAGGTGTTTGTTCGGCCTATGAAGGACTTTTCTTTGTTCTTAGCCCTTCTTGACACCAGTTTGGCATTTTTGTGTAAGCCAAATGAATGACACTCGCTTTTGATGTGCCCCACAAATCCAATGCGGGCGTAGTTCCACAACTTTAAGGCTTACAGTTGGCCTATTCTTGCAATGCCTTTTAGCAGTTTGGACAATGCCAAAAAGGCCTTCATGAACCGGGGGAGGAGGGGGATCTCCGATTACAAATGAATCGGGATCAAGCCCAGGAGTGTAGTCGCTTTCCTCTCCTTCATTCAATTCCTCCTGCTCTGGAATGGGTGCAACATCTAATTCAGTCCTGCCCATAGGGCTGATGGCAGGTCTGGATTGTTCTTGATTTGTATCTGTTATCTGCTCACGGCTTAGGACTGAATCTGGATGTGGTAGCTCTTCAGGCACTTGAGAAAGCTTTTGGGAGGAGAGAATGGGTTGATCTTGCCTCATAATAGGACTTTCTATGTTCTGACTTATCTCAGGTCTAAGATCTTGCTCCCTTTGCGTTGAGACAGACCTATCTTCTCGCTCCTCCAGGCATGGAAATAGCTTACCATCCAAAAGTTTTTGGAACACTCCTGAATGTTGGCTATTGCGCTCAGATCTGGGACTGTTGCCTTGATCATTTTGGTATTTATCATCCAGACCTTGGTGCTGTTCAGGAATCCTCAAAGGACTGAGCTGAGAACTTTGCCCCCTGAGTGCAAGACTTTCAAAAGTTAAGGACTGAGAGAAGCATGGCGACCTGGTGTGCTTGCTGGGAGCTTGTTGAGACCTTTGCCCCCCGAGTCCAGGTCCTTGGCCTCCTTGCCCCCCGAGTGTAGGGCTTTTGGAAGCTAAGGGCTGAGAGAAACCTGGAGGGTTGGAGTGCCTGTTAGAAACTTGCTTAGAGACATTCAGGCCTGAAGTTTGGCCTAAAGTGCTAAATTGTGATATCCGTGGTGGGATGGGAGTTGACTCCTTATCTTTGAGATTAGCCCTTAACTTTTCAATGGCCTTGTTAGAATCCTCAAAGGCCTTGTTGGAGTCCTCAAGGGCCTTTTTGGAGTTGATTATCAATTCTTCAATCTCGCGCAAAGATACATGCAAGGGATCTATGAACTCCTGTGAGAGCTCTTCGTTGGATGCAGCGGTGCAGGATTGAGTGCCCATATTTTCTTCAACATAACCCCTAAAGGTCTGAGCAGCCCTAAAGGTCTGAGCAGAAGGATCATCAAGCCCACCATTTTGGAATTCGTGCTGTTCGGGCAGGTCTGAAGACATGATATGTGAATAGCCATGTGACTTAGCACTAAAGAGACGGTTTACCTCATACCGTAATTGGCGATCCTCAACTTCAAGCTTGTCAACTTCATCTTCAAGCCTTCGAATTGCATCAATGTAGGAGTTTTGTGTGTCGATATACCCATCCTCCATATGATTGAGTCGGAGCCTCTCTAGGTCGAGACGGTAGATTTCATCTTCAAGCTCGTCGACTTTATCATCGCGCCAACGAATTTCTTCATTTAGACGCCGAATTTCAACATCCAATTCAATGTATTGAATTGACATGCTGATGAATCGGCGTGATACCCCTTGAAACGATTGGGGTCCCACCGGGCGTGCCAAAAAGATGTTTGGCTGGGAAATGGCTCAAGGACTAAGCGCGGGCGTGCCAGGACTTGTCGGCGTCCAACGTATGAAAGGCGTGAGCGCCTCGATCTGACTTCGTATGTATTGCGACTGCGTGTGACCCAAAGGGTGAGGCCACAAAGAGGTTCGTGGTTTGCCACAACGAAGTGGACTTAAAATTTCCCAACCGTGTGAGAAAAAATAGAGAATATCGTAGAATAATTTTATTATGTCGTAATAATAAAATTGGGGATACAAGAGAGATATGAATTGGGGATGAGAGATAGTGAAACTCGAATTATTTAGAGAAATAACCGAGTGGAGGTGAGATAAGTGAGATAGTTGCTTCGCTGGGAAGACTTTGGTTTAAGCGTTGAGCTTGATTGGTGTGTGAACCATTTTTTTGTCTTGCAAACTAGTATTTATAGGCCAAGCATCACCACAGTTTTGCATGCAAAAGGACTTGCTGGCCTCATCTTGTTGCGCCATGTGTCCCATTATTCTTCCATCATGCGTGAGTGGGTAGTTAACGGCTGTTGCAAGAATAAATGCTTGAAGTAGTGGGCTTCCTCCACTACCTTTTTTCGTGGGGGTTAAGGAGACGTGGGCCATTTAACTTGCAAGTGGCCTTTTGTAAATAACTAATAAAAGTTATTTTAATGAACATTCTGGAATTTCTCCTTCACAGCCGTGGATCATGGAATTCCTTGACCAAACTCAAATAATGAGGCCCAAGTAAATTAAACCCATTATCGTGTTGCGTCAAAATTAACTAGGCCCAATTGAACACAACCTTGGCCCATTAATTTTTAGCCCACTCAACTCCATCTCTTGGCCCAATTTAATCAAATTTCAATTAAATGGCCGCCCAACACTAGCTTAGGACTGAATGCCAAAAACAGGTGTAAACAATACCTCAGCACCATATCGATGGAAGAACAAAACCCAAAACAAACAACATACAACACACGAGGACATACAAAGAGTAGCTTAAAACCCAAGCCTATACATATTTACCAACGAAAAGAACAATTATAAAAACGCCACGTCTCTTCGCCTTAGGTCTCGTTAAGGGTTGGGAACTGTCGAGTGTGATTTGCAAGTCTTCTTCATGTGATCCACTTGCCCACAATTGAAGCAAAACGAATGAGTCGACTCGTATTCCACTTTATACTTGTGCCCTTCTGGTCGGAACCCACAGGCGCAACGAGGTTTTCTCAGGTCGATTTCAACGCAAACACGAGCAGTCCTGGCACGAGTCTCCTCATCAATTGTGACATCAATTTTGATAGGTTTACCAAACCTATTGGCTATAATCTCAAGGGCTTCCTCGTCGTAATACTCAATCGGAAGCCTAAGAAACCGGACCCATACTCTGGCAGTCGCAATTTCCTTGGCTTCCCAAGCTCTGAAATTGGGTTCCCATTTCCTCACGCCGAGGTAATGGCCCAAAATGGTCCAAGGCCCACCACAGAAAACCTTCATGTAGTCCTCCATACTTTCAAACCAGATTATGTAGAAATTATACCCCAACTCAATGACTTTGAAATCTTTCTTGAATTTCCACAAATCCTCAACTTCGGCACAGAAAGTTCTGTGGCCCACCCTCTCCCCCAGTACATTGAGTATTAAGGCGTTTTCCTCCCACGGCTTTCGAATTTGGTTGAGAATTATTTCCGAAAGGATCAAATTTGGGATTTCTTTTAAGACAATATTAGTAGTATTAGTGATATCCGCACCGGAGATATCACCAGTACTACCGTTTTCGATCCCTTCATCAAAAGGGACATGTCCTATACAAAACATACTCGGATGGAAATGGAAAAACGGACTATTGATTGCTGCTTTGATGATGCGGTTGGAAATGGAATTTGGGAGCTCGCGTCCTAAGTACCACAAATGATCCCTGGTGTACGGTGTACCTGTGTTCAACTGGAAAAAACGCAGACAGCGAGGGCCGCAGAAGCTCCTGCTGCGGTCCCGTGTTTGCTGCGTTTGTTTGGTTAGAGGAAGCAACAGATGTCGAAACAAACTGCATCTTTCCTTTTTCGAGACGACGATTCGATGGCTTCGAACTCTTTTTTTTTTTCGTTTTCGTTTTCGTTTTGAGAAACCGAAACCCTTTGGCTTCTTCTGCTTTGGAGTATGGAATCGCAGAACAGTTTTATTGGCCCTCAGTGATGGTGTCTTTACCTGCTTTTCAAAAATAAATGGTGGCTTTACCCCACTCTCTCTGGAACTTTCGGTCTCAACCTTATCATTGAAATGATTAATTTTTTTACTTAAGGTTAATTCGTACAACTGGAATTCAACACCGTCGGTACGCAGGCTCCCTTTTGTTTTCATTATAGATCCAAGGATCGAAATACAGACATACACATTACACTAAAAAAACACAGAGGGGTATGCACCCGATTCAACCTAAGTGCATCTACAATCCATCTCTATTTCTCTAAAATAGAGAATGGAACACCGTCGGTACGCAGGCTCCCGTTTGTTTTCATTAAAGATCCAAGGATCGAAATACAGACATACACATTACACTAAAAAAACACAGAGGGGTATGCACCCGACTCAACCTAAGAGCATCTCCAATTCACCTCTATTTCTCTAAAATAGAGGATGGATGTGACACATTGAGATGATATTTTGTAATTTATTTCATTTTTTCTTCATTTTTTGGTATTTTTTGGGAGAATTTTCGAAGGACCCACCGTCCTTTTTAGAGTTTGGTCCTCCAAAAGTAAATTTGGTCCTCTAAAAATGGAGGATCAAAAGTAAATTTAGAGTACAAAATTCTTCTATACTCTAAAAAGGAAGATGGGTCCCTCAAAAATTCTCCCAAAAAGTACAAAAAGTGAAGAAAAAATGAAATAAATTATAAAAATCTTCCCTCAATGTGTCAAATCCATCCTCTATTTTGGATAGATTGGAGATGCTCTAATAACTTCATAAACAATCCCGGAAAAAAAAAACAACTAAAGCACACTAACAAACGACATAAGCGATTGTCTACACGATAGTGAATTTTCGGAAACCGTTATGGGCAAGTTGCCATTTTTTGGTCATTACTATCCCACAACAACCGATCTAGGATACATCCACCGAAAAGGCCAATCGCAATGATCACGCCCCCCAAAGGAGGCCATCCGGTTCGGTCCAAGAAGCTACTATCCAGAAGGGCAAGCGCCGAAAAGGTTATGGCATAAGAATCTGACCAGATTCTTCATTGCCACGAGCATGAACGCCATTTGGTGCGAGCCCCCGCTATCACGGCGGACCCCGGACGGTGGAATGCCAAGCTGGTGACAAACACACCCACACGACCGCTACGAGCACTGGATATCACTTCAAATACCAAAACCAGCTAGGCCTGTCAACGGGCCGGATCGGATCCGGATCTGGTCCGGATTCGATAGATCCGAATCCGATAAGACTTGGATCCGATCCGAATCCGATAAGACTCAAATCAGATAGCGGAAATCTGGATCCGATCCGAAAATCCGAATCCGATCTGAAAACTTTTTTACTCCAAAAATTTTAGCCAAAAAAAAATATTTTTTTTAAAAAAAATACAACTTTTTTTCAAAAAAAAATATTTTCCAGAAAAAAAATAAAATAAAAAAATGAAAATAAAAATACAACTTCTTAAACATTTTTTTTTCAAAATAAAAAATTTACTGTATTTTTAAAAAAAATTCAAAAAATTATAAAAAGTAAAAAAAAAAATAAAGTTCGGATTCGGATTGATAACGGATTTAATCCGATCCGATCCGGATCCGATAACGTTACCGGATTCGGATTATCGGATCGACGTTATCGGATTCGGATTCGGATCCGGATCAAATTTTTCGGATCGGATCCGGTCCATTGACAGGCCTAAAACCAGCCAACTGGGTACAATTGATGTGGTTTCCCTCTGTTAGAAACGGAAAACATCACTTGTAAGATCCATGTGAACAGTGGAATACAGCTGAATCGTTGAATGTTATCCAGCAGTGGTTCAACAACAGCAGGGCCGGCCCGAGGGCAAGGCCCAAGAGGCCACGGCCTTGGGCCTCCAAATTTTGGGCCCAAAATAGGGCACCCTTCTTTAAGTAAGTATATATATTATTTGTTCCTAGTTTTGAACAAGTACCTTCGTTGGTTTAGTGGTAAGATGATGTGATTCTTTACTAAACGCCTGAGTTCAAATCCTTGAACGGAACTTTCTTATTTTCAATTGTTTTTTTACCAAAAAGAAGCTCAAGCTTTGCCTTTGTAGCTGTTGTGACTCGAACATAGGCTAAGAAGGTTTCAAGGCAGTCGCTCAAGCCACCAGAACAGAGGCATTTCACGTGGTCAATATGAACCAAAATAGTTATATAATAAAGATTTGGATTATTGTTGTTCAATTCAAAAATACGTAGGGCCTACCTCAAGATTTCACCTTGGACCTCCCAACCCTTGGGCCGGCCCTGAACAACAGCTATGTGCTTACACTAAAAGGTCATAAACACCGAGTATGCAGGAGTTGTTCAGTGTCAGCCGAACGAAATGCCGCCATCTCTCTCTCTCTCTCTCTCTCTCTCTCTCTCTCTCTCTCTCTCTCTCTCTCTTATTTTGGAGGATAAGTTGTAGTCCTAAGAGTGGAATGTATACAGAATTGTTTCTGAACTCTTATTTACTAAGAAGTCCCATGTTTCTATTTTATGTTCTTTTTCCCCCTCCTTTTCCTCATGTTTACGATGGCATAAAGATCTAGCTAGGATGCTTTGATTTAAGGGTGAAGTGAGTCTTCTTACTATGGAGCATTTTGTCACAGAGATGCTAATTCTTTTCCCCAATGAATTTTGGCAGCTGCTCAATTTGCAAATTGCTATATAACTTGTAGAGCAATTTCTTAAGAGCAACAACCCAATGAGCAATACAAAGAGCAATGAGCAAAGAACGACATGCTCGAGAGTGCCTTTCACTAGTTTTTCAAAAAGTAACAATAAATATGCAGAGACGTAACACTGTTAACGCTCCACCATACCCGCCTACGTGGCACTGCATTACTGCCTAGATTGCTATTTCCAAGGTTGAGTAAATATTTCATTGGAATTCAGGGCATTTCAGCATCATTGTTAGAATAGTTTTAGTCTTTGTCCCACATCGAATAGTTGAGTTATGTAATGAGTCACATAGTAATATAAGTTAGGTTTATTTAACACCCTATACACTTTACCACCCACTCAAACGACAATCATCATCATCAAAATCTCGAACAGAAATGAAATCATGTAGCTGCCAGTCGAGAGTCAAACATCGATGACAGGTAAGCATAGATGAAGGAAACCACAGTAAAGTTTAAGGGACTGCTAAGTAGCTGAAAGTTTCCCCCATTTGAATCATAGATCTTAAAACATCAGCTCCTAGACCATGTTTTACATCTACCTCATGCCAATTATTCATCTCAGTAGTTAGAAAATATCAGCAAAGAAGAAAGAGTCACACAGACATATAAACATAGAAATGTAAGCAACATAGATTAGAACTACAAGTCTACAACCGTCAAGGAAGAGTACAATGACAGAAATGAGTGACGGTCAAATTGTGTGAAACAAGCATGTTTCTGTTTACACCCGTTTTTTGCACCAAATCTTAGGTCAGCACTGAAAGGCCATTTAATTATTACTTGATTAAATTGGGCAGGAAAATAAAGATGTATTGAGTTAAAATTAATGCGCCAAGATAATATTAATTGGGCCCGGTTAATTTTTAATTGGCCATGGGTCTAAAGTCTAAATTGGGCCTTATTGTTTAAGCCTTAAGTTCGAGAAGACCCGTAACCCATGGGGATATGTTGATAATCCGGAAGGTTCCTTTAATTGGGAAGATTAATAAATTGGTGGTTATAGATTAATGGCCATGTGATAATAGGCCATGATCTGTTAGTTCCCACGAAAAGGGGAAATGGAGGAAGTCCACTATCTTTGATAACTACTCATGATTGGAAGAAAACATGTGCATCAGATAGCCAACTTCACATAACCATCACTTTGGAGGGAAAAGTGGCAACATGGGACACATGGCGTCACGAGGAGAGGACAACAAATTCGTGTGCATGCAAAGCTATGAAGACGCTTGCCTATAAATACTAGAAGTCAAAAAGAAAAAAAAGGGTTCACACACCAATCAACTTCAACGCTTAAACCAGAGCCTTCCCAGCGAAGCAATTTTCTCACTTCTCTCACATTCCCTCGGTTACTTCCTTAAGTAATTTGGATTTTTATCTCTCTTGTACCCCAAACTTTATTATTACGACATAATAAAGTTATTCTATCTCTCATTGTACCCCCAACTTTATTATTACGACATAATAAAGTTATTCTACGTTACTTTTTTTCCTACACGGTTAGAAAATTATTAAGTCCTCACTCGTAGAGGCAAAACCACGGACCTCACTGCAATCCAGCCCTTAGGTTTGCAGCACGATCGCTCTTACAAATTCGAAGTCAGAAAAAAGGGCACTCAGTCCTTTACGTTGAACGCGACAAGTCCTGCCACGCCCGCTCCGCTCAGTCCTTTGAGCCATTTCGGAGCCAAACAGTTTCCCAATACCTCCAGAATCGATCACCTTGTGTGAAACACAAACACCAGCTCGGTCATTATACCGCTTCGCAACCTCTAGACATATTGCATCTCTTTCACAAGCAACTAAACGGCCTGATTCAGGTAGGGCTAAAGCAATCGCCAACGAATGAGTAGCCCTGGATATAAAAAATCAGTACACTGATAAAGACAAGCAGCAAAAGATTTCAAGAGTATGAGACCTGTCTTCTTTGCAGAAAAAAGTTGGATGCTAAGAGAGAGAGAGAGTCCAAAGCTAAAATCTAACATGAATGCCGAGCAGCCTCTAGAAGAAGAAGGCAAAAGATTAATGACATTGCTGTTTTTCTTTTCTTTTTTTGATTTTACATAAATGAGGAAAATGAATGGACAATGATAAAAACTTTTTTAGACGTTCTAATTTTCTAATTAATTGCCGTTCAAAAAAATTCTTATTAATTTATAAAGAATTTAGAAACCTATGAAGATATATGCAGAGATGTATGGAATACGCGAGGTATAAGGAAAAATTATCACTTTTTCTTATTTTTTGATTTTCTACTTCTCAAGTTTTAAATGTAATTATCACTTTTTCTTATTTTTTGATTTTCTACTTCTCAAGTTTTAAATGTGTACACGATAACTTGTACATTTATGCATTCTTTTTTACTGGTGTAGATGAATAATTACCTAGTATAATTTTTCATTTTGCCATAAGAACCTCTTGAATGAAAATCTCTTCCGACCCTAACTCGGAGGATGGTCAACTACATTATCTTGCATTGGTTTTTTTTTTTTTAAATGTGTGAAGTTTGTTGAAGCAGAACACAAAAAGTATAGAAGCAACCTAAATTAGGTGAGGAGGAGGATAATAACCTTTTTTCTGAATTTTCTTAGATTTTTTTGTAATTATTGAAATCTAGAATGGTCAACTAAATTAACTTGCATTGGATTTTTTAAAAAAAGTGTGAAGTTTATTAAAACAGAACATGAAATAAAGTATAGAAGCAACCAAAATTAGGTGAGGAGGAGGATTATAACCTTTTCCCCATTTTTTCTTAGATTTTTTTAATTATCGAAATCTAAGATTGTCAACTACATTAACTTGCTTTGGATTTTAAAAAAAAAGTGTGGAGTTCATTAAAGTATAGCAGGAAATAAAGTATAGAAGCAACCAAAATTAGGTAAGGAGGAGGACAATGACTTTTTTCCTGATTTTTCTTAGATTTTTTTAAATTATCGAAATCTTGGAACAATAGAGGAACGAAAGAATTACTACGTTTCTACTTCACAAATTAAGGCTTCCGAACAAGGAAACGATAAGGCATGACCGGAAACGGAATGAATTAAGAAGTTTAATTTTCTACTTATTTTGTTTAGATTTATTAGTTTCATTCTCTCAGGCTGTAGATCCAACAATGAGCCAAAAATAAAACTATTTTCATGTCCAGATCCCTTTCTTTCCGTAGGAGACACAGCCTAAAATCAAAATTCATTCCTTCATCAGCGTAGGAGTCGAAAAAAGAATTAGGATTTCATTTATTAGTACGTCTAATCTTAATGTTATCCCTTCAAGCAATACAGGTGTATAACAACTTTTTTACCGGTTTTTCTTAGATTTTTTTTTAATGACCGCAATCTCGAAATTTATACTTTTGAATTATGTTTTGTTTCCTCAAATAAAAAACCACATGCAGTACATTGTAACTTTTGAGAAGAACTATGTTTGAACTACTAATAAGTACTGTCAGCCTGTTCATTTTGGAATTTTAAATTTGGATTTTAGGTAATGAGTAGAAAGAGATAAATAGAGAAATGAGAGAAATAATTGAAAACTGCGCGCAAAGAGAAAATTCAAAATCCAAAATCCAAAATCTCAAAACGAACAAGGTTGCTGAAGACCTGCTCTCCTTCGACATCATGCTATAGTTAGAGCATCTAGCTCCACCATAGTTTTTTTGGATATCAAATTTTGAGACGTCTAATTGCCACATAACGTTCAACGGAAGTGTTAAATTTGTGGAATTCCAAACCAAACCTAACAAAAAACTAAGCCTTATGTTTCAATCAATTGGGCTCAGCTACATGAATCATTTTTTTCTATTGAGCTCTGTCAAGGACTACTTGTTTACTTAAACCCATTAGATCGACTTACGGAGTATATCTCTGCGCACAACAACCTTAGTGTCTTTTAATCTCAAATATCCTTTGCTATCATGCTCCTTTGGCTTCAAATTTGTCCATCGAGGTTGGAGAATTACTTGATAGCAAAACTTTATGTTCGGAGATTTTTGTTTCCGCCCCTTTTTGAGCCTCCCAGTTTATCGCCTTGCTACCAAGGGAACTCTTGAAGTACTGCTTAGATGGATGTATCAGAAATTCGGACTGATTGGGATAGAATATAGATAATGATCCTGATGACCCAAATCATGTTGACGACAAATGCTTGGTCTTCGAGATGATCGATGGGATAGTGCAAATGATTTGTGAGTATGAGAAGAGCATCATTTTTTTTATTTTGATCGACATTAAATTTATTAGAAAAAACTTAACTAATGGTACATCAAATTAGGAAAGAGGGCCAACCAAAGGTTTGATGAAAATAAAAAAACTGCTAGTGGGTCAAAGCCCAAAAACACCCATGGGCGAAGCGTGAAACACCTAAAATGCAAAGTCCAAACACAAGCAAGGGCTAAACCCAATCCAAGAGACCTAAAACCTAACCCAAAACTTGAAACAGCAACCGCCTCCAGCAAGCACGTCGACCACCACCTCCCTGCGGGATGAAGCTAAACAAAACAACCAACGGCCCGTACCACTGCGAACCTTTCAAATGACAAGACCCCAAAAATGACTGCCAAGAAGCCACCATTTCAATTCTCACAAACAGTCTGAGAATCCGACCACCTAGGTTCCATAACGCCATCGCATGCCGCCATTGTCATCCATCAACACCGATCCGAAAGTAACCAGACACCACTATCAGTGTTCACCCTCATATCTGTAACATCCAGAGACCACATCACACCCGCCGCAAAAGCTCCAATTGCCATTAGGTGATAACCGATAACAACCAAGAAACAAAATCGGCGGGAGACCCACGCAAACCACGTCACCACCTGCCACCAGGACCACGCCTTGTCTTTAAGCCAACCACACTCAACAGTGAAAACCGGCAGGCAATCGGCAAAGCAAGAGAGGACAAAGCCAGAGAAGGGAACAGAGAAGACGAAACGGTGAGGAACAAGGTTACACAAAAAAAACAATTCAAGAAAGAAAAATTCTACAACTACAACACTTTACACATATCCACATTCATTTATGGGTGCCACACACACTAAATATATATTATATGTAGGCCCATTTGAATGCGAGTGATTTTGTGGGATTGTTCATAGTGATAGAAGAGTTGTTCAAGAAATAACCAAGCTGGTAAAATTGTGAAATCTATATATCACATAATCATAAACTTTTGGGTGAGTGGAATCAACCGACTTCCTTTTTTCTAGTTTTGAAAAATCAGAGCACACCAACACCACAAACTTTCGATTCCTTCAAACAAAATGGTCCATAATAAATTCTATCCACCATCGATGTAAAACTCCACTTTTCCACCACCGTCTATTATGGGTCCTACCGAATGTTTATTGTTGTGATCTGAACCGTTCATATTTTAAGACCCGCAATATAATATTGCAATGCAAAAAATCAGCTTGATCGAAAGTCAATAGATATATCAAAATTTGAATTTTGGTTTATATAATGGACGATCTAATTTATGTCAATAATAAAAAAGACAAACTATCCATTTTACATACCAAAATTCAATTTTTGATCCTCCTATCAATGTCTGATCAAGTTTATTTTTTGAATGAATACACTACTATGCGGGATCTACAAGATGAACAATTTAAAAAAACATCGGTTCAGATTCTACCTTTTCGCCAAACGAGCTGATTGTTCAGATATTTGTCTTTGCCTTCCTCTTAATTATTGTCCCCAAACATCCTAATCCCACTGCACCCCAATATCCTAAAATTGTGAAATCTATCATATCACTCGTTTTAGTTTCTTAGATAGATGGGTTTGAAGGGATGAATATGGTAGAACTATCGAGACGGAGTATGCAAGAGAAAGCATGTGTTTAATTTCGGAATTTCCAATTTACAGTCAAATGGCTAATTTTTTGTTCATATTCAATTTTTTTGCAAAATTGTTAAGTTTTTGTGGATTATTGGTTCGTCATGACGAGAAGAATTTAAGAAGTAAAAAATCACGATCGGAACCCAATTGTTTTTTGAATAAAGACAGAAAAAATTGGTTTATTGGCTTATTTTTGTCTGTATTCATAAAAATTGGGTTTCGATCGTAATTTTTTACTTTTTAGATTTCTCTCATCATAACGAAACAATAATCCACAAAAAAAATTGACGAAAAACTAACAAATGCAAAAAAAATTGAATAAGAACAAAAAATTAGCCAAATGGCTTATTTAAGCCAAACAAGTCAGTAGTATTTATGTGGAATAATACATAATTCATTAATTGGGTCCAGTTCAAAATGGGTTTCTCTAAAATCAGAAGACGGAGGGAGGGGAGATCCATTGGTGTGTGAGGTTGTTTGGTTATGGATATAGCACATTAGTTATTAGGGGTGGTTTTGGTTCGGGTTAAAATTTCCGAAGACCGATTCGGTTTGGTCCAAATATTTTCAGGACTGATCTAGGCTGAAGTTGAGTTCGGTTCGGGATGGGATCGGTTCGGTTGGTGATTTCGGTCCCGAGACGGAAGCAAAAGCTATCTGTACATGACTGTTGTACTCTTTTTTCTGTACCTCAATCTTTACTGCATGAGATTGCTCCTTACCCCACGTAGACCGACTGTACACCGCTTCGTAAATCTAATTGACTTTCTCGCTCCTCCTGATTTGTACAAAACCATTGCCCCCATAGGCCTATACATAGACACCGGCAAAAATGGGGAGAGAGAGAGACCACTAGTACAGTTCACTGAATCATTCCATCTCTCTCTACACTATCACATTCCGTAAACCATATCAATTTCCATGGAAACTTAGAAAACAGGTTTCCTGACAATATAAATGTGAATCACTAAGTTATACTATTGTTTGGGGGTGAATTAGTTCAATCAAAGGAAAAAGATTGTGTGCGGACGTGCCAGAAAAGAACCAACTTCACGAATAAAATTATTCTTTTCAACGTGACTTGAAACAACTAATTATATCAGGCAACTGTGTTATCTGTTCAATTACCTCAACTAAGAGGATTTTCCCTTAAAATGTCAAACCGAGACTAAGGATTGGCTTTAGATCAAAAAAGATGATTGAACACAAACAAACCTGAATCTAATCAAAGGTAAGTTTGTATACAAACACTCTTAAGACCTTACTAAAACCAACGAAACAAATATAAGCACGCTGAATTTAATCAAAGAGCACTTATAACCAATCGAGACGATCGAACACAAACAAACCTGAATTAAATCGAAGGCAAATTTGTGCACAAATACTCTTGGATTTTTCTAAGACTAAGCAGAAATATAAGCACACTGAATTTAATCAAAGAGGGCTTATAAACGATTAATCTTTGGTAAGAGAAAGACTGGAAGAAATAAAAAAACTTGAATTTAATCGGAAGTAGTCTTACATGCAAACAAGCCTTCAACTTACAAAGTAAACTAACTAAGTCCTAAATTAAGATAAATCCCTGAGCAATCATATTGAGTATGAGTTGTCAGTGGATGAGATTTTGTCGGGGCCTTTCCTTCATCTTCTTCTCTTATTTATAGACGCCGAGCCTGCTTTTGAATTCCACGTCTTCAATTAATGGCCACGTTCTACTTCGAACTGCCCATGATTCCTTGAAAAATGGTTGAGTGGAGCCTTCGAACGGTTACTTGGATCCGCTTCCTCAAAATTCTTCTCTTTCCACGTTTGCTAATGCCGATCATGGCTGTTTTCTTGGTTGTGGGCTTCCTGTTTTTGTGCAACGTGGGTAATTGCAACACGCCTGGCTTTGTAAATGATTCCCTACTTAACTTCCTATGAGTCGAGGGATTAATCATCATTGGATGAGTTTTAATAAGTAACCAACGGCTAAACTTAATTACCATTAAATTACCCTTAATTGAGGCCCGAACGCCGCCGTTTCCCATCAAAACGATACCATTTAGTACTAAAATAATACCGCCATTAACCCTATGATCCCATGTATCTCGGGCCAAAATGGGATATGTTCTGATAGGCCAAAGTATTGTTTGATGCCACGTGTAATTTTCTCATTGGGTGGCATATTTTAGGATATAAACACACCCACCGCATTAACATCTTATTTAAGGTAATTAAATAAGCGTTAATGGTGCATGCATCTGCCCACGTCTCCTAAGAACACGGATGCATGGAGTCATGGGAAGAGTCTGCTTTCATGCACGTCCCTTGAGCTTCTCAAAGAAAGCTGCATTAATTCTTCCATAAATAGTGATCAGAGTTAGGGTTTAACGAATCACAAAACCCATTAACCCTCTTCGAAGCATAATCTATTTCTGTTTAAAAGACCTTCCAATCATGGACTCTCTCCCAGAAATCAATCTCGTCCTTGATACCCTCGATCAACAATCTCTTTCGTCCCACGCATCTCCTCCAAACTCTCCTCAATTGTTGACAGGAAAGATTCTTTCTGACCGAACCTTCTGCACTCCTGTCCCTTTGCCTACGGGTTAGGAATCTGCCCTGACCCGTTCGAACTCGACCAATGGCTCCAGCTGGGGTGCCTGGGAGGACAAACTTATCCATACCCGTCAGGACACTATTCTGGTCAAGTTCGACCAGCCTGACCCGACTCCTAACAGGTTTCACCACTTTCGAACCCTGTTCGCAAGTCAATTCTTGCCCCTGACTAGTAATGACACCTTTCACATGGGCATGTTAGAATCCATCTACTCCTCTCTCAAGTACGCTCCCTACTTGAAACAAGAGGAAAACTACCTTGGGCCAACCCCCTATTGTGACTTCAAACGCATGGCCCAATCTCAGAGAGCCTTCTGGCTTAACGAGGTGAAAGCCCCTCACTTTCCTGACGGCTTCGAAGAGTCAACCAAATTGGCTTCCCTTCCAGAAAAAACTGATTGGTTTAGTGAGGTATCCAGCCTTGCCATCAACCCTCCTCATTTCCAATGGTGTTATGGCTTTCCCATTTATCCATCTGATAAAGGCAAAGCCCTTCAACTCCTTGCCGCTTTCTCCTTCCTGGATATCTCTACCCTGGAAGAACAATTCCCATTGACAAATTTTAAATGGGCTTGTGAAACAATCCTCATGTGCATTATCCCCTCCACGGTATCCTATCAGGTCCACTGCTTCTTGGACTTCCTGCCAGTGATCAGAGCATGGCTCGAAGCAAATGCAGCATCCTACTGCTCTGACCAAGATCTGCAGGACTATGCTTTGGTCAAAGATAGGATTGAGAAGCTTAACAACCAGATTCAAAGTTTCCAATCTGAGTCCTTCGAAGTGGTGCCCGCCCATGCTGACAAGAAGCTTCGAAGATGCTTCAAACGAAGACAAATGAAGCGCCCAGCCAAAGAAGCTAAGTTTCAAAAGAAAGCCAAGGCTCTGGTGCTTAGTTTTAGGCCACTTCTGGAGAAGAAACTGGAATCTGATGCCAAGGACGACATGAGGGAGATGGAGCTGAAATTTCTCCAATTTGCTTGGAACAAGTTCCACAGCCTTGTCACTTGGTCCTTCCCACACTACTTCTATAACAAGAAGGCTGTTGCTCATCACCAAGGCCCTTCGAAGGCCTAATTTGCTCTCGATCATCTGCCAGTTTGAATTTGTATTTTTCCTTTTGTTGCTTTTCTTTTTTTTTCTCTCTTGTAATTATGTAAATTTCATTCATGTAATCCTGGCAGATTAAATGAAATTTCTTTCACAACAATGTGCACTTTTTAGTTATTTCTAACTCCGGGTAATAATGAACCCAAAACCAGCCATCCCCTGACTTGGGCTTACTAAACACTTGGGCCCAACTGTGGGGGTATAAAAACAAAAACCATTCAAACTGACCCTCTACGCCTAAAATACTCAAGCTTTTCCGAACTGAACCTTCTTTCTTTCTCGCTTCTCTGCGAAACCGTCAAACCAGACTGAATCAATGGCCTCATCTAGTCGACCCGTCGTCGTAGAACATCCAACCCCTTCGCTTGCTCTCAGAAGGTTCGTCAAACAGAGATCAGAAACCAACTGGAAATTCTTGCTTCGACAATCGAGTTTTCATCCCAAACCCTAAAGAAGAAGGTACATTTATTTTGGGCCTTCAATTCGTAGGGGAAATTCCTGCTTTCCTCTCCCTCTACTATCCTCGATTAGGGATGCCGATATCAAAGCCTGCTCGCCCTTGAACTGGCAAAATTTTCCAAAGAGATCATTTCCTTGCTGGCCAACCCTAGATCAAGATTGGAAAATTTGGACTACTCGAATGCTGGCCGCAAAATCAAATGATCTGGAAAGAGTAGGCTTGAAGAACATCATTGTTCTTCTTCGAAGGGGGATTCCCCAGAATCCACCTTTAATCCAAGCTGCCCTAGCCTTTTGGGACTCCTCTTTCAATTTCTTTAGATTCAACTGTGGTATGATGGCGCCCACAGTGTTAGATGTGTCTCAAATGTTGGGACTCCATCCTTATGGCTCTCAATTCGACCCTACTAAGGAACATAACCCTCCTGAGGGTTTCACCCGCTTGATCGCTTCCAATGGGGCCTTTTCCCAATTCTACTCCAGAGAAGGGAAACTGAGAGGAGAGGTGTCTGAGACAGAGTACTTCTCCTATATACTTTACACCCTCTGCAAAAACATCCTGTGTCACTCTGGGAAAAGAGTGATGAGCGAGTTCATCCCATTGGCCTCAGCGCTATCCAAGGGTGAAGAGTTCGATTTCGCCTCTTACTTTCTTGGCCATGTGTATAAGGTTGGCTCTGATTTCCGCCAAAAAGGTCCAAACTACTCCCAAGGGGGCCCTCAATGGTTCATACAGCTCTGGCTCCATGCCTATTTCCCTGAGTTAGGTCCGTTCAAGGCACCTATGACGACCGCTGATGTCCCAGAAGCGCCCAATGTCCATGGAGACAACTACGTTCGGCCAGAGACCAATGACACCCATACTTTGGTGTATTACCTCTGCCTCTTTTCTGGCCTCACCTCAGACAGGGAATGGTATAATCCATTTCGAGCTCCAATTGGACCATCATGGTTATTCAACATCTTGACAGATAAACAAGGCAAATCCTCTCAAGCCCTACAAGCATGGAGTAACATACTTACAGGTAGAGAGATCTTTATCTCCTCATCGAACCCTTCTAAGTCTGTGGCCCATGCAGAGGTATACTGCCCTGCACAATTCGCTAGACAACTTGGTTTGGTCCAGGGCATACCTATCCCTTATTGTGGTTTTCTCAACATTTCCATGTCTGAGCGCTCAAGCATCTCCACTGAGCATTTCAAAACATGGTTCACCAAATCCAGGGATCTGATAAGACGAGCAACTGTTCAAAGCTTTTAAGAACCAGAGGTGTACACCACCCCTGAATTCGACAACTGGTGGCACACCAATTGCTCCTTCCTTATGGGATGCCCCCCTTTCAAGGAATTCCTTGAGCACATCAATTTTGCCAAGTCTGAGTTTGGACACAAGAATGATGATGACTCGTCCTCCATTTCCTCGGATGGTGGGTTTGGGATAGCTGGAGGCATCGAAGACACCTCTGGAGGTGAAGTTGACCAACAGGCAGTCCCCCTCGACGCCTCTCCAATAACGATGATTATCCCTTCTCCTCTCCCAAGGAGACAATCCTCAAGAATACCCCAAAGAAAAGGTAACTCTCTTTGCTGTTTTTACTTCTGCTTTTAAGAAACAAACACTTCTAATGGAGATCAACTCATGAAGGTACTTCCTCCCCTCCTCCAATGGTTTCGAAGAGGGGCAAAATGACTGCTCAGCCTGTCATTCCTTCCAAGCATTATCTTGACTCTTCGAGCACACCACCAGGTTTGCCTCTTCTCAACAATTTGTCTTTTATTTCTATGGGTCTTTTGCTCACAAAAACAATGTATCGTATCCTCCCTGTTCTGTAGCTTCACAAAGGACCAGGGCCGGAAAACGGCCCGAGCCTTCACCTTCCCTGAATGATGAAGAAGCTGAGGATGATACGGAGAGTTTGGTACCTAGAGGTACAATCCGTTCTTTCCGTAAAAATCTTCCAAGAAGGCTTTTATTGACCTAACCTGTAACCCTTTCAGGTCGAAGAAAAGATGCGTCGAAAGACCTTGTATACGAAAGAAAGGAAAAAACTGTTAAGAAGAGTAAGACATTGGTCGAGCTTACTCTTCTCGATCAGGTATACTTTCATGCGTTTACTGTATATCTTAATTTTGTATGGGTAGGATAATTAACATTTCTCACAGCTACAAGGGTCTTCCTTCGAATTGTCTATCATTCCTCACCAAGAGTCTCCTGACAACATGCCTGCTCAAGAGACCAGCACTCATCAAGACTCCATCGAAGTGAGTTCTGACATAACAACTCTGCCATTATCCCTTGCTGAGTCCATACCCCATAATCCTTTCCAGGTAAGAATGGACCTACTAATGTACTCATACCTTGAAGGTTACATTAAGCCTAATGCTGATATTGGAAACCTATAGGAATTTCCGATTTCCGTTACACTACCTAGGCCTAGGAGTGATATGGCCAGCCAGTTGAATGTTGCCGAGCCATTGGGAGTTCGAGATCCCTTGCCACCCTTACAAGTTTTGGAACAAGGTTCTTCTTTACCTCCCTCTACTCTTGCTTTGTCAATCTGTTTCGAGGAACAAGGCCCTAATACTCCAACGACTTCGAAGGATCAGGTAGTTCTTCAATCTAGACGCCCCTTTGAGTGTCTCAGCTGCTCGATTTATTTACCCCTTTTCCTATTGTGACTCAGGTGGATAATACTGCTGTTGACATGGAAGAGACTGCCCATTTAGAACTCAGTTCATCACCGTCTTCTGATGAACACTCTTTCCCTTCGAACGGCCTTTCCATAGTGGTTTTTGACATACCCTTTTTCAAATATCAGTTGGGATTATTTTGTGACAACATTGCTGACCCCACTTCCCCCATTTCTTCTAATCCATTGGAAAGCCTTAAGCAACTTCTGAATCCATCCATACTTCCTAATTCTCCAGAATCAAACATGTTCCCACGGGGGATGGGGTTCGAATGTTAAAGCACTACTTAAAAGCTCTACACCACCTAGAACTCCCTACTCTCCTTGGACATGGCTTAATTCACCATTTTGAAGTGTGCTACCAGGCTTTGTTTCTTTCGAATGAACTCCCTTCGTCCATTAGACCCATTCTTCAAGAAAACCTCAATTACCTTGGTAAATTGGTTGCACACAACCAATTCTTATCTGAAGGTTTTAAAGACACTTCTGCAAATGTGGAAAAATTGGAAGCTACAGCCTCTAAGATTGCCTCCCAGCTTTCACTACATCAGGCTCGAAAAGACAAGCTTGCAGAACTTAGCAAGAGAAAGGCATGACTAAAAGCAGAACTGCAAAGGGTCACAGACGAGCTCCACGAGACTGCTGCTGAATCCCAATCACTAGAAAGCGAAACTTCGAAGGGTGCACAGACATTGCCACAGCTCATTCCCTCGCTTCGAGTCGAGCAACAGAAAAAAGCTGTCCAAGCCTCACTATTAGACACTAATATGCATTCCCTTCGAGGTCTAATGTCTAGCATGGGTCTTGTGATTACTCCATATTTGTAATACATTTTTTTATTCCCATACAGTAACTCTCCAACCTTTACTGGATAATTATCAATGCATCAATAGATAAGTATCACAATGCATTAACTCGGGATAACTTGATTAGACTTCTTATCTACCTCCCCTGAGATCATTAAATGATCAACTCCCCCTTTTACCATTATAAATAGGGGCTACTAGGCAGGGGAACTCACAAACTTTCTCAATTTCTGATGTCTTTTCACTCGATCCCCAAAATTTCTCCAGCCTGATTTATTTGGTCGAGATCTCACCACTTCGACCCCAAGAGTGGAAACCATGATACGCCCACCAGATCTGGTGAAATATGGCTTCGAAATATAGCCACATCAGTTCTCATGACGCCTTCCTCTTGGGCTATGGCTCCTAGGTATAGACACATCAGCTCTCATGACGTTTTCTCGTCGAGCTATGACTTCGAAGACCAAAGAATCTAACGAGACGGTCTCGGAGCATGTCTACCTACCGATGGAGCTTTGGGTCAAGTTTTTGTATCTCAGCCTGTGGAGACCCACTCTGGGACTGGGATACTTCTATGCTTAATTAGGGTTTTTTTTTTTAGATGGACACAATGAATGTAATTTTCCTCATGAATGTAATGATCAGAGATAATCCTTATTATTGTAACCCCGTTCTAGTTTTCATGGCATGCCGATTGGGCCATTCGTGCATTTATTTATTTTATTGGTCTCGAAGTCTGTATGTTTTAAGACCAAATGCTATCAACTGAATTTACGATTGGTTGTGACAAACAGAAATCTTCCTAAAAAGTACTCTCTCTGCTGTCATATTTATTTTGGTGCACCGATTGGCATTCCAATCACAAATTCACCATTTTGAACAGGGAAGCTCCTCTTACGTTATGGGTTACACTTAGTGACTAGCCCTAAGAATCCGAACGATGCTTCGAGGCATCATAACGTTGGATTTCTTGTACGATTCGCTCTTAGCAGATCCCCAACAGTCTCCTCGTTGGCTGTATACCTCATTATTACGACTGTTGGCGGCTACTTCCCTTAAGCGTTTCGTTCTTCGAGGGCTTTACACCTGCCTCTAATTTAATACCCGTAATAACTTATAGGGGATTGCACCGATGCCTTTGGGGGTATAAATAAACAATCGAAACTGTCCATACTCGTCCCTTCCTATTTCCTTATTCCCACACCAGTGCTACTTTGAATTCTCCATGGCCTCAAATCCACAAGTCCCTCAGCCCGCTGAAATCATGGAGGAGCTTGCCAAGATGGCGGGACTCATAGAAGAGCTCAAGATGGAGCAACAAACCGAGTTTCGAGCCCTTCAAAGCGAGATCTGCCAGCTTCGGGCTCAGTTGGTGGATGTGGAGACACCTTCACGTCTTTGCTTGGCCCAGACCTGGGACGATCTTACCAATGTCCTGCTGGCTCATGAGGCCAAAAGTCCTCCGGAGGGTGGGTCCTCATAAGGACTCACTTTTGGGACTATGAGGGTGCAAAAACCCTCATTTTGGTTTCTGGGCCGTGGACTGGCCGTTTTTTTCCTTCTTTTTCCTTTTTTATTTCAGATCCGCTTGGGTCTGTTTTTTTTTCCTTTAAAACCCCCTTGGGGTTTTCTCTTGTATTCGCACCTATTTGGGTGCCACTATAAATAAATAACAGCTTTTGCCATCAGAATGTTGTAATGTACTCTACTTAGCTACTCACGAACACTTTGAAGCAACCGAGGGTCAAGGTTCAATGGGTGATCGAATAGATGCCCATGATCGAAGCTCTTGCCTTCTTACCACCTTCCCTTCTATCGTGATTACATCAAGACAAGCCTTGGGAGAGAAATACCCCCCGAGCTAGGCTCACCTCTTCGAAGACAGCTGTCTTCTATGGAACGACTCCCATATGGAAGAGATATAGGGCTTTAAGTGCCTTCCATTTATTTTCCTTCGATGGACGTAGCCATTTAAATTCCTTAAATGATAAGCTCCGCCCTTTAGGACCCTGTGAATTTGAAAAGGTCCTTCCCAAGTTGGAGCCCATTTTCCTAATCCATCTGTTCTAATTCTTCGATCTCTAATGGGTAGAATGACTTTCCACACAAGGTCACCCTCATCGAAGCTTCGAAGAGCTACTCTTTTGTTGTAGCTTCTGGCCACTCTGGCCTTTTGTAGCATGATTTGATTTAAAGCCTTTACTCTAGCTTCATCAATATCCTCAAGTTCCATATACATGGCCTAATGATATGATTGGGTGTCCAAATCATTTTGGGATGCTACCCTCTGAGACCTCACAGTGATCTCCATGGGTAAAACGGCATCGTGCCCATAGGTCAACGCAAATGGACTAGTACCAGTACTAGTCCTTTTTGTATTTCTATAAGCCCACAATATGTCCAATAACAACTCGTGCCAAGTCTCAGGGTTGTTAGCCACCATTCGTTGAATTCCCCTTTTGATAATCTTGTTGGTTGGTTCCGCTTGGCCATTTGATTGGGCGTAATAAGTGCTGGTGTATATTAAAGAAATTCCATGGTTATTAGCAAAAGCTTTAACTAACTTTCCTTCGAATATTGAACCGTTATCCACCGTTATGGTTTGAGGGTTTCCAAATCTATAAATGATCCCTTTCATGAACTCAATAACATGAGTTTGCTTGACTTCCTCGTAAGCCTGAGCTTCTACCCACTTAGTGAAATAATCAGTTGCTACTAAAATGAACTTGTGATTTTCTGACGAGGGGGGATGAATCATTCCAATCATGTCCATAGCCCATCCTCTAAAAGGCCATGGTTTTATGACATATTGTAAGTCTATAACTGGCAAATGTTTAAGTGGCCCTATCCGCTGACATGCTTGGCACCCTTTGGCGTAGTCAATGCAATCTTTGAGGATAGTGGGCCAATAATACCCATATCTTCTTATCAACCACCTCATTTTTATGCCAGCTTGATGCGCTCCACAAATGCCTTCATGGACTTCAGCCATTAATTTAAAAGCATTTACCTTGTTCAGGCATTTCAAGAGGAGACCATCCATCCCTCTTTTAAACAACTCATTGTTGTACATAATGTAGTTTATGGCCTTCAGCCTGGTTGCTTTGTCTGTCCCAGCATCTGGTTTGGTTAAGTAATCGATGAGCACTTGCCTCCAATCCTCGTTCTGATTGGGAGGGAGATTCACCTCTAACACTTCGAAATCAGTCAACCTGCTGCTTAACATAGGTAAGGATTTCCTCAGAGTTAGCTGACAGAATTCCTTTTCATTTTCTGACACAACTTTATATCCTGATGCCCTTTGAGCCACCTCATCAGCTTCTTCATTGAAGAATCTAGGGACATAAGTTAAAGTGATCATAAAAAATCGATCCATTAGTACTTTAGCACGTCGGTAATGAAGTGCTAAAGCTGGGCTGGTACATCGAAATTGCCCATTCAGCTGATTGATTACTAACTGAGAATCTCCAAAGACCTCCACAGCATTTGCCCTTAATCTGAGTAAGATCTCTAATCCTATGATTAAAGCTTCGTATTCTGCTTGATTATTTGAACACTGTCCCTCATTGAGTTGAAATCCATATTTGGTTTTCAAACCTTGAGGGGACTCTAAAATTATGCCTACTCCAGCCATTTGGGCAGTCTTCGATCCATCAAACCATAGCTTCCATGGTTTGATATCAATCAAACTTGCCTCTAGCGTTTCAGGCATTTTGATTCCGTTAGGGTGGTTAGCCAAAAAGTTGGCCAATGCTTGTCCCTTTACTGATTTCTGAGGTATATACTCGAGACAAAACTCAATTAAAGATACTATCCATTTCCCAATCTTCCCATTAAGCACCGGCTTCGAAAGCATGTGCTTAATTATATCAGTTTGAGAAATAACATAAGTTACTCTAGGCAACATATAATGCCTGAGCTTCTTGGAAGTATAGAATAAAGCTAAACATAGTTTTTCTACTGCAGCATATCTACATTCACAGGAATTCAAAAACCTACTAAGATAATAGACTGCTCGCTCTTTGCCATCCTCATTGTCTTGTGCTAACAATGCTCCTATTGAGTCGTGAGTTGCTGCCAGGTACAGTTTTACTGGTTTCCCTTCAATAGGTGGCATCAACACTGGTGGGTTGGCTAAATACTGCTTGATGGCTTCGAAGGCATCATTATGCTCTCTAGACCACTTGAATTCCACTCCCTCCTTCAACTTCAACAAAGAAGAGAAAATTTTAGTTTTTCCTGCAGTATTGGATATAAATCTACGAAGGAAATTTAATTGACCAAGAAACCTTTGCAATTCCTTCTTGTTCGAAGGGGGCTTGGCCTCAATAATGGCCTTTGCTTTGTTCTTATCAACCTGTATTCCCTTTTTGTGAACTAAGTAACCCAGAAATTTGCCAGCTGATACTCCAAAAGCACATTTTTCTGGGTTTAACTTTAGTTGGTACAGTTTCAGTTGTTGAAATGTCCTTTCTAGATGTTGCAAATGATCATCATCAGAATCTGACTTCACAATGATATCATCTATGTAACATTCCAGAAAACCTCCTACCAAATCATGGAAAATGGTATTCATAGCCCTTTGGTAGGTGGCACCAGCATTCTTTAACCCGAATGGCATCTTGACCCATTCAAAAATGCCAATGTTACCAGGGCAAACAAATGCTGTTTTGTGCACATCCTCTTCTGCTATGCAGATTTGGTTGTATCCTGAGTGCCCATCTAGGATGGACAATATCTTGTGTCCAGCTGAACCGTCCACAAGCATGTCCACATTAGGCATAGGATATTCATCCTTGGGAGTGGCAGTGTTTAGATTTCGAAAATCAATACAAATCCTAATACTCCCATTCTTTTTAGGAACTGGAACTACGTTGGACAACCATTCGACATACCTGGCTGTCCTAATGAATCCAGCATCTAGAAGTCTCTGAATTTCTTTTTTGACTCCTGCAATAGTTTCTGGACTCATCTTCCTGGTTGGCTGCTTCACAGGTTTAAATTGTGGCTTGATAGGCAACCTATGCTCCACCAATTTCCTGTCCAATCCAGGTAGTTCCTTATAACTCCATGCAAAACATTCTTTATTTGCTTTCAGCAGTGCTATTAACTTAGCCCTCATCCCTGATTCGAGTTGTTTGTTGATAAACACTGGATTGGGATTTCCCTCATCTCCCAACTTTATTTCCTCCAGAAGATCTTGGGCTTCGAACTGTTCTTGAGACGTTGGACTGTCTTCCTCCTTGTGAGGCTTGTGATCCTGCAGGACGTCTTCCCACATGTTGTCCTCCTGTATCTTCTGCTCAATCCCCAAAGCAACATATCTTATTAAAGCCAATGAGTTGGCCTCTTCTTCCACCTCTCTCTTGGATTTACACCCAAGCAGCATCATCTTTTGGGGTGTCTGATTCATAATCAACAGCTTGCTTCAGCTTGGATTTTAGCTCTGCCAATTCTCCCAATTCCATCTCGTTGGTTGGGTAAGTGGCTGCCTGGAGTAGTTCGCTTAGTGGAACTACGTCTGACTTGTACATTTCTGCTTCAGCAAAATTTGTTGTGGCACTGAATGGATGTGGATCAGCTTTGACTCCTTCAACACCCACTTCTTTGCCTTTATCATACTTGACAATCATCAATTCCTGATGGAGAGAAGAAGGAATACACCCATTAACGTGAATCCAATCTCTTCCTAACAAAGCATTATATTTAGCATATGTATCCACTACGAAGAAAGCAGTGTCTGTTTCTATCCCACCTACTGCCAATCTAATGGAAATTATACCCCTGGCATGTTGGCTTTCCCCTGTGAATCCTGCAATGGATGTGCTGGTTGGAATCAACTTTGCTTTTCCTTTACCCAACTTTTTCAGGGTTTGGAAAGGCAAAATGTTCACTGCAGCCCCATTATCCACCAGAATTCTGTTAAGTGGGATTCCATCGAAGTGTGCAGTAATATATAGTGGACGTAAATGCTGTCGCATAGCATTGGTAGGTAATTTAAATGGATATGAAAGCTCAACATAATTTAAATCTATTACCAATGGGTATTCAATGTCGGACATTGAATCTGGTACAAAACAAGCACTTTCTTTGGAGCTTACCTCCAAACTCTCTTGATTCTGCTCAATTTCACATACCAGATTTTCATCCATCTCGATCTGGGCCACTTCCTCCAGGTCACAATCATTGCATATGATGTTCAGTTCTTCATCACTGTGCATCCCCTCAGAGGAATTGGCTTTGACCAACCAAGCATTGCTTTCATCTTTGGACGCCTGGCCAACTTTGAAGGAGTCCATCGAACACGGATAAACCATGTTAACTTGAATCTCTGGCTGGCTTCCAAACTGAATGCTTGCTGCTCCTTTGGTTTGGTTAGTTGCTTCTTCTTTCACTTCTCCCTTGGATTCAGACTCTTGTGCTGAGACTTCCATGGGAGAAGAGTTCCCTTCTGCCCCCTCCTATTCCACCAACATGGCTTCTAACAGCCCAGATTGGTAGCTAGCCAACGAATGGGGGGAAGGCACATCGAAGTCTTCTTCGAGCATTGCTGAAGCCACTTTCTGTAGAATTTCAGCTTCTTGATACTGACCTCGAAACTCTTCTGGGTCCTTTTGAGCCCTGTTGAACCTCGGATTAGGCCTTGCTCCTCTTCCAGATTCCTCTCCAGTTGAGGAGTCTCCCATTTGAAAGAGTGAATACTTCCTTTGGAGCTTCCTTTTCTGTGTTCTTGAGAGCAAAGGAACCATCTGTGGGATTTTTGACTTGGGGTCTCGTACCAACACCCAATTTCCAGAGTTTGAACTTGGTGGCTTAAAGGTTTTGTTTCCCCCTTTGGCTGGATTCTTGTATCCCTGGAACAGATCAGGCTTAACCTGCTTCAGAAACCAATCAGGGACGCCTTTTACCAGAGTAAACTCGTCTTGCTTAACTTCTTCCTGTGCCTCTGGAATCTGGCCAATATTGGCCTTCTTTAAAGGAGGTGCTTCCCTTTTCTGAGCATAAGGGACTGTATTTGAGGGCATATTCCTCTTCGAAGCCATCCAAGGCTTACCCTCATTTGGTTTTACCGATGCTGGAGCAATTCGCTTCATCCCCTGCTCTTTAGGGAAAAAACTGACCTTTTTTCTGTCCAAATCCTTGAAGACCAAATAGTTGGCCCTGCATCCCACGCATAAACACTCCAAAAACGAGACTTCGAGCATGGGCAGATGATTTGTCCCTGGATTTTGTGAAGAAAAGTCAGCATTGCTTGATTTGTAATGACTTTGTCTCAATCCCGTGCTTCGAGGATGACTGGCATATGGCTTCCACCTTGTGGGTTGGACTGAGGTCATATTCACTGGTGCTTCCTTGCCTTGCCAATATTTTTTGACAGTACGAGCCAGTGAAATTGGCACGCTGGTATTCACTTCTTCGATCTTTGGGAAAGGTGTGGCATCCATTCCCATGGCCTTTTCAGGGAATTTGATCCTTCCTTTCTTGATTTGTTCCTGAATTCTGTCACGAAAAACATTGCAAGACTTAGTTGAATGAGACCAAGAATCATGCCATTTACAGTATGTTTTTCCATGCTTTTCTTCTGCAGTTGGTAGTTTAACTTCTGATGGCAGTTTGATGATCTTTTTCCTTAACAGGTAATCGAAGATTTCATCAGCCTTGGTTACATCGAAAGAATAGACTTTATTAATTTCTTTCTGCTTGAATTTTTGTCCTATGGTAACATTTTTCTGGACTAGAGGCTCACAGACACAAGGATCATGTTCTATGATTTCTGCAGCATCTATTTCATAGTTGGGATCTCTATAATACGTAGAGTAAGAAGAATTATGCCTATCGATATCTTCTTCCAACAATGACTCATATCTAGTGACTTTATAGGTTAGGTCTGCAAAGTCTCTAAACTCAGTGGAATCGAACCTCTTTCGAAGTTCCCTTTCTAAACCATCTTGTGCTAACCTCACAAATTCTGCCTCTGGCAGTTGGAGTTTGCACTTGGTTCTGGCCCTTTTAAACCTAGATATGAAGTCTGCTACCTTTTCATCTAGTTTCTGCCTTAATCTAGCCAAGTCTGCCATTGAGACTTCAGGTTCTGCATGGAAGAATTGTGCATGAAACACCTCCTCCATCTGAAACCAATTGGTTATTGATCCTGGCGGTAGATTAGTGTACCAAGCAAAAGCTGGCCCAGACAAAGAATTTGGGAACAGCTTCAACTTCATGAAGCCATTCTGAGCCAAGTTCTTACATTGGGCAGAAAACCTAGCAATGTGCTCTACGGAAGACTGTCTTCCATCCCCATAAAACAAAGTAAAATCTGGGATTTTGAATTCCCTAGGGATTTGAAATGTTGCGTCTATCCATTCTGGATATGGCTTTCGATAGATCTGAGGTTGCACCCCCCGAGTTCGAGGTCCACAAACCTCTTGTATGAGACCCATAACTTGGTCTCTTAACACTGGGTTATCTACGAGGAGGTTCTGTCCTTGATTTGCTACAGGCTGATCTTACCTTTCCAAATCATCTTCATGAACCCTACTGAAATCCCCTTGGTTTTCCCTAGGGAGCCTCCCATATGGTGGCTGTTGCATCCTTTCAGGCGCAACATGAAGCTGTGTATACCTAGGATTTTTCTCTCGAACGGTGGGGAAAGGGTCCCTAGCAATTGGCAACTCTTGACGAGAGTCTGATGGATTGATATCCCTTCTTTCTGGCCTATACCCTTGTTCGAGCTCTACGTCGTCCCCCCATCTCCCCAGGACAGGTTCGAAGAGAGGATTAACACTTTGTCTATTCCCAGTATTTCTTGGGGCTCCACTAGTAATACCATGAGACTGTCTAAGGACCTCCAATGGCTTTGTTGGTTTCACTGGCTCATACCAAGATTGTGGTATGTCCTCAGGAAACATTTTCTCTTTCCCTGGTCTAGACTTTATCTTACCCTGTTCAACATTCTCTCCAAGCCTTCCTTCGAAGGGACTTTGGTGAGTGCTAGAGTTGGCTTGGTTGTTCAGTTCAATATTCACTGGACTGTTCCTTGCTACCTCTGGGTTAGGTAATCTAGTTTTTATGCTCTTGATCATGGCTCTTTGAGTTTGAGCCATCTCTCTAAAAGCCATCATCATTTCTCTAAACATCTCATCCCTATCGCGGTCTTTACCACTAGCCTGCCCCTCTTGGACATTCGAAGGGAAAGTCGCAGGCCCTTGATAGGGAGGCATCTCATAAGAAGGCTCCTCCTGTAGAGGTTCCTCCATTTCTAAAGCCAATGGTGCAGGCGTACCTGGTTCTGTAACCTGGTTCTATAACCTGCTCTGGCTCAATTTGTTCCCCTGGCTCCAAAACACTAATAGGTGTCCCTATTGGCTTTCTAAGCCTCGGCATTTTGACACTTTCGGGTCCCACCGGGCGTGCCAAAAAATTATTTGGGGGTGAATTAGTTCAATCAAAGGAAAAAGATTGTGTGCGGGCGTGCCAGAAAAGAACCAACTTCACGAATGAAATTATTCTTTTCAACGTGACTTGAAACAACTAATTTATATCAGGCAACTGTGTTATCTGTTCAATTACCTCAACTAAGAGGATTTTCCCTTAAAATGTCAAACCGAGACTAAGGACTGGCTTCAGATCAAAAAAGATGATTGAACACAAACAAACCTGATTCTAATCAAAGGTAAGTTTGTATACAAACACTCTTAAGACCTTACTAAAACCAACGAAACAAATATAAGCACGCTGAATTTAATCAAAGAGCACTTATAACCAATCGAGACGATCGAACACAAACAAACCTGAATTAAATCGAAGGCAAATTTGTGCACAAATACTCTTGGATTTTTCTAAGACTAAGCAGAAATATAAGCACACTGAATTTAATCAAAGAGGGCTTATAAACGATTAATCTTTGGTAAGAGAAAGACTGGAAGAAATAAAAAAAACTTGAATTTAATCGGAAGTAGTCTTACATGCAAACAAGCCTTCAACTTACAAAGTAAACTAACTAAGTCCTAAACTAAGATAAATCCCTGAGCAATCATATTGAGTATGAGTTGTCAGTTGATGAGATTTTGTCGGGGCCTTTCCTTCATCTTCTTCTCTTATTTATAGACGCCGAGCCTGCTTTTGAATTCCACGTCTTCAATTAATGGCCACGTTCTACTTCGAACTGCCCATGATTCCTTGAAAAATGGTTGAGTGGAGCCTTCGAACGGTTACTTGGATCTGCTTCCTCAAAATTCTTCTCTTTCCACGTTTGCTAATGCCGATCATGGCTGTTTTCTTGGTTGTGGGCTTCCTGTTTTTATGCAACGTGGGTAATTGCAACACGCCTGGCTTTGTAAACGATTCCCTGCTTAACTTCCTATGAGTGGAGGGATTAATCATCATTGGATGAGTTTTAATAAGTAACCAACGGCTAAACTTAATTACCATTAAATTACCCTTAATTGAGGCCCGAACCCCGCCGTTTCCCATCAAAACGATACCGTTTAGTACTAAAATAATACCGCCATTAACCCTATGATCCCATGTATCTCGGGCCAAAATGGGATATGTTCTGATAGGCCAAAGCATTGTTTGATGCCACGTGTAATTTTCTCATTGGGTGGCATATTTTAGGATGTAAACAACTACCTACAAAAACTACGAAAGCAATCAATCCCACAAAGCAGAAATATACGTGAAAAACTCCAGAATGGGTAAAACCACAGAAATGAATCAAATCACTATAATCATTGTACTGTTACAGATATACATATCCCAAACGATGCAAATCCTCACAAATTTCTAAATATCACATGCCGAGTCACACGTACACCGCACTCAGTGATCTTAATCGCCAACGGCCCTGAGTTCACGAGCCCTCCAAAACCTAAGAGAAATTCCCCTTGGAAATAGCACTGCCAAAAACCAATTTCTTCTATATTTGACTTTAGCTGCCGCCACGCCTCTTTTGCTTTGGAGTATTAGAAGCATACTAGTCTAATTCCGCGTGCTTTGCACAATATTATGTGTTTATTGGTGTAATTGTTCATGTATGTAAGATAATTCAAATTAAGATTTAGTTATGAAAATAAAGAAGTCGTAAGAGTAAGTAATTTAATTGCCGAGCAAAAATAGAGAGTAAGTAATTGAATGAAAGTTCATTTTTACAACAAAAAAAAAATAGTATTATATATGCAATGCAAAAGGAGTTTTGTACGGAAAAAATAACATAAAGAACACTATTTTGGAGTACCAAAATATTTTTAATTTTGTAGACTCAAATAATTAATTAAGGCTATTTTAATTTCATGGATCATGCAACTAATTAAATTCAACATATGCACTAAAATTGAAGAGGGTCATAAATAGCTCAACTTTGTTAAAAAAAGATTATAAGGAACGGTATTTCTGATTCTATCAGGACAAATTAAACATTGCATTAACATAGATCAAAGAAATAGGTATTTGGATTAAAATATAAATTCTTTCTCAAACAATAGCAACAATAATCAAGATAATGTCATGGATTAGATTCTAAAATTGTGCAAATAATAAGGTTTTTTCGTCCGTGTATATTGAAAAATAACTGTAAAACCTTGCCGCAAGAGAGCTTTTCTCCAAATATCGTACAAAATTAGAGCTCAATTTGCTCAGAGCACACAACAAAGTATCATGCTAAAAAGACAGAATCATAAAAGTAAAACAATTAGAAAATCTCAGAAAGAAGAGACCACTCAAAATACTTACGATTTGAAGTTCTAACAAAATCATAGTCTAGGGTTATGAAATCTAAGAGAATCTAACCACGTAGTTGTGTCTTTCCTCGTGTGTAAGAATCTACAATTGAGAAATTGATGCGTCTATATATCGTAGGACCTAAAATACCCCCGAAAAGCCTTTTCTTCTTGACTAAGCAAAAGAGGACCTTAAATACCTAAAATACCCTTGAAAATGCATTTTCTTCTTGACTAAGCAAAGTACCTAAAATACTCTCAAAAAGCCTTTTCTTCTTCAATAAGCAAAGGAGAACCCAAAATACCTAAAATACCCTCGAAAAACCTTTTTCTTCTTGACTAAGCAAAGTAGGACCTAAAATAACCTCAACTCAAGACATCCAAAAGAAATTTGAAAGACGAAATCTACAAGGGTAATTTTGTCTTTTAACATGGTAGCTTGGCTTGCCTTAAATTAGGGAAAAGAAAGATTTTTTTTTTTTTTACCTACAAAAAACAATATTCCTTAAATTAGGAAAAAGAAAGATTTTTTTGTACCTCATTTTCTTCTTACTAAGCAAAAGACCTAAGACTAAAATGCCTAAAATACCTTCATATCTTAACTCCACCATTGACAAACTACAAGAACAAACCGGTAATTTCATGGTGTGACTTGGCTTGCCATCCTACGTTCTTTTTGATCTTCTATATAAGGCAAAATGACAACCATATCCTTCAACTCAAACTACAAGGGTAATCCTATGAGGGATAATTTGGTATTTTCACGGCGTGCCTTGACTTAACATCCTATCTTCTTTTATTACAAGTGTATTGATTGATATGTAGGCATAAGGCATATCTTCAATTCTTTTGCCGTACCTCTTTTCTTTATACAAGCATGTGCTCCAAACCTAGGCCAAGTAAATAACAAGTCCATAAATTAGATCCCTTTTGCACGTTGCTTTTCTTTTACCAAAACAAAAGGTTTCGATTGTTAACCCAATCGACCCGTCTTTGCCAAAATCCGTCTTTGTTGTAGTCGATCTTCTTTTTTATCCAGAATGCTCACTCTCAATCACAAATTAATAATGATTCCTTCCACTCTAAACTCTAATCCTATACAAACTCACTAGTCTATCAAAAATATTCCCTCTACCCCACTTTGTGAGGGATAGGTTCAGGTGAACAATTCGAAATGCAAATCAAGAAAAAATTCTGGTCATAAAAACAAAAAACGCATGAATTGCGCAAGAAGTGGTTTTGGTAAGGCAGCAGTACTACTTAGTCGATACGTAGATCAATTTTTTCACAGTTTTATCGACAAAAGGAAGTGAGAAAGCTACATGTTCGACTTTTTATCGACTGAGAATTTCGTCGATGAGGTTGCAGACTGCTATAGACAGTTACATAGAAAACAGACCAAGAAAATACATACCTCAGCACCATATCGATGGAAGATCCTAAACCTTGTCAGACCTCACAACATGGAAGAACAAAACCCAAAACAAACGACATACAACACACGAGGACATACAAAGAGTAGCTTAAACTGTAACCGAAGCCTGCATATTTACCAACGAAAAGAACAATTATGAAAACGCCAAGTCTCTTCGCCTTAGGTCTCGTTAAGAAAGCGAACTGTCGTGTGTGATTCACAACTCTTATTCCGGTGACCCACTCGCCCACAATTGAAACAAAATGAATGAGTCGACTCGTATTCCACCTTATACGTGTCCCCTTCTAGTCGGAACCCACGGCAACGAGGTTTTCTCAGGTCGATTTCAACGCAAACACGAGCAGACCTGGCACGAGTCTCCTCATCAATTGTGACATCAATCTTGATAGGTTTACCAAACCTATTAGCTATAATCTCAAGGGCTTCCTCATCGTAATACTCGATCGGAAGCCTAAGAAATCGGATCCATACTCTGGCAGTCGCGATTTCCTTGGCTTCCCAAGCTCTGAAATTGGGTTCCCATTTCCTCACGCCGAGGTAATGGCCCAAAATCGCCCAAGGCCCACCACAGAAAACCTTCATGTAGTCCTCCATACTTTCAAACCAGATTATGTAGAAATTATTCCCCAACTCAATGACTTTGAAATCTTTCTTGAATTCCCACAAATCCCCAACTTCGGCACTGAACGTTCTGTGGCACACCCTCTCCCCCAGTACATTGAGTATTAAGGCGTTTTTCTCCCACGGCTTTCGAATTTGGTTGAGAATTTTTTCCGAAAGGATCAAATTTGGGATTTCTTTTAACACAATATCAGTAGTATTAGTGATATCCACACTGGAGATATCACTAGAACTACTGTTTTCAATCCCTTCATCAAAAGGGACATGTCCTAAAAACAAACTCGGATGGAAATGGAAAGACGGACTATTGATTGCTGCTTTGATGATGCGGTTGGAAATGGAATTTGGGAGCTCACCTCGTAAGTACAACAACTGATCCCTGGTGTACCTGTGTTCAACCGGAAAAGAAGCAGACAGCGAGGGCCGCAGAAGCTCTTGCTGCAGCCCCGTGTTTGCTGCGTTTGTTTGGTTAGAGGAAGCAACAGATGTCGAAACAAACTGCATCTTTCCTTTTCGAGACGACGATTCGATGGCTTCGAACTCTTTTTTTTTTCGTTTTCGTTTTGAGAAACCGAAACCCTTTGGCTTCTTTTGCTTTGGAGTATGGAATCGCAGAACAGTTTTATTGGCCCTCAGTGCTGGTGTCTTTACCTGCTTTCCAAAAATAAATGGTGGCTTTACCCCACTCTCTGTGGAACTTTCGGTCTCTACTTCATCATTGAAATTATTAATTTTGTTTAAGGTTAATTCGTACGACTGGAATTCAACACCGCCGGTACGTAGACTCCCATACGTTTTTTTTTTTCAAAGGAGATCGTTGTCAGTGAAGATACGAGGATCGAAATACAGAGATACAATATACTGAAAAACACAAAGAGTCATGCACCCGACTCAATCTAATAACTCTGTAAACAATCCCGAAAAAACAACTAAAGCACACTGAATAACGACACAAGCAAGTGTCTACATGGCGATGAATTTTCATAAACCATTATGGGAAAGTTGTCATTTCTGGTTATTACTATCTCACAACTACTAATCTAGAACACATCCACCGAAAAGGCCAATCGCAACGATCACGCCCCACCAAAGGAGGCCATTTGGTTCGGTCCAAGAAGCTACTGTCCAGAAGGGCAAGCGCCAGCAAGCTCATGGCATAAAGAATCAGATCAGATCCTTCATTGCCATGAGCACGAACACCATTTGGTGCGACCCCCGCTGTCACGACGGACCCCGGACGGTGGAATGCCAAGCTGGTGGTCCTTCGATCCCTAGCAGGGCATGACGAACACACCCACACGACCACGACGAGCACTGGATATCACTTAGATTACCAAAACCCGCAGCTGAAAACTTATTTACCCAATGCCACTTCCCCAAATCAGGAGAAACCAGACCGGGACTAGGATAAACCAGCCAAGAGAAAACTCCACAAAGGGAGGAGAAAACTCAGAGTAAATAAACAAAAAACACCCATTTATTATCATCCGACCGGAGACCGGAGAAGCCCGGTTCCCTACGAGCCGCCACAGACCAAACTCCAAGTATGCTGAGGAAGACCCACGTCACCTGAGCAAAACTACGCCATCGGAGCAGAAAGCTATGTAGCTGGAGAGAGCGGGGAACGACAGATTCGAGGCCTATGGCGCCAAGAGGAGGAGAAAACTTGGATGGTGGGGGAGGTGGGTGAAGTGGCAGCCCCACCCCCCAAATGAAACCCTAAAATTGTTTGCGGTATTGAGGTTGAAAGATACTGGCAGATGTTGGATTCAATGGCAGGATTCAATGGCAGAGTCAGGATTTGGATACTGAATGCATGAATGAGATATTTTGTTTTAGTTTTGCTCAACATTTTGGACTCCTATGTAATGCATTTGTTGCAAGTAACAGAAGATATAGTTTAAAAAGGACAATGTACATATTTCTCAAATGTTGTCAATAAGGAGATCTGCTTTGAACTGTTCTATGTTGGTGTTTCTTTCAATGAGTCTGAATTTGGGAGGAGAATGCTACCTCGAAATGATAGATATTTTTCCTATGTGTTAAGTTAGGGTTCACTTTGTTATGTATTTGTTATTTGGGGGTATATTTGTACTTTTACTCTTGTCCATGTAAATACAAAGTGTGAGAGAGAAACCTAATTTGGGTTCTCATTTTTTCCCAAAAATCAACATGGTATCAGAGCTGTCTCCTGGCGCCTTAGCTCATCACTCTCGTCGATCTACCTGATCCATACGCCAACGAGATCTTCTGACGCCGACGAGGCCCTTTCTGACTCCGACGAGTCCTTTCCCAGTTATTTCTGGCGCCGTCTGTGCTAAACCATTCTTTTTCTAGCCATTTCGGCACCCGACGGCGCTCGTTTTTGCTGTTCTTGCTTATTTAGACATGACCCAGCCTCTCCTACTAGATTCCATCCAATTCCAGTCATTTCGTTGCTTTATCAGAGCTCGATTTTCTGTTTCAACCCTATTTCGGCAATCACCACAGTGGTAAGAGTCTTTAACCTGTGTTCGGGCACTTGAATCTCTAATCTTAGGGTTGATTTCAGTTGGGTTACATTTGTTTAGTGTGGTTTGAGGCTGGTAAGTGTTGGGTTTACTGGGTATTGTCTGTTTTGGGTTGTTGTTCCTCCGGGATATGTCGAAAGATCCCAAAATTGCTTCCGCTAGTGCCAAGAATGAGTTGAGTCATGTTAGGACTCTAGACAACTCTCCTCTAGATATTTGCCACATTAAATTGGATGGTTTCAACTATTTGCTTTGGTCTTGCACCTTCACTTTGGCTATCACAGCCCGTGGCTTGTTGAAATTCATCACAGGCCCTATTTCAAAACCAACAACTGCTGAACCAGAACTTGAGACATGGACATGGCAAAATGCTTTTAGCCATGAGTTGGCTATTTAACTCTATGATTCCTACCATTCGCCATACTTTTTTGCTTCTGGACACACCTCATACGATTTAGGTTGCTGTACCACAAACCTATTCCCAGAAACGTAATGATGCTCATGTTTTTGAGTTAAGGAAGAAACTTCGTAGATTGGATAAACACTATCGATCTCTCGCTGAGTATTATGGTGAATTGTATGGAGTAAGGCAGGAACTTGATTACTATCGGGCTTTTCAAGCTGTTTGCACTGCTGATGCCACTACATTTCACCAAATGGTGGAGAAAGAGAGCATTTATGATTTTCTTGCTGGTCTTGATATTGAATATGATCCAATTCGAGTGCAGGTGCTAGGCCGGATTCCTTTTCCTACTCTAGGAGAGGCCTATGCATGTGTTCAACAGGAGGAGAGTAGACGGAGTGCGATGGTTCATTCTCCAATTCCGGATCACTCGGCCTTAGTTGTCATTCCCCCTCCACGGGATGGTAAGTCTACCCAAGGTCAGCTTGGTGATAAAAGTGGCTTTGTTGATAAGGAATTACTCCGGTGTGACTATTGCAACAAAACCAGGCATACGAGGAAATTTTATTGGAAGTTACATGGTCATCCCTCTCGTGGACGAAGAAGTGGTCGAGGGGGTGGTCATGTGCATTCTCATGCACATGTTTCGGAGTCTACTGTTGACATGTTGTCTGACCCTATTGGTGCTCGTTTGCAAGCTCCCGTGCCTAATCATTCCCAAAGTGGTGGTACTCTTTCTCAGGGGGAATTACAAACTCTTAGGCACCTAATGGCTAGGCTTGACACTCCATCTTCCACGGCTTCTACTTCCACTACATCCTTGTACTTTGCTCACATAGGTATCCCAGCTAGTGCATCTACTGCTTCTTCTTCTCTTCCTTAGATAATAGATTCTAGAGCCATCGATCATATGATAGGTTGTTCATCCTTTTTTGACTCCTACTCTACATGTTATGGTAAGGATAAGGTGAGTAGTTGATGGTTCCCTATCTGCTATTTCAGGAAAAGGTTCCATCCGTTATTCTCCAACCATTTCTCTTTCTTCAGTTCTCCATGTCCCAAATTTTTCTACTAGCCTTCTCTTTGTTAGTAGTCTTACTCACTCCTTGAATTGCTTCGTGACTCTTTTTCCTACACATTGTGTCTTTCAGGAGCGGGATACGGGGAGAATGATTGGCAGTGGTAAAGCTCATGTGGTCTATACTTTTTGGAGTCTGCACCTCGTCCATCTTTTACACCCCTGTCATTGGGTCAAGCTCTTGAAGCAGATACGAGTTCAGTTCTTCCTTTATTGCATCAGTGACATCGTAGATTGGGTCTCCCATCTTTTGGAATTTTGGAAAAACTTTTCCCGACTTTAACTAAGCAATGTATTAGGAGTTGATTTTTTTGTGAAGCTTGTAAGCTGACTAAACACAAACGCTCTTTTTATGCTCTTGTTAATCAAAGAAGTGATTCCCCTTTTATGGTTATCTATTCTGATGTTTGGGGTCCTTCCCCCGTTACTTCTATTTCTGGTTATCGATGGTTTGTCACTTTTATTGACTATTATTCTCGTTTAACTTGGGTGTATTTGCTTCGGTCCAAAAATGAATTTTTTTCATGCTTTAAATCTTTTCATCAGATGGTTCGTACTCAATTTGACACCAACATTAAAATCCTTCATAGTGATAATGGGACTGAGTACCTTGATGGGCAATTTCGAGCATATCTTAGTGAGTGTGGCATTCTTTTTCAAACCACTTGTGTTGGCACTCCACAGCAAAATGGGATTGTTGAACGCAAAAATCATCACCTTGCTAAGGTTACCCGTTCTCTCTTGTTCACCATGAATGTTCCAAAATTTTATTGGGCCGAAACTGTTCTTACTGCAGCTTACCTTATCAATCGCATGCCATCCAGTGTTCTTCAATTTAAAATTCCTCTAGAGTTTCTCCTTCGTAGTTTTTCGGTCTCTTCTCTTCCACCCAAAGTTTTTGGTTGCGTGTGTTTTGTCCATGCATCTAAACATCCTGGTGGCAAGTTAGATCCTAAGACTCGTAAATGCGTTTTCCTTGGCTATTCCCCTACCCAAAAGGGGTATAAATGCTATGACCCTCACTCCCGTAAATATTTTATTTCTATGGATGTCCTAAACCCTAATCAGGAGTCATGGTCTTACTTCCCAATACCTTGTTATGGTGAGGGGAGAAGGAAAACTCTAGGGAAGAACATATATCTGAAGAAAGAGTAGAACATGACATGAGTGGCCAAGATGTTGATGACGATAGGCTTTACCCGCATAAGTTGCCTAACTTGCAGAAATTTTCACGACGGAAAAAAGGACAGTCTGCCTGTGCGATGCCACCTTGCCAATCACTATCACTTACTCCAGCTTCAATTCTAGTCTCTGATTCTTCGGCTGACTCATCTGGTAATGAACCATCCCTTCTTGTTTCTGATGATCTTGATGCTCCTGTTGCTCTTAGAAAAAGAGTTACAACATGTACTCAACATCCCATCTCATAGTTTGTTTCATATGATTGTTTATCCCCTTCGTATCGTACATTTGTTTCCTCTCTCTCTTTCATATCTATCCCACAGAGTTGGAAGGAAGCACTCATAATACCTAAGTGGAAAGAAGTTATGGTAGAGAAGATGATAGCCTTGAAAAAGAATGGCACCTGGGAACCAGTGGGTTGTAAATTGGTGTTCATAGTAAAACATAAAGCAAATGGAACGGTTAAGAGATACAAGGCAAGACTTGTTGCCAATGGCTTTACTCAGACATACGGTATTGACTATGAGGAAATCTTTGCTCCCTTAGCAAAGATGAACTCTATTCGGACTTTGCTCTCTTGTGCTACTATTTTGAATCGGCATCTTCAACAATTTGATGTAAAAAATGTATTTCTTCATGGGTACTTTGAACAAGAAGTATATATGGATATACCACTAGGTTTCTCTTCCTCTGTTACTAAAGGCAATGTGTGTAAATTGAGAAAGGTCCTCTATGGATTATAGAGTCACCTAGAGTTTGGTTCGACAAATTTCTCAAAGCTAGGTTGAGATTTAGATACATGCAGAGTCATGCAGATCATACGATGTTCATCAAGGGAGGTAATGATAAGATTGCCATTCTTATTGTCTATGTGGATGACATAGCATGACAAGCAATGTTGTTGATGAAATACTCAACCTTAAAGCTCGTCTTTTCTCAAAGCTATGTTGAGATTTGGATACATGCAGAGTCATGCAGATCATACTATGTTCATCAAGGGAGGTAATGATAAGATTGCCATTCTTATTGTCTATGTGGATGACATAATCATGACCGGCAATGATGTTGATGAAATACTCAGTCTTAAAGCTCGCCTTGCTTAAGAGTTCGAGATTAAAGACTTGGGATCTTTGAGATACTTTCTTGAGATGGAGGTGGCCTGATCTAATAAAGGCATTTTTATCTCCCAAATGAAGTATATTCTAGATCTTTTGGAAGAAACAGGCATGTTGGGATGCAAACCTGCAGACTCTCCCATTGAGGCTAATCATCTTAGTGGAGATTTTGGAGAGCATACAGATAAGGAGAGATATCAGAGACTTGTGGGCCGCTTGATATACTTATCTCATACTAGACCAGATATTACATATGTCATTGAAGTCGTCAGTCAATTTATACATGAGCCACATACAGTGCACCTGGATGCAGTTTACCGTATTTTAAGACATCTCAAATCGGCTCCAGGTAAAGGAATTTTGTTTTCCAATCATGGCCACCTGAGGTTGGAAGCCTTTACTGCTGCAGACCGGACTGGTTCAGTAGATGATAGGCGCTCTACTTTTGTCTACTGCACCTTCTTTTGTGAAAATTTGGTTACTTGGCACAGTAAGAAGCAGTCAGTGGTAGCTAGATCAAGTACAGAAGCTGAATATAGGGCTATGGCTCATGGCGTGTGTGAGCTTTTGTGGCTCCAAACCTTGTTGAAGGATTTGGGGATCTCTGATGGTGGTCCTATGAAGCTTTATTGTGATAACAAAACGGCTATAAATATTGCTCATAATCCTGTGCAGCATGATAGAACGATGCATATAGAAATTGATCGGCATTTCATAAAGGAGAAGCTAAGCAAGGGTTTGATTTGTATGCCGTTTGTAAGGTCTGAGGACCAATTAGCTGATATATTTACTAAGGGACTTAGTCATAAGACCTTTCACCCCATTGAGTTCAAGTTGGGCTTGATAGATATTTTTGCACCAACTTGAGGGAGAGTATTAAGTTAGGGTTCACTTTGTTATGTATTTGTTACTTAGAGATATATTTGTACTTTTACTTTTGTCCATATAAATACAAAGTGTGAGAGAGAGAAACCTAATTTGTGTTCTCCTTTTTCCCCAAAAATCAACACTGAACTTTTCAGCAGAAGGATGTGACATCCGCCAGAGTTGGTCAACAAGGAGTTTACAAAACTGGAGAAAGGGGTTGATCGAGAAAAGGATTGTCACTCTTCATGGTCTAAGTTGTAGGGCTGATGTAAATCCGATGCTCATCTGCAGTGCTCAACAGCTATGGCCTTTTGCCCTGTTTTGTTTGATGGTGAGGCGCGTGTGTGCATCGCCGTACACGAAGTTCAGGGCAGGAGTTCGGGTTAGGGGTAAAGGAGTGGTGACAGATTGGGAGACTGACGGCATTTCGAGTTTGGGGTGTTTAGGGTTTTGTTGGTCTTTGACCAACGATTGGGTCTCGTGTTCCTATGGAGATTAAGTAATTTTCATTTTCTTGTGCCCTTGTCCTTTTAATCTTTGTAATTTTCGAATTCGGTGATTAATAAAAAAATTTATTCATAAAAAAAAAGGTCAAAAACACTGAGTATGCAGTGTCTGCCAAACTAAATCTAAACCCACCATAAGTTGTAGTCCTAAGAGTGGAATGTATTTTCAAATTGTTTATGAACTCTTATTCACTAAAAAGTCCCATGTTATTCCTATTTTATGTTCTTTTTCCCCTTCCTGTTCCTCGTGTTTACAATGGCATAACGATCTTGCCAGGATGCTTGATTTAGGGCGAAGTGAGTCTTCTTCCTATGGAGCATTTTGTCACAGATATGCTAATTCTTATGCCCAGTGAATTTTGGCGGCTACTCAGTTTGTAAATTGCTATATAACTCGTAGAGCAATTTCTTAAGCGCAACAACCCAATGAGTAATACCAAGAGCAATGAGCAAAGAACGACGTGCTCGTGAGCACGTCGCGCCTTTCTCTAGTTTTTCAAAAAGTAACAATAATGCAGAGACACCATAACACTTATGAAGCACCGACACCTCTAGAGGTCAAAGTGTCACAATGTCCAGACACGGGGACACGTGTCCGACACGTCTCATGGCATGTCCAATAATTTAAATTTTTTAGGGGACACGACTAGGGACACCGATGGGGACATGGCGGGGGTCAAACTGCAATTTTAAAAAAAATTGGGGTCAAAATGTAATTTTTTTAAATGGGTCAAATTGTAATTTTTTAATAAAATTTTAGGGGTTAAAATGTAATTTTTTATAAATTTCCGAGAGTCAAACTGTTATTACTTAAATATATAAATAAATAAATATACACGTATCATGTCCCCCGCCATGTCCATGTCTCCATTGTTTTAGAATTTCCATGTCCGTATCTGTGTCCATGTCCGTGTATCATGGCATAACACAGTCAACACCCCACCATACCCACCTATGTGGCACTGCATGATTGCCTAGATTGCTATTTCCAAAGTTGAGTAAATATTTCATTGGAATTCAGTGCATTTCTATCATCATCATCATCGAAATCTCGAACAGAAATGTAATCATGTAGCTGCCAGTACGAGAGTCAAACATCGATGACGGGTAAGCATAGATGACGGAAACCACAGTAAGGTTTAAGGGACTGCTAAATACCTGAAAGTTTCCCCCATTTGAATCATAGATCTTAAAACATCAGCTCCTAGACCATGTTTCACATCTACCTACTGCCAATTATTCATCTCAGTCGTTAGAAAATATCAGCAAAGAAGGAGGAGTCTCACAGAAATATAAACAACATAGATTAGAACTACAAGTCTACAACCGTCAAGGAAGAGTACAATAACAGAACTGAGTGACGGCCAAATTGTGTGAAACAAGCATGTTTCCCAATACCTCCAGAATCACCTTGTGTGAAACACCAGCTCGGCCATAATACCGCTTCGCAACCTCTACGCATACTGCATCTGTTTCACAAGCAACTAAACGGCCTGATTCAGGTAGGACTAAAGCAATGGCCAATGATGAGTAGCCCTGGATATAAAAAATCAGTACACTGATAAAGACAAGCTGCAAAATATTTCAAGAATATGACCTGTCTTCTTCGCAGAAAAAAGTTGGATGCCAAGAGAGAGAGAGAGAGAGTCCAAAGCTTAAATCTAGCATGAATGAGAGAGAGAGTCCAAAGCTTAAATCTAACATGAATGCCGGGCAGCCTCTAGAAGGAGGCAAAAGATTAATGACACTGCTGTTTTTGTCTCACTAAGTCAAGATGACTAAAATGACCTTAATTTGTAGGTAATAAATCAGATGGCATTGAGCCTTTGTGTTGCCTAAATGTATGTATTGCATGTATGCACCAAGTACTAGAAAATCTACAAGCAAACAAGTGCCCGAGCTTTTAAAGTTCATTCCAATTGGAAATTGATAAAAACAACTCTACCAAATATTCAGAGGTTCATGAAAAATGGGGACTACATAATCTTAGTATCAATCATGTAATTCATCATGAGCACTCTGTTTATGACATCAATTATGAGCGGTGTTTCTACTGAGAACAATAATCCTAGAATTGCCTGTCACATTGTTATAATCGTAAGCAGCTAAGGTGGTTTAGAATTCAGCCATTTGGACGAAAGAACACAGCCATAAACACAAAAGACACTTCAGTTGTGTCCAGAGCTGTGTTTTAAAGGTGTAATAGTAAGCATTGCTCTAATCCATTTCCAGTCGGTGGAAAATCATGAGCCAGAAATTGCTTTTGTTTCAAAGGATGGTTGTAGAACCAAGAGCCTTCAAAGTCCCTCCCTTAGCTGAAGATGGTACTTCACCACTACCAACTAAATTACAGCTAAATTAAAGAAGATAACAAAATCACGATAAGTGCCGTGGCTACAACAAAAAGTACACTTCTCGTCGAAAGGCCCAATGCCGGGACAACCAAAAAGTAGCATAATTCTTGACCTAAGCCCAGATATTACCAACAAAAAGTACACTTCTCGCCGAAAGGCCACCACAGAAGCACTAACCGCAACAAAACAGGCACACATTGTCGCCTTAGGTCTCATAAAGAATTGGGTTGCCCTTAACTGTCGAGTCTGATCTGCAGTTCTCCTTCAGGTGATTCACTCTCCCACAATTGAAACAAAACGAATGAGTCGACTCGTATTCCACCCTATACTCGTCCCCGCCCCGTTCTAGTCGAAACCCATGGCAAAGTGGCTTTCCCAGCTCGATCTCAACGCAAACACGGGCAGACCTGGCACGCGTCTCCACATCAATAGTGATATCAATCCTGATAGGTTTACCAAACTTCTTGGCTATAATGCCAAGGGCTTCCTCATTGCAGTATTCAATCGGAAGCCCGGGAAGCCGGACCCACACCCTGGCAGTTGCGATTTCCTGGGCTTCCGGAGCCCTGAAATCGGGCTCCCATTTCCTCACCCCAAGGTAATGCCCCGTAACTGCCCAGGGCCCACCGCAAAAAAACCTTCATGTAGTCCTCCTTGCCTTCAAACCTAATTACGAAAAACCTAGGCCCCACGTCAATGACCTTGTAATCTTTCTCAAATGCCCATAGTTCCCCAACTTTACTACAGAACGCTCTCCACCCCATGCTCTTTCCCAGTAAGTTGAGTATCAGCGCGCTCTCCATCCATGGCTTACGGATTTCCTCGGGGCGCTTCTGGGAAAAAGTCACGCGGGGGATTCCGTCTGCAGTAGTATCATAGGTGACATCCCCATTGGAGACGCCGCGTTTTTTAAGAGGGATGTGTTGTCTGTTGAGCAAACCCGGGTTGAAGAAGAAGGAGGGTTGTTTGGCTGCTGCTCTGATGATGTGGTGGGATGTGGAGGGCGGGAGCATTTCTTTCAGGTGCAGAAGCTGGGCCCTAGTGTAGGTGTGTTTAGCCGGAGGAGGAGGAGAGAGCGAAGGCGGAGGAAGCTCCGGCTCCGGCGGCCGTGGGGGTGGAGTTGTTGGGTGTGGAGAGGGAACGGCAGGGGTTGGAGCAACCTGCATTTTTGGTGTTTCGGGATGATTTTTTGAGCTCATTTTCGATTGAGAAAGGGACGGACGGGGAAAACCATTTTGCTTCGTTTGGGATGGGAATCGGAGCTGCTCTGTTCAACGGTAACTTTGCCCACTCGTAATTGTGAATGGTTAGAAAATTTAAAACCAAAACCTAATGCTTTTCAAAAAAAAAAAAAAAAACTTGTCGAAAAGAAGAGAAAAGAAAAAATTAAAAAAAAATTCCATCCCGTTGTCTGGTTTGGAGAGAAAAAATAAAAAAAAATCTGAAAAACTTTCCTTTCATTTTTCTCCTATTTTCTTTTCTTTCCCCTCCTATTTTCTTCAAGTTCCAAACTGAGCATAACTACCATACATAGAGAACAAATAACCTAATTAGAACCAAATCGCAAAATCGGTTCGATTTTGGTTTGGTTCCGGTTCCGCCCTATTAGCATTTAAGCGCTTTATTTTAAAAAGGAGCAATGCTACGGTGACCATATCTGGTGACCACATTTTGAGTACCATGTAATTTGCCATCGACCCATCACTGTATTGGCAGAGTACATGACTAGTGTGCCATCAGCCCATCACTGTTTTGACAGAGTACATAGCAAGTGAGTTGTATTCTAGGAATATAGTGGTGATACATGGTACCTAAAATATCCAGAGATGGTCACCAAAGAATTAGTGTTAAGGTTCACAACTTTATATGGCCCAAAAAAGTCCTTACTGATCAATATCTGTGGTACTTGCCTGTGATACGAGCTTTGCTCTACATCACATTGAATTAATTTAGATAACCAAAAGGTACAAAACTCGTGGACAATCAAAATATTTTCATGATTAGTAGCTGCAAACCAAAAGTTGCCAAAAAAATCCATAAAACCTCACATTGACATCATTGGTAGCAACTAGCAACTGATTGTAACATCTTTGCACGCACACACAAAAAACCCATAAACAACATTGTATATGTGCTGCAAATTCTCGTTAAAAAGGTACATCCACTACGATACATCTACCTGCAAATTTGCAGATGTGAAAGCTCAAACTATTTATGGGTAGAATCCTAACAATGCATAACAGAGCAGATGGCCATTTGTATCCGCACTCTAACATCCTCTTCCTTTTAAAAGGTAGGTATGAATCGCCTCGATTATATGTGACACCCATAAGAAACTGCAAATACTAATGGGTACCTAAACATATGATCCAGTTTTACATTGTCATCCTGGTAATATCATCCGAACTGGGCTTCCGTTTTTGCAGCAAGAGAAAATGGAAGATGAGAATTCTCATATCCATTTTTCACATAGCCCTTGACAGAGGGAAATGCCAGAAATGATTCATGAAGCTGAATCCACTTGATAGTGGCACAAGGCTTCTCTTGGTTTGGTGATTCAATCAATTGGTGTCAAGATGTGGTGATTCAATCAATTGGTGTCAAGTTCCACCCCTGTGGATATCAACATGAAAATTCATTCAAGCTTCAAAAGTACTGCACAACAATCTAGACAACAAATACTGACCTCAAACCTTAAACCATACCTCCCACAGGACAATGTGGTATGTCGGGTCGATCTGCAAACATCATGCCAGGAAAACAAACCTTTAACTGTTTGGAGCACACAAAAATTGAGAATGTACACTTCTGGAAAATAAATCCTTCCAAATAATTGCTCCCTGGGAAAATGCAACTCTTGATACTAGTGAAACCTGAAACTCAAATCTTAGATAGACATTTGATCAAGCTATGCCATTGGTCTTCCGTCCCAATCACAATTTACGACAAATAGTCATGCCATCGCCAATGGGTACCTAAAATTGTAAGCTTATGAATTGAGTAACTTAAAGGATGTTACACTGAAAAAAGGGAGAAAACACTCGTCCACCTACCATGCTGATGTTTACACGTTCGTCCTCCATCACGCTTCTGTTGAAATTTCTAATACTGAGCGTCTTTGAGTCCATTACCTACTCAAAAGTAACCAGTTAGAGTCGCACAACATGATCAACATCTTTACATAAAGGTTCATAGAGCACATTCATTTAAATAACTCACCGATGGATTGGCAACTTTTCCATGCCACAGGACATTGTCCATCACAATAAGACCCCCAACTCTGACCTGCGTCAGGACACTAACAACAATCAGTACATCAGAAGGTACCAAAATGTCGGTAGCATTATTGTTGACCGAATCATCGAGCTGTAGATGGTGGCCTAACCAGCTGTAGCAGCAATTCAAAGTATTCTTGATACATTCTCTTCTCAGCGTCAACAAATGCAAAGTCATAACTGCATAAAAGATGTGGTGAAACCGTGAAATGCTAGCCCATATATTACATACAACATGAAGAATGCACATGCTTGCAAGTCTATGAGATGCAACAAGATGAAGAGTTCCTTCACAGTACAATAGAAGGGTGGAAACTATGTAGGAAAGGGGGCACTTTAGTCATTTTGGCAAACTCCTCCATTGGTGGTGCGGGTAGGAGCAACCTAGTCCCTAGCTTTGCCCTTAGTGTAGTCGCCCTCCACCCCATAAACAGCATTGGTATTACTGCAGGATTCTACTGTTTATTAAGATTGGTTGGGGCTCACTCAACTTGGTCTCCGCACAACTGCCAACCACTCCTTTCCAACCTTACCTGGATTGATGGAGGTGCAATCTTCAGAGAGATATTTGTTATTATTTCGAAATTAGTAGTTTATTAGGAATTGCAATTTGAGACAAGATTGCCTTAGATTGCAATTTCCAAAGTTGTATATATGTTTCATTAGAATTCAGTGCATTTCTATCATCATCATCATCGAAAAAGAAATGAAATCATGTAGCTGCCAGTATGAGAGTCAAACATCGATGACGAGTAGGCATATATGAAGCGAAACCACAGTAAAGTTTCAGGGACCGTAACTACATATAGCTGGGCTGTATGCTAAGTACCTGCAAGTTTCCCCCAATTGAATCATAGATCTTAGAACATCAGCTGCTAGACCATGTTTCACATCTACCTAATGCCAATTATTCATCTCAGTAGTTAGAAAATATCAACAAGAAAGAGTCAAACAAAAATTTAAACATACAAATGTAAGCCGACATAGATTAGAACACAAACTGTCACCGAAGAATACGATGACAGAAATGAGCGATGGTCATAATGTGTGAAACAAGCATGTTCAACAATACCTCCAGACTCACCTTGTGTGCTACAATGTCAAGGATGGCTTAGCATGTTTATTAGAGAAATTTTGAGGATCTATCAACCAATAACGAAACAAGCATTAGCAAAGAAAAAAAGACTCACCTTGTGTGAAACACCAGCTCGGTCATAATACCGTTTCGCAACCTCTAGACATACTGCATCTCTTTCACAAGCAACTAAATGACCTGATTCAGGTAGGACTAAAGCAATGGCCAGTGATGAGTAGCCCTGGAAATAAAAATCATTGCACTAATAAAGATGAGCTGCAAAAGATTTCGAGAAAATGACCTGTCTTCTTTGCAGAAAAAATTTGTATGCGGAGAGAGAGAGAGAGAGAGAGAGAGGGAGAGAGAGAGAATCCTAAGCTTACATCTGACATAAATGCCTAGCAGCCTCTAGACGAATAAGGCAAAAGATTAATGACTTTGCTGTTCTGGTCTCACTAAGTGAAGATGACTAAAATGACCTTAATTTGTAAGTAATAAATCAGATAGCATTGAGCCTTTGTGTTGCCCAAATATACGTATTGCATATTAATCATCAACTACTAGAAAAACTACAAGCAAACTAGTACCCAAGCTTTTAAAGTTCATTCCAATTGGAATTGATAAAACATTCTACCAATTATTATCCTCATTCCCAAAATCAGAGATTCATGAAAAATGGATACTACATAGTCTTGGTATCAATCACGTAATTCATCATGAGCAGTCTGTTTATGATGTCGATTATGAGCAGTGTTTCTACAAAGAACAACAATCCAAGAACTGCCTGCCGAATTGTTATCACCATGAGCAGCTAAGGTGGTTTAGAATTCGGCAATTCGGACAAAAGAACACAGCCATAAACACAAAATGGTTGGGGGTGTTTTAGAGAATGAACGTCCCTTCTAATAGTTAGTGATGCCAAACAATTGTAGCCTCCAAGACCATGTACCTAACAAAAGCCCCATAAATAGAAAAACCATTGACCAAACTTCTAACTCGCAGCAGTGGAGTTCCTCTAAAGAGGGGAGAACTGATAGGGAACAAGACGGGATATTCATATTTGATACTAGAGGGCATTTATCCGTGTAATTACAATTTATAAGGATATTTAATATATTAAGTTGTTACAGGAATGACAATTAGAGAGTATTGCTTGGATATTTATCTTTATATAGTTATTATTTGAAAGATACTACTTAAGAAACTCTATGGATATAGTTTCATTTGTTTGAATTACTTTAGGAGATGGAATGAGTTTCTTTTAGTACTGGTGTGGATACCTCTACTTCTCTCTAGATGTGGATTTCTGGGGTTCCTTAGGTGTGCATTCTGAATTTCTGATCTTTATTTATCTATCTTCCTCTAATCGTCCAGCATCACTTGTCCTTTCATTACCTTCTGTCTCATTTCTATGACACCCTAGTTTTTCACATTTAAAGAAAAAAAAATGTACGCTTAACATCATTCACATGTTCCAAATCCAACAAGGAAGCTCTATAGTGCTTCTTAGTTTCATTAACTTCATCCAACCTATTCTTGCTATGAAATGGTTGAACATTGCTAGACTGGCCTTGCTAGACTGCAAGGTTTTTTTTGAAATTTTACCTCATCTGATTTTGGGTTATTTTGCAAAACTATCCTCTCTACATGAACACCGTAGTTTTTTGTGTTCAGTTTTCCACAATAACCAATAAGGGGACCAAGCAAAACATAATACTATGACCCATGCACGCGGGGCTGGATAAAGCAAATAACTGAGATAATTAGATTTCAAAATGCACAAATACTCACAGTATAAACACCAACTTCGATGCACTTTTCTGCCCCAAGAATCTGGACAAGCATTGCAAGTAATTGTGCTTGATCAGGGGATACCTGCCAAACAAAGAAGAAATTTCAGATTCCATTTATGATGAAGAAAGGAAGTAGTCCAACCACCAGTTCTGTGCCTTGAGTATACCAACGAATCCTTATTTTCAGCCAGGAGTGTACAAAGATGGGGACAGGTTAGTAAGGTTCGCATGCAAAGTTGGTCAGGGAAGTACACAAAACACTAATTTAGAAATTTTATCCAGAACCAAATGCACCTTGGATATATGCAAGGGTTTTGGGTGAGAACTCCTGAAGACTGCTAAGAGATACGTCCCTATCCTTGTTGGGATAGATCATTAGTCCAAGAGTGGCATTTCATACCTTGCCCAAAGACTTTCGATGCTACACATGCTGCTAGTTGTTTTTCAAAGATGTGAGAATACCATTGGCAGCCCAAGGATTTGTGTTGAGTGTAGTCATTGAATAACTTATGTTCAACTAAAACTATTAACAAATCTTCAATAATGTGTTCATATTGACAATTTGACGAAGAAACGGGTAAAATCATATAACGTACCAATTGTACTCAACAATCTTTTCAAGACTTTGACCAAGTATGAATTGAAAGTTCTATAGTTTAGATATATGAAGAGGAAAAATAGCTAACTAATTTCCATATATCAATTTGAATGACGAAATATGAATAAAAACTTAACTCAGTTAATAAATTATATGGAAATTCGCTGCATATACAAAATGAGAGGATGGGGCATCGGTGGAGTGGACCAGTGGAATTATATTTTCTTCTTCAATTTATAAGATGTGGGTTTTGCTCTCTGGGTGTTCAAAGTAGTTCTAAGATCCTTTTGGATAGGGTGTTCAATTAAGTTAGCTTGCTATGTACACACACACAGAGAGAGAGATCAGCTATTTGTAGTGTTTATTTTTGCGGGTGTTCAATTTGACTACCCTATACAATAATACAATAACTAGAGCCACCAGTGGTTTATAATAGGCATGTCAACTCCAAGGGCCATTTTTGGAGGACTTTGTGGCAAAAGCTTGGCACTGATGTGGAAGATTCCGAGTACATCCCATCCACAAATTGACGGGCAGACTGAAGTAGTCAACCGGAGATCTTGTGCAAATCTCTCGCCAATGATGGTATCACAGTGCTGAGCCGCTGAACACTACTGCTGGCTTCTCTTTTATCCAAACTCTGGAAAATACTTAAAGTTGGCTTTATGAGCCGAACCAGTGTGGCAGCAGTAGCAGAGGTGGCGACGACAGCTTTGTGGGCCACTATTGCTGCTAAAATCATTGTTTGCCTAAGGAACCACCTCAGGCTCCATCCAGAGATCCTGTGCAGAGTTGGAAAGCTTCCCATGATTTTGTTTCATTGGAGGACGGTGAGGGTGGTGGTGTCATGAAAAATGGTGTTGGTGGTGGGGGATGGTTGTGGACCTTGTGGTTATCCACGGTAGTGATTTTAAGAATGAGATGATGGCTGGTACAGATCGGTCAGCAATTTTGGAGAAAAAAATCTGACAAATCAAAGTTAGCTTTGAAAGACTAGGAAGAAATAAAACAAAAGAACCACACAATCAAAAAAAAAAAACAAAGGAACCCTATTCTCAAACTTAAGACGAAATGATCACCTACATATCAAAGTCTCCCAAACGTATTGCATATATACAGGCTAGAAACCCGGTGTAGTGGACCGAGCAACCAAGGTCCAGTCAGCTCGGGTGGCCCAATTGCTAGATAGGCTAAACTTGGCCCAAGTATACAGACCAGACCGAATTGCAAGTCGGATATGAACTGTATGGTCCAAACTGCACAACTCGGAGATCACACCTTATCGCATCCGATCGGTATGACCGACGTTACTAACAAACACCAGCTCATTCATGTGCGCCTAACCGACTGGCTCCACAAGTCATGCCATGATGTCAGCCGAAGCAGTGCGTATTTAGATAACAATCAACTCACGTGAGCTATAACTGCTGGGCTCAATACATCAATTGTGACATCAGCCGAAGTAGTTACCGAGCGTGCCGAGCACGGAAGCCAAGAGTTTGAAGGTTCTATATAAGGAGGAGGGATAAACCCTAAGGGGGTACGCCACTCACTCTAACCCTAGAGTTTCCTACCTTTCTCCTCCCACCGGATACTTAACCATCAGATTGCCTTACCAGTCAACTCCGGCCGGTTAGGCACCAAGTAATCAGTGACGGTGGGTGTTCATTGTGCAGGACGTGACCTGTGGAGGAGCCCTAGCCCATATCCGAATCGGAGCACCTCCTGACCTCACGTCGTTAAACAGCACACCACACCCGGATTAAAGTTACTAAAAATAGAACAGTACAGTATTTAACTTCGCCCATGACACACTTTGAGTAACTTGCACGCAGCCAGTACAAAGTTTGGAGAAGGGAGAAGGATTCAGCCTTGGGTAGGCTAACTGCCAGCACGTAAACGACACGATTCCTCAGGTACTCCATTATGATCTTTGTGTGCTGGGGCATGGGTAAGACGATGCTAAGTGCATGCCTCAAGCATTTCGATCAATGGACTCGGGGCATCGAACCAGAGCTCAGGCGAGGACCGAGGTGGAAAATAAACGAGGGTCTGCATTTTTCTGGAAGAGCACAGGTAATGAAGGTGGTCTAGGATTGGATGTTAGATTAGCAACACCGCATATAAGAACATTAACATTTAACAAATAACAAGTAAAACCATGGAATCAGTAAAACTATGTCTAGAAAGAAAATAAGAAGTATAGCAGGTTTCCAAAAACTAATTGGGTACAAGAGAAAGCAAACAGCACAAGAATACCATCAACACCATACTAGTTTGATAAGGGGGGGAAAACCGCAAATAGTACAAGAAAGATGGTGCAGTGGAATCGGGAATACCTGCATCTGACTACCTCGCATGGTGGCAGTCTCCTCTCTGAGCTCCCGTAGAATCTGAAAAACGTATAAGAGTCACCACCAGGCTTCCTTGGCGTGTTTGGACAAAATTATGTGGGATTATTCAAATTACATAATATGAACAAAACTCTAAAAATTCAACGGAAAAAGGTTTGCTATATTTAATACTCCCTCCGTCCCATTTTGTTGCTGCCTTTGGGATTTTTAATGCATGTCTCCTCAAAAAAGTTGGTTTCGAAACATTTAACATCACACTCTAATATTTGTTTTTACTGTACTTGTCATGTGTGGTTTGAACAACAAAAGACAAATATTAGAGTGACGTTATCAAAACGTCAAGTGCCAAAATCAATTACCTTTTCCTTTTTGACTTTTCAAATAGCACTAACAGTACATCTAAAATGGAATAATTGACTAACAAAATGGGACCAAGGAGTATCCGTTGCAGCTATACTTTTTTCAACTTTGTCCATGAATGTATGCTTTTCTCATAACTCTGACAAAACTACTAACAAAATGCCACTAAATATCAATCACACCAAAAAATTGAATTTCGTCCAAACAAACCCCAATTATGACGCAGTATCTTGAATCTAGAATCTATCGACTATAACGAAAAGCAACGGGAATAGTTCACCTCCGGCTCTCTGACGTTGGTCAATAAATAATCGTACAGCCGCGGTGTAACGCTAATGACTTGTTTATTCCCGTAGTTGTCGTCACTGGCCACCGCAACCGACGCTTCAACGCCGCAGCAGAAGCTGCAGCTTTTAGGGAGACGATTCGAATTTCGTGCCCTTACTTGAGGACCTCCTTTGGCAGGGGGAATTGGGGAGGAGATATGTAGTCGTCTCCCTGAGGTACTTCCGAGGAGGGCAGTTGAGTATTTGGTGCTGGGAAGAAGATTACGGCGAGACAAGTGAGGGCTGAGGATCAGCAGAGGGCTCGCCCAACGGGGAAGAAGAGCCGAAGTCGCCATGAAAAGAAACTGGAAAAACAACTGGGGGTCAGGTGTCGCCCATATATCAAACTCAAAGTAAGGGAGAAATTATTCAATACTCTGATTGGAGAATTAACTGCCTCCGATAGAACTAAAATGAGATTAATGTTGTGTTTGGATGAGTTTTTGAAAAAAATTTAGATTGGTTTTTGGAGTAGCGGGTGAAAAGAGAAAATTAAGGTAATAATTGTGGGGGCGGGGGCTGCTCCCCCAAGGGGGAGCAGCGTGCTGCTGCACCCCATTTGGGACCCACGCCGGTCTCGTTTCGATGATCGAGATCGTTCACTTTATAGAGCTCGTCGAGTAGAACGATCATGCAAAAAATCAGCTTAATCGGATATCATTAAATGCCTGATCGGAACCCATATAACTCTCGGTCCATGGGTTCAAGTGGATTTGATTCAGTATTTCGGATCCATTCTTTTCAAGATAAAAAGGTTCCGATCAGGCACTTAGGGCCTGTTCCAGAACTCATTTGAGTTCTTATTTTTTGATGAATAAGAAGCCCCATTCCACAACTTTTCCCTTCTTATTTTTTGAAACAAGTAAGACCAAAACAGTGGATCAAGCACCCCACGGCCGTAGAGGGCGGCGGCCGCGCCGGGCCGTCTCCGGCCACCGAACGGCCGATCCAAACCGTCCAAAAATTCTAAAAAAAAAAAACAAGGAGGCCTACGCGAGAATCAATGGCATCCAAGGTGTGTAGGGTGCTTGATCCGAGCAATCCTTATTCGTGTATGTATCAAAACATATTGTTACTCATATATACATGGAAAAAGATTGCTCGATTTGAGCACCTTACACACCTCGGATGCCATTGATTCTCGCGTAGGCCCCCTTGTTTTTAATTTTTAGACTGTTCGGATCGGCCGTCCGGCGGCCGAAGACTGCCCGACGCCGCTGCCGGTTGGAAAAAAATTTTTTTGCACCAACAGTCCTTTTCTTTGTATAGGGCAACTTCCATGTCAAAAAAAATTGGGTTACGCAAAAAATTTTCCTACCACTATGGATCTTATTTGATAGATCTCATTGAGATCTTTAATACGGTGCAAAAAAAAATTTCCTTTTTTGTTATATTTGAGTTTGAAAATGTGAAAGAAACTTTTTGATTGAGAAAAATAAGAAGGTGGAATAAGAAGTATGAGAAATAAGTACTTATTTTTTAAGAAAGTTTCCGGAACGGGCCCTTAATGATATCCGATTAAACTGATTTTTTGCATGGTTGTTCTACTCGACGAGTTCTACAAAGTGAACGATCCGGATCATCGGAACGAGACTGGAGTGGACCCCAAATGAGGGGGCAGCAGCACGCTGCTCATGGGGGAGCAGCCCCCCGCGTCCAATAATTATAGATATGCGTAACGGATGAAGAGATAAAAGGAGAAAAATGATAATAATGATTGAAGATGGGGCTAATGAATGGAGAGAGAAACGAAGAGTAATGATTAAAATGAGGAGTAATGAGTATTTGTTGAGTTAAAATTTTTTTTTTCAAAACTTGATCCAAACAAGGCATAAATTCCTTCCGGGGGCAGAAATTATGGGTTTTTCATTACCGTTAATTCGGGACCTACGGTGCATTAATTACTGATCTGAACTATTCATCTTGTAGGCCCCGCAAGGTAGTATTTTCATTCAAAAAATTAACTTCACCGGACAACAATATGTGTATCAAAATTTAAATTTTAGTTTATAAAATGAATGGTCATAGACAGTTTAACTTGATATGACAAGACCGTCCATTTTATGAACTAAAAAACAACTTTTGATTGATCTATCAAAATTCAATCAAGCTAATTTTTTGCTTGAATATACTACACTATAAGGCCAACAAGATGAACAGTTCGGATTGTAACAATAAATGCTGCGGCAGAAAACCGGCAAAAAGAATTTAATCTCATCTCAAATAATCCCAAGTAATTGGAACTTGCGGAGGAGGTGGGAAAAGAAAGGAACTTTTTTTGTGGGAAATAATTTTGCCACTTCTTTTTTTATTAACGCATGCGAAAATACATTTGCAAGAGAGTGGCGTTAACCAAAAAAAAAGTGACAAAATCAGCGGCCTTTTTTTGTTTTTCCTTTCTCTTGTTTGGATTTTAAAGAAAAATGAGGGAAATAACATTTATGAACTTCACGTCTTAACTTTTCTTCTATTCTCTCCTTATTGTTTTTCCTTCATTTCTCTTTATTTCCACAAGTTCCAAACAGGCAAAGTTGAGTCTGACTCTGGACCACACATCGATGTGGAATTCACTTTTGAATGTGTAGGAGTCATGTCAATGTGTAATTCAGATTAGTGTTCAACCTCAGTCTAAGGGCATTGAATATCTTCTCAGAAGGAATGGGTGTAATGGGTTTTTGGGATCAAATTAATGGGCCGTATAATTAATGGCCCGTAAATTTCTTTTAAATTTTAATATTTTATAAGTGGACAAATAATGGTTTGATGTGGAAATTATAGTTGTGGTTTAATGTGCAAGGATTTGGTAAGTGTGGGTGTTCGTGCAATATGGTGTATATATGTGTGGTGTGAGTGGCGGCAGGGAATTTATTTTCCAATTCTCCATCTCTCTCGGCTCTCTCTATCTCTCTCACCCAAAAACTCTCCTCCAAACTCAAAACCCACAATAATCAACCACCATTCCATCTTCTACTTGCGTATTAGAGCTCGTATCTCGTTGGATAGAGCTCGGTTCGGAGTATTTTGTTCGGTTTGAATTCCGGAAGCTAGGGCTTGCTTAATCTTTTCGGTTTCGGCTTGGATACTCGAGGTAGGGAATTCTACCTCTCTTTATATGTTATTTGAGTATTTTATGCCTTATTCGAGTTTATATTGGTTGTTATTGAGATTGGATCGAAACCTGAAATTTTTTGTCGAAATCGTCTGTAAGTTACTCTCCCTACCGGTAGGAACTTTTCTTCTACGGGTAGGACAATTGAGAAATTCCTTCATAACCAGCTCAACGTAATCATCCTCCTACCGGTAGGAACTTTCACCTGCCGGTAGGTCAAGTGCAAAGTTGTTCCGTTCAAGTGTTGGCCTTTCTATTTTCAGTTTTTATCGGTATGACTCATCCACCTACAGATGGGTCAAGTGCGGAATTCTCCTCTTCTACCGATAGGACTCATTCAGCTATCGGTCGGTGATTGAGCTACTGCAGTATCGATGAGCTGCTTCTTCTACATCTTTCAAATTACATTTTAAAGCCTCTCATCGACTTCAATGGGTTTGTTTGCACATTCTTTCAAATGTTTTGGAGAGTATTACTTGTCTCACACTTAGAGTGGTATCCGATGGACTTAAATGAGTTTGTTGAGTTAATTGTTAGAAAAACTTGAATCAACGGAATGACGTGAACAGACTACGGATTCAATGTGATACGTTATCGCCTAAATGAATCGAAGACCGCGGTGAGTAGTTGATGCATGGGGTATGGGTTTAACTTGAAGTGAGAAGTTAGTAGATTGCTTAAGGGAAAATTAATGACGGTTTATATATGGACAAAGATCAAGACAACAATCGTGAGCTCTTTACTTGATTGTAGCGTGGTGACACGATGTGTAAATGCAAGATGACGTCTAATGACAAATTATTAACACAAATGATATAATGGGTAGTCATTCGCTGAAATGAGAAACATGTGGGGTAAAAGTTGATATCATCTGAACTTGAAGTTAGAAACCAAATGTATGAATCGGATATACGGGGTCCTGTGTAACGGAATATGAGTTGGATATACGGGGTCCTGAGTACTCGGAACATCAATTAGATATACGAGGTCCCGAGAACCCGAAATGAAATTTGGATATATGGGGTCCCAAGAATCCGGAATGAGAATTAGACATACGGAGTCATGATCACCCAGAATGTAGACTGGGTATACAGGGTCCTAATGCCCGGAATGCCCCTAGGTTTATCACGCGGTGTGACGTGGATGAAAAGTTTTTAGTGTGCCTATCTAAGATCCATGGGAAACATAGGGGATACTGTAGAGACCCGGATAATTATTAATTATTGAAATGTTTATTAAATGACTAATTGGAAGAATATGGTTTATTTAGTGGATATTTGAATTGAGGACCGAAGTGAAATTAGTGAGACTTGAGGTAGTGTGAGTGTAATAAAAAGATATGTGGGTATAAATAGTGGGTGTGTGGGATGTAGAGAATCATTTTCATCTCCCACCTCTCTCTCTCGTACGTTCTCTTTCTCTCTCTAGCCGAAGTTTTCTCTCTCTACCGCCTCTCACTCTCTTCCTCTCCCAAGCTCAAAAATCAACTAGATCCTCCACAAATTCAACCTCCTCAAGTGTTTTAAGCCTCGGGTGGTGTTCGTTCAAGCTCGGAGGAGGAGTATTTGGCTCGATTTTGCTTTAGGAGCTAGGGCTCGTTTGAATCTCGGCCATTGTTGCGAGGTAGGGATTTCTTTACCTCTCTTATATGTATATGTGTTGAATATGGTGTAAGAATCGTTCCTTAGCCTTGTTTTTGGTTCAAATCGAAATCTGTCAAAATCTGCAAAATCGCCCGCTGTCAGGCAGAGGTAGCGATACCTCATTTTTGAGGTAGCGATACCTTGTTTTCGAGGTAGCGCTACCTTGATCTCTGATTGCTCTCTGGAATGGTTAGGTAGCGATACCTAGTTTTTGAGGTAGCGCTACCTTGACTCAGAAAAACTGTTTGAACTTTGTTTGATTCCTCGTCACTTGTTTTGAATTCCGGGCATTCTTAACACCCTTGAACACCTCCTAAACCATTTCAAGCGTGTCCAATTGATTTCCTATGATGATTTGACAATACCCTTGTTTCGTTGGCTCCCTTTTAGTAGAGAATGAATGTTAGACTATATAATTGAAATCGTATTCTATTTAATGATGTGTTTGGACATGTTTATGGTTTAAATGTGATAGTGTTGGTATATCGCATGGAATCTCGTGAATGAGTGTGATCATGGGAAGGTTTGTTCTTGCATGAGAAATAAGGAAGTAGTGGCGTGAGTCGAAAGTTGATATAGGGAGTCTCGTGACGCAAGGGGTGGTAACACGGGGACTCAAGTGGATCTCGTAACGCTAGGGGTGGTAATACGAAGGTCCAAGTTGTTGGGGTTCACCGTAACGCGAGGGGTGGTAATACGGTGACTCTTGAGATGTTGTACTGTAGCGCAAAGGGTGGAAATACAGTTAGTGAAGATTTGTGATAGTGTGACATGTCAGAATTATTAGAGAAGTTTAAGTCTTGTGTACTAGAAGGCATAATGTGATGACATGATGGCTTGAAATGATCATTCTGAAAGATAGACATAACCATTGTTGATTGTTTTTCATCAAATGAGTCGTATTCATTTGTTTCCTTTCCTTGCACCTTTCGTCATATGTTCATATAATTTTGGTAAAGATTTTCCTACTGGGCTAGTGTAGCTCAACAAAATCCTTCTTTTCAGGTACTAATGCCGGACAGTAGTATCATGCATTGCATGCTTGGACTGTGGACGACTTTGAAATGCTTATCACATTTAGTTACTATTTCATCTTGTAATAGTTTAGTTTCTGATCAAGATGGTTTTGTAACTAAGTACCCATGAATTTCTTTTGATAAGGAAGTTTGTAACACTCCGCATGTGTTGTAACTGCACTTAAGTCAATTTGGGCTGTGGTACCAAATTTGTATATTCTTTTGAATTGAGAACTTGTTTGTAATTTAAACAGGTGGGTTATTATTTTGGGAATACGATGGCAAGCAAGGCTCTTTTATTATAGAATGTCATTTACTTTATGTTGAAAATTCAGGTTGTGACAGATACTAAATTGTTGGATTGTAAACCGCTTATGGTGAATGCGAGCAGATCGGGATTTGATTGAAGAAGAATTCAAAAGGCAATAATAGGTCGATTGGCAAGAATGAAGAGTTTGTTTAAGTTCTTAAATTCTGATATAGTGCTTGTGTCTTAGCTATGCTCCTTTGTTATCCGAAAGTCGATATTTCTTCGGCATCTCTCATTTCATTTGCATATAGAGTTTGCGTAGACTTTTCTACTGGGTTAGTGTAGCTCAAACCTTACATCATTTTCAAGTGCTATCTCGGGATAATAGCTTGCATGCCTGGAGTGCGTAGATTGTGGACATTGCTTTTGAAAGCTAACCAAAGGAGTTACTCGTTCATTTTTTGTAAATTTCTTTTGAAAGATGTATCTGTAACTCAAGTTATAATTCTCTTGACTATGGAATATATGTAAACTCTTAACTCTCTTGCTACTTGACACTTATGTTAATTTGGGCCGTTGAGTCGAAGATATAATATTTGGAGTTCTTAAGGGCTTGGAATTATTATTATGAAAACGGAAACACGGTGATCTTTTTGGGTATCGTATGGAATATTTGTGAGGATCTATTTATAATTTTTTTTTATATTTATGTTAAAAATTGAGGGCGTGACAAATTATTTTTTGAATTATAATCTTTTAATTTACATTATTATAATTGAAATGCATAAAAGTGCTTAAATTTTACAAATGGATGGCGCATAAGAATCCAAAAAGACTTTTCGTGCATGATTTTTGAATTGTGTATCCTTCAACTCTTTTTTTTTTTTTTTAAATACTCATATGGAGTAAAATATAGTTTGACAAAATAAATTCTATAATTAACTCTGAAGCGACCAAAGATCCATAAAGATCAATTAAATAACTAAAGTAACCACAAGAGATTATTCAGTACTCCTGAAAAACTCCACGTGATGCTACATTGAAGCTAGCGACGGTGTCTTAAAAGCAATTAATAATTAGTAACCTACACTACTAGATGTAGAAAGAAAGGCGGTGATTTCCTCATTTTTTCCCCCACAGTTTCCTAATATATTTTTCACAATCCTCCAAGCTTCCGTACATTTGTACTGCTATTTTTCTATTATTGTGTAACCTAATTGAAACTCGATATTAAATTTATATAATACGTTCATCAATCCTTTTGCAACATTGATTTTCATAAATCATGGTTGGGATCCCTTCGAAAAAGACACCAGGTTTTTACATACATTTTCATTCTCAAGTCTTTTTTTCTCGTGTTTTTCAATTCTAATTCGCAACAATTCCTGTTATTGTGTGGTCTTATGACTTAAAGCATGACATTTTTCTTTTTGGGATAATGCTCGAAACATGCTAATACGAGGACCGCACTTCAGCCAACCAAATAACAAGATAAATAAGCTAAACAAATGGTACATATTTAAACACTCGCTATACTCCAACTTACTCTTCAGTGGTCTCGAGTTTTTTTTTTAATAAAAAAAAACATCTCTATTATAAAACAGAAGAGTGTAGGGACAAGTTGTTGGAACGGCTTAGATTTATTTGATCGAAAGGCTCATTTGTGCTTTCAAACTTTCTTAAGAAAACACTCACACTCGTACAAATATATTACAAAAATGTCATCAATTTGTTTTTTTCCCCTACCAATCAACTTCTGTTTTGTTGATTAAAAAAAAAAAAAAACCTAGTAGTCACCGCCCCATCCCTCTCTCATCAAAGCCTCTCTTCTGGTTGTCTGACCACAAACAGTCATCGCCATTGCTGATGAGTCACTCGGAACCCGGAATCCACTATCCTAACATACTCTCTTGCTCTTTCTCTGATACGTAGTACTTCTTTTATTTTGGTTAATTCTTTTCTCAATTTTCCTTTATCCTTTCTAAAAATTTTATAGCTAATTAAAAATTGATCGAAATAATATATGTTTTGAGCCATTATCAAGATTCAAATGGTAATTTCAATTCCAATCGGGGTGAGTAGTGCCGTAGGCATGGACTTAGGTGGGTAGTGTCGTAGGCACGGATAAACACGAGTATGAGATATAGAAGATGGAAAAGTAAAATACTCCTATTTTTTCCGTATTGGATTTTGCAAAAGTTTTATTTTTTTCACTAGCTTTTTACACAACTAAACTGCTATTTTTTCTCAATTAAATGTTAGAATACAGTATCAGTCCTCTTTTCAATAATTTGGATAAATTGTTCTTTAAAACAAATTTTCAGCACCAATCAATCGATGCATCAGTAGAAGAACACCACACTTTCCTCCACGCGGAGGAGAGAGAGAGAGAGAGAGAGAGAGAGAGAGAGAGGGCGCAAAGAAATGGATATAACAGCAGCAGCCTGGAGCTGGAGAGAAGCATTTCGGATTGTAGCGCCGAGCAACAACTATTGCTTTCCCACGGTCTTCTCCCCACAAAACCACACTCTCTCGTCTCCAATTCGGCCCTACCCATTTCGTCAAATCCCGACCACGTCTTGCGTTGTCCATTCCAAGAAGAGAAACCCACGTTCTGAAGCAGTTTTGAAGCCTTCCATTGTCGACGAAGTTTTACCTGACGATGAAGAAGACGACCTCCTCTTCGATGAATTTGAAGATGGTAATCCCTACTTTGTGAGTCTTGTCCTTGTTTATTTAATTTTCTTTATTTCAAGAAATCTGAGAACTTCTCTTTGCTGTTTAAGTTTTTTTGGGTTTGGAATATTTATGAGGTACTGGGATTCAGATGGTCTGATTTGTTTTCCTGCAAAAGAAAAGAACAAAGAAATTATCTTCTCTATATAATAATGAATTTATTTCTATTCTGAGATGTTAATGTAGCATGTAGTAAGCGTTAAATCAACAGAGTATTCAACCCCTTTAAAGATCTTGTCCAGAGAAAGAACCGAGTTTTAGATGTATACACAGGGAAAGCCGTGTGCAATGAAAAATGCAAGCACGGCTCTGGGAGGGTTTTTTGTTTGTTTGTTATGGAGTTCAGTTCTGTGGAATTGTACAATTAAGACGCTTGGGTCTCATATTGTGGTCTCATGTGATGCAAAATAGTACCCACCACGATTCTATTTAAAAAGTGCCATTTGTCCCATGCAAAATACAAGCTCGATCAATTGAACGTCTATAATCTCGGATTGGATTCCTTTCCTTAACAAGATAGTTTTGCTTCTCCAACTTAACTCTCCCACTGCTCCTAGAGCATCTCCAAGGGAGGTAGGTGTCAGATGTGGCGAGTTAAAGAGCAAGTGCACTCCGAGAGACTCTTCGAGCTTTAAACTTTTTACTATTTCTTTGACATTGAAGGACCCAATTTGTATGAAAAGTTACTTAAACTTAACTATGAAAGTGGCCCCGGCGACCTCCGGAATGGTCTGCTTTCTCCTCACTCTTTGTTGACCCAAGTCTATGATTTCTGTGACTGATTTTCACTATCTTGTATACTTCTAAATCTCTTTTTATTTAACGATATAAAATGGGTTTTCAGTCTTATTTATAAGAATGGAGATACGACCATTTTTTATGAAAATTCTTGTTCTCAGACATTATGAGGGTAAAATGATCTTATCTCATGAAGGACGAACTATTTTGGAACAAAACCAATGGGGATTGATAGTAGACCTATGAAGCTTCCCAACACTTCAAACCATGGGGAATAGTAGTTTGGGAGTGACCTGCGGAAGCCCGTGAAGTTTGCCTGATAATGCAGAATCTTGTTCTAAGAGACATAAAAGAGAGAGATCATTAATGTTGAAGACAAGAAGTTGCCAAAGACGGGAGTTCTACCATTTTCCTCACACCATAGACAAGGTCCCGCTTAGAGAAAGTTGAAAGAGAGCATTACATTTTCTTTTTTGGAAGAGCAAGAACTTCAATAGATAGAGAACAATAAATCTTCAACACACTCAAAAAAAAAAAAAAGACACAAAAAACAAGATCCAAGGATTTGAACAAAAACACTTAAAAAATAAAAGCCGCCAAGAAGCTCCAGTGTTGGAAACTATCATTGCTCGTGGAAGTGGTGTTGAAGAAACCCGGCATGGTCTTCGTTGTTGCTGCCTCCACCGTTGCTGAAGAAATCGGAACACATATAGTGGGATCCGATCCACCACAGATTGGTGGTGGTCGACCCAAAAGTGCAAGGGATTGGGGAGATCTCATCTCACATGGAGAGAGGGTCTTAATTTATATCTGCTAGAGGTAGAGATAAAGGAGAGGAGAGGGAGAGAGGGGGTGGGGCGGATGGGGAAGGGGAGATGGGGCGCGATGGGTTTTGATGGAAACCCCAAGATGAGGATAGTGCTCTATCCTCTCGGCTCTCTTATTCGATGTGAAATGGGGAGATAAGAGATGCATATATATAGAGAGAGCTCATCTCTTGGATCCTTCGCAGTCAGGACACTATCAGGAGGCTGGGTTGGAGTTTCTCAAATGAAACCTATTTCAGGGGCCATTTGAAAGCCTAACAGTTTTGCCTTGAAGTTCGTGGGCTGACTTGCCAAGATTTGAAATACATGGATTGATTTGTCATCCAAACAGCCCAAATTGATTTACAGTGTGTTTTTTCAAGTCTACGTACCAAACGGACCTTTGTTCTTGGACAGGACCATTAAATTTGGTGTAGGTTGTTGCAGTTTACAGATGTAGAAACAATGCTCGTCTATGTGTAGGGAATTTGGACTTAAATAACATTCGTATGACTTTGTTCAAGTTCAATCTTAGATTCAAGTAGCACAGTCCTCCATGTTTCTATATCTTTGGTTTTTATCGAATGTTTTTATAATAGTCATATACCTACTAGGTCAAAGGTTATGGTAAAGACAGAATATTACCTTCTAAATGATGTTCTTTGTTTTATAGAAGGATTGGTGGAGAATAATAACTTTTTTGAGGATGAGTATTCAGTGGAAGATGCAGAACTCTCCGTAAGTGTTGTTCATTCCTTTACCAGTTTGTGTTGATTTTACAAGTTGACATTGTGCTAACTGCTAAGTGCTAACTTTTTCATCTTCTTTATTTCTTACGAAGGTTGGGGATGGCGAGGGAGGAGGTGGAATCTCACTTGCTAGGTTAGCGTGGGATAAAGAAGCATTGGCAATAGCAAAAGAGGTTGCCCAATCATTTAATGGCGAATTGCAAATATATGCCTTTAGGACATTACCAAATTCCACCATTCGAGTACGCATCGAGAGGCTCACAAACAAGTAAGCATCTGTGCACTTTCAATAGTGATTGGAGTATGCACTACCCAAATTTCCTTGTTTTCTAATTCAATGGAAGGTAACTCACAACTGGAAGCTTTGGCATGCCAAATGCTGGTTCTAATAAATTTTGAAGTCGACTGGGTAAGTATTTTGAAGAATGTGCTAAGTTCTAGAGAGGCTGTGACTTTTCTTTAATTATAATTGTCATTCAGAATTTAAATTTTTTTTCCCGTAATATGATTTTATTAATTTAACAAGTTGGTCTGTTTTTAAAATCTTTGCCCATTATTTTCTGTAACGATCATAATAGTGAATGAGTGGTCATTACCAAGCTTGATCCTTGAATCCTCCATTCTGTGAGCCTCCCCGGGAGGTTGAACTGGTTATAGACCTTACCAGGCATACTTTGCGTAACCTTTAGTTGGGGCTGAGTTTTCAAACAATCCAGGCTTTTAAATTGTTGCAACATGTGCATTATTGAATCAATAGAGATCTAGTTTTAATTTTTAGTTTCTGTTTGGTACTGTTTCTTTTATGCCCACGACCTTCTTTTCTATTAAGTACCTGTTGAGATTGCGCCAACCTCTCCACTTAATGTGTACTACTTGATGGCTTGATAATCTTCAATGACGTTTTTACAGGTCCGGTTCCCCAAGTATGGCTGATATTGAAGCTTTTACCGTAGCATATAAAAAGCGGTTGGATGATACTGAATCAATCCCCGATGTCGCTCTCGAGGTACTCCTGTCTTTCTTTCCTACAGATCCATTTATCCCAGTTACAGGTTTGACATCACTTCCTTCTGGGTTGGGACTTGGGAGACATGTCCCTTGATACATGCTAAGGCTAATACTTACATTAGTGGTGCATGTGGGCTGAGTCTCCGCTCCACATGCAAGGTAGGGCATTCATATGCGCGGCTTAATCCCATAGGTAGTTAAGGTTGAATTGTTGCGGTTGGAAGTCAGTTTGTTGTATTGGGAATAATGCCCTATCTTGGATTCTTCCACATTTTTTAATTCCAGAGGGTGGACATTGGACCCTTAGCTAAGGGTACGGGTCCATGCCGTCATGGGAATTGGCTTATGCCGCCAGGCACCAACTTATCTACTTGGAAATAAACATTGCTAGACTAATTTACTATCTAACTATTCATATGTTGCTACCATTTAAAAGCCTGGATTACCAGTAGGATGGCTAGTATGACCCGTGGAGTCGATAAATCACAAATCTAACTCCAATAAACAGATGGACTACATACTGATAGGATACGATCAAGTACATGCCTTGTAAAGATTAGAAAATAAGCTAAACGATGGCGGTGGACATGTTCAAATGTGGCAGATGCAGATTACATCCCAGAATCGACTTAGTCAAATTACGGCATATGAGACATCGAACAACGGTATGGGATTAAGAGCTTTAGATAGCTAGGAAATTTGTTAAAAGTTGAACTGTGTGATTTATACAAAAAGCAAATCATCACGACGATTAACGTAGTCAGTAATCATATAAGCGTATCCAAATAAGAAATCTCTAGAAACATTGCTTGTCATAAGTTGCCCATAGTATAGGTATGAGAGCAATGGGGGTAAGAGTATAATGTGGAAAATTAATCTCGATCAGTAATGGGTTATAATAAGTATATATGAAGTCTACCCCAAAAGTCATGACTTGTGGTGAAGGTTCCTCTTTTGGAAAATACGTGACTCTACCATGCTTGCTAATAGCAATCTCATTATTCATTGCATCTCAAAAAAGATCTATTTCTCTTTAGGTTTCTTCACCAGGTGTTGAACGGGTTGTCCGGGTTCCTGAAGAGCTTGACAGGTTTAAGGAACGGCCCATGTATGTGAGATATGTCAGCAAGGTTACTGAAACTGGTTCTTCGATTGAAAGTGATGGCGTTTTTAGGCTCGTGTCTTTGGATATGGAAACAAACTGTTGCATTTGGGGTTTGGCAGATGTTAAGGTTAATAGAGGGAAAGCAGGGAAAGGAAGACCACTAAGCAAAAGGCAACAAGAGTGGCGGGTAAGCACACCCTTTGATTCCTTACGTTTAGTCAGGTTTCATCCTAAAGATATTTGAAGATGGTGTCTTATGTTGTGTAATTTTTCTATATATTGTATCTCTGGGAGCGATATTATGTTGTTATGGAGGAAGAGAAAAGCAGTGAAGAAGGATTGAAATATAAGGTCTCCGAACCGCCGAAACAGTTGTGTCTCAACGATTTCTGATTAATGAATATCCTCTCAATTATATCCGATTAACAAGTGCTGATGATGCACCCTGTGTAAATGAAGTTGTTTGGGGTTATTATAGTATAGTATACTATAAATCGATGGATGGTGCAAATTTTATTATTTTTTTCCGGTCACTGAACATCCTTTTGTGCATTACTGATATTCCGGATTTTGAATGAAGCAAGGTAAAGAGCACAGAAATTAACTCGGGCCTCTCGGCCTGCTCGCTCTCTCTCCTGTCTTTCGGCTTTGATTTTGGGAAATGGTTCACCACGTAGCTGCTAATTCGGTGATAAATTTATGAGAGCAGTCATTTTATGCATATACTGTAAGAGGTTAGGTCTGTCTTCCGTTCTCCCCACCCCTACTTGCATTGGTAGGGAATTGCATCGGTAATGTTTCTGTTGTATATTTACGGGACATCCTTCTACTAGAAAAGGTTTTGATTGTTGGATTTAACCTCTTCTCGGCAAACTGAAGGATTAATCAGGAAAAACAGCTACTGTGGGTGTTTTTCGCCTGAACTTTTTATGGCAAGCGCTGATTATTCTTAACCAGAACCCACAAAGTATCAAATGAAGTGCATAAAAGTGCGTTTTTATGAGAAATTATTCTTGCAGATTTTGTCCGAAATCATGCTCGACCTTTTTAGTGGTAGAGTGAATGGAGGTTAGGTTCAATCCAAGTCTTAAAACAAAGAAGACAAGCCCATAAACAGAAAGAGTCCTTTTGGGGAAACCAACCGGTTGGAGCTTGATTTTGCACAGTCCGCCATGCGGGGCCCACTCTAGGCCTCCGTACAGATGATCCGAGTCGTTCAATAATTTTAAAATAAAAAACCGAGAGGGCTCTCAAGAAATCGGCTTCATCCAATATGTATAGGTGCTCAATTCAATCTTCCCATTTTGTAAAAATTAGAAAAAATGGAAAGATTGGATGAAATGGGAGCTGGAGCATATATCCCACGCTAGATATCCATTCAACAAACCACATGTGACTGCAATCGGTGACTTGTCCTCGTTGAAATCCACATGCGACTGCAATCGGTGGAACAACGAAAATTATTCTTAAACACTGATCATCGAGTTCATAGAGATGGGGATTTCTTTAAAATGGAATACTGATCATGAACATGATTAAAGGATTGCTGGTAGCAGTAATGGAAATAAGTGGGACTCAAAACATTTACTGAGGATGTTGTGGCTACTCGATGACGGTCGAATCTGAATTGGCAATGTTGATTGAGAAGATAACTCTTTAGAGCATCTCCAACACCTGACTTCAAATTGGTGATTGTCAAATTTTTTTTAAAGGCTTATGTGGTATTTTGGCATCTCAAATTTGACATTAAAACCTCCTCTCCAACTCTTATGCCAAATTTTATTTATTTAAAAGGAAAAAGAAAAAACTCAAACAAGTAGTATGGAGAGGTTTTAAACTTTCTAACAATATCTCCAACCGAAGATGTCAATTTAGCGATGTCAATTTTTTTTTGAAGGCTGACGTGACATTTTGGTATCTCCAATTTGACATCAAAGCCTTCCTTTCCACCCTTATGCCAAATTTTCTATTTATTTGACATCAAATTATCCATCTCCAACCCTTAATGTCAATCCAAATAGTCATTTTTTGAAATTTGGCATGGAGGAGGGTGGTTGTCAAAGTTGGCATGCAGGAGGTTGATGCCAAAGCCACATCAACTTTGACATGAGTGAAGACAGATGGGTTGGAAGGTGAGTTAATGCCAAAAATAACTGTTGCACCGTCCATTGGAGATGCTCTTAAACGGTTACTTTTTGAAATTTGGCATGGGGGATGATAATTGCCAAAATTGGCATGTGGGAGGTTCATGCTAAAGTTACATCAAATTTGACATGATTTGACATGAGTAAAAGCAGATGGATTAAAACGTAAGTTAATGCCAAAAATAACCGTTCCACCGTCCAAGTCATGTTTGACAATGGGAGATGCTTATAAAGGTCAACAATTGGCTCGCGTAGGAGCTCACCATTTATTGTATTAACCATATAAACAATAAACACAATACAGGGCTGAGATTAAATCCACGCCACTCCTAAAAACGTCTGCCCCTCTTCTCCTCCCCTCCCCTCTCACGTTCTGCTTCTGGCCGCGACTCCGACTGACGAACCCCAGCCGCCGACGATCCACCACCTCTCTCTCGCTCTCTCTCTCTCTCAAGGAAAGGTCCAAGAAATGGAAGGGAAGGTCCAAGCACGGTCAAATTGCGAAAATCGAATTCGCCCACCACCGAAGCTCCATTGCCAAGGTCTCTCCTCCTCCTCCTCTGCTCTCTCTCTCTCTCTCTCCCCGTCATTGAGCCCTAGATTCTCCATCTTAGGGTTCCAAAATTTTGGGATCCCCAAAAATCAGGGTTTGTCATTTTGGGATACACTACGAAATTGGGAATTTTTTGCGGTCAGTTTGATTGGCTAAATTAGATGAGTTGATTGTAAAAATCAATTGTACAAGAAAGCTGGGTAATGAGAAAGGGGGCAGGAAATCCTTCTGATTTTCTTAAAGACCTTTTTGTTTTTTTTTTTCTTCTGAAAATCAGATCTGTCCTACTTTGAATTTATATAGCAGCCACAACCTGTAGACATTTTGTGAAGAGCAATTTCTTATTTATTCTCATAAACTACTTGTTATTACTTTGAAATGGCCCTATCTTAAGACCTAAGTTATTGTCATTATTCTAGGCAGGAAAAATAGAAGATCTTAATATCTTTCATAAACTCTCTTTCACACTTTGTCACTGATAACATGAAAATCAAGTCACGGGTATAGTCATTTTACTCCAATTATTGACAACTTTAGTGATTTGCAGCTCTGTTTAGAGGGGTGTGGCATTGCAGCAAAGATCATGACTATGGCCGAGAAATAGTATAGAGAAGGTGAAGTTACCGCAGCAAGCAAAGAAGCCGTTCGGATAAAAAAAAAAAGTGAAGTGGCTGCATGCAAAAGAGGACATCAATTCATATGAGGACAATTTGCTCATGCAACTCTTCAAAAATGAATTATCTCAATCCATCTGGTGTGCTTACGTAATGTATTCTTGGATGTAACAGATTAGAGATCAACAGAAAATGAATTATCTCAATTGTTGTCTAGATATCATATGGCTGTATGTATCTATGTTAGAGCTATGTAATGGAAGTTTATTGGAAGTTTTTCCTCTTTTCTGAAGCCATGTATCAATAGTGTGGTTTCTTCTCTTTTCTGTGGACTGTAAGGTGACGCTAGCATTAGTAATGTCATGCTACCATTAGTAATGAATGGGTGAAATATATAGAGGAAAATCCACTTTCACCCCCTGTGGTTATCGCCATGTGCGGATACACCCCCTGTGGTTTAAAAGTGTGCACATAACCCCCTGTGGTTTTCAAATTGTGCGGATAGACCCCCTGCCGTCGTATTTTCCATCCATTTTAACGGAAACAACATTAAAAGACCGTTATACCCCCATCACATCCCTTGATTCTTCTTCTTGTTTAAATCTAACCACACCATCCCGTATACCAAAAATTGAATCCAAACCGTTGATATTATAAATTTTGACGAGTACTGCGTCTATGCCAAAATTCAAGTGAATCAAAAAATGAAAAGCTTATGGTCAAATCGATTTTGTTATGAAATTAAAATTTCAAATTTGAATTTACTACAAGTTAGATCACTGGGTTATTGATGCCTGATCGAGATGATTTTTTACAGAGATACTCTATACTTTATTTAATACATTATGAACGACTCAGATTACATTCTAGAGGTGTATGAGATACACCTCCGTTAAAATGGATGGAAAATATGACGGCAGGGGGTCTATCCGCACAATTTGAAAACCACAGGGCGTTATGTGCACACTTTTAAACCACAGGGGGTGTATCCGCACATGGCGATAACCACAGGGAGTGAAAGTGGACTTTCCTCAAATATATAGATGCCCCTTTTGAATTCTTGTTTGGCTGTTACTGTTCCAATGGTATTTGTGAATCCAGATTTTTGCTGATGTGGTTCCTGTTGTTATTTGAGACGCGAGACGTCGGGTTAGATCCAAAAACAGAGGATACTTTGCCGAAATTTTTGCAGGACCTACTTTTGTGAACGAACGCGACACAAGGACACTAATAACTAAATACTTAACTTGCCACAGGCTCTGGCGCACTAATAACTAAACAAGCTCTCAATTTGCCATTCTCATCAAGGAGCAGTAGCTACTATTCTATGAACATAACTGTGCATACTCTATGAACATAACTGTGCATACTCTATGAACATAACAAGTATTCTATGAACAAAACTCTAGGTGTACATAGTTTGAGTTTGACACAATGACCCACAAAACAAGTGTGATCTGCAATTTCAGTTTTAACTTCCTCAACTTCCTGCACAAAAAAAACAAGTTCTCGCATTCATCTTCTCTCTCTTATGTATACAAGTTTAAAGATTCAATCTTTCTTACATTCAATTCCATACCAAACACTGATCCATAAAAAGAACTTTGGTCCATCCCATAACATTCAATTCCAAACTGAAAGCACAATAACTACATTACATAATGAAACAAAGCCAACATGCCAAAATACTCCAACATCATTCGGAGCAATCTGAACCTTCCTCTTGGTGGCTATCTAAGCCTTTCGCTTCCTCTTCCAAGTCTATTGAATAAAATTGACAATTAAAAAAAATAAGATTAGTAAATATAAACATCTATGTCAATAAGAAGAATGGGATTAGTAATTGAGTTACCTTTGTTAGTTTACTCATTGGATTTGAATGATAAGTTCTCTTATCATGTCCAAATTGAAAGCACATGTGACACTTATTTTTCTTCTTATTTAATGACATCTCAATACCGCTTTTCAATCTTTCGGACTATGTAGTAGCTGCTTTTCCCTTGACATCCTTCAATTGGAGACACCATAGAAGCTTCTTGGATCTTCTTGAATAAAACATTAATACCTTCAATAAAAATTGTGTATGCCTCATTTGATGGGGCGGCCAAACAAGCCAATTTTGTAGCTTCGTGACACATATGGCCAAGTCTTAATGCCTCGGATTCTTCTTTGCCATCGTCATGCACCAATCCTAGGGAATCAATTATCCTAAATTTGTTGGCCTTTTGCCTCCATCGTGGAAGAATAAAATGTTCCGGTATTTCATCAATGTCTAATCGGACAAACACTTTCAAAATGTGCACACACAATATCCCAACAAACTCAAATTGTTGGCATTCACACTTACCCTCATAGGTTTGCGAATCCAATGTCACCTCGAACTTTTCAAATTCATCATCTTTTGACTTCACTACGAAAGATTGAAAACCATTGGCACTTCTCACATTTTCAACTTTGTAGTAAAAGACTTTACTCCATTCATCATTGAACTTGTTGAAGATGTTTCTAGTATATACTTTTGCCGCATGCTTCAATAAAAATTCATGGTCTTTAACAATCCGAAACTTGTGTTCGGACTCAAAATCTTCATCATTTTCCCTTTTCACAATCTTCTTCAAGGCTTTCTCATAGTTCACCACAACTTCTTTGAGATTTGACGTGTCAGCTACAAAACCATCAAAAAATGAGTTGATGCCCTCATTATGTTTGGTAGTATTCATACCGGCGAAAAATGTGCCACGATTATAAACGGGTACCCATGATTCACGAATATCAAATAACCCTTGAAGCAATTTGTTGCTTTCTAACCCATATTCCTTCATCAATAACATCCATCTCTCTTCAAAATCCTCTTTCTTGTATGTCCCCTTAATACATTTTTCCATATCCTTCTTGAATTTCGATCCCTTATAGTAGACTTGTGACAACTTTTCAACAAATTTCTTCTTAATATGCCAAAGACATAGACGATGACGGGTGTTGGGAAAGACTTTAGCAATAGCTTCTTTCATTCCCAAGCCTTGGTTAGTGATGATAGAAGTTGGAGGACGTCCTCCCATAGCGTCAAGCCATGTCTGAAACAACCATACAAACGTCACATCTGTCTCGTCTTGTAAAAGTGCACATCCATACTGTATCGACTGCATGTGATGGTTTACTCCCGTAAATGGTGCGAAAGGCATATCATACTTATTTGTTCGATATGTTGTGTCAAATGTGACCACATCTCCAAAATAATGGTACGCCATGCGAGATAGAGAATCCGCCCAAAAAAAATTGACTGCCCTCCCACTCTCATCACATTGAATCGCATAAAAAAATTGTGGATTATGTGCTTGTTTATTCTTAAAGTAGTCAAGAACTGATTGTGCATCCCCGCAATCTAGGTCTCTATGCCTCACATTCCTCAAGTGATTGTAGCAGTCCCTATTATCAAAGTCAACGTACTCACCACCAAAAATAGAAGGAACTTTCAAAATTTCCATATTTTCTTTATGAAGTGCCTCAGTCAAATCCTTAACTGCTTTGGGCATATTTCGATTTGACATCTTTTTGATCCTCTTACATGGAGTCACTAGTTGGTGGTTGTGATTTTCATCGAAACCTGTTACTTTCCATTTGCAATTCCATTTGTCATGCATAATCCGCAAATGAGCCTTGCATTCACATTTAACTGTTGAACGCCTAACTCTTTTCTTTGGTATCACTTTCTCCTCTTCACCTGTCTCATCATTCCCCTCCACAACACCTTTCTCCTTTTGATTTTTTGCAACATACTTTCCTTCTTTTGTGCAAACAAATAGCACATTAGTGACTTCATTCGACCGTTTTCGTCCTTTGCTTGAAGCCCGAGTACGAATCCAAAACCCATTTTCTCGACCATAACATTCATAGTAATTCCGTGCTTCTTCAATTGTCTCAAAATACATCCCAATTGTCGGTGTTTTTAACCCTTCCATAATGTTATCTGGAGTCTCAATATCATCTACTTCAACATCATCTAAATTCACTATCTCCATTGTTGACCCTTCGGTTGCCTGCAGGAAAGAGAAAAGAAATCCGTATGCTACTAGCAGGCCGGGTAACAAGCAAACGGAGACTACACAGTAAGGACTTATCTTCAAATTACTCCCAAGCAAAACTACTACTAAGCTATGATTTCATTGACCAAATCCATGAATAATTTTGAAATTAAGCATAAATAATTACCATTGGGGCGAAAAATTGAAACAAGTTCTCAATCAAAACAAGGTAGTTCAACATTGGGGCAAAAAATTGTAGAAACACATACATTCGTCTGTTAACATACCAGAAAAGCCTTTTCTTTAACAAGAAAAATACATCAACAACAAATCTCCATGGTTTTAAAAGCATTCCATCCTGCTTATTCATAGTTTGAATTTTATTTACCAAAAAAAAAAACTTGCACCGTCAAAGTTTATGCCTTTGCTTGACAATACAGAAGAGTTTCTAGCCAACAACATATAGCTTAAAAACTATCCTCATTTTCGTCAAATCTCCCACTACTGGCAATTTAGCAGATGAGTGACAATTAATTTGCCATTTTCAACATTTAATGACTAGTTTACGTGAGTTCTTCGACCTTTCCTTGAGAGAGAGAGAGAGAGAGAGAGGACGAGGGAGAGCGTTACCTCGAGCGGAGAGAGAGGGTCGGCGGCGGCTGGGGCTCGTCGGTCGGAGCTCGTCAGTCGGAGTGGAGGGAGGCGGAGGGGTGGGGGGCTGGGGGGTGGGTCGGGGTCGGGTAGAAGCAGAACGGGAGAGGGGAGGAGAAGGGGGCAGACGTTTTTAGGGGTGGAGTGGATTTGATCTCAGCCCTTGAAATGGCTGAGATGGGGTGTTTGTTTGGTTCTGAAAACACCTAAAAAAAAATCTAAAAAAACACTCAAAATCTCAATCTTATAGTTTTTTTTATCAAATTTTGATGGTCCGAACTGCTCAATGGGTTCAGAACGTAATTTTAAAGGTACCCGCGAGAAATCGATAAAAAAAAAATGACCGGGAATGACTTCATTTGAATAATTTTTTATTGAACCAAAAAAAATTACCGGGAATGGCTTGTTTCAGCAGTTTTTTATTGAACCGTTCAATAAAAAATTGTTCTGATGAAGCGCTTTCCGGTCATTTTTTTTGGCTGATTTCTAACGTGTACCCTTAAAATCACGTTTTAATTACATTGAGTGGCTCGGATTATTGAAATTTGATTGGGAACTTTGAGGTGTTTTTTTAGATATTTTTTAGGTGTTCCCGAAACCGCCCCGTTATATATAATAAATATCTCACGGTACGGTTTGATTAATCCACAGTTTCCTAATGAAAATCCGTGAACTGAACCACGAGTCACGATTTTCTAATTTTTTAATACGTGTCCAGACCATTAATTCATGGACAAAATTCAAAAGGTACGGATCGATTCAGTCCGGACCGGTTTCCTCACGGTCCACCGAATTTTTTGAGCAGCCCTACTATTTTGTGTAAAATTTTCAAATGTATACATTATATAAATTTATAAGTAGTACTTGCAAAAGTTCATCAATAAACAAGTTACGTATAAAATTTTCACTATATACATATATAATTTCTACATGTACGATTCATAAAACTTTTATACATATTCAAGTTTATTTATGAAATTCTTTTGACATACATATACTCCAAATTCGTTATTTTAATCGTGCCAAATACTGTCATGCACAAGTCTGACTCATTTATTAAACAAGGCTAAGGTTCAATTCAAACCAGCCTTTATAGAGTCGAGTGTCCAACGATAGCCCTATCCTTATCCAAAGGAAGCAAGAAGGACAGCATCTAAAATCATTTGTCAAAGTATTGCCACTATTTTAGGGGCAATAATACACGCTAAGAACATGTTTAACATGGGAGGACAGTGCCATTTCATTATAATTTACCCTTTTAAAATAGAAGAGTCAAAAGTATTTTATTTGAGTTGTACTCTTTTTTGGTGCAGTAAATTCGTACTTTTCATTTTATTTGACAGAAACCTATGGGACGTTGTTTGGCACCATTTCTTACTGGATAGTTACAATTTTCAATTATTGAATATGCCGAATCAGCAAAGTTCAAATTGCGCCAAAGCACGAAGGAGATGAACAAGGAGAAAATAAACTACGAAGCATCACCACGGAGATAAACAAGATATCCATAACACCATGAATCTTCAAATTGGACTGAATAATTTGAGCATATTAAAACATATATAGGGCAAAGTCCACTTGATAGTGTGTAGGTGTATTCTTTCATCCCCCTTGACCTGAGATGAGGCGGAGCAGCAGAACGAGGTGCAGTATACGTGATATGCTTCCACTTCGCTCTGAATTCTGGGAAAAGTCAAAGATGAGGACAATCTACAACATTACAAACCCTAAGATTCACTTCTTTGAACAAAGTCATTCAAATGATATACAATTGTAAGTCGAACTCTTACAAAACTAAAAAGTCAAATGGACTTGGTTACACATCTATATATGCAAAAAAAAAAATATCAGAGTGAGTTCAGAAATCAAGAACATTACTAAGACTTGGTTACGCACACCAATTATACAAATCTAAGCATATTTACGAAGAACGAGACAGGGGAGGGATTGAGGGAGAGGGAGTAAGTTACTTTCCAAATAGAAAAGAGAAAACCAAGACTGGAGAATAGCGCAATAGGTTGTTCAACTCTACAAAGCTTTGTTTGCCGTTTCTAATCACCTCCTCATTTTTCACCACAACAAAGCACAAAATCTGACTAATAGCAGCTCAAAAGCATACAAAACATACTAAAAACAGGTCAAATAGTACAAAGTTCAGAGGAATTCAAACCCTCATAACTCTCTAGTCATCGAAAAGCACTAACTAAAACATTTCAAGATCTCTAGATTGAAAGAAAATTACTCAGTTAGCATTCAAAATTCTGGCAATACACACACAAACTGTCTAGCAAATTGAAAAACTCAGCGTGTATACTGAGTAAAGGAATAAAATGTCGAGATCACAATTCATAGGGACACGAGAAGCAATTGAGAGTACAGAGCCATGGATCCAAGTGAGCTTCAACTGCAGACCTGAAAGAGCAAAGAATAATAACACACATAAATGCATATCTCTCTATACGTGTATGTACACGCACAAAGAGAGATAGACACCCAAAATTAGGGCATGAAAGAGGAATCAACAGAATCCAACGCACAAAGAGAAATTAGGGCTGGAAAGAGAAATTAACTGAATCGAATGAGATAGACTCCCGAAATTAGGGCTTAAAATAGAAATTGACAGAGTCGAAGAAAGATTCTCACTTTCAAAGAACAAGACATGAGATTCAGGTAGATCATGATTCGATTTCTGGACAAACAATGAACTCATGGTTCGATTTCAAAAAACTCTGCGAGTGACTCTTTTATTTCAGGTAATCTTCATTCTAGAGAGAGAGAGAGGAATGATTTAATGGAGGGCAAGGGATTTACGCGTTTGTTGTTAACGGGAAGCTAACCATCAACTGAGATGGTATGTTAAATTAGAAACTTACTCAGCATTGGAGGAAGCACCGATGTATTGCCCCAGTGACGCCATTCCACAAAGTGCCGGTTTCCTAACTCTGTGAGACCCGTACAACAGGCTATGTGGTGCTGATGGCATCTAGTCTGATGTGTAAAGTAGCCTATCTGCAAATTTATTTCTTGTACCCTAAAGAGGACTCGTATCATACAAATAAACTAACTTGATTTAAAGGAGAAAGACAAATACAGATCATCCCACAAACAACAAGAGGAAGTAAAATTACAAATAAACAATGTGAGGCTCACCATCCATCCCAGATATCATCATCAAGGTCGTTGTTATGACAATAAGGATCATAGTCGGGGCTATTGATGCCATCCAAAAAGAATACATGAATTAAACATGAAGGACAACCTTATAGAAGAACTACGCAATAATGGTGCAAAGGACAGTAACAAAGAATGCTGCTTACTATCCGAAACCACATCCAGATTCTCACTTTCAACAGGTATCTTTCACCCCACCCTTCGATTTCTGTTCCTCTTAAATGACACCCATAAGTCCGGCAACACTAAACCAGGATATCTATATCTCCATAATACATGAAGAGTAACTGTTAATGATTGTTATACACTGAAGCAAACTAGACTAGGTAGTGATTCTGGTGAAGGTAACCAATGAGCTAGCTCTCTGTCCAGATCCTACGAAATTAGGAATACTTTTCAAGAGACTTAGGTTTCAATATGTGGTGGACCAATAATTAGTTTTATATGGGCCAAGCTTACTCTGCAGTCCCAGAACGGGGGGTTTGTCCATTCTGGGACTGTCCTAGATTCCACTCTGAATCTGATGAGCTAGGTCGTCAGCGTTTTACGGCTCATGTACAAAAAAATCAAGTTAGTCCGATGCTTGCAGGCACTTGATCAAAGATGTTTTTCCTTGAGAAAAATGGACAGCCAATGTACAAACCGTGCATCAAGGTTTTGATTAAGCTCATGTTTTCCTACAAGTGTTTTCCCATTCTATTGGATAAATGACCATTTTTTAAAGAGAATGACATATTGTGGAAACGAAGGAGTACTTTTTATTTTCCTTTTTCTGACAAATTTATGAACGTCATTTATGAAAGAGTAAATTGGCAGCTGAGGTACATCCGAAGAAGAAAACAACCAGCAGAGACAAACAGAGAATTCATGGAGTAACAAACAACAATACCACAATAAAGCAGCACCAAGCCAAGAAATGAAATTGAGTTAAAAAAAAAAAAACCCCATAAAAATGCTTAAGTTGAAATCAAGTCCCAAAAGTACCATCAAAAGGGCTAGAAGATGAAGTGCTGAAGAGCATATCAGCTGAAGAAGATCTACATTGTCTCCTGATCCGTCCTCCATGATTAGGAGATATGAGGGTCTCCATGTAGCTGTCCAATCTATACTTCGATGGAATGCCACAAACCATTATCTCCCTCAGTGTTTCATTTTTCGGAGGGTACAGAAATAGTTTCTCTTCGTCAAATTTGTCTACTATCCTTCGTCCGTTAACATCTACGATCATTCCATCTAATTACAACAAAAATTTGCCTTCCACTAACAAACACAACACATTCTTTATAGATATCCCATGATCAACAATCGTAAATTTGGTCCACGACTCTCTTACCCCATACTTCTTCATCACCCAAACTTCAATTTTGTCACTAAACGGCCTAACAACCAAACAGAGACAACCCCCAAGAACCACCATGTCATGATGCCTTACCGTGAAAAAGATCCATCTACAATTCATGCTAAGGAAAGTCATGAAGAAGAGAAAGAAAAAAGAAAAAAGAAGGAAAAGGGATGAGATAGGCAAGAGCGGATTGAATACATAGTCACAATGATCTAAATAAGGAGGCAGATGCACTTCCCTGAAAAATCTCATCGCGCAAATCAAAAGCAGAAAGAAAAAACTGTAAAGATGAACAAAAAACTGCTACGATGGAACAATATTTCCATTCATCGAACAGTATTCCATTGTCCATTCCCAATGAATATAAAGAAGTAACAACAAAAGATTGATCATTGTTACACAGAATACACCGTTCCAAGGTAGGCTCGGTGAACAATAAGACTAGGTCCGCGTTCCGAGTGAAGAAAGAAAAATTGAATTCAATTATTATGGGGAAATTGATTTGATTTGCTACAATTATTGAATCAATTATTCAGTGGGAGAAAACAATAGCTGAAAATAATTGCTAATACAACATACCATTTTAAAAATGGACGAGAGAATATAATTGCCACTAGTCAAACATCAATTATTGTCCTGCACGAACAGAACATTATTGAGAGTTCAGATGTCATCTTCAAGAACACCTTACCTTGACCCTCCGCCTCAGAGGTTGTTGAGTTCCCCATGTACAGTTTCTCGCCGTTTTTAACCGGTTCGAAGGAGGTGAATAACTTCTTATCACAGAAGATGTGGCGGGTAGCTCCAGTATCGACCCACCACTCTTGAGGGTTTGACCCCACTAAGTTCACCTCATAGACAGGCTGACATCAGAGCCATCCTCAAGTTCTGCCAAATGCGCGCGCGCTTGGGTTTGCAAGCTTTGTTCACTCTGAAGCACGGTGTCCACCTTGTCACAGTTGAAGCATTTGCCTGAAATTGAAAATTTGGTTTCTTGGCAACGCCTCCTTTGAGTCCCAGCTTGACCTCTTTGCCTTTATGCTTTCTAGATTGATGCTTTTTCTTTCTTGAAGACTAGTCATGTTCCAAAACATTTGCAGCGTAGGTGCTCCCTACCCTCCTTTCAGCCATCTTAACAATAAGATCATTCATAGTCATAGGCTTGCGTTTGTGTTTCAAGTACAACTTGAAGTCTTTCCAACCAAGGGCAACTTTTCAATCATGCATGCCACTTGGAAGGGCTCACATATCATCATCCCTTCGGCCGAGATTTCGGGTAGGATCACTTGAAGTTCTTGGACCTAACTAATCACAGTCTTTGAGTCCACCATCTTGTAGTCCAAAAACTTGCCGACAACAAATTTTCTTGATCCGGCATCCTCTGTCATGTTCTTTTTGTCTAAGAACTGCCACAGTTCCCTAGCTTTTATGTAAAGTGCAAGCTGTTCAGAATGTAATTTCGGCACAAGTAGTCTGAGTCTTTCCAAGTGTTATGTACAATCAGCGCTTGCATGTCATGTTCATCTTCGGCAACGACAGAGGCATCCTCACTCAAAAACCTCGCAAGGTTAAGAGTTGTGAGATAAAACAGCATCTTCTGCTGCCACCTCTTCAAATCCACACCATTGGATTTCTCGGGTTTCTCCCCGTAGTTCACAAGAACCGCACACACCGCCATTAGCACTAGATGATTTTGAGCCATCATCACGGGAGTTTTCCAATTGTTGCCAATGGGGGTCCCATTGCCAATTCCATTGTGGGAAAATAGTGCGGAAAACAATGACATAAACGGTAAGGAATAAGAATCGCGAACCGAGGAGACGAATTTGCTGCCTCACCGTGCTAGAGCTTGTGTCGATGTTCGTCTCCCCGAGTGATTTAGTTTCACTCAGCTGTAGGAGCACCGCTTTTGACTTCTTGTCGAACGAATTTGTGTTTGCATTCTCTCTCCAGAAGGAACAAGAATTTCAAAAGATGGATGGAGAAGCTTTGGTTTTTGATGTGTTTGAACCAAAGGCAGAGGCACCTCTTTTATAGTTGAAGGAGAAGCCTCTATCATTAATATTGTAATGAATAGGAGGAAAAGCCTCTAGTAATCAATATGGGAAATTGAATCCGAATATTCAATTCTGGAATAAAACTGATACAGTTATTAATCCAGAATTTGAATAAAAAACGTGGGTAATAGTTATGAGGAATCAACTGCTAGCCAGCCGCGCAAAGTTGTGGATCCAAATGCCTAAAGGCTTGGAGCCTTTGGGGGTACTCAAATTTTTCTAAAGAGGGAGCAGTGCGCATGCTATGTGGCTTTAGGCTTCGACCCATAAACCACACGTGCGTGCGCCGCAGCCTACCCGGACCGGACTATGACCGGGTCGCGGGCCCATGGCTCGAGGTTTGTGGGACTGGGCAGGGTTTGGCTTGGCCTTGTTGGTTCTTTTTACAGCTCAGAAGTTATGGGTGTCAGATACTAGTCAAACCCGTTTGGCATTTGGATCCAAAGTTGTGCGCGACGAGCTGATTAAAGCTAGGTTGATTACCCAGAGTTATTACCCACGTTTTCTATTCAAATTCTGGATTAATAACTGTATCAGTTTTATTCCATAATTGAATTTTCGGATTCAATTTTCCCTATTTATTGCTAGAGGCCTCTCCTTTATTCATTGCAATATTGATGACAAAAGCTCCTTCTTCAACTATAAAAGGGTGCCTCTGCCTTTGGTTCTGACACACCAAAAATTAGAGCTTCTCCATCCATGTTCTGAAATCCTTCTTCCTTTCAGAGAGAGAGTGCAAACACAAGTTTGTTCAACGAGCAGTCAAAGGCGATGCTCCTACACTTGACTGAAACCGATTGAACCCTGGGAGACGTACACCGAGGCCCGTGTGAACTTGTGTTTGCACAAGTTCACTAGAGTGAAACACGGGCCTCGGTTTGCGATTCTTATTCCGTTATCGTTTATGTTTTATTGTGCACATTTTGTAATTTATGTTCTTGTAATTGATTCCCAGAAATTAGTGAAATTGTGTTATTATTTTTCCCACGATTATAATCTTAGGACGAATTCTTTTTCGAAAAATAGTTTTTAATCTAGAAAACACTCTTCTTTTTTGTTCAGTAGCGTAACAGTATATTTGGATAAAAAAAGTTCTATGAAAAGTTGAAAACCAAGACTTTTCTCTTTGATTAGTATAAAACAGAATCCGCTTTTGATGAGTTTGGTTCATAACACTTTCATTATCTGTTGTTTGCAAGATTAGTGTTGTGTTTGATTTCCAAGAAAAAGGAAAACGAGTAATTAGTTTCCCATCTTTTCTGTATGTATTAAGTGCTCATATTTTGTTCTTATTTGGAGTAGTCAATATTTATTCTGTGATTTCCAGGATCATTACAAGTTCTTCCTGCAACAGTAAAAGGGGAATTGTAGTAAAGACAAAATACTAGTTTTGGGATCACAACTTGTTTTGGATCAATGAAAAGTTTTGGAATTAGTTTGCAAATAACATATTGGCTTTGTCGGTACATGCATACCTGTGTCGACCAATTTGTGTTTTATAATTGGTTCCGGACAAACTCGTTTCCTTGATACAAAATAGTATTGTTAGTCTTTTTGGATTTATTCCACGCGACTTTTTGGAAGCAGTGATCAATCTATTTTGGGGAAAACGTTTTGAACATCGGACGGTTACGAAATAAAAAGATAATAAAGTTTCACAAGTGGTGTTTTTATAACAGTAGTTTGGCTAATTACGAAAAATACGAATTTGGTATTCATGTACATTAATAACAGTAGACTTTGGTAGATAATTGGGAAGGAAAAGTCTACATAATCTGGTTTTTTTTTTCCCCAGATTATTGTTCCTGCTTCTTTTCGTATATTAAGACTTTGATCACTAATTTGTATTTGATCTTAAATTTCAGAAAAGATGTCGGCTGAATCTGGAAATGGAAATGACAACGGGACCCCCAATGGCAACAATGGGCAAATTCTCGTGACAATGGCTTAGAATCGTCCAGTGCTAAGGACGGTGCGTTTGTTCCTGTCAAGGTTATCGATACCGTTCCGTACCGGCCGGTACATACCGTTTTTGACAGAATCTGGTACCCTACACCTCTAATTCCGTTCCGGCTCAAATACTGGACGGTACCGGCCAATACCGGATAGTACCGGACTACTTTTAAATTTATTTTTTCCTTCAAGTACCAGGTCAATACCAAACGGTACCGGACAAATATCAGACGATACCGAACAAATACCGGAATATTTTTTATTTTTTTATTTTAAAAAGTGTATATTATACTATAAATTCTTTTAGGTAAGAAAATAACACTAATAGCGACCAATCCGACATGGTACCCGATATCTCACCGGTACTAGTATGTACCGTACTAGTAAGAAAACCGAAACTCTAGCCGGTACGGTATTCAGAACCTTGGTTCCTGTGAACCACGGGGAAAAACCTTAGAAATTCAATGGTTGGATTTCAAGAGATGGCAGCAGAAGGTGCTGTTTTAGCTCACAACTCTTAACCTTGCGAGGTTTTTGAGTGAGGATGCCTCGGTTGTTGCCGAATATGAGCAAGACATGCAATTGTTGCACGTAACACTTGGAAAGACTCAACCTACTTGTGCCAGAATTACATTCTTGAACAGCTTGCACGATGCACTTTACAATGTGTATGATGTTAAAAGCTAGGGAACTATGGGAGTCCCTAGACAAAAAGTAAAGAACCGAGGGTGCCGGATCAAGAAAATTTGTCATCGGCCGGTTTTTGGACTACAAGATGGTGGACTCAAAGACTATGATCAGTTAGGTCCAAAAATTTCAAGTGATCCTACCCAAAATCTCTGCTGAAAGGATGATGATATGTGAGCCCTTCCAGGTGGCATGCATGATTGAAAAGTTGCCCCTGGTTGGAAAGACTTCAAGTTGTACTTGAAGCACAAACGCAAGCCTATGACTATGAATGATCTTATTGTTAGACTCCGCATTGAGGACAATAAGATGGCTAAAAGGAGGGCAGGGAGCACCTACACTGCCAAGGCCAATGTTATGGAATATGGCTAGTCTTCGGGAACAAAAAAGCATCAATCTAGAAAGCAGAAAGGCAAAGAGGTCAAGCTAGGACTCAAAGGAGGCGTTGCCAAGAAACTCAAATTTTCAATTTCAGGGCAAATGCTTCAACTGTGACAAGGTTGGACATTGTGCTTCAGAGTGCACAAAGCCTGCAAACCCAAGAGCGCGCATTTGGCAGAACGGGAAGATGGCTCTAATGTCAACTTGTCAGCCTGTCTATGAGGTGAACTTGGTGGGGTCAAACCCTCAAGAGTGGTGGGTCGATACTGGAGCTACCCGCCACATCTTCTCTGATAAGAAGTTGTTCACCTCCTTCGAACCAGTTACAAACGGCGAGAAGTTGTACATGGGGAGCTCAGCAACCTTTGAGGTGGAGGGTCAAGGCAAGGTGATCTTGAAGATGACATCCTGACTCTTAATAATGTTCTGTTCATGTCGGACATTCACAAGAACCTGTTGTCCTCTGCTAAGCCAAGAAAGCCTGGCTTCCGTGTGGTGTTTGAAGCGGATAGAGTGACGGTCACCAAAGCTGGGGTGTGTGTGGGAAATGGCTATATAACAATTGGTCTATTTAAGCTTAATGTAATGACTATAATTTTCCGTATTAATAACATGAAATCCTCAGTTGCTTACTTACTTAAGTCTTCCAATTTGTGGCATGGTAGACTAGGTCATGTTAATTACGATGTTTTGCGAAGATTAATTAACTTAGACTACATTCCTGCTTTCCAGATTGATAAAAGTCACAAGTAATGAGACTTGTGTTGAAGCCAAATTGACCCGGTCTGCTTTTCTAATGGTTGAAAGAAGCACTGAGCTATTGGATTTAGTCCACTAAGTGCGATCTAAAGTATGTCCAAAAACGAACTGGCAATAAGTATTTTATTACTTTTGTCATGATAGCACGAGATGTTGGCAAGAATGAAGTTTTGGACAAATTCATAATTTATAAGAACGAAGTTGAGAATCAACGTAGCAAAAAGATTAAGGTGTTGAGAAGTGACCGAAGTGGTGAGTATGACTCACCGTTTGGGGAATTATGTGCACAACACAGATTTATCCACCAAACCACTGCACCTTATTCTCCTTAGCAAAACGGAATTGCTGGATGGAAAAGTCGTACCTTGAAAGAAATGATGAATGCTATGATAAGTTTTGGGTTGCCACGGAACTTGTGGGTGGATACAATTCTCTAGGCGAATTAAATACCTCGAAAGAAAGTCAATAAGACTCTTTACGAGCGGTGAAAAGGTAGGAAGCCTACCCATAATTACTTTCGAATGTGGGGGTGTCTCGCAAAGGTAGTTGTGCCTCCACCTAATAAGGAGAAGATAGGGCCAAGGATTGTTGATTGTGTGTTTATTGGTTAAGTAGACTTTGGAGACTGCATATGAAAGCAATCAAGACCAACAGTAAGAAGTTGATGTTGAGCCAAGACGTAGCAAACGGGCTAGAACATCAACATCCTATGGTTTAGACTTCCTAACATATCTGTTAGAAAGTGAGCCTCGGACATTCAAGGAAGCTATGAGCTCTCCTGAGGGTCCTTTGTGGAAGAATGTGGGGGAAAGTGTATCCCAATTGGAGTATTCTCGGATAATTGGGAGTCTAATGTACCTGATGAGTTATACAAGGTCCGACATAGCCAATTCAGTTAGCAGACTGAGTAGATACACGAGTACTCCAAGACATGACCACTGGAAGGCGATAGTGAGAGAACTACGCAACTTGAGGTATATTCGTGATTTGGGATTGCACTACATCAGATACCAGTAGTACCAGGAGGGTACTATGACGCGAACTGGATATCAGATATGAAAGACTCTAAATCCACGAGTGGATATGTCTTTACACCCGATGGTGCAGTTGTTTCTTGTTCTCTTAACAAATTAACATCTCTATATATATTATATAAGGAAGAACGTCTTTTGCATAATTTAGCATATTCTCTAGCTAATGCCAGATTGCAAACTAAGCCTATCTAGATTTAAGTGTTGGCACAAACTTGATACTCATATATCCCTAGCATAGTTCTACAATGATATTTTGTTTAACCAAAATATAAAGTTGGTTGGCATAGTTTAACGACAGTACAAATAAAAGTACGGAATCTACTCATAGATCACCCTCTTCCAACCCCAACTTCAGCAAGTTATGATCAATGTGTCCTAAGATTTTTACCGTCTTCGTTTCTTTACGTCTTGCTAATGATGTCAAGCATTATTGATTATAAAATAAGAAGTATAAAATCATGTTCAAGAATTTGGAATCAACTAGTTAAACTTCAGCCTAGAATCAATTTAGTGGTGGCCTATAAGGTCATACGTTTGATCTTGCCAAGAATTAGTTCTCGCCTTTGGAGCTAGAAGACGGGGGGTTTTCATCCTCATTGCGATCTAAGTTTCTCAAACCACAAATTAAGAAAATAATGTCTGGATGGGTACAAACAAACTGGATAAAAAAAATATGGGATAACTAGTGAAACAGTAAGTTGTGGTGAAATAATGCTAACTACATACCTCCATATATTCATACACTTGAGACAGGCATGGTGGCACTTTCTATCCCTTCAGTTGCCATGAGGCACACCGAGGAGAAATGGTAATACAAATCAACAATAGGTTACAAGAACAAGGTAACACAAATGTAATTACCATCAACATTAGGGTGATCATATCAGTTAAGTAATTAGCATGAACATCCACTAAAAATGTAGTGGGGCTTCTCAAGCCACTAAACTCCCATTCCTTTTTTTTTTTTTGAAATTATTTTTTTGAAATTAGGAGAAAAAGGGGGAGGCGAAGTGGGGAATTGAAGAGAGAGAGAGAGAGACGCGGGGAAGGGGGGAAAGTGTGTGTCATACCTATTTTTTTGGAAAGGCAAGTGTTTGTCATAGACTCATAAGTACTAGATTCATAAAAAAATAAAGAAGAAATCAAATATTTTCAACAAAAATCAATATAGATATCTTTCTGTGCATCGCACATGCTAATATGTGCACATCTGCCCATTCGATTTTTTTTTAAAGAGGTTCCTTGCTCTCACACTTCTTTCTGTATATTTTATGTTGTATAGTATCAAAATATCATTTCTTACGAAATTTCAATTTGATATAAAAAAAAGCCACATGGTTAGCTACTTTCTTTTTACTTTTATTGTCGAGTTTCTCACAGAAAATTAGTCTGCAAACTCCCACACCTCTTGATTAGTCTCTTCCTTATTAACAACTAGCATTGTACCCGTTCGATGCACAGGACAGTAGGAAAAAAAAGAAATTTTTTCTATCTCGCGCATCAAATGGGTACAACGCTAGTTGTTAATGTGCCACAGTATTAACACATGGTTTAAATGTAAAAATAGTCCTATAATAACACTATATATGTATGTATAGTTGTATATATCAGCATATATATTAGGAATATACCTACATAACTATGGTATATATAAGCTAGTTTTATTATGTCTTATTTGAGCAATATATGCATAGATATCTGATATTTATATACACACCCTATCTGTGTCCCCATTTTTTAAAAACTTCCGTGTCCGTGACCATGCTACATAGGTGTAGGCTACTGAAATGAAGAAAGGTGATCTGGAGTTTTACACTTGGACAAACCCTACCCCATTCACCCATACCCATAACTCAACTCAAATCAACCCGATTGGAAATATTCACCAAATCTTAACCTACTAGCACAACATGTCAACGCATCAAGGAAAAGGGGATAATTGCCCCCAAATCCACCCCCACCGCACATACACCTTGCAAAAGAAAACATCAAAAGATCTCCAGCTCAAATTCTCGAGTTCCTACTGCACACAACACATAAATAGCTGGAAAAAAAGAAAAGAAAAGAAACAATACTCAGGCTTGCGTTTAGTCGCAACCTTTTCCATTCTCTATTTCTAATCTTTTACTAATTGCAATGTATCCCATCGGCAAGGCTAGTGTTTAATTTCAACCTCATTCCATTTACTCTTTCTTTTCGGTTACTAAGGCTAGTGTACTCTCACAAACTATAAACTCCACCTACACACATATTTACTTAGTGTGCAACCCTAAACAAAACCAATGCCCTGTTGTGACGAAAGAGTACGTACGAATGACAACCGGCCAAAAATCTTTTAGAGGCACCATCTATTTAGTACTGCTTAAGCAACTCCACGAACTAAAATTGATAAAGAAAATCATTGCGCCAACAATCACCCCAAGAGAAGCTTTCATAATATAATGGGTTAAATACCTATACACCCATCCGTGGAAATGTGATTGTCTCAAAAACCCCCTCCAAAAATTTTCTCTAGTCGGGTGGTCGGCCACCTTCAAGCGATTAATCGACACATAGCAATTAGTAATCGGCGATTAATTAGCGCATAGCAATTAATAGGATCTAGTCAGATAGGCCCTGATTTCGCCGATTAATCCTGATTTTTAGAACACTAACCATACATTTTCGGATCAATTTCTCCAAATACCCATTAGGGTTTAATTTAGATAACCCGACAACTATGATCATCAAAATTGAAAGAAACCACCAATCAGTAGAAGCATGGAATACAACTATAGTTTGCATAAAAGGGGAAAAAAAAAAACTTTGTTTGAAATGCCGTTACTAGCAGACTTAGAGATCGATCATACCCACACTCTTCTGTAATCGTCGTCGGCGACACCATTGGTTGTAGTGATGAGAGAGGGATCGTAGGGTGTGAGAGGAACGAAGGGATTTGGAGGGAGAGAGAGAGAGAGAGAGTCCGTTTGGAATTGGGAACTCCGGAAGAAACGAGTATGAGAAGAAAGAAAAAATGCCCAATTGATAACTATTTTTCCAAACAAATGGTCGTCTGCATTAATGGCTGTGTGCAGAAGACGTTTAATGCACAACCGTTTCCACAAAGCCCATATTCTTTTTGGTTTCGGTTTTCAAAAGTAAAATGTAGATCGGAGTAGGATTAATTCCTAAAAACGTTGGAATAATTAATTCCTAAAACCGTTGGAATAGTCTGTATTTTTTGGTAATTCTAATCTGCTTTTGCAGCTCTTTTACACAGCAACCGTGAACTCCCAATGGGTATTTTGTGCTTAATAATTTTTTTGGATTCTTTTTTTTGTCTATTCAAAATTTCCCCCCCTCCGTTGTTAGTTTTGTGGAATTTATTTTAGATTATTCGTTTGGTTCGTCTCAATGAAAGGATTCAAAAAAAATTAAAAGACAAGAATAATTTTTGTTTTTAACTTTCTCACAAATGATAAAATTGACGTACGAATGCTACTAATACCGAAAATGTACAACAGCAGGTGGGGTCTTTTTTGTAATTCGAATCATTTTTCAAGTAGCCTTACAAAAAATAAGCTCAATTAAATATGCTTAAGTGATTAATCCAATATTTCAAATTTCATTCATAATTCAACATCCAGGATGTTTTTTTTCAAAAAAAAATTGAACCAACAATTTACAAAATATCAAATTAAGTTATTTTTGTAAGGATCACTTAAAAAAAATTATTTTAAAGTTAATGAACGATTTGAATTTTTTGGTCGGGACCAAATGTGGGCCCCACGTGCCGCTCTTCATTTTTGGTACCCATTACTGGATGCAGAGCTTTGGAAACAAGTCCATTGTAATGTTATCAAGGCAGGGTTTGAGTTTAATTCGTTTTGCGAGGGTTCTCTTATTGACCTGTATGCTAAACTCAATAATGTGATCGATGCTCGTAGGATTTTTGATGCTGCTTAGGAACCCGATACAGTTTCTTGTTGGACTGCAATTATTGCTGGGTATGTTCAAGCTGGTTTGCCAGAGGAGGCGATCAAATTGTTTGGAGATCGACATGCAGAAACTAAGCCGTTTCCCTGACCAGGTAGCATTTGTGACTGTCATTAGTGCCTTTATGAAGCTTGGAAGGCTTGATGATGCTTGCCACTTGTTTGCCCAGATGCCTAACCCGAATGCTGTGGCATGGAATGTGATGATTTCAGGGCATGCCAAGAGAGGTTGTGAGTGGGAAGCTGTCAAATTGTTCCAAAACATGAGGAATGCTGGCGTTAGATCCACAAGATCCACATTGGGTAGTGTTTTGAGTGCCATTGCAGGAATGGTGAATCTTGAGTATTGGATTGCAGGTTCATGCAAAGGCTACGAAACAAGGGTTTGATTCTAATGTTTATGTAGGAAGTTCTCTAATTAATATGTATGCTAAGTGTCAGAAGATGGAGGACGCCAAGAGAGTTTTTGGTCCTTTTGATGAGAAGAATGTCGTGTTGTAGAATGCAGTGCTTGGAGGTTATTTGCAGAATGGGTATGCCGGTGAAGTCCTGGAGTTATTCTTTATGTACGAATTTAGAGAGAGAGAGAATTGAACGTGAAATTTCTCTTCTCATTTCATTAACAGAGAAACAAGGGAATATGTACAACTCTACAATGCAAATGACTAAAGTACCCCTATGTACAAAGAATCTAACAAATAGCACCCTAACTGAAACATGTAAACTGATATATTCTAACATAAACTGATATAATCTAACACTCCCCCTCAAGTTGGTGCATAGATATCGATCATGCCCAACTTGGAGAAGATACAATGAAGCACCTTATTACTAAGACCTTTAGTAAACACATCACCTAATTGGTTCTCGGATTTCACATAAGGCATGCATATTACACCACTGTTCAGCTTCTCTTTGATAAAGTGTCTATCAATCTCTATATGCTTTGTCCGATCATGTTGAACAGAGTTATGAGCGATATTGATAGCAGCCTTGTTATCACATTACAGCTTCATAGGACTGTGATCAACCATTCCCAAATCATGCAAAAAGGTTTGAAGCCATAAAAGCTCACAAACACCATGTGCCATGGCTCTATACTCAGCTTCTGCACTTGACCTTACTACCACAGATTGCTTCTTGCTTCTCCACGTAACTAAATTCCCACCAAGGAAAGTGCAATAGCCAGAGGTAGAACGTCTATCCTCAATAGAACCTGCCCAGTCTGCGTCGGTGAAGGATTCCAACCTCAAATGACCATGGTTGGAGAACAAAATACCTTTGCCTGGAGAGGATTTTAGGTATCTCAAGATACGATAAACAGCATCAAGGTGAGAAGAACGAGGTTCATGCATAAATTGACTGACAACCCCCACAGCATAAGAAATATCTGGACGTGTGTGAGATAAGTATATCAGACGACCCACAAGTCTCTGATATCTTTCCTTATCCGCATGCTCTCCCACGCTGCCAAGATGATGATTGACCTCAATAGGAGTATCGGCGGGCTTGCACCCCAGCATCATTGTCTCCTCCAAGAGGTCAAGAATGTATTTCCTTTGGGAAATGAAGATCCCTTTCTCAGATCTAGCCACTTCCATGCCAAGAAAGTATTGCATCTCCCCCAGCTTCTTAATTTCGAATTCCTTGGCAAGAAGAACTTTAAGCTTCTGAAGCTCATTCACATCATCACCTATAATTATGTCATCCACATAAACTATAATGATGGCAATCTTACCATCACTCCTCTTGGTGAACATAGTATGATCAGCATGACTCTGCGTGTATCCAAGTCTCAACATGGCCTTGAGAAATCTGTCAAACCACGCTCTTGGTGATTGTTTCAAGCCATAGAGAGCCTTCTTCAATCTACACACCTTGCCCTCAGTGGCAGAGGAAGAAAAACCAGGTGGTATATCCATATACACCTCTTCTTCCAAATCACCATGAAGAAAAGCATTTTTCACATCAAACTATTGTAGTGGCCAGTTTAGAGTAGCAGCACAGGACAACAAGGTGCGAATAGAGTTCATCTTGGCCACTGGAGCAAAGGTTTTTTCATAGTCAATGCCATACGTCTGAGTATAGCCTTTGGCAACCAATCTTGCCTTGTATCTCTCAACAGTGCCATTAGCTTTGTGCTTAACCGTGAACACCCATTTACACCACACTGCATTCTTTCCCCGAGGAAGAGACACTAACTCCCAGGTGCCATTTTTCTTCAAGGCCTTCATCTCCTCTACCATTCCACTTAGGAGTAGCAAAAGCTTCCTTCCAACCCTATGGAATGGATATAGAAGAAAGAGAAGAAAGAAAGGCAGAGTACGAAGGTGACAGACGAGAATATGAAACAAATTGCGAAATGGGATGTTGGGTACATAATCGAGCTGGCACTTTATGTGTTCGAACTGGCTTTCTATGAGCAATAAGCACATCAAGATCATCAAAAGGAAGAGATATAGAGGAAGGAGAATTACCAAAAGACTTGGCTGAAGCGTCAGGAACTAGGACTGGTGAAGATGATTGGTACTGTGGTAATGCACCAGATTGGCCCTTTTCCTAGCGAGTGAAAGTTTTTAAATCAGGTCTGTCCAATCTTTCTCTTGCATCCAGCCTTGTTCTTTCCCCAGATTTAGGTTCCTCGCTCTCCCCTTCAGGATTACCAGGGCTAGGAGGAGCCTCCTCCCCTCACCAATGTTCTCCCCTATACCAACATTCTCCCCCTCACCATCATTCTCCTCTGTACTAACAGTTGGGGGAAAATACCACGAGGTAGGCTTAGGCTCACTAGATGTCAACATCTCTTCCCCTCTAGAACTCTCCCCGGGAAGAAATGGGGACGAAAGAGGGTAGAAGAGTTGGTGTTCCCAAAAAATGACATCTATCGAAATAAATTTCTTTCGAGAGAGAGGGTCATAGCAATGATACCCCTTTTGAGCAGGAGAGTAGCCAAGAAAAATGCATTTATGAGCTTTAGGATCTAACTTGCCACCGGGGTGGTGAGGAGCATGCACATAACAAACACAACCAAAAATCTTAGAGGGAAGAGTAGAGACCTTAAAGTTACCAAGAAGGAATCCAAGGGAGTCCGGAATTGAAGAACACTAGATGGCATTCGATTAATAAGATAAGAGGCTGTAAGGATGGCCTCGCCCCAAAAATGTTTAAGAACATTCATAGTAAACATAAGAGAGCGAGCCACCTCAGCAAGATACCGGTTCTTCCTTTCCGCGACTCCATTTTGCTGCGGGGTATCTACACAAGTAGTTTGAAAGAGAATGCCATGGCTATCAAGATATGACTTAAAGGGACCATTCATGTATTCAGTCCCATTGTCACAACGAAGGATCTTGATGTTGGTATCAAATTGTGTGTGCACCATCCTATGAAAGGACTGAAAGCATGAGAAAACTTCACTTTTTGCTCGAAGTAGATACACCCAAATGATACAAGAATGACAATCAATAAAAGTAACAAAATAGCGATAACCAGAAATAGAGGTAATGGGAGAAGGACCCCAGACATCAGTGTGAACAACCATAAAAGGAGAAGCACTCCTCTGATGAACAGGTGCATAAAAAGAACGTCTATGCTTCGCAAGTTCACAAGCTTCACAAAAGAACCTACTTCTAGAACATCTTTTAGTTAAAGTAGGAAAAAGTTTTTCTAAGACACCAAAAGAAGGATGGCCTAGTCTACGGTGCCACTGATGCAATAAGAAGAGAGCTGAACCAGCATCCGCCTCAAGAACATGTCCCAATGGTGAGGGTGTAGAAGATGAATCAGGCACAGACTCCAAAAAATACAGGCCATCCTGAGCTCTACCAGTACCAATGATCTTTCCTGTTCCCAGTTCCTGAAATACACAATGAGTGGAAAAAAAATGTCACTGAACAATTCAAAGATTATGTGAGACTACTAACAGATACAAAATTAGTAGTAAAATTTGGAACATGGAGAACGGAAGAAAGAGGTAAGGTAGGTGAGTAGCGAATGGAACCTTTTCCCGAAATAGCATATAGGAATCCATCAGCTACTCGTACTTTGTCCTTACCAGAACAAGTAGAGTAGGAATCAAACAAGGAAGAGCAACCTGTCATATGGTCTGTGGCACCCGAATCGATTATCCAAGGAATAGAGGTAGAAGCTGTGAAAATATTAGCTTGTATACCTGAGTTGGCAAAGTGGTTGGAAGCAGTGGAATTAGAAGCAATAGAGGATGGAGGACCTTGGTTATTCATGAGCCGCCTGAGAGCTTGCATCTCTTTGGGAGAAAAAGAATCACACGCAGCAGAGCGCACAGAACCACCACTACGACTACATCGGTGTCGATTCTTCTCTGACATAATGAAGGCAACAAACGAAATACTGTGGAGTGCCGACAAACAGACTCAGGAGCCCCAAATAGTCTCAATAGTGCAGAATAATGGCAAATACAATCCAAACAGTACCAAACAGCTCCCAAAACCAAGGACTGCGAAATTGCCCTAATAATGAACTGCAAACTCCGAATAAAAGAGGCACAAACCCTTCAAACTGTATTACAAGTTACAGATGAAGTCCAAACAACCTCTTTGACGCGCAGAGAAATGTCGACGTTCGTGCAATTAACCGGAACCCAGCTAACTATTACTCAAACAGCTCAGCAAAAGCAACATCAAACTGATCGAAAAAAACAATAGATGCCGAGTGAAAGAGAAAAAACTTAGTCGTGACTTACGAGTCTGTACGAGCCCTAAATCAACAAACCCAGCCTCTGACCAAACAAGAAATACCTCCAGACAGTTCAAAATACTGAGAAACTCACCTGTATGTGGTTACCCAGTCTTCGTGAGAGGTCGGAAAAAGGTGGAAAAGCAAGGGCTTTGCTCGTATAATATGCAGCCAGCTAGGGTTCAAGAAAACCTTTGGAATCTCAGACCCAGTTGATTGACGAGGCTGTCGGAGCTGGAGTCTAAAGGGGCCCACCGGAAGCGACGGAAATAGACAGAGGCAATGAGGAAACAGGAGCAACCATGCTTTGATACCATGTACGAATTTAGAGAGAGAGAGAATTGAACGTGAACTTTTTCTTCTCATTTCATTAACAGAGAAATAAGGGAATATATACAACTCTACAATGCAAATGACTAAAGTACCCCTATGTATAAAGAATCTAACAAATAGCACCCTAGCTGAAACAAGCTGACTAACTGAGACATGTCTCATTACATGTAAACTGATATTGTGGGCAGCATGCCCAGGAATTTTCGGATTCCAAATGCAAGGGCCCATAATCAAGGGAGCGCGAGCGGAGAAGCAGCAAGCGCTCGAAATACAGAGTCGCCACTCAAGTTTAAAGGTCCGACACCCAAGGAACCGTATTTCGAAGCACCTGCCGCGCTATTTGATTTGAAAAAGTGAAGGAACCAGTCCGTCATAACCATATCTGGGTTCGGGAGCCAGGTTACGAGAAGGGAAGGGTTTTAAGGCACCCCTCTCGCCCAATCCGGAGATCGGTCTCTACTTAGACATTTTACAAATGATTGTGATTCGATTTCTTCTTTAACCAATTTTAAGCCAATTAGAGCGGGGGAACAGTTAATCGGGGATTTAAAACTGTAACACGTTTTGCAGGATGTGATTGAATATGGCATGGATGAATGGCAAATGTGAAACGAGATAAAACTTAACCCCCTGATCAGAATAAATCAAGCTGCTCATGGAATAGGTGTATCACACATGACAGCCACCTTTGCACGCATGGATCTACATGCATGCAAAAAGGACCATCGCGCGATACACCTACTCCCTTGCGCGAGTGTTCAAGTCTCACCACAGGTTGAATTTTATCCCCTTCTGGGCTCTTGAAGGACCGTGCACACCCGGGAGGCAAACCAAGCAGTTTATACGTACTGAAGATTAACTAATTATTACAAATAATACAATCAGAAGCCAAATGAAGGAAATACAACCCCTAAACAGTGGGGGTATCAAAACAAAGGCCAAGGGCCAAGCTGCTCATGCAAGGGCAGTCACTGGAAAATAGAGGACCATCGCGCGAGACAGTGAGTCCCTCGCGCGAGGGTCCTGACTGGACTTTCAGGAATTGCTTTGCATGGTCTGAGCTCTGGTACACGTCCAGAAGCAACCCAGAAGCATTCCAACAAAGAATTTAAGCAATAAAGGCTACTCTATGTATTTTATCATGCACGACAGTGAACTAAAATACCTAACATGCCTTAAAACAAGTAATAACATGATAAAACAAGAAAAGCTAGCATCCCAAACCCCACGAGGACAGTCGCGCGATGCAGTGAACTGTCGCGCGTGCGTCTAAGTCACTCGCGCGAGGGTATGCTTGAACCAGTTTCTTGTATTTCTACTGACTTTAGGGCCAGGACTGGTATTGATTACCAGCCTTGGCCCTGCCAGTTCCCCTCAGAGATCAGAACAGGAAAACGGTAGGTATGATATACCTTTGGTTAAATTTGAAAAAGTGCTTGAACTTGAGTTGGAAGAGTACTTGAGTTTTGAGTTGAGTTGAGGTTGAATGCTTTTGAGTGGAAGAAGAAGAACAAGCTATGTTCTTGAGATGTCTTTGTATCTCTTTTATTAGCTTAAAAGAGTACAAAGCAAAAACCCTTTGAAAATGAAATTTGGTAACTTTTTTTTCTACCCCTTCATGAAAGACCAGGGGGGGTATTTATAGGAGACTTGGAAGAGTGCAAAGGGTGGCAAACATGGCCTAAGGCCAAAACTTAGTGGTGAAGGCTTGCAAAAGGTGATAGGAAAGGTTGTTGTGAGGGTGTAGTGCCCAAAGCCTGAACTGCCACGGGCCTGTGGAGAAAAACGGGGTTCAAATAGCCCTGTAGACCCCCAGGTAAGCAGCCAACTGGCTGAAAAAGGTGAAAGGGACTGCTCAGGACCATCGCGCGATGGAATGGGACCATCGCGCGAGTGACAACTGTCGCGCGTGGAGTCAGTCCATCGTGCGACGGTGCGCCCTGGCGCGGGTCAGTTGCGCCCTAGCGCAAGTCATTAAGGTTTTTGGCTTTTGGAAGTGGCTTAGGCTAGGTTAGGTCCAAAGGTTTTGCAAACACTCAAAGCTCAAACACCTATCATACTCGGGGTGTTCTTGATCCGTTTCATCATTGGGGAATCAAAAACCGTAAGTAAACTAATCTGAAAGTTCAGATTGGGGTGTCTACAGATATATTCTAATATAAACTGATATAATCTAACACTTTAGTACGAGGGTTTCGGGTTTCCGACCTATACTAGCATTGTGAGTGCATGTGGTTGCTTGGAAAACTTGGGAATGGGTCAGCAACTCCATTCGTATATAATCAAGAATAAACTTGAAGATAACTTATTCGTCGGAAATGCATTAGTAGATATGTATGCTAAATCTGGTGCTCTAGATTATGCAAGATGAAAATTCGAGCTACTGAAGAACTGTGATAATGTTTCTTGGAATATGATTATAGTAGGGTACGTGTAGGATAAAAAAGAGGACAAGGCCAGGCTTTCAAACTATTTGAGAGAATGACATCGGATGGTATCACACCCGACGAAGTGTCCTTGGCCAGTATACTAAGTGCTTGTGCGAATCTCCAAGCGCTTGATAGAGGAAAGCAAGTACATTGTTTATCAGTTAAATATGGTTTAGAAACTAGCCTTTATGCTGGAAGCTCCCTTATTGACATGTATTCTAAGTGTGGGGCGATAGCCACTGCATATGAAGTTTTCATTTCCATGCCTGAGAACGGCTATCGTTTCAGGACATGCTCAAAATGATTGCAGTGAGGAGGCTTTACAGTTTTACCAAGAAATGCAAAGGCAGAATGCCATGCCAGATCAAGCAACATTTGCCAGTGTCTTGAGAGCAAGTTCTGTCTTAGCTTCTTTGAGAGATGGTGGAGAGGTTCATTCTCTCATCTTCCATACTGGTTTTGACTTGGATGAGTTAACAAGTAGTGTATTGATAGACATGTATGCAAAATGTGGGGATGTGCAAAGTTCAATTCAAGTTTTCACAGAAATGGATACTAAAAACGATGTTATTTCTTGGAATTCGATGATAGTCGTTGCATTCGCGAAAAATGGGTATGCAGAAGATGCACTGCGAACATTTGACAAAATGAAAGAGGCCCATGTGAAGCCTGATGACGTGACTTTCCTTGGTGTTCTCACTGCGTGTAGCCATGCAGGAAGGGTATTTGAAGGCCGCCACGTCTATGATATCATTATCAACTATCGTATTGAGCCAAGACCAGAGCATTGTGCCTGCATGATCGATCTGAGGCCCCGACATTATCGAGCGCCCCTGATGAAGTCGATCACAAATGACCGAGGCCACCGTCGACCGACTTGTATCTGCTCCCAGCGAGTCCATAGCTCCAACCCTGTCTCACGAGTATGTGTGCATTTGTGAATTTAGCTGGTCTTCAATAGATTTGAGGCTTGCCTGTATTACGAGAGAGAGAGAGAGAGAGAGAGAGAGAGAGATATTCTTGGAACTGTTTGGATTCCACAATCTGGGTTACGGTCAAAGCGGAAGTAATTACAAATACTCCTACTTTTTGGATTACGCTCAAAGCGGAACTGTTTGGATTTTCTTCTTCCGCTTCGGTTCTACAAATGCTCCTCCTTTTTAGGGAGAGATAATGCCACAGAATAGTTTTGTTTGGGATTATCTAATAAAATTATAAACTAGAAAATGAGGTTAAATAAATGAATGGTGTTTTTGGGTTTTTTTTTTTAAAGTTAGGATGGAAACATAAGTATTCAAACTCACTTGGACGGACACATAAATAAATCTCTCAAATAGGATGCTTATTTAATTTCTTTTAAAATGTGAAGCTCATTTTTAAAGAAAATGATTTTCACACTCCTTTTTGTTTTATTCACATGAATCTACAATATTATCCTTGAGTGTATGAAAAAGTATATTGAATAAAGATAATAAATTAAGTAGATAAAGACAAAAAAGAAATGTGAATTGTGAAAATGGGAGTGTGAAAATCAATTTCTCATTTTTAATTGTATGAATCCTCACATTACTATGAAAAGAGTCGAGCAATGCACTAGAGGAACATAAACAATTTCTCCCATTTTCTTGATTATGACCATCAATAACATACTTTCTCCATCTCTTATTTAGAGTCCAGTATTTCATTTTGAGCTGTCCCTTAATAAATGTCCATTTTGAAAAGTTAATGGGTAAAAATTGGTGCATTATCTATTTTGTCCCTAAAAGTAGATTCCATTTTGAAAAGTAAGTGAGTAAAAGTATAATGACGATGAATAAGTAAAGAAAGTGGAGGAAAAAATTGATGTGAAAAGTATAATGATGATATCTTTTTAATAAGTTGTAGTTACAAAGCAGGACACTTAAAAAGGGACGGCGAGAGTAGTACTTAATTAACTACATTTGTATTTCGTTACAAATTCTTGAATAATAGAGACAAATTATTTTATATCCCTTCGACTTTGACCAATAATTCATATTGGTCATTCACCTTTTAATTTCGGCATAAAAATACTTCGACTTTCCAATTTTTTTCAATGTCATCCTTTAGGGATATATACATATATACATGAAAAATAAGGTGTTTGTATCAAGCACCCTACACACATCGGATGCTGTTGATTCCCGCGTTGGCCCACTCGTTTTTTTTTTTAAAGAATTTTTGGATGGCTAGGATTGGTTGTCCAGTGCCCGGAGACGGCTTGGCACGACCGTCAGTCCTTATGGATTCCTTCTAAAAGATGATATTGAAAAAAATTGAAAAGTCAAAGTATTTTTTTACCGAAATTGAAAGGTGAAAGACAAAAACGAATTTTTGATCAAAGTCGAAGAGATATAAAAGAAATTTTCCCTGAATAATACTAGGGTTAGATAGAGGGGCATATTACCACTTTTGTCATAAGTATCACATATCTGGCATTGGTAGATAGAGGGGAATATTTAATCAAATAAAGATGACATAATATACATGACCATTTGTTATATGAGATTTTGGATGGTAGGATAAATAAATATCAAGCCAAAACATATTGTTGAGAACAATATTGTAAACATATAATGGAATTACCATTTTCGAAAAAGATATAGCCACAATCCTCATGTTTTCCATATGCAAGCATTATCGGTTGGATGGGTGCAAAGAGCGAATTTTTGAAGTATAGGATCGTAGTGTAAATATTAAATAAGCAATTTTTATAAGGGGCTGAGTTGTAAAGAAATTTTCAGTGTTTTTTTGCCCTTGCAATTTTCACAGAAAGGCCTCCAAAATCCTTGTTCAATTAGTGCCAAGGGGTTTGCACTTTGCAGGATATCATTCGTAAAAGAGAAATTTGAGCACTATACTCCTCTCCAAGGTTCGTACTCTCTACAGTTATCTCTTCCTGTGTGTTGAGAATTTTGAAGTGTTTTGAGAATTTTGAAGTGTTTAGAATTTTGATTTCTTCTAGCTTCGCAACCACTAACCCAAGGGCTTCGCTTGGGGTCTTTGCACTACAAGCAATCCGACTTTTAGCAAGGTTTCCTCGCTAAAGGAAGGGTATTGGTGAGGAAATTATGATTTCCTCGCTAATGGGACGACAGTGGTGTTTTATTGCGTGGAAGGCGAATTTTTCTCGCTATTTCCTTCTTGCTAAAGAGTATTTGTGACAAATTTTCACAATTCCTCGCTAATTCTTTCCGCCAAAAACATCGCGGGGTTTTTGTATGTAGGTGGGAAAAATGAATTTGCGAGGAAATAAAAAAATTTGTCGCCGAAAGGTTGTAGAGTTTTTTTTTGTGTCAAACTTATTTGGACGCTAAAGTTGTAACCATTTTGCGAGGAATTATGTTTCTTGCAAAAATAGTGGTTATTTGCGAGGAAATGAAGCATTGGTCGCTAAAAGTATATACTTTATTTGATAGTAGTAAAAACATTTTACGAGAAAATGTGATGGCCGCAAAAAAAGTTTAACAAAAAAATATGAGTATTCTTTAAGCATGACCCTTGATAGTTTTATACTATTGTTGCCCTTTTTAAAAATAAATGTCATTATATCTTAGTTTTACAACCAAAAAAAAATGAAATTTATCATAATAATATTACATTGTAAATAATTTTTCAAGGTTTTGCGAAATACGGATTAATTAGATCATTCATTACAATTAATCGGGTATTCGTTAGACACTTGATCGAACGAGAAATATCATTTTTGTAAATAAATTTGCATCCCGATGAAGGGATTTTTAATACCTAATCGAGCAAAAATTTTACATGAATGATTTAATCAACAAGCACAACAAAATCAACGACCTCGATCGTCATGATTATGTCGCGACCATTTGCTTATTGTACATCAACAATTGCACAAGACTTAGTTTACTATCAATTGCGTCCCAATGAAGGGGCTTTCTCAACTCGATTGAGCCAAAAATTTACATGATTGCTTAATCAATAAGCCCAACAAAATCAACGATCTTGATTGTCATTATTGTGTCATGGTTGCGTGGCTACTGTATATTCAACTACTGCACAAGATTTAGTTTACTATTAAGAAAGTTGAACGTATAGATTATAAAGTTCATTGTCTACGTCTATTTTTATAATGGTCGATCTAAACAGTTAGGATTGTACCTTTTACTGATCACATCATTTCTACTAAAATTTGAGATCATTGGATGTTGACAATCATATGATCAGAATACATTAATGCGTCCGGAGGCATTGAAGTCTTTATGGTGCATCACTCGTGCCCACATTGTGGTCGTTTTTTGCCATACAAACCGTCTATCTTTTACATAGTATGAATTAGATTATTGTACCAGCATCAAGTTAATCACGTATCGTTGGACGTTTGATCATAACAAAACGTATCGTTTTATCAATGAATTTGTATCTTGTTCGATGAAGCAGCTTACTAAACTCGATTGAGCCAAAATTTATGTGACTGATTTCATAAAAAAAACAATAAAATTAATGGGATCGATCACTAAAAAAAATTTATGTGAGAAATTATGATTGATGTTGTATTTCAATTGTTGTATATGTAGCACTGTTGTAAAAGAAATTAATATTCACAAAAGAAAATCATTGAGCGAGGAATAATTTTCGTTAGTCATTTGTCCGAAAATTTCCAATTAGTGGGGGGAGGGGAAAAAAGAAGAAGATAGCAACCCTAGCCTCTCATTCTCCTCTTCTCTGATTCCAGGCTCCACTCTCCACAGTCCACACCAGGGAGGCAGCTCCTCCTCTCGCCGACGATCGACCCACACCCACAGTGGTACCACTGGTACGTCTCTTCTCTCTCTCTGTCTGTCTCTGTCTCTGTCTCTCTCTCTCTCTCACACTGTCACAGTCACAGAGCTTCACCAAACATATATATTGGGCGAGGGAACATGTGTTGTTGCTATTGAGGGGCCATTTTGCGAGGAATTTTTTCGTTGCTAAACATTTAAATTTTGCGAGGAAATTCAGGTTGTTGCTATTGAATGCACCCTTTTTGTGAGGAAATGATTGGTTGCCAAACATTTATATTTGGCGAGGAACGGGATACTTATAGCGACTAATTGTTTTACATCAGTGTCCAATCATATTCCTCGCAAAATGGTTCATTCAATAGTAACGACCAAAATTTCCTTGCAAATAATAACCCTTTGGCGAGGAAAAAATATTTGGTCCCTAAAAAGAATTGGAGACTACCCATTTGCGAGGAATGGACGACAAATGAAATTTTGTCACAAAAGCCCTTTTGTGAGGAGAATTTTGCAGTTAGCGAGAAATATATTTCCTTGCAAAAGGCTTGATTTCTTGTAGTGTGGCGTGGGATTTAGGTGTATCTTAAGGTCTCTGGTTTAATTCTCCTTGCCAATATCTCTTGGGGCCGGCTCACTCCACGTTTAAGCGTGTGAAACGGATGGAGGAGGAGCTGTAGGGATTAGTCGGAGGAGCGCATAAGTTGGGCCCGGACACCCTGCAAGGGCCTGCATTACCGGAAAATTAACTTCGCAACCACTGGTAGTTACAAAATGATGTTTTTAAGCAGTGAAGGCATTTTTTTTTTGGCCCTTTTTCCTGCTTTGGGTCGTTGGAGGTAATTTTGTTGGGCCCCTTGTGGATTTCAATTTTTTTTGTGTGGCCACTATCTTAGTTTTGAGCGGTTGTTTGGGACCATGGACTGTACTGAAGGAAGGGAAAGACTTTGAGTCCATAAATCTTCAGCCGTCACATTGTTTTGGATAATTCTGGTTTTGGTCTTCTTTTCTCGGTTGCTTCAGTTCCAATTGTGACTGTTTATGTCCTGTGCGTAAGAAACCACCACTAAACCATGCATTTCTGCTTAGCATCCTATACTCGATTTACTCCTTCCAACAGATTTACCCCTTCCACTAAACCATACTGCCGAACTTCTTGTTGGGGTTTAATTTTCTAGGTTTTAAGATGTGCGCCAATGGTTCAACTTAGTAAAGTAGCTAACTCCTGCCCGGGGGGGGTGGGGGGAAGATTTATACTTAAAAAATATTAGCTATATCTTCTGATGCCCATGCCGAGAGGATCTTTTATGTTCTTTGAAATGGCGAGGCAAATATTAACAGGCCAAAAAGAAAGAACTTCTTCCCGCTCTGGAAGTAGGAGCGGCACATAAAGCGAGACTAGCATTTTGACCATTATTAGTGTTGGATTGCCGGGTATATACCTTTTTGAGGCTTTTGAATAGTCATCACTCATCAGTATCATTCTTGGACTGATTCTCATGTCTTGGATTGTGTAATGTGGTGGATTTGGTTATCGATGGGCTTGCTTAATGCCTATGCTGATGGTGTTTCCTTACTCACTTTTCCGCTTATGCTTCTGTTGCATTGCTTCACTTGTTTCATCAATGTTGTTTTAGCAAAATTATGTACTTATGGTTATCGATGGGCTTGCTTAATGCCTATGCTAATGGTGTTTCCTTACTCACTTTTCCGCTTATGCTTCTGTTGCATTGCTTGACTTGTTTCATCAATGTTGTTTTAGCAAAATTATGTACTTATTACTACATTGTGGGTGCGTGCTGGTAGAATATCCCCGGTTATGAACTAGACGGCTAATGGATTTGGGTGATACTTGAGATTGGGGAAGTTCAGGTGTGACAAAATACATAGTGGTTGTAAAGTGGGGTCACATTTTTGAGCTATTGCAAATGCTGTAGAATTTTGTTAAGTCAGAAAAGCTTTTTGAGGTGGATATCGTGAAATAAGAATATGCATGAACATTGCAGTAAATGGATTTGATTTGGCTTCTTGTTATGGGTTATGGGGATGCATGTGACGTTATTTGGATGTATTTTTCGTTGGATGAGGAAATGTTGTTGGTTGATGTAAATCCCTATTCTCAGTAAATTGATGATTGTTGTTAAGAATTAAACATTGTTCTGCTGTTTTACATTAGGTATAAATTTATCTTCAAGGGATAAACTTGCGGTCGAGATGATTGAGGTACTTTTTGATGATGCTATTAAGGTGGATCGTCTAGATCCAGATGGTAAAAAGTTTGACAAAGGTATGTTTATGGAAGCATCATTATTGGTTCCATGTAGATTCTGCTTTTTATCTGTAGATCGTTAATGGTACCTGCAACTATATTAGAAATGGTGGAAGAAGCATCTCTGTGTGTGTTGGAATTTTACTGTTCTTACTCTTCTGCGAAATCTTGGCAAGTGCAATTTTTTTTTTAACCTACTCCTCTGAGAGAAGGAATTTGTAAACATGTCACCATTCTATTCAAATGGCCTTCAATAGATGAGGCAATCAGTCATACATTATATGTGATCTACAAAACTTTTGGGTAAAATGCACGGAATCTGGGGACACTGCCTTGCGCCTGCATCCTCCCATTCCCCACCCCTTATTGAATGGAAGAACAAACCCAGAGAAGGGAGTGTATGTCTTCACCTGCAGGTTAATATTGACTATTTCTTGTCCATATTAGATGGTCTTTGTGGGGTTGGTAATCCCCTATCATGGGTTTAATCCTCTTTTTCAATTGAGAGTCACATGTTGTTAGGGTTAAATTTGCATGTTACCTGATGTCCTTAGAAAACCAATTTGTTTCTCACTCACGGACATAGTTTCTTAGCTCATCGGGTCAGGTCATCTGGGCTTTGTTTAGGGCGCTACCCAATTTTGTAACCTTGGTATTTAACTTTGAGTGCCTGTATTACCAACTTTCCTTAGCACTATTGGACTTGGTTTATTAGCTCATCTCTTTTTGTTTTTTTGATTGGCGAAAGTCAATGTTAGAATAGTTAGTTAGCACCTTTGAAGAGGAGTTGAACTCCTGACCTTCCTTTCTCCGGCACTTAAGTGCACCCCCTTGATGCTGTTTGGTTGTGCCTCTTTATTAGCTCATCTCTTTGGGTCTTATAACGGTACTACCCAATTTGTGAAGCATGGTATTTAACCTAAGTGCATATATATAACCTCTTTTTAAGCACTTGAAAGTTCTTGGCCGGGAGGGCAGTGTAGTAGGGGCTAAGATGGCAGTATATCCTCTGTCCTTTGTGCTGGTGGGCCAAACATGGTCTGTGATGGAACATTTCCTTTAAGATTGGGATTGGAATAGAAACCTAACTCAGGTTTGGTTTGCAGAAGCTTTTTATATCTGCCCTTCTAGCCCTGTTCTTTGTATCCTGCCTACATGGTTCCGTAATTGTATTGCTTCATGAACCAAGGTGCAATGTAAAGTTGTCTGATTAGTGATAAGGCGGAATCTCGACTTTCAAATTCAGAGTCAAGCATGTTGATGTACAAGAACTATTGATTACTAATGGGAAAACTCTCAATTGGTGTAATGCTTATTCCATTCAGCAAGAACACATGAATCTGAAAGGTCACAATTTTAGTAAACTTAAGCCAGTATAAGTTACCTCTTCTTCCAAACAATTTCTGATGTGCTTTAAATGCAACAACTAGAATCTTTCAGGTTGCATGAAGTGCTGTATAGTGTCTGAGATTTTTCATCTTTGTATGCTTTTATCGAGGTGTTTCCACAGTTAGGTTTTAAGTGGATACAGCATGATGGATGATGAATCTTTTTTTCTTTTTTTTTTCTGATTTTCTCATACTCCATCATCTTGACATTGCTTCAAGATAATGCTTGTGTAATGTGGCTAATGAAAATAATGCATTGCATAAATGTGTCTTTTAGTTTCTCGCATTGAAGCACAGAGCGAGGAAAAAGATATGCACATACAGCTAGATGTGAATACAGAAGTTTATCCTATTCGCGTCGGGGAGAAGTTTAGAATGGCATTAGCTCCAACTCTAAATTTGGATGGATCGGCTGTGACTAGCTATCTATCCTTATAGGTTATAGCTATCTCTCGTGGCCTTTTTCTCTGTTCAATGGACGGCCTGTTTGCACCTCCAATATTTTTCAGCTTGTAGTTACTTGTTAATGCTATTCAAGTTGAACTCAAATTGGTGGACACCATGACATGAAAAAAAGATGGTTTAATCATAGTTGGACTGAAAAACACTTTAAATAACTAAGATTTGTATAGGTCTCACAGAATCCTTCTTATCGTGATGATGTGACATCCTCTCACCAACCAATTGGATGAGTTGGGTTATTTTACTTTGGAATCTCAGGAACAGGACTACATGGCCATTCGGTTCAACTTCCTTCAAAGCAATGCACGTACTATCTTACATGCATTGGGTACAGAATTAGAAGTATCAAGTTGTCCAAATTAAATGCATCAAATTTGTACGAGTGATGCTACACAACCTAACAAATAGGACATACATAAAAATGAGATTTTGTTGATATTGTAGCTCATGTTGAACTCCTTATCCCTCTCTTGTATTTTCTTTAGACAAGCTATATTTACTTTGATGGTCAAGACTTAAGAGACTTAGAGTATGCAAAAGCTCCGCCTTTAAATAGATAAGAAATGGAAAACATACGTCTGTGACGTGCCTGGAATTTTGTCTCCAATCCTCTCTTTAGCTCTAATTTTCCTGTAGTATTGAAAGCCTAATATCATTTACAAATGTTGCTCTACTCCAATTTCAGGGCAAGTCAAAACAACTTGCTGACAAATTCGAGTATGTCATGCATGGATTGTTGTACAAGATGTCAGAGGATGATTCATCTGGAACTGTGAAAGTGTAGTCATCGTGCCAAAAGGCTTGTTCTCAGATTTTAATCTTTTTAATTTGAGAAAAAGTATAAGTCTGTTGGAGATGGCCAAAAGAGCTTATTCCAGATTGCTACGCAAACCAAATTCCTGTACAGTCCCACAAGAAACAAGGCACGCCCACTTATGGTCAGAACTGTACTCAACTTCCGAGCACCACACACATACCCATCTCCTCAACACGTGCATCCACCAATGCAAACAAATTCAGTCCCGCAGGCTGTTCGACGAAATGCCGGAAAGGCTTTCACTTGCTTCGAAAATCAGTAAAGTGGTCCATTCACAGAGCTTAAAGCTTGGGATTGGATCACAAGGGAGGCTGGGTAATGCCATTGTGGATTTGTACGCCAAATGTGGCAATATTGAGTTTGCGGAAAAGGCATTCCATCGGCTAGAGAGTGTAGATTTATGTGCTTGGAACTCGATTTTATCATTGTACTCGAGGCAGGGATTGCTTGATCAGGCTCTTTGGCATTTTGGGTCGATGAGGAATTGCGGGGTGGGGCCGAACCAATACACTTTTGCTGTTCTTTTATCTGTTTGTGGTAGACTGATGGATGTAGAGTTTGGGAAACAAGTCCATTGTAATGTTATCAAGACGGGGTTCGAGTTCAATTCATTTTGCGAAGGTTCTCTTATTGACCTGTATGCTAAACTCAATTTTGTGATTGATGCTCGTAGGATTTTTGATGCTGCTGAGGAACCCGATACAGTTTCTTGGACTGCAATTATTGCTGGGTATGTTCAAGCTGGTTTGCCAGAGGAGGCAATCAAATTGTTCGAAGATATGCAGAAACTATGCTGTTTCCCTGACCAGGTAGCATTTGTGACTGTCATTAGTGCCTTTTTGGAGCTAGGAAGGCTTGATGATGCTTGCCAATTGTTTGCCCAGATGCCTAACCCAAATGCTGTGGCATGGAATGTGATGATTTCAGGGCATGCCAAGAGAGGCTGTGAGTGGGAAGCTGTCAAATTGTTCCAAAACATGAGGAATGCTGGTGTTAGATCCACAAGATCCACATTGGGTAGTGTTTTGAGTGCCATTGCTGGAATGGTGAATCTTGAGTATGGATTGCAGGTTCATGCACAGGCTACGAAACAAGGGTTTGATTCAAATGTTTACGTGGGAAGTTCTCTAATTAATATGTATACTAAGTGTCAGAAAATGGAGGACGCCAAGAGAGTTTTTGGTCCTTTTGATGAGAAGAATGTTGTGTTGTGGAATGCAATGCTTGGAGGTTATTTGCAGAATGGGTATGCCGGTGAAGTCATGGAGTTATTCTTTAGTATGAGGGTTTCGGGTTTCCATCCTGATGAATTTACCTATACTAGCATTCTGAGTGCATGTGGTTGCTTGGAAAACTTGGGAATGGGTCAGCAACTCCATTCGTATATAATCAAGAATAAACTTGAAGATAACTTATTTGTTGGAAATGCATTAGTAGATATGTATGCTAAATCGGGTGCTCTAGATTATGCAAGACGAAAATTCGAGCTACTGAAGAACCGCGATAATGTTTCTTGGAATGCAATTATAGTAGGGTACGTGCAGGACAAAAAAGAAGACGAGGCTTTCAAACTGTTTGAGAGAATGACATCGGATGGTATCACACCCGATGAAGTGTCCTTGGCCAGTATACTAAGTGCTTGTGCAAATCTCCGAGCACTTGATCGAGGAAAGCAAGTACATTGTTTATCAGTCAAATATGGTTTAGAAACTAGCCTTTATGCTGGAAGCTCCCTTATTGACATGTATGCTAAGTGTGGGGCTATGGCCACTGCATATGAAGTTTTCATTTCCATGCCGGAGAGGAGTGTGATCTCCGCTAATGCTCTGATTGCTGGATATGCTCAACACAATTTAGAGAAAGCTGTATACCTGCTACATGATATGCTGGCTGAAGGTTTGAAGCCATCTGAAATAACCTTTGCCTGCCTTCTAGATTCATGCACTGGGCCTTCTACACTAAATCTTGGAAGGCTAATCCATTGCTTTATACTGAAAGCAGGGCTTGCGTATGAGGATGATTTCTTGAGTATTTCCCTTTTGGGCATGTACATGTGTTCCCAAGGCAAAATAGATGTAAATATTCTTTTTTCAGAGCTCCCAAATCCGAAGAGTGCAGTGTTATGGACGGCTATCATTTCAGGACATGCTCAAAATGATTGCAGTGAGGAGGCTTTACAGTTTTACCTAGAAATGCGAAGGCAGAATGCCATGCCAGACCAAGCAACATTTGCCAGTGTCTTGAGAGCATGTTCTCTCTTGGCTTCTTTGAGAGATGGTAGAGAGGTTCATTCTCTCATTTTCCATACTGGTTTTGACTTGGATGAGTTAACGAGTAGTGCATTGATAGACATGTATGCAAAATGTGGGGATGTGCAAAGTTCAATTCAAGTTTTTACAGAAATGGATACTAAAAATGATGTTATTTCTTGGAATTCGATGATAGTTGCATTCGCGAAAAATGGATATGTAGAAGATGCACTGCAAACATTTGACAAAATGAAAAAGGCCCATGTGAAGCCCGATGATGTGACTTTCCTTGGTGTTCTCACTGCTTGTAGCCATGCAGGAAGGGTATTTGAAGGCCGCCAAGTCTATGATATCATGATCAATCACTATCATATTGAGCCAAGACCAGAGCATTGTGCCTGCATGATTGATCTTCTCGGCAGATGGGGCTTTATTGATGAAGCACAGGAGTTCATCCACGAACTTGAATTTGAACCTGATGCTATGATGTGGGCCACATTCCTTGCCGCTTGCAGACTACATGGGGATGACATAAGCGGGCAGCATGCAGCTGAGAAACTAATAGAGTTAGAACCCGAAAAATCTTCTCCCTATGTGCTGCTTTCTCACATACATGCTGCATCAGCGAACTGGGATGGGGTTAACTCTGTGAGGAGGAGGATGAAAGAAAAAGGTGTGAGGAAGTTCCCAGGTTGTAGTTGGATAGTAGTGGGAGAGAAGACAAATTTATTTATCGCAGGGGATAAGTCTCATCCCAGTGCTAATGAAATATATGAAGTTTTGAAGGACTTGACAGAACTGATGAAAGATGAGAATTACTTTACTAAAATTGAATGTTTTGTTTGCAACATCGAAGACTAAGATCATGCCTCTTCTCCTGTCAAGTCATTTAAGGAGAGACCAAATCCTCTAACAACTGCAGTGGGTTAAACTGTAGACTAACATAAATCTAAAGGAGAGCTTCTACATGGAGTCCGGAGTGTGGTTGCGAAAGTAAATGACAACATCATGCGAGCAAGACCATTTTTTGTAAACCAGAGTTCCTGATTTTTATGAATGGGTTTTTCACTGTCTTTCGGTGCTTTAAAAGTTCTTATCAATATAAAAGGGGTTAAGGTTTAATTTATGAGAAGGTAGATACAACCATATCACGTAAATGACTTGTTTTCCAACGAATATCTCACGAAGTGCGAAATATTCTGGAACAAAGCCAACTGGGATTGAAAGTAGACTAAGTTAGCTTCCCTGCGTTTCAAACCACGTGGAAATCCTAGCTCTGGAGTGACTGTGGGAACTAGGAACCCCGCGAAGTTAGCGTAATAATGCAGAATTTGTCCTAAGAGACACTAAAAGAGAGAGCATTAATGTTGAAGACAAGGAGTTACAAAAAACGGGAGTTTGAACAATATCCTCGCACAGTTGAGAAGGTGGAATTTGGGAAGAGAAAAAAGAGAGCAATAAATGTTTAAGGGAGAGAGAGAGAGAGAGAGAGAGTTAACAGATACACAGAAGAATACACACAATTTCATCAATCGACTGGCTTGAAGGTAAACTTCCAAAGGCATTACTTATGTACTGTTTCGATAGTCGGGAGGCTGAGGTGGAGTTTCTTAAATAACACCTATTTTAGGGGTCATTTGAAAGCCATACTGCTTGGCCTTGAAATTCGTGGCATAACTTGCCCTTGAAATCCATGGACTGATTTGTCATCCAAACAGGCCTAACGGATTTACAGACCAGCTTTCACATCTACTTATCGAAACGGACTTTTGTTCTTGGTCCAATAAATTTGGTGTGGGTTTTTTTCGCAGTTTATTGATATAGAAACTATACTCGTCTCTGCACAGAGAATTTTGACTGAACTGATATTTGTATGACTCCCTGCAATGTTCAATTCGAGTAGCACGGTTATTCATGTTGTTTAGATAGTCACATACTACAAGCATAAGATTCCGTGAAATTCAGAATATCACTTTTAATTCTAAATGACGTTCTTATGGAAAGATTGGTGGAGGATAATAAGTTTTGCTAGGGTATTCAGCCTGAGATGCAGAACTCTATGAAAGTGTGGTCCATTATCTGTTGATTTTACTAGTGAAGTTGACATTGTGTTAAGTGTGAATATTTACGTCCTTTATTTCTTTTGAAGGTTGCGGAATACAAGTTGCTGGGTTACCATGGGGTAAGATGAAACATTGGCAATACCAAAAGAGGTTGCTGAATCGCTTGCTTATGAATTTAAAACAAATGCCTTTAAGACATCGCCAAATTCCACCATTCGAGTATGCATGGAAAGGCTCTCAAACATGTAAGCATCTAGGCACTTTCAAGACTGATTGGAGAATGCACTACCTGCAACCAGCAAATGCCACTTTCTCCCAAAGGTTGCTAGGAAAAATGTTGTCTAAAAACTTTTTATTTCAATTAATGGATGGCACTCTCCTTTTGCTTGCAAGGACACCAAACTTAGATATTGGCTGTTGATAAAATGGATGTTGAGTACATCCATTTTTGCTTAAACAAATGATGTTTTCTCTCCCTTGGATCTCCGTGGACAGCTTTTTCCCTTCCCTAACATGGTAAAGACATCCTTTTTCTTGGTTATTTTCTTATACCTCGTCATATTGTTTGCTCTTGTTATCAATTGAATTTGGTGTATTTCTCATGTGAACTTCCACCGTCTTTCACGAATGGGCCTTTTCTCCCATTTTTCCTTGTGATTCGATTGAGGGTAACTTGAAGCATTGGCATGCCAAAATGCTGGTTCCCTGTGACTTTTCTCTTGTTCTAATTTTCATTCGGAATATTTTTCTGTAGTATCCTTTTATTAATTTAAACCAATTGGTATGATCTTTGCCCATTTTTTTCTCAATTGATCATCGTAGTGAATCACTACCAGAGGTTGATCCCAATCTATACTGCATTCTGTGAGCCTGTCTGGGAGGTTGAACTGGTTATAGACCTTAGAGGATTACTTTGAATGATGTGGCTGACCTATTGTTGGAGCTGAGTTATCAAACAATCCAGGCTTTTAAATCCTTGCAACATTTACATTATCGAATAGAGATCTAGTTTTCATTTTTTAGTTTCTGTTTGGTACTGTTTCTTTCGTGCCTGTAACTGTCTTTTTCTATTCAATACCTGTTGAAATTGTGCCAACCTTTCCAATTCATGTGACGTATTTGATGGCTCGATAATCTTGAAAGATGTTTTTACAGGTTGGGTTCCGCAAGTATGACTGGTATTGAAGGTTTTTTGTTAGCATATGGAGAACGGTTGGATGATAATCAACTTATGGAACTATCCATGTATCTATTGAGGTACTCCTATCTTTCTTTCCTACAGATCCACCCATCACAGTGTGTCGGTTTCCCTCTGTACTGCAAAGCCTAGTACTGACATTAGCAATGCATTTGGGCAGAATCTATGCTCCACATGCAGCCTAGGACATTGTATGCGTCTCTTAATCCGATAGGTATGTAAGGATGAATAGTCGCAATTAGAAGTCACTTGGTTGGTTGTATCGGTAATGACGTCCTATCTTACAGGATTCTTCCACATTTATGAAGTAAACAGAGGGGCATTGGACCCTTAGTTACGGCTCCATGTGAATTGGGATATGCCTCCAACATATCTACTATTCTACTTGGACTTGAATATAGATAGTCTAATTTATTATTGAACCAGTCATCATATGTTGGAACCATTCAAAAGCCTGGATTAGCCATAGGACGGCTAGTGACCTAGGACACGAGAATTAAATGAGTGTGATAGTCGGACATACTTTGCATCCGGAAACCATACTCAAGCCTAGGGAAATTTTTAACGAGAGTTATAAAAACCGTGATATATACATAAATCACATCTACATGAAAAAGTCTATATAGCAAGTGATCATATATGCGTATACTGAAATCAGTAGATAGCTAAAATACATTGTCCTATAGTCGGTATTGGCCCCGCCACACGCATGTGGTAGTGGACATGCAACAACTCCGAGATGCCACCTACTCCCTAGATCACAAAGCCATATCTCCCAATGTTCGTCCACCGAGAATAGATATGAGTTGGAGAGAGAGTAATGAGATTATATGGTAGGATTGCAAGGTAGGATTATTGTGATATAGATATGAAGGTCTATTCCCCACGTCATAACTAGGGTGAAGGTGGCTCTTTGTGACAACAGTTGTCTCTTTGAAAGCAACTAGTAATTTATAGTGTGCAACGTTATTCTAAAACCCCTTGAGTTTTAAAAGTTATATGACATCAATAAAACTGATGTTTAGGTGGAAACATGTGTGGGCATCTATTTCCTTTGCAATTGTAATGTGCTGCAGGTACAAGTGTCTTCCAAACCTCGTAAGTGTTACCATTCTCCCCCCAAAAGGATCATAGTGTCAACTGAATTAGACCATTTACCGTGTACTGACTAGACTTGATTCACTGGTTATCACTAGTGAAGGCCATGCACTTATCTTGGGTCTCATTATAGTTTCGGGAATAATCCAATCCGACAAACATTGCCGCACGACTACTCTCACATAGGTTCAATCTTGCAATGATAGAATTGTCAGAGATCTACCTTAGGGTGAGCAGGAATAAGTTTTCTGCTTTTGAAAATTGCTTGCCTTGGACTCGGGATTGGCCTCTCTACATAAAATATGTAAGCGAGGTAGCTGCAATGGATCTTCGATTGAAAATGATGGTGCATTTAGGTTCATTTCTTTTTTGTATGCATGCGAACTGTTGCGTTTGGGGTTTAGCAGATGTTATGGCTAATAGGGAAAAAGCAGGGAAAGGAAGAGCGCTTAGCAAAAAGCACCGTGAGTGGCGGTCAAAGTTAAACACACCACTTGATTCCTTACGTTTAGTCAGGTTTTATCCTGAAATTTCAAAATCTCCTCCACCTTTCGTTTGTCCTAATAACTTCTTTGAAGATGGTGTCTTGTGGTGTATTTTTGTAAATTGCATTTCTGCGAGAGATAATATGCTAAAAAAGTGGTGAAAATGATTGAAATATAAAGTTTACAACGCTGCCAAATTAATTGCTTTTCAATGATTTGTTATATATGAATATGCTCTCAGCCTCTTACTTTCATTAAAAAATTTACGGCTGAAGTAACGAGGGCCTATGATGTATGCTGTTTACTAATATCGTGTAAATTCATGGATGCTGCAGATTCAATTCTTTTGTTTCGTTACAGGACATCCTTCTACTTGACAAGGTATTTCCCAGGAGTTGATTGTTGGATTTAACCTCTTCTGCATCCAAGTAATTTCTATGTTCCTTCACTTCTGTATTCTTACTTGATCTAAACGGTTTGGTATATGCTAAAGAACGCACATTCTGCACAAAGAGATCCAGATTTTTCTTCTGTATGTTCATCCCTTACTGTTTATTACTTATTATTATTACTGCCATTCCCTAAAAAAGAAAGAAACAATTAATTCTAGAATACAAAATGCTACGTCTGTTATATTTTAGTAGCACTGTGGGCAAGGGAAATTAGGATTCCAAAAGCTAAAGACCAGAACTAGGGAAGCTGAATTCCGAAAAACTAAGGGGTCCATAACCAGGGTACAACTGTCCATATGCTGACCATACACACTGCCTAGACGTGTCCGTTTACAGATGGCTGCGTGTTCAATTGCTTCTCTTCATTAGGCCGGGCTGCAGGCTGTTGCTGGGCATCTGGTTTGGCGAGGCCCATCTCCAGCGATTCATCGGGACCGAGTTTCTTGGCTTCACCCTTCTTGTCGCGGTAAATGGCATATAAGATCAGCTGAATTGCTCCTAACGCGCTACCAAAACCATTAGGCACCTGCATGATATTCATATGCATCCGTGAAAATTAACATAGAATGAGTGAAACCCCAGTTGGGGGAGGAGGAGGGGGAAGACGATTATAGAGAAACAGATTACTATATTGAAAAAAATCCTTACAGCAACAAAAGGATCCTTTCCTAGCAGTCCAAAGATGAACCAGGAAGTGCCACATAAGAACACAAACAGTGACAAGAAAAATGGCATGTACTCCACGCTCTTCGTCTTGATCACTATTCTCTGTACAATTACAGACATGTAAGCTCGATTAACACACACATACATTTTATGACACTATGAACGATTTCCTCAAAGGGGAATAGAAGGAGCAAAAGCTCTCAAATATCTATTATCAATGTATCAAAAGTTGCCTAATGAGCACTCTAGTCCCTTTGAATGGGATTTTGCTCACTTTCTTTGAATCTTTGATTCCCCTTTGATTTTTGGATTGCATCATCTCACTCCGTCTTTTATGTACTCCCTCTGTCCCTTTTTAAGTGTCCACTACGGTTCTGCGTACCATTTTCAATGATTTATATCTCTCGACATCTATTATGTTTCATGTTTTTAAAATCATTGTCTTATAGAAATAATTTTCCATTTGACCAAAAAAAAAATTTGAGATCTATCAAACAAGATTCATATTGCATATTTTTAGCAATGCACATAAAGAGAAATAGACAATTGAAAATGGCACGCAGAACCGTAGTGAATATTTAAAAGGGTACGGCGGGCTTATGTACTAGGGAATTAGAGGTTAAGCGCTCACCATGATGGATAAAGGGGACCCGTACATGATGATGGAGAAGATGGCAGCAGCAAAACCACAGAAGATCTTTTTGTTATTTTTAGTTTGAAGGGCCAGCATAGAGACGAGGGCGGCCACGGCGAACACACTGAGCACAAATGTGAGGAGTCCCAAGATTTTGACCTTCTCTTTCTTGGGTGCATAGATGACGAAAATCAGCACGTAGATGGCCTCAATGGCTGCACCAGTCCCATTGACTGTCGAGACGAGCATGTTGTTCGGTGAAATAAAAGGCAGGCCGTACCTGTTCCATTTCGACAAAGGATACAACTAGTAAAGAATTTGTGAAAGTGTTTGAATAGTACGTGCAAAATCTATTTTTGTCGAGTACCCAGAAAGTCATTTTTCATAATGGATTTCCATGGGATTCAATCCGGAATGAGCGGTCAGACACCCGTAAGTCAAAAATACAGTAGGGGCAATGATAATTGGGAGGCAAACAGGCCCTAAATTGGTAAGTTAATTCTTTAAAGCCAGTTGGAATCATTGGTTCTTTGCGAATATTTTGTTTAAGTGTGGGGCTAATACTTCATCCCGACGAGAGGGAAAAAGTTTTGATAGAACCAACTTTTTTAATGACCTTTGAACCTGTTAGTTCAGGAAAATTAAACTTTGAACTAGAATTGTCGTGGAGTGAACGTTTCTCCGCAGTTGCTCGTAATTTTTCACTTTTTGGATTTCGCTTGTCAAAGACCTATGATTAATTCAACACATTTAACACGAATCGAATAAGAATTAAAAAAAAAAACTGATCAAAAGACTATTGGCATAATACAGGAGGAAACATCAAAAAGCAATATTGAAGAACTCACCAAGCAGAAAGCAAGCAATTGAGTAGGGTCATGACGTAGGGAATGCCAGAGAATTGTTCAGTGGATTTGTTCATCACGATCCTCTTGAACGTAATCCTAACAACCAGTTAAGAAAATAGGCACAAGATTAATTAGTATAGTAATAAATAGTGCTAATGATCAGGGGCGGAGCCAGGAATTTTGATTAGTGGGGTTAAAAATTAGATTCATACGCAATATATTTTTTCTACGCACAAGTCCAAAAATAACTAAATTAAAAGGTTAATTATAAGATCGATATGCACTAATAATTCGTTTTTGCCTCATAATTGGCTCCAAAAAATTTGTTATATTTGAAAAATAATACATGATAGTCTCATTTCTAGCACTATTAACTCTCGAAAAGAAAATAACGTTTGGAATTTTTATACACTTAAAACAAGTTGGGGCAATTTAGAGATTTTTTGTGATGTTAAAATAGCTAAATTATTCCTATTTCTATGAAAATTTGGGATCACATCAGTAAAAATATGGTAAAAATTATACACATCCCTACGAAAATTTAGCGGTCAGTGAGATCGGCCGCCCTCCCTTGTACCCATTTGCCTCCGCCCCTGGTAATGATTGTTCCAATTGGTTCATACTTTTATGGTCCGCGTTCTCCTTTAGGGGGAAGTATTCAATAATGTTTTTCGAAAAACTCCGTTCCAAGCCTGTTTACGCACTACTTGTTTAATCATGGGGATCAATCTCACTATTTACTGAAATATTCAAGTTGGTGATCGAGTAACGAAATTGAGCAATCCATCTGTTGGCGGGAGCTATTCAGGGCTGGGGTCCTGGCTCCTGCCATTTTCTTTTACGAAAAAATTTATTTTAACCACATAATGGCTCACAAATTATATCAGAAATCCTTTATTTATGTGAGTTTTTATGAGATCAGTTATTTTAACATTTTGCTTGTCCAAGACACACAAAAAAAAAAAAAAAGGTTTAATCCTTCTCCTCTCCCTCTGTCTCTCTTGAACTCCCTGCAATTGCTATTTGCTAGAAATTAGGGCTGTTATAAAAATTTAAAACAATAAAACCCGGAAAACCGGACTCGATTTATGAAATATAGTAGTGGTTCACAACGCATTGTAGATGATTTTTTAAGATTTAAAAGCGAGAGAGACTTTTTCATAGAGCAATCTCAGCCGTCTATTCCCGCAATTAATGACTGAGATTTGTTTTCAATTATGACCGGTCACAATTAATTATTACCGGTTATAATTCGTTTTCAATTCGAATCATCCAAAAACACTTTGGATGGTTGTGACTGGACTCTGTAACTTCTCTTACAGAAACAAGAGTAAAGAAGATTTTCTCTTTAAAAGCAAGTCGAGTTCCACTTAACCCTGTTCCATTTTCTCAAAAAAGTACTCAAAAAATAAGTACATATTTTCAAGTTTAAAAATCATGGACTTACAAAAATAAATTTTTAATTTTTTTTGCAGGGTTTGATAGATCTCATCGAAATCTATCAAATAAGATCTATATTGCATAGTTTTTTATTTCAATAAACTTACTATTTTAAGCTTGAAAATTACAAATACGTACTTATTTTTTAAGGACCCAATCCGGAACGGGCCCTCCACTTTCCCGACTTAAAAAATAAGCACTTATTTTCAATTTCAAACTCAAATAAAATGAAAAAATAATAATTTTTTGATCTTTTTTTTCACCGTATATAAAGATCTCAATGAAATCTATCAAATAAGATCCATATTTTTAAGAAAATTATTTGGATAATAATTTTTGAACTTGAAATTACCTTTTTAAAAAATAACTATTTTTGGAACTAGAACGGTATTTTTGTGAAACAAACTTTTGTACTATGTAGAAGTACGATCAACTTCCGAAAAAACATGTGCATATTGTTAGAAAAATTATTTGCGTAAACACTTAATTTTTGAACTTAAAATTACCTTCTTAAAAAATAACCGTTTTTGGAAACTGGAACGGTATTTTTGTGAAACAAACTTTTGTGCTATGTAGAAGTACGATCAACTTTCAAAAAACGTGTGCATAATTATTTTTTTTTGAGCAACAAACATAAAGATAATTAGTGGTTGAAAATTTTTTTTCCAATTTTGAGTACGCCGAATTGAAATTGAAATCCTAATCCTAATCCCGCCATGTAATCCATCAATGCAGAAGTTTCTTGGTGAACAGAACCCACTTCAAAACAGAGAGAGAGAGAGAGAGAGAGAGAAGGATTCTTTCAATGGTGCAAAAAATAGCAAAAGCTCTGTGTGTGTGTGTGTGTGTGAGAGAGAGAGAGAGAGAGAGAGAGAGAGAGAGAGAGAGAGCAGGATTCTTACAATGGTGCCAAAAACAGCAAAAGCCCAGTAGCATCTCCTGTAACAAGAAACCCAAGTGAGAACGAAACTATACAAAAAGAAACAAGAACGAAAAGTGGGGTGAGGGAAGAAATTCTGTGGGTAAAAGAATATCCACCAACCAAAGATTCCGAACACGAAATGCGCGGTGTCAGTACCACCCATCCCTTCAAATTCTTCTTCCTTACTGAGGAAAATGGAACACACGAAGAGAAGAAAAAAAAAAATAGAAGCAAAACCCAGATCAAGAAACGCTTTCAGGGAAGTAGAGAGAGGTTAGCAGAGTTATGGGTGAGCAGGGACAGAGGCTTATATAGAACAGAGGAAAGGGAATTTTATCCAATTCCTCCTCGGCTCGATTCATTTGCGGACCTACACATACTACTAGGATACACGTGACGGAGAGTACCTATTACATGATTAACATCAATCAAATGTTTTGGCAGATTCACGTCACAACAGTTTGACATGTTAAAATTTAATTTTGGCTGTTGATTTTATCATTTCTTTTTTTGTTAACGACACTTTCATGCAAGTTTATTTTTGGTGAAAAATATACTTGCAAAGGAGTGATGTTAACAAAAAAAAAATGGTAAAATCATTTCCCTTAATTTTTGTAGAAATATCCCGCTCCAACTAATATGCCAAGGTTGTTATTTTAATAGTACATACTAACTTTTAGCATTTTTTTTAAGTTTTGATTCTACTAAAAAAAAATCGCATTTGTTAGTTTTGTGTCAAATTTTTGTTAATTATCAATTTTTTTAATAGTTGGTCTTTATTCAAAAAAGAAACGGCAAAAAGAAGATTTGGTTTATCTAAAACTCAAACAGACAAATTTTTTCCTAACATCCGAAATTCTAAATGTGGACGAAACAATTAGTACTTAATAAAGATGGAAGGAGTACAATCTATAAACTGTTGCACCTATTGTGAATTAGTTTTAAGCTAATTAGATCCTTCTTATTCCCTCCACAACAATCTCGAACTGATAAAAGAGATGAGAACAAAACTGGTGACAATTTTTAGATTGGGCAAAGTATAGATTACCTCCTCGGAGGTTTTTTCGTTTGGCAGATGACCTCCTTGACAGTTACTAATGCCCACATTGCCCCCCTGTGATTTTAGAGTAAAGTGCAACCGTTGAGTTTTTTATCCCTTTTGACGGTGTGTGTATGGCACGTGCCTCTATTGCATGTGTAGACGTAAGAAAAAACATGCTTTTCCCTCCAAAAATGAGACTTTTTCTTCCCTTAATGCCCTTTTTCATCTCTATTAAAATCAAACCCTAATTTCACCCCTCCCAGCCAACTTTCTCTTACTTCTTCTCTCTATATAAATTCATTTATTTTATTTTGTATTAATCTTTTATTTTTTAGGGAGGGTTTTCAGTGGGTAAAAGAAAAACATGTATTAAAGTTAGGGGTTCGATTCTCCCCCTGCCTTATTACCGGTCCGATGCGTTCCCAAACGGCATCATGATTCACGTGGTTATATGAAACCTCACCAAATTTCAGAAATTAGTCCAAAACTGGAGATTGATGGATCAATTGGGGTTATATCAATGGCCTGACAAACATTTCATACTCCGAGAACCAATTTTGGCTGTATACAAACATGAGAAAGTGGGGTACGTGATTTAGAGAAGATGGGTTATTGGAAATTGAAAAGGGATGGGGACCGTGGGGTTTTAGACACAGATCGAAAAAAGTTTATTTATTTTTTTTGAAAAGGTCATTCATTCATCACAAGCTCATCGGACAAATAGATTTTAGAACAGATACAGGGAAGAACCAAAACAATCTAAACGTTGATCTTAGGCATCTACTGTCGAAGCAGGCCCCGCGATAACGTGGGTACATAAGAACCAATCTCGGTCCAGATAACAGAGGATCTAAGGGATCCACAGCTCAAACCCGTAAACAAATAAGCATCGCTGAAATCTGAAGGCTAAACAACAAATCAACTAAAATGAAATAGGTCTCCTGGACAAAACGTCGGCCTGATCAGGAAGAGAACCAGTACCACCGGACCACGGCAACCGAAAACCTAGATTCATCCAGCCGAAATCTGCTGCAGCCCAAAACAACACCACCAGACTACCACCAAACCCAAATAAAGCCACCACCGGAACCCACCAGCCCCCAAACAACAGCCATCCGAACACCAAAACCACTAACACCGGATCATTCCTCAATAGGCGCTGGGTTATTTGCCCACCACCATCACCCACCAGATCTGGAGCACCCAGACTAGTACAGAACCGGACGGGAGAAACTCGCCGGTAGAAGAAAACGGAAAAACAGAAGCAAAAAACGGAAAACCCCTAACACCATCCACACACCTTATTAAGCTCGCCGCCGAACCACGAACAGCAGATCTAGAGACGAAGGAAGAGGACTGGGCCAGAGGAGCCACCATTCGTCGGCGGAGCCAGCTGGAGGAGCCTTTGCCATCTTAACGAACCGCCGCACGCAACCTGGAGGCCATGAAGAACACGCCGACGGGGGGGGGGGGGGGGAGGAAGAGGAGGCGGCGGCCTCCCTCAAACAGAAGCCGGAGATGGGTTTTGCTGGAGAGGGTTTTTTTCTAGAGAGAGAGAGAGAGGATTGCGGACCGCAACATAGATCGAAAAAAGTTGTGGTGGTCGATTTGCCGATCAAAAAACGAGGCAAGGACGGAACCATTTTAGCCTAGCATATTCTAAAATTGCATTTTCTGATTTGCCGATAATTTATTTTTTTACATATAATAATTATATTTTTTAAAATTCTTATCGTGGCGATCACCGCCATTAGATCTTTGGTCTCATCCTTAAAACGTGGTGGTCGATTTGCCAATCAAAAAAAGTTATGGTGGTCGATGGTGGAGGGATTTTCCCCTCTCTTTTGTTCTGGCTTACAATAATTAATTAATGCCTTAGGGACCCATTGATGAGCTGGCAATCTTCATAACGAAAAATTATTCGTTGCTCTTGGAGCAACACGTCATTTTTGACATGTAGTGCCTCACACCAATCATAGGATGCCTTGTGGATATATGAGATGCCAGTCACCATTTCACCACCGTTTGATCGAGCAATAATTATTACTAACACAGTCTTCTCTCTCCACTGGCAGTCTGGCACACAGTCTTTCAAGTTTCAATATTAGTAATTTCTTTCTCACTCTCTAAAATGGGTGCGTAAGATTTGAAATCCTTTCTTCTTTTTTTTTTTTCCCCGTTTAGAGACGAATATTCTAACACTCGTCAAGTTTTGTGTATCATCAAGTGTAAAAGAACCAAAGAATACCGTAAAAATACCCAATCTCCCAAAATTGTGGTACTTTTTTTATTTTTGATATTTTTATTGATCGTGCCATATTTTTTGAATTAATCATCTATTTCTCGTGTCTACAAAATAAGTATTTTAATTCAAAGCAAAAAAAAAGTTTACTTGATACATAAAATTACAAAACAATTGCTATTGTTCTTGGCATTATATGAACTTTTTTTTGAATTTCGATCCATAGTTATACTTTTCTAAAGTACATCAATCGAAAGACTAATGAGTAATCCTAAAAATAACGAAAAGTAAACAAAAAAATTGCAAAAAATAACAAACACCGAAAAAATAGTAGACAAACGGTTAATCCAATTGCGGATATCGTTGGTGTCGTCGAGAATATCGTTCAAGAAAATTTCATTTTGATTGGAGATAAAATTTTAATGTCTAAACTTCTTAACAAGCCCAACAGAATGACTGGTTCGGATCATTTAGTTTAGTGATCAGTGCATGCTAATCAATTTAAAAATACCGTTTCGAAAGTCCTATGAAATTGCGTAGACATTGCCTACCTAGTGAAAGTGGCTCGCCAGATGAACTGAGCCATTGTAGCAACGTTAGCAGTTCCGTAAAATAACAATAGGTTTGGAGTAAATAATTTTGTTAGCAGTTCAAAAAATTGCAAAAAACAAAAAATAACAAAACTTCGTTTACATTTCGTTTATAAATAAATAGAAATGTTAGCAGTTCCGTTTATTATTTTATATTTTTTAAATTCCTCTCATCGAGACGGATAATCAACCTAAAAAATATTACGCGAATCGAAAAATCAAGATTCTAACTATTGGGCAATTCTAGCTCAAAAGATTAACAACCCAGTTAAGAGAGAATAGCCGGATAAGAAAAACAATGGTGCTAGTACCACACCCAATCACACACCCACACTCACATGAGTGGTGGGGAGTGTGGGTGTGTGTTTGAGTGTGTCACTGAAAAAAAAAAATAAAGGTAAGAGAGAATAGCAAAGGACGTCGGGATTGAAAAGACAGGGGTTAGGTAGATCTTAACGCCGTTGTTTTGCCGTTTGTGTTGATTGGGTATATGGTCATTGGGAGTTGTTGCTGTGGCAGAAGTTATGACAAAAAGTCCAAAAGGCAGATTTTGATTGGTTTAAGGCACCGTCTGTCAAAAATGACGTGTTACCCTTGGGGCTGGGAATAATTTCTCCTTCATAACCCTTTCTCTTGTTTAAAAAGAAGAAGATTACCTGTTTCTTGTTTTTTATCGGCAAAATAAAATTTTGAAATAAGTCCCAAAAATTGTTAGCCAAACAAGCTTGTTTTCAGAAAAAAGGTTTGAGGCGAGGGTACGAAGTGAGAGTAGAGTGTTTTATTTAACAAAAGGATAATGATGTCTTTTTGCTCTTTGTCGTTAACAAAGTTATATATGATTGTACTTTACTCCAAAGCCACAGGGGGGCGATGTGATCATTAGCAAATGTCAAGGAGGTCATCTATCAAATGAAAAAACCTTAGGGAGGCAATCTGTACTTTGCTCTTTCAGATTTTTTGTTCAAAATTTATCTTGAAAAACTATGTTGGAAAGTGAGGCAAATGTCTGGTTTGTTGTGGGTTGTCCGGTCTTTTACCGCGCCCGGAGTTTCGAAGTGCCAGCAGAAACTCGCTCTGGAGCTTCCCTTTGCGGCTGTGAGGGATCCGTCCCTTTCGCTGTGAAAGCCAACATTAGCCATTTAAAGGACCGTTCTAATGGTTTGAGTTCTGGGATGCTCATCTACCGTTGCTAGGATGGACCCTACGCCGCATTGTGTCGATCTGCTTTGGCAGTAATGCGTCTTTGAGCTTGTATACCCTTTTTGTGGTTTGCTCGTTTCCTAGTTTCAGTAGATTTAGCTCTTACCGACTGTTATGATTATTTCATGTAAGTGCCGTTAGGCTTCTTGAATGGAATGATTGAAATGTGCTGTTGATCAAAAAAAGTGAGAACACTGATTCACTTTGATAATCATTTATTGATGAAAATTGGATTTTTAGAATATATATATATATATATATATCTTTCAACTTTTCTGTAAAATAGGTTAATTTCTCATGAAAATAAATACTACTATCAAATTGTCAACTAATTGACTGTTCAGTGATTTAAAAAATTAAAGACCAAAAAACTAACTCCAAAACTTAGGGCATGTTCGGCCTAATAAGAAATCCGGATTTCTCGCCAAATTTTTTTTGTCCTTATTCAAATTTTTTTCGTATCACTTAGCTTATCATCATTTTTTTAGAGAATATTGCATCTTCATGACAAGAGGAATCTAAAAAGTTAAAAAAATTGATCGAAATTCAATTTTTTTTGAATAAAGACGAAAAAAGTGGATTTCCCGCCAATTTTCGTCGAAATTCAAAAAAATTGGATTTCGATCAAATTTTTTTACTTTTTAGATTCCTCTTGTCATGAAGATGCAATAATCTCCAAAAAAATGATGATAAGCCAAGTGATACGAAAAAAATTTGAATAAGGACAAAAAAAATTTGGCGGGAAATCCGGATTTCTTATTAGGCCGAACAGGCCCTTAGAGCATCTCCATTGTAATAAGTAAATGTGTGTGGATAAGCAAATTTAACAATACTCAAAAAACAACCCACATTATAATAAGCAAAGTTACAAATCTTTTAGTAAATAATCAAAAATTTCACACATTCCATAACCAAACTAAACAATTTTTATCAATAACCAAACTCAATAACTCAAAAACACCTCACTTTGAAATCGTCTCATCGAGACGAATAATTTGGTGTGGTTGGGTGCATGATTGAAACTCGTTTGCGATTAGACAAATGTGCAATATGTATTGTGGGGGTTTTTTTGGTTAGAGATGTAAAAAATAACCTATATGGACTAAATAGATAATCAAATACTGATGTGGCATAAGTAATTTTAGCTCAAATTTTGTCTACATTGTTGCACTTGCTCTAATTGGTGCACCACTTTGCTCTATTTTCAACTTAAAAAGATTACCTTATCTTTTTGTATCATGGGATTTTGCCGACACGGGTACTGATTCACATGCGGATCATTACGTAACGAAGAAGTACCCTACCTATCTAAACCCGTCGCTAGTTAAACTAAGATCAATAAATTGAATTCTAGAAATAAAAAGGGTCCTTATTAATTCCTAACTTTTCTTTAAGGAAATTCGCAAGATGTTGGATGGGGGTCACACTATGGGTATTGAAGTTAGAGGAGGGAGAAATTATAAAATGAAGAAACTTGTTGAAATGCAAGAGGAAGAACTAAATGAAAAATGATCCATGTTGTAGATGCCTTTGAGGAAGAGTTTGTTTCGGAGGAAGAAGTTGATTTCGAGGATGGTGCGTCTCTCTCTTTAGATTTTTAATATCGAGATTTGGCGGGCATGAGGTGTGTTTCTTGTTTTCGGTTTTGCCCTTCCGGTTGTGCTTGGTGTGTTCTTGTTTTTGGATTTGGCTGTTTCTTTTGGTCGAGGAAATCACTGATAGGAAGAAAGCATTTGAGATATTTGCAGAGTTAGATTAGGGAGATTTCTCTCATGTGGGAGATGTCACTTCCCGTAGGCCAAAAGCCTAGAGAGTACTAGCTATCATTTCGAAAATACTAAAGACATCGACCATATGGTAACCAATGGTGCATAGACCAAGTTCCGCATGGATAATTTGAAAGAAACCGACCACTCCGAGTATCACACGGACAATCTGAATAAAAAATTTGAAGATTGAATTAAGCATCTAAACTATTCGGTTAGGCTGATTTTTCACAGGACCACTAGAAAAATTATTTAAAATTATTGAACGGCTCACATTGTCCATGTGGCACCCGGAATGGGCACCACATGCTAGTCTGTACACCGTCGATCATCAGTCAGTAAGAAGATGATCTAACAGGGAGCTAGGCGAGACAACCCGTGGCAGCTTAGCAAATCTGTAGTTCTTGGGAGCTCATTGGTGCGTTTATACTTAGGTGGAGTGCAATTGATCATCTAGGTATCTAGTGTATTTTGTCCTTAACTTTGCACTTTTTTCCGTTTGAGACTCCTAATTAGATGTTAGGCAGTTTAAAAGTGTCGTTTTTGCGTCAAGCCATGTCTGGGTTAGGATGAAAGACATCGATTGCCTTGTGATTTACTTGTTTTGTATTTGCTAGATGACTAGTGTGGCTTTGTCCAAGTTCTTTGCAATGATTTCTGTTTTGTAAGTGCCGCTGAGCGTTTATCAATACAATCTTCTCACTTTTAACACAAAAAAAACAACAACAGGAGGGAGCTAGGCTTACATACTCATCAACGCGCTGGTATAATTGAAGTTCAATAATTGAACAACCATATAAAGTTCGCAGGTAGGTCCTTGAAGACTAACAGTTTTTTTTATTTGTAAAATATGGTGTGTCTCGAGCCAACTTATTACTAATTGTGTGTGCATCAGATTAATTTCCACAGCCACAGTCCTTTTACACGTATGCTTACATGTGGGGTGTGGTTGCCCCAAGAATTGCTGGCGATGAAAATTGAACTTGAGACCCGAGCCACATGCCAAGACCATGCGCCAGCCCATGCCCACGATTGGTTTTTGTTGGAAGTACTCCGTATTACTTTCTTCACTTCCACAGCCCTCTGTTCCTTACAGTTCGCATGGTTTGCAAATATTACGTTGTACTAGTTCTATGTACATGCACATGATGCACTAACATGGCATAATTTGCATTGCATGTGATAAAGTGTAGAAAGCTACTTGAGTTTCGAACTCGTAGTACTCACCCCTAAGAATCGGGTTTTTAAAATCGGTTTTTTTACAAAGCGAAAAAAACTTGAACAAATTTTTGAAGTTCGGTAATCTTTGAAACTAAGTTCGAACAAATTATTACTCTAACTTGTTCGGCCCATAATATTTATAACTCCAAGCTACTTGAGATCGGCTCCTTTAAATTCCGTTTAAGATCATCCTGTCATACAAGCAAGCCAGGCTTACTTATATAGTTGAAGTTCATTAAATTCTCCAACTTATCATTCCCGAAATACCGAGAACGTCACTTTCTTACTATCCCGATTTATTTTTTAGACAACATGCTACAAAATTTTTGCTTTAACGCGGCCAAAACCGCCACAAAAGATGCAACAAACGCTGCTGACTTAACCTGCTATACCAGCTGCTGGCAAGACGTCGGCCAAACCAACACGAAATACACACACGTTGAATAACGAAGACGATTTGGTCCAAATAAATTATACTCCATTCGTCTCTTTTTTAGAGTCGAATATTCTATTTTAGGTTGTCCCTTAATAAGTGTCTATTTTGTAAAGTTATTGGGTAAAAATTGATGCATTTTTTCATTTTGCCTCTAAAAGTAGATTCCGTTTTGAAAAGTTAGTGAGTAAAAATGTAATAATGATATCTCCATAGAGAGTAAGTAGGGAAATTAAAGGTAAAAGTTGATGTGAAATGTGTAATGATGACGTCTCCTTAATAAGTTGGAGTTACGAAGCTGGACACTTAAAAAATGACGGAGAAAGTATCTGTTAGTGATGAACTGTTCAGTGGCCATTACAATGTTAGTAATTTATAAAGAACCGTCGCCGTAGCCAAACTTTTAGTAACATATATATATATATGGGAATGGTTCAATGAACACCCTAATAAAACACCCAACGGGGACACCCAAAATCTCAATCTGATAGTTCCCGATTGAATTTTTATGATCCGAACCGCTCAATGTGTGCAGAATGTGATTTTAAGGGTGTCCGCGAGAAATTAGCAAAAAAAAGTACCGGGAAGTGCTTGTTTTGAGCAGTTTTTAATTGAACCGTTCATTAAATCTAAGCTAAAAACTGCCGAGATTAAGCCTTTCCTGGTCATTTTTTTTGCTAATTTTTGGCGGGTACCCTTAAAATCACATTCTGATCACATTGAGCGGCTCGGATCATCAAAATTTGATCGGGACCTATGAGGTGTTTTTTTAGGTGTTATATATATATATATATATATATATATATATATATATATATATATATATATATATATATATATATATATATATATAAGAAACAGCCGTGTGCTAAAGAAGAAAAAACCCACAAAGTTCTCGTGACGCTTTGCACGATCATGAATTTTGTTAGGGAAATTTTTAGGCCGGCCCAAAAAATTAGACTCGGACTTAATTTAGTCCTGCACAATTGCTTGTATTTTTTATTTCAACCATGCCCCTTTCACGCGCATCAACGCACATAACTAAAGAGCATCTACTATAGAAAAATTATCCAATGCTCCATGAACATTGGTGCACCATTAAAACATTGTTTAAATTTCAAAAAGTCATATCTTTTGTTGTAGATATTCATTTTTTAAAAAAATTATATTTTTGGAACCTACTCGACGATATCTACTAAACAAGATCCATATTGAATATGAAATTATGTAAGATTAAAAAAATACCATTTGCTATGAAAACTCTCTATGAGAACTGTTTCTATGAGAATTGTCTCTATGAAAAGTGTCTATGATTATTATTTCTATGAGAACTGTTCCTGAACTATGGTTATGAGAACTGAGACTATGAGAACTTTAGAATTAATTCCTGAATCATATTATTTCGGACAAAAATACCATTGGATATGTAAACTGACTATGAGAACTGCCAAGTCTCATAATCAGTTCTATGAGAACTGCTGAGAACTAGATTTGTGAACTGAGTTATGAGAACTGTTTATGTGAACTGCCAATTCTCATAGTCAGTTCTATGAGAACTGTTAGTTTTCATAGTCAGTTATATGAGAATTGGCTATGAGAAGTAATTGTTCTCATAGAGAATTAGCTTTGTAAATTGGTTATGAGAACTAGACTATGTGAACTAAAAAATACATACTTCACATAATCTTACCATACACTAAAATATACAGTTCTCATAAAAAATACACATTTCTCATAGTAAAAACACAGTTCTCATACAAAAAATACACACTTCTCATAGCAAAAACACAATTCTCATACAAAAAACACCCTTATCATACACAGTGCTCATAAAAAAATACACGATTATTATATGAAAAATACAGTTCTCATACAGAAAAATAAACACTTCTCATGTAAAAATAAACACTTTTCATAGAAAACTACACACTTCTCATAGAAAATACACAGTTTTCATATGTTTTAAAACAGTTCTCATACAAAAATAAACATTTCTCATAAAAAAAATACACAATTCTCATATGCTTTAAAACAGTTCTCATACAAAAATACACACTTCTCATAGAAAATTACCACTTCTCATAGAAAAATATACACTTCTCATAGAAAAATTACATACTTCTCATAAAAATATATACATTTCTCATAGTAAAAATACAGTTCTCATATAAAAAATACACACTTCTCATAGCAAAAACACAGTTCTCATACAAAAAAACACGCTTATTATACACAGTGTTCATAGAAAAATACATGGTTATCATATGAAAAATACAGTTCTCATAGAAAAAATATACAATTCTCATAGACAGTTCTCATAAAAAAATATACAGTTCTCATGAAAAAATATACAGTTGTCATAGAAAATACATAGTTCTCATAGACAATAGTAATACTCAATTAAGCACATTTAATAACTAGCAACGTATGATATTGGGGCCTTTAAGTGTCAATATTATGTGCTATGTGCTCATCAATTCTCATAGACAGTTCTCATAAACAATACACAGTTCTCATAGAAAAATACACACATAAACAAAAATTGAACAAAAACAAAAAAAAAAGTTACAAAAAAAAAAGTAATTTAATTGGAGAGGAGAGGAGAGGAGAAAAACATAATTGAACTTATATGTCCTACCATGTCACATGTGTGCGCCTAGAAAAAACATAATGAAAAACTTGAACAAATATTCAATTCCAGCCTGAATTATTTGCCGACAATTCCCCCGCCACCACCTTCTTCGAGTGCCGACGCCGATTCGACCATGGCGCCGCAACTAGTTCAACTCACTTCTCACCGCCATCGGTGCCACCACCTGACGCCTTTCGTCCACCGCCGTCCCGTCCTCTTGCCGACACCTCCATTTCCAGTTGATATGGGAAATGCCGGCACCTCCATTTCAGATTACTTCTGTGGGCAATCAGATTACTTCTCCTCCACAGCAAAATTCAGCAACACATCCTCCTCCACCTTCAACACCTGCGGAGACGTCGACGACGGCATCTCCAACAAGTTCTCCACACTCTTAGCGGCGACCACAACCACAACCACGATCCAAATCCAGCGCCTCCTCCGTCGCCGTCATTGTACTGGTGTCCGATCATGAGGCCGAAGTTTTACATGTGTCGCCGGTGTCGAGAAATTGGAGCCATTGGAGTGAAGAAATGACCGAGTGCCCATTCCGTCGACGCATCGCCGTCGTCCATGTAAATCCGAACGGCAGACGGTATTTCGGTGTCGGGCCGCGGATCGGAAATGGATTTGAACAAGAAATGGACTCGATGTCGGCCCACTAACCGGAAATGGCACAGTTCTCTGACCACGTTTTCTTCTTCCCGATCTTCGCCACCTGTTCCGAGAATCTGAACAGGATGTGAGCTCCTTCAATTCTCTTGTGATCTCGGTAAAGCACGACTCTCTGATGGAGTCTAAAGCAGCGAAGGTTCTGACGGGCGATGGAGAGAGATATTTTTTTGTTCTGGTTCTAGAATTTGGGAGATTTTCTTCGTCTGGGGCAATAAAGTCACAATGCAATATTACCGAGCCTATTTAGGTTCAGAAATAATATTCAAGGTTGGGATCAAACCAAACCTAAAAACTAGGGTCTCCCTCTAATTTTCTAATTTTGTTATTATACTGATAACTTTTATATTTTGGAAAGATCGAGGGATTCTCGTTTTTATTAAAATCCAAAAAATTATTTCAATTCAAACTTCGGCACACATACTTGTCTTTATTAGTATGGTTTTTCAAAATACGGTCCACATCGTTTTCTGGGTGAGATGATTTTTTAAAAAGTTCAAAAAATAGAAAAAATTAAAGAAGAATATCCTTTTGCTCAGAACAAAAATATGTGAAGGTGTACGTTTTAGAGACTTCAAACAAAAAATGCCTAATTTAACTAACAGAAATTGGTGTAATCCAAATGAAACGAACCCTAGAGTTGGACTAGAACATTGACTTGATCGTAGCTAGGTTCTCAATTTGCCACAAGCGTAAGGTCGAGAATGGCAACTTGAAAAGTCACATTGAATTTAGCATTTGTTTGGAGCAAGTTCACTCATGAGTCATTTAAAAAGCGTCAAAGTTAAATTTTGACAAAGTATACGGTAGGAGAAAGTGACGCGCACTATCAGTACGTTAACGTTGATGGCAAAACAATGCAAATTCATCTTTGATACTCTCTCCGTTCCTAAATGAGAGTCCACTTTCACTTTTTTCTGTTATTTTTATGTTGTTTATATCTTTCAATTTATAATATTTGTTTATAATTTAAATTTTTTTTTCTAATAAAACTAATTGAGGTATCTATCAAATAAGATTCATATTAAATATTTTTAGCATTATAGATTGAAAGATATAAATGATTTTTGAAAGTATCCGAAATAGTAATGGACTCTCGTTTAGAAACGGAGGGAGTCTCAAATTTGGTTGCAATTTGGCTTTAGCACTTCAATGTATATGTTTGAAAAAATGAGATGAGCAAATGGGTGCACTTGCCTCCTTAACAAGTTGAGACGCCATCTCAAGTGTATCGTTTGATCTGTTTGTCGTTGACATACGTTATCGAGCACACATTAGAATTTCAAAAAAAAAATGCAAACTATATTGCCATGAATAGTTTTTTTGTTTTTTTTGGGGCCCACGCTCCATATACTTGCAGTGGCGACTCCAGGAATATTGTTCCATGGGGTCGAAAAATTTTCTCGAGTTTTAATTACATTCAACCAAAGTTTGTAATTGTTAATTGTAGGTTAATTCAATTTTAAAGGTTTCTTTGAAAAATTTGATTCTAAATTAGCTCTTAACCAGCAAAAATAATTGCTCTCGAATAATATGCTAAATGATTAAATTGGTCTCAAACAAGTAGATAGGAAGACGATATCGATTTTAATAGCGTTACATACTTCTACAGTGTATTTTTTTTAAACCCAAAAAATTCTCTCAAATCACAATTGTTCTCACCCACTTGAAACTCTAAATTTAGTCTAAGATGCCTTGTTGTAAATTCAAATCCTAGTTTTTCTTTACACAAATAGTTTTAAGGCGATGAAACTTTCTGTTCTCTTTTTTAACAAAGGTGTGTATTGTTCCCTCTTAAGGTCTCAAGTTCGAAACCTTCTAAAGGTTATCAACTCTTATGGGTCAATCTATACAGGGCATTGCCCTAACTTTAATCGGGCTCCGTGCTAGTAGACGGTGAGATTGAGTCTCCAGAAATTAGTTTTATAAGGTGTGCGTAAAACTAACACAAATACTTTGAGTAATATAAAAAAAGAAAAAAGAAAAAGAAAAAGGAAGAAGCTGTAAAGTGTGAATTGTTTTAACAAAAAGAAATTACCTAGCACGTTTCAGCTTGCACACTAGTTAGCATGGGGTCATCAGCAAATTTTAGTGGTTCATTTCTTGATCGACCAACATAAATTAATGTATAGCATAGAATTAGTAGTATTTCGATCCCTTCCCATGGGGTCAGCTGCCCCGACCATGTTGGCTATGGCGCCCCCCTATATAGTACTTGTTACTATATGGGGAAATGATTTTCACACTCCCATTTTTGATATTCGCACTCCTTTATTTTAAGTGTTTAAAGTATGAGGATACAAGGAAAAAGACTGAAAATCACTCCCCTACGTATTTTGCACACTTTCGCGATAAATTTTGTTGGTTCGTTACTATAAATGCGCACGTTGACCTACGTACGTACATACAACTTGCAAGGAGCCATCACAATCGCTTTTCCTTATAAGGAGGGGTTGGCATTGAAGATTTTGAAAATTACATTGCCCTCGCAGCCGAGACTCTTTCCATGTTCACTACTTGATATTGCTTATGAGTGAGCTCTGTATGTGTGTGACTTAGCTAATCTTTGTCCACACATTAGAAACCCGAGCATTTATAACTTCCTACTACTTGCCATAGTGACATAGTAAATGATGGGTATGCGCAAACTGATCCAGACACAACTGACCTTCAAACCCGAAGAAGAAAGAAAGAAAGAAAAAATAAATACTATTAATAATTTCGTGAGTCACTTTATACGAGGATTGCTTCGGCCTTAAATGAGTTCTCTGTACTGGACAGTAATATAGCGCATAAACCAGTCCGAACACCCGAGTTATAAAATAAAACAAAAGTTTAGCCAACACCAACCCTTATCTGAAGTTGTTTGTCTTCGGTACTCAAGCATGTATATGGCGATAGCTAGAGAGGAGCAGTTCAAATCAAACTTTGAAAGCATCACAATCACCATGCATGCCCTCAAAGCAAGGACTCTTTAAATGTGTCTCGACAAGTATCAATACTAGATCGGATTTATTGTGGTGGTTCTTCACACCACACAAAAGTGGGAACTGACAGTATTCTACCTACCTTTTGCGGATACGAGACGGTAGTGTTTTTTTTTTTTTATTATTTATTTTTATAATTAGATGTTCAGGCCAGCTTGCATGCACCACGACTAATTTTGGGGTCCTAAAGGTAACGACCGTTATAATCCCGAGTGGCCACAAGATTTGAAAGGTTTAGCCTCTGTGAGAATGCAAACTGTGATATCATGGAGAAGCACTTATTGCTTTCTCACAACCACTTGACCAAACCCTTTGGAGTTTGGTAGTGTTACTGAAAAGCTAGCTAGCTAGTAGCTAGAGTTATCAGATGCAGTCACAGACGCAGAATTTGTAAATACTAAGAGCTCGAATCACATTTATTTTTACAGTGATGATAACAAATGTAATAGCCAATATCTATATATTAATGCTACTTGGTAAGTCCAAGTAGTGTGTATATAAGTAGTTATCATTGTATTTCACAAATGTGACCAAAAAATTGTTGATAACTTTGAATTATAGCTAGGGAGCTTTTTCACACTTATATACTAATTTTAATACTTCTTTTTCAACAAAGGACTTGCGCGTATATATGGGTCCCTTTTCATAGAATTTTTCTAAAATTAATCCGAAAAAACTAGTACAGTGCAAAAGAATATTTAAATTTGTGTAGGGGTCTGGGCACCCTTTGGCACCCCCTTCTATCCGCCCCTATCGGATGAGTAAGCTACGTCTCTCTCAATTCCATATTGATTTCCCTTTCCGCAAAGAAATTAAATTACTTTTATCTGGAAACGGTAGGTATTCCATCACGTCTTGTGGGCCCTACCATGCATTTATTGGTGTTCCGAACAGTTCATCTTATAGGGCCCGCATTGTAGCATATTAACGCAAAAAAAATAACTTGATCGGACATTGATAGATGTACCAATAATTGTATTTTGATTTCTAAAATGGATGGTCATGGACAGTACGTTTAACTTGACAGAATTAGACCATTCATTTTAATTATGAACTAAAATTCAACTTTTGATTGATATATCGATGTCTGATCAAGCTTATTTTTGTTTGAATATACTACTAAGTGGGCCCTACAAGATTAACGATTTGAATTATAAAATTAAATGCATGGTAGGACCCACACGAATGTGGTGAAAAATCCACCGTTTCTGCCATCCGCGGGAAGAATCCACTCTCTTCCGGAAACCGTGACAGTAATTGAAGTACCTTTCATGTATGAGGTTTTGAATTTGTTGACATCGACCTTGAAAATTGATTAAGATCTTTAGATGGTTAACTGCGCACGACAATTACTTGACCGTGTCTGATTTTATGCCACGACGTTTGAGAGTCGATCAAGAGACTGAAGGAATGATAAATACAACTCATGATGAAAAGGCTGGATTTTTTTGGCCCCTTAATGCCAAATCAGAGCTCTGTTAAAAATCCATTTAAGATCGGTTTGTTAGATATTTATGAAGCTCGTTAAGATATCGAGCTAAGCTTGCACAAATTCTTACTCAGCTTGTTCGGCTTATGATGCATGTATAAAAAATTCAAGTTGCTTTTGTTTGCCTCGATTACAATTAGTTGGAGATCGGCTTGTCTATAAATAAACTAAGTGCGAACATATTTTTAAAAATCGTTAAATTTTCAAATTTTTGAACAATCAACTGCTCCGTTGTTTCGATTGGCTCGTTTAGTAGCCCTACATGTCACCCAGGGACGAAGCTATTGAGAAGGGAGAGGTCTGTTTGTCTTTTGTTTTACTTGTTGTCGATGGTCGACAGAGAAATATTCTAAGTACTGGAAGGTGGATGTTTGCAGTAGTAGAGTTTGGTTCCTTGTCGTATATCAGGACTTATCTGGAACCAAATGTAATAAAGTGAATGAAAATGAAAGAAGAATAAAGAAGAAGTCGATTGACAGTGAGAACACAGTCGAATGGACGGTTACGTTACAAGCTACTCCTAGAGCAAGAAAAATAAAATATAGATAAAAAGTAGAAGCCTTTGGTCGATTGTGTAGGGGGTTTTACAATGAGGCCTAAAAAGGCTATTTATAGGAAAACAAAGATGTGCAGGAAATAACTTCCTAACTTCTCACTCCTCTTCATTCTTCTAATTTGCTTCCAAGTATCCAAATAACTTCCTTTCAACTTCAAAGTATGTAGGACGAAGACAAGTGTCCTTTTAATTTCTAAATGTGTAGGAGCATGCCAAGTGTCTTGCACTTCATTAAAATACAAAGAAATAAAAGAAATAAAAACTAGTTATATTATAAAACGAAATAATAAAATAGGAAACATTTTCTTAATCGCCACCTTCCGGTCGATTATCGACAGACGGTAAATATATGGTGTAAACAATGCTCCCCTTATTCATTTAGGTGAAGGGCTAACCCTAACCCAAGTGAATAATTTAACTAGTTTTAAATCACTCCTCTATCGATATCGACTGGTGATAACATTTACGGTGTAAAACATTTATGCCTCCAATTCTCGAAGAGTTTTAGATAAATTTTACACCAACCTTATCACTTTTCGACTGATATAACAAAGCCTTTAAGGCTTAATTCCGCTGTCGAAAACCATGTTTGGCTTCTAAGATGCAATATTCCCTCAATCGATAATTATGGGATAGTATTACTTCTGTCGACAAATCTCCACTGATGATTTTCCTTGAACTATACTTCCTACTAAAAGGAAACGTGCAACAAGCAAACGTGGTCCATATTATGACCCCTGCACAATTAAGAGCAACAAGCACCAAGCATATGCCATGGGCCTTTAACAGCCAATTAACCACCTTAATAGGCATTTATCTTGCTTCTAAAAATGAATTTTTGCCCCCCAACTTCATTTGGCAAAACCAAATGATACCGGGCAACCATCAACCTTTACATATTTTCACAGGGTTCTTTTGGCCCATAAATATGATTAAAGTTTGTAACCAAGGGTTAAGAATTCAAGAATCGTTCTTTGGAAGTGTGTCTTGTTCATTTTCGACTCTAAGACTGTTCAAATCGACAGGAGCAAAACCTTCCATACATGGCGAGAAATCAATGACGTACGCTGTCGATCGCGCCCCAAAGTATGGATTAACCATGAGATAAAGGCAAATCAAAGTTCATACAAAGCCATTTTCTACACGACAATTCAGACAATACTATTGGCTAAGTTCGCCATTTATATTAGCCCAAAACTGTAGACAAGCAATGAGCATTATCTATGTATATAGTTTTAAAAAAAGATCGACTGTCGATGATAATTGTACCCACGTACACTGGGCATATTTCAACCAAAGCCAGTATAAGAGGCTTCAAAAAAATTCATCTCTCTTAACATACTGTCGATATTCACAGCCATAATTCGCTTGAACTCATACTCCATCGGTAAGTTTTCACCATTCTTAACCAATATAGATGGAGCGGAGGAATCATTCTCTATTTCGACCATTCATGGTCTAAATTGAAAAACTCTAGTCGATTGATTAGTTTTATGATTCGACTTGCTTTGAGTTTCAAACATTCGAGCCACTTCAATTTTATGATTGGCTCTTCTAAAGATAAGTTTGCCCCCTGTTTACACCATAAATTGGTCCATGCACACATCCCATGCAAACTCCATATAAAAAAGAAGGCTATTTCTCATTTCATAATTTCGCCAAATATGTTCTCATTTCTTGTAAAACAGGCCAAATATGTACAAAATATTCCAAAATTGAGAGAAAGCGATTACAATAGCCTTGTATAGATGTTTGACATACGTGGCCAAATGGAGGTTTATAATTCAAAAATGGACCAAATCCATTTGCATCTGTAAAGCATTCAAAGCCCTTATGACCAAGGCCTTCCACGTGTATTTGTGATGCTAACACATTTCGTTCATGGCCAAATGATCACAGATTACTCCATTCATGGTCAATCTTTGTGATCAAGCTCTGTTATCATGAACGAAGCCTTGAAAGGCACCAGAATGGATCTCTATACTAGATCCAACGAATGGCCTAGTTTGAACAAATAAAATGTTGAAGCCTTTCTAGGCTTTCATTTCTCATTACATTGGCTTCTCATTCTGTCGAATTTTGTTTTTCTTTTTCCAGAATGATTCCAAAGTTGGCCATTAAATGACCGTTATTCTATTTTCGCAAAATTTTCAAGCTTCACTTGCAAGGCTTTCATTTTCACAGTTGATTGTTGCCATCACTTCCAATTTAGTGATGGTGCGGACAAAACTGTGGCCAATTTAGCCACTTATATTTGCCCAAAATTTTAGAAAAGCAATGAATATTATCTACACATCTTACCTAAAACTGGGCATATTTCAACCAAAACCAATGCAGATGGCTTTTGAAAAATCCATACCTCTTACGAATACTATTGATCAACAATTGAACAAATGGTTCTGGAGCCCTTGTGGCTGACGTGTAGTGTGCCATAGGAGACACATATTGGCTTTGACTAGTACCAAATCCAGGTGGTACATTGAAACCAGTGGGAATGTTTCCACTTTGGCCATTACCATATTGACTTCCAATTCCATTACTTCCACTAGTATTTGGAATTGGTTGATAAAAATTCGTTGGCCTTGTTGGGCTAGACCTAGGTTGACTGCACCCTAATGGAATTCTATTCACTCCATTCAGAGGTTCAAAAGTAGGATTAGTATATACCTGCTGAGGATGCCCCCGAGGCATATCTGAAGTTTCTGGAGTTTTCCTATCGTTAGGCAAACCACTGGAAGAAGGAATTTCTCCTTGTCTTGGTGCAATCAACCTTCGTAACAGAGTCGAAAATTTTTGGGCAAAATCATCTTGTGGATTTGCCAAAACCTGAACGAATTGCCTGATTAGGTGTGCCATTACTTTCAAATTAGTAATGTGGCCCTCCTTCTAGCGCCAAAATTGTTTGTCTTTTGTTTTACTTGTTGTCGATGGTTGACAGAGAAATATTCTAAGTACTAGAATGTGAATGTTTGTGGTAGTGGAGTTTGGTTCCTTGTCGTATTTTAGGACTTCTCTGGAAGCAAACGTACTGAAGTAACTGAAAATGGAAGAAAGATGACAAATGTACTTTATTATACTTCAAAGTAGAAGTCGATCGACAATGAGAACACAGTCGAGTGGACGGTTACGTTACAAGCTACTCCTACAGCAAGACAAGTAAAATACATATAAAAAGTAGAAGCCTTTGGACGACTGTGTGGGAGGTTTTACAATGAGGCCTAAAAAGGCTATTTATAGGAAAACAAAGATGTGCAGGCAATAACTTCCTAACTTCTCACTACTCTTCATTCTTCTAATTTGCTTATAAGTGTCCAAATAACTTCCTTTCAACTTCAAAGTGTGTAGGACGATGATAAGTGTCCTTTTAACTTCTAAATGTGTAGGAGCATGCCAAGTGTCCTGCACTTCATTAAAATACAAAGAAATAAAAACTAGTTATATTATAAATACGAAATAATAAAATACGAAGCATTCTCATAATCGTCACCTTCCGGTCGATCATCGACAGGCGGTAAATATATGGTGTAAACAAGGTCGCATGTGCCAACCCCCGATCAGAGGCACGTCATCCTGGGACGAAGCTATTGAGAATTTGAGAGGGGGAGGTCGCACGTGCCACCCCTGATCTGGGACGATACACATTGTGTGGGACCCATCTTGAGGTCCCACATAAATGATCCAAGAAGTTCAAAATAGCTTTTTTAAGTGTACTCATAGAAAATCAATTCAATCGGATATCTATATAGACTTGATTTATTAATTAAATTTTTGGTCTTTAAATTTGCAGCGACCAAAATTTGAATAAATTTTTATTTTTTGAATAGAAGCAAAGCGACCATATTATTAATCTAATCAAAATTTGAAATGAATTGACTAAGCCCTTCCAGTATTGAGCTAATTTTTTAAGTACATGGAGTACCCTTAGAAAATTAGTACACTATAAACAAAATAAACTCCTTGGATCATTTATGTGAAAACTGGAGATGGATTCCACACCGTCGGTAAAAAAAGGATAGGTACAAGATGAGTTTATTGCGTTGATAAATAATACGTAAATCTTTAAACATGCATTTGGTTTTTTGTTTTTAATATTGTAATTAGCTAACCTCACAACACGTGTATTTTTTTTTTTTTTTTGGGTATTACACATATTGATGTTTTTGAGTGCCACCTCTGATTCCAGATTCTAGCTCCGCCACCGTCATCAAAAATATCCTAATTCGTAACCACTCTTTATGCCGTGCTGGTAAGTGTAGTTGGTTTTTACGCAAGTGCACGCAATGACCAAATTCAAGAGATCTACTGCTGATAAGATTCTGCATCAGAGTGTAAAGTGCAGTCCATTAATTTCTAAATTTATAGGAACCGCGAACCGTCAACCGTGAGAAAATGTGAGGATTTTTTTATTAGTAGTAGTAATATAGAAGAGTGAGATATAATCAGCAGTGACCAAATTCAAGAGATCTACTGCTGATAAGATTCTGCTCATACCAATTGGAATTTTCACTAATAAATTTACTCAAATTTGAATGAAAAATTGAGTAAGGACCTTTTTTTTCCCCCCAATTGGTAGCTTTCTTTATTATTGCAAAACTGGAACATCAGAAGTGGCACTCCGTTGAACCCAATTCGGAAAATTCCCGTTCCAAGTCAAAGCAGAGTCACTAGATAGGGCAAACTTGACAATATCATGCGGCACCCTGTTACAATCTCTGGGAACAAACTGAAAAGAAAATAGATAAAGAATCGCAAATAATGACTTCTAGGTTGGCGTTCACTTGGGTCCTCCCTTGTAGTATCTTAATGACAGATTGGACGTCACTTTCCAAAATGTAGTTACCATCCAATCGAAGGGGTCCAAATTCAACAGCTTCTCGGAATCCCAAAGCTTCCACTATTTCAGGAGAATAAGGACCGGAGGAGATGCTCTTATATGTCCAGAAGAAATCCCTGAACTTGCGATTTATCTGTTTACGGAATATTCCAAACCAAGTGAAATGTCAATGTTTTTCTATGCGATTGAGTAAAGTTCTAGGTTTTACAAACAGAGAAAATGCATTTACAAAAATGAAAGTGTGTATGCCAATAGGGCAACTGATTCAATGCTTTGAAGTACTAATCCAAAAGACTCCCCCACTTATGCATATGTCATCATCCTAAACATGTTATACAACTAGTAAGAAACCAACTAAAACTCCCAAGCCAAATGTTAGTAGCAATACTAGAAACCTATACTAAAATAAAATACACCAATGATTGTGACAAAATTACTAACATGAAGATGTAGCCAAGGCTGCATCTCTCTGCTATACACCAAATAATAGGTTACATGCGTAGCAGCTTCAGGGGTGGGTGACACGTGTCAACCCAATTTCGATTTTTTTTTTTTTAAAACAATAACTAGACAAATATGATGTAAGAGAAATGCTAGGTACTCAAATAACTCATCCAGAAAGTACCCCGAAAAGGAAAATTAATGGTTCGGATTCACTCTAAATATGATCTGGACCCTTAATTTTCCTTTTCGGGGTACTTTCTAGGTAAGTTTTTTTGGGTACCTAACATTATTGTATTTGTCTAGGGATTCAAGTGTGACTTTTTAAAATCTCATCCCTAACTTAAATTATATAATTTAGTTAGTTAAGGGGGTCTAGTGTGGTTTTTGCTTTGGAGAGTGGAGACATTCTTTCGATTCCATTTTTCGGTAGGTAAATGATATTGACACTCCAAAAATTGATGCAGGCACTCCAAAATCGATGTAATTCTAAAGTCATTTTCCTTTATTTTTTAGAGCGCCTCTATCAATTTTTGGAGTGCCAATATCATTTTCCTTTCCGGTATGCTCTCTCTTTATCTCACATTTTTTCTTTGTATAATAAAAACTAAAGAAAAATCCACCTTGTGTTCGACAGAACTTCGAGTATTATTTTGATAGATCTTTAAAATTACTATTCTTTATTGATGCATTATTATCCTTATAACATGTACTTTTTAGGTACTATAAATTAATGATTAACCTTAAGACGTGTGCTTTTTCTGAGTAATTAATATAAGAATTTTAGTAGTTTATTTATTCTTATTTTGTCATTTTCAAATTCAAATCCTGAGGCCATTCCTGATTACAAGTCGAATGAAATTGTTGCCAAATTACGAAAGATGACCAGTATCATATCATATAAGATTGTTTTATTTGATTCTTTTAACATTATCTTATGGGGACAGTTAGCTGACCCATCTACTAAATGTCTTGAACAATTGTGAACACTAGATGCAAAAAAAGATGCAAGAAATCTTAATATTAGAATTTTTTGGAAATCATTACTATTATGAACCATGTTTTGATTATTCATGCTGGGCCGTGGGAGGTGGGTAAGTTGCCTATATGATTGGGCTCCTTTCAAGTAAGGCCCCTTTATCCTAACTTATTTGTGAGTTTTTTTGGCATGGTCTTTTTTTGTTGTTTTTTTCTTGATTTTTGTATTTGACTCAAATTTTGTACACCACATTGTTTGTCTAGATAAAGAATAATCGAAAAAATAAGAAGAAAATATAGGTCATAGTTTAAAAAGTTCATATTAAGATTACGAAAAGGATCCAAAAAGTCAGTCCTTCCTAAATTATTTTGAGGTAAAATATATTACGTTGAAACAAACATAACCTAAATTATGTGCTTCGCCGGTAATAAATGTATGGTCTTGACATTGATGGGCCAAAACGATTTCCCATCAAAATACTAGGGGTCAAATTCATATAATCTAAAAAAAAAAAACATATTCAGTCACGAGAAGTAAGAACGTATGGAGTGTGTGACTTATGTCTCATGGTCTTGGCCCCTTTTGACTCACATAATTCGCGGGCACATACATAAGCGAGAGTGTAAGCACATGGGTGAGAGGATATTTTCGAAACACGTTCCGAACCACTAAATTTACAAAAATTAGGTTTGAAAGTGCAAATTCAGTGCAAGAACAGAGAGGGAGAGCCCACGTCAATTTAGAAGATCTAAAAGGTCCCCCTGCTCCCGTGTGGATTGGAGTACAGCGATTGGGATCCTCCTCCTACAGTCTCTCTCCACACAAGGAAGTTATGAACATCTTTCTGCACACAGCGATCCCCTTCCCCTCTCCTTTCGCTTTTCCCAAGATCAGCAGTACAACCATTTCGAAACCTGCTAAAGCTGGCGCTGCGGTTTGTTGCTTGGGGTACGCGCTCACGCTCATAACCTAATATCATCTGATTTAGCAGTATGTTAGGTTGCTGAATTGTTTATGAAATTTGCTACTATACCTCTGTTTACTCGTGCTTCAATGAAGTTGATTTCCATGAACACGAATTGATCCACTATCTTATCTGCATTTCCTTCTAAACTGTATAATTCACTATGGTTATTTTGTAAAATCTATGATATGATTGTTTGGGATTCTCTGTCCAACATTAATGTTAACCCTCCACCAGTTATTGCATCCAGATGGCGCGAATGTGGCACATGATATTTGTAGTCCAGTTCCATGTCTAATCCGGCCAATTAACCAACCCTTAGACCCTGTTCGGTTTGGGTTTTGAGAAAGGTTTTTAAGAGTAATGTGAGTGGAGAGATAGATAGAGTAAATTTTTGAGACCCAAAACGGTTGGTTGTCCGTTTTTAAGTTTTTGGGATAAAAAAGTTGCATAGATTTGCGTATTTTTTCGTCTTTAGTCAAATTTTTGGAGTAACATTTTTACAAAAAAATTCACTTTTTGAATATAGGTAAACCATAATCGTTCAAAAAGTAGAAAACAAACAAAAATTTGATTAAAAAATCACTGAAGACGAAAAACACTAATGACGAAGCCGTCAAAAATTTTAGAGACAAGATTTTTTGAGAGGAGAAATGAGCAAAGCAATATAACCATTTTTAGGTGACTTGGACCTCATAGGCTGTCTTCAAGCATTTTGGCCTAAAAAATATGAATCCCTTTGTAATTGGATATTTCCGGACATCAGAGTCACTTCTGATATTTCTTGAACTCTACGCAACTGAGACCTAAGAAGCACGGATATTGATGTGGATATGGATATGGTCATGGACACAGAAACAACACAACACAGGCTTAGGTATGTCATTTTTTCAAATTTTAGGACACAGACACGTTGAAAATAGGAAAACGTTTTTGTACTGTAGATGTATCTTATGAATGATTGAATTCATATAAAAGATCAAAAACAAGATTTTTATAAGATTAACCACAGAGAGTATTCACGTTATCAGTTTGTAACTCTTAAGGTAACTATATGATTGTTCATGAACTACACTTCAATGGAATTTGACTTCGGGCCAAGTTTAAAAATTGTAGTTTGACCTCCTAAAGTGTCCTTACTTTGTTCAAGAGTATCCCAACGTGTCCTAAAGTGTCCACCATGTGTCTAAGTAGATCAAAAGTAATTAAAAGAGTGGACACTTAGGCGTGTTTGACATGTGTCCGGAGATTGATACGGATACGTGAAGCCCGTCGATGTGTCCGTGCTTCTTAGACTAAGAACATAGCTTTCATCATGATGGAACTTTAAAAAAAATTCATACGTAGATATCCGTTCAGGTTCTCTTTACCCAAATTATACCCATCTCTGTGATCCGTGACTAAAGCAGTTCTCTGTTTTGAGTATTCCTATCCCCGTTTACTCACCACTCTTTTGTCACAAACAGAGCTTCCTTACAAACACTCCTGAACTTTTTCTAATTTGAACTTACTCTTAGCCCTTGGGATAAGTGGATAACTTATTGGTTGCTTCCCAAATTGTGACTTTGTGCCCCATTTCCTTCAATACTGATGCTTCCTCTTAACCACTGCAAATATCATATCTGAAGCATAGTACCTGGATACTAGCATTTTACTTCTGTTTCACTAACAAATCATCTTGACATTATCTCCAGGAAGAATTAAGGCAATGGTTTGTCTAGTGGATCTTTTTAGATGGACTGGGCATTGTTTCATTTTATTTCAATTTATGCTTATCATTTTGCAATTTACTCTATGACTGTTTCCATTGTTTCAATTTCTAGGTTAGAAGGTCATGAGAATTCAAAGATGTGTGAGGTGTGTTTCGTTGATTCGCATATGATTTGCTACTTCTGTCCAGCAGGCGGTCAATAGTATTTACTTGTTACAGGAAATGCTGCAACCTGTGAAGAGCGTACAGGAAAAGAAACATAATGATATTTGGCAACTCTTCAGCGAAGCATGGCAGAGTAAGTCCTTAGTAACTATCTTTTCCCATTTCTCTCATTGGCAATTTGGATAAGACATCATATATCCATCTTATGATGTATTCTGATGCCATGGTTTCTTTCAGACATTATGTTCTTGAACAACCAACGCATGGTGGCCATGGAGGAGCTGGACAAAATGAAGAGGGAAAACAAGATTCTGCTTGATAGGATAGAACAACTGGAGATGAAAAAGCAGAACAACTGTGGAAAAGGTGGTTGGACCCTTAATTCATTATTTCTAGTGTGGTTGAACCCAATGAATTATGATTGATTGTATCCTGGGTGAAGCGCCTGATATCTTTCTTGTACAAAATGTTCCGTGTATCTGCTCTCATATTCTGGTAACTAAATTTACTTTGATTCTGGTTTCTGCTGGTACTCTAAGGGTCTCGACCATTACTGACAAATACCTCCGTATCTTAGCCTGGTTGCTTCCATTTACTCTCAAAGCAATGTTGTGAATTGAAGTTGAGAAGGAGATAACATTTGTTGATAGAGCAACCAAGTAGACTTAGGATGAGAACAATGAAATCTCGTTTCACTTGAACTGTTAAAGGAATGGTCATATTCTTAATGGATTGCTAGGAGACTCTCAGACCTCTTCCTTTAAAATGTGGGGTTCTTCCTTTCAAGTTTTTCTTGGGAATTGTGTATAACCCATGGCACTATCCAAAACATAAATGTTCTAGTTTTCAACTTCACATATGGATGAGTGCATTACATATATAACTGTATATGTCATAAATGTTGAAACAGAGTCTGTGACGGATGCCAAGCAGCATACGGAATAAGCAAGGTGTTTGATTTTGTTTACCATATGCAGATGTGGCCTGATGCTTGTGGCAATTGCCTATGCTCATATTTGCGGTGACATTCTTTGTACCTTAGTTTCATTTGTTTTGAATTAATGCTCCATAAAAAATTTAAAACTTACCTTCTTTTGATAACTAAGACTAAAACCATTAAAAAGAAAAAGAAAAAAGCAAGGGGTTTCAACCTGTCTGCTTGTGGCATATTAAAGAAAATACCATTCTTTCACAATGACACAACTATCCAGATTATGTACGGAATTGGATATCTCAAGTTATTGATTTTCCACCATCTACAAAAAAAAAGGAAGTGAGATTATCTAAATTTTCTCAGATTTCTCAATTTATGGGCTAATCCTCCCAGCTATGTAGCACCGACACTCCACCAGGGGTGACGTACCGGTGTCGGACACCGACACTCGGCCGACACGTGTCGGACACTTCTTCAGAAGTGTCCTGTTATTTTGAGCAATATTTGAAGTCCGACACTTTTCAGACACTTTCGGACACTTTTGGGACACTTCGGGACACTTTTCAAACACTTTTGACAGACACTTTTGGGACACTTTTTGTTGCAAGGTATAGATGATAGATGTAATGACTTGGAAAACAATGTACTACAAAGGTGAAAACAAGGCTATCTGGATATAATATTAACTTTTATCTTATTTGAATTTTTTTTTTATTCTTGATATATATATATATATAGACGTGTCCCCAAACGTGTCGTATCCCCCACTTTCTGAAAATTTACGTGTCGGGGTGTCGGTGTCGTGTCCGTGTCCGTGTCCGTGCTACTTAGCCTCCCCGTCCCAAGTAGTATAGTGAAGTGTGAGATATCTCAGAAGATTGGCTTCTTTCCCTCCCCATTGATTTTCCCCATAATAACAACGCTTTATAGTCTCAAAATACCACTTGTGGAAGGCACCAAACCAGTAAGTCAGTAACGGAATAGAACGTTCAAAATTTGTTTTTCCCCTCTACCTCCACAGTTCCACTCTCCCTCTAAGCCAAAACCCCAACATGTTCTTAATGACTCACACTAACCTCAAACCCAATACTAGTGCTCAGACTACCATAGTGACCACAAACTAAATGAAAAGCTGTTGATAATGCCACCTATCTACAAATTCACCTCGATAGGGTTAGCTACCCATTCTCTTGACTTGTCAATTGCCAAGACTTGCTAGCAAAATCGGCTAGAAATGAGGACCAAGGGTTGAGTCACCACACCATCAACTAGCTACAGTCAAGTATGCAAAGAAAGCGATCACTCAAGGAGTTTCGATGACCAAATAAAGGAAATAAAGTCTCAAATGCAACCATTTATAACTTATAATTTGGTGTTACCTTGAACTTTCAGCTCTTTCGAGCTTCCCATCCATCCTCATCATCTCAAATTTCAGCAACTTTGCTCCATATGAACTGTAAATGATCTTGGACAACCATTTTTCTTTCAATCTTAAGCTGTTAGTTTATGGTCGAGCAATGCACGTGGTTAGGCTTCCACGTCCGTGTGTTCACGTGCATTTACCAATTAGCTTGCAGTTGCATTCATGGCTTTCTAAGAGTTGGAGACATATGGGTGGCTTGAGACCCTGCACAAGCTTGCATAACAGTTAGCTAGGAGAACGTGATTCAACCTATGTGAGAACTTGTTGGTAGTGCATACCACCAATTATACAACGAGCTAATATCCTTCGCATTTTGTGGTCAATAATTCATTATGGACCTTGCTATGTACTTTGCTACATATACTCTTCAAGACGAAAACTGTTTACTAATACTGACTATCTTCTCTTACCGGTTTCTCATCTATGCCAGATAGAGTATTTATCAAGTCGGACTTGCTGCTTAGGATAGACTCAATGGTCCTTACAGGCATGATAAGCACTGGGGAAGCAGCTGGATTGAGAATGATGATCCTTGATTCGAAAGTTAGTGTAGCCGATGATTTCTCTGACATACATCATAAAAACGATGCTGAACTTCTGGCTGAACTCCGCCACTTTTCAGACAAATGCAAGAAGTAATATATTCTACTTGGTACTTTAACTGATTTTATCTATACAACTTTGAGTTCAGTGGTTAGAAATATGCTCTGGTCCCTGGTGTGCATATAGTCTTAGAGGAAATTATATGTGTTTTAAAGTTCTACGATACCATGCTAGATGAAGAATTCCCTTAGATACTCTACACATGTTGCATGCTTTGGTGGAACTTTTAATTCAAGATCTTGAGATTAGAATATGAAACTGTAGCCATAGTCTGAAGTGATAGAACAGTAGCTTACAGATGGTATCTTTAAAAGAGTATGGATGAACTTCACATACTGTGGGTAGTGCACCTGTGCAAGTATTAAGTAATCAGTGGTGAATTTTGCAATATCCTTGACATTTTCTAGTTGTTCCCTTCCTCAGAAGACCTGTGTCAGTGTGTGTATACCTTCCATGTACAGGGTCTTGACATTTTTTGACAAGTTCATCCTTAGTTGTCTTTTGAGATCACAAGCTTTTGTAACAAGATGCTATTATCACCTTGCTGCTCTCTTTCTTTCTTTTTTTCTGTCTCTCTTTATTTTTTCTATGTCTCTCTTTCTCTCACCGTTTTAACATATTCTCTATGTTCTTTTGTTCAGGAAATGTTTTCACATCGTCCACGTTTGCACTGAAATGGAACCAGTCATCCCTGTTGGATCTTTGGCATCGTATGTGACAGGGGTATCCTGTGCGCTACAGAGGAAAGGTCATTTCGTGGAGGTTGTTCTACCAAAGTAACCAAGAGATCTTCTATTCCATTTTCATTGTTTCTCAAAATTCTCTGCAAATCATTTTTAATTTGTTTTCTTTTGTCTATTCGAAGGTGTAATGTTTGAAGTCGTCCATCTCATTTCCTTCTGTGACAAGGAAAGTTGTCCTTAGTCCATTTAATGAAATAGCAAGCCATTGTGTGACCAAATTATAAACATTTAAGGCTTGGTCTGCCGGAAGTACCAAACTTCTTGTGTAGTCATTGGTTTTCTAAGTAACCACTTCAGTCTCTTTTGGACGATTATATTCTTTGGGGTCTACATTTACACAAGAAGTTTCTTCAAATGGTTTTCCTCTATGAACATTTTTCTTCAAATGGTTTTAAAGTTCGTATATTAACAGTTGACCTCAAAAGAACTGAAGCATTCTTGTACCCCAATAGGTAGCTTTTGGTTGTTGATGTTACAACTAAGTTATGACTGCAGCTCTTAATCTATGTATCGTGCTTTGTTCTGGGCTTCATTAAACTAGGTAACAAAAAATAAGCAAACTTGTCATCTGCACATTATTTTGGGAGCCAAGCCCCTCACCAGTAGGTTGACTGTTGAGGTGTATTTATGCATTGAATAGACTGTGAAATTCTGTTGGTTATGTTGCCCCTTTCGTTTTTATGTAATGGTTCATGAATTTTTGCAATGAATGAGGAATGTTGTTGAGTTTGTGCTGTTTCTTTAGCTTTACTTGATGCTGTTTTATTGGGACCTGAAATTCTTAATTGTACAACTTAGAATAGACTGTACCTTGTAAATAGGTATGCAGGCTTGATCCTCGATGAAGTTCAAGGGTTAAGAGAAATCGAGGCAGAGTTCTATTCATATTTCAATGGTCAATTGCACAACAACAAAATTTGGACATGGTGAGTATCATTTTTTATGACTTGTATCATGTGAAGTTATATTGCATCCTAAACCCAGATAAGCAATTTTTCTCTATTGGTCCAATTATAGTACATGCAATTAGCAAAGTCATTTAGAAAATGCATTATGCATCTTGTTTAACTATTCCCACCTCGATAACTCTTTTCCTTTTGTTCTTGCCATACAGTGCCGTTCATGGAATTGGAATCACTTTTATACAACCTATTTTTCATTCATCATTCTTCAGCCGTGAGAGGGTATACGGCTACGCAGACGACTTTGAACGGTATTGTTTTTTCCTATTGGAAAATTCCCTTCCTCCTCGGAAACTATCAGAAATGATATATATCGTACTTTTGCCTAGTTCTTTGATTCATGTGGCTCTTTTACTTGATCTCTTATTATTCCTCCGTCAATTGGTCTTGCAGTGGCTCAGTGTTTTACAATATCTCCTGGTGTTCACAAGAATTATATGTCTTATAAAACGTTCACAAGAATTATATGTCTTATAAAACCTCTTGGTTTGTTATTCGTAATTATGCTTATTGGCCCACCTACAATTTTTTAGGTTGTTTATTTTGTTATTAATCAGTTGTTGCACTCCAGATGAATAGCCTTTTTTTCATTACTTACTATGCTTATGGGCAACTGAACAATTTTAGCTTTATTAGTTTATATTGACTGGTTGTTGCAGTCTTTAGTAAGCTTTTTGCAAAGCTGAGACTGTGATCCTTTGTTTGGTTGTTCATGTGTTTTTGTTTGACCCTTTTTTATTTCGTTCTTGTTTCGGAACCATGTGAAACCCACCTGAACGGAATTGCCCCCTTAACTTTTTACTTTGTAGAAGAGTCAGGTATTTGATAATATCCGGAATTTATCATACTAATGTGTCAAAAATGCAAGAAATTTTCATTCATGGGTATATCGCATTCAAGGTTTGGTAGACTAGATTCCATCAGAAGATGGAATAATTTAATCCCATGTTCTTTCTAGTTCAAGCACTATACCGTATTCCAAATTCAACGCAGTTCAGTTTATTTGATAGTAATTCGCTACTCAAGCTGTTCCTAGAGATTTTTTACTATGTTTTTCCTTAATTCAGGATTAATGTCTGAGACTTTGGTTCGAGTCAAAACCTCCATAATAGTTCGGCTGTTTTATAGATATGTGTTGTGTGTTTCTGGGTTTTATAGATACTTGTTTCTGGGTTGGGAATCAGGTGCGAGTATGTGTTTGTGTGGGATTCTTCTACTTCTCATGCCCCCGGACACCAAGTCACATATTGTGTGTACATGATTTATTTTGTGTAAAGTAGTGTTTGCAAATTAACGGATTAAATTTACGAATAGAACGAGTCTAATGCACTAGATCCTACATTTGTCTTCGATAACCAGCTCTACTACCTAAAATAATATTTGGCTGGATGTCCAGGAAGGCAAGCAATAGCCCCCCTTATACCGCATTAGGGTTTTCTCTGAAGTTCAATGAATGATATAATTTATATAATTTGCACCTATCTTGTTGTTTATCGTCTCATACAAGTGTTGCCAAATTTTGGGCTGTCAAAGGACGAGGATTTGTTGTGGAAGGTTCAAGTCATGTAGTCTTCCTCAAGAGGCTTGCAAGGACCTACTAGTTATTGTAGGTACCATTGGAGGGTGCCGATGGAAGATCCCAGATCAGAAGGTTGTGGATGTGGATCTTCTAGAAATGTCGGACACATATCCAGAACTTTAACCCCTGGTATCAAGAGTCCGACATGTTTACTTCACGGATTCCCTGTAGCAACCATAGGGAATGGCTTGTCTTCCTGTATAGCCACATTGACCTTTGACCAAAACAAAAAATGTGATTGTATTCTCTGGTAGTTGTTGACACCCACTTTTAAACTGTCCTTTTTGTTTCTTTTACTATTCGTAATGGGTTAACTTGGTGTTGTCAGATTTTCTTATTTCTCCCGAGCTTCATTGGATTACATATTAAGATCAGGAAAGCAGCCTGACGTGATACACATACATAACTGGCAAACTGCTATTGTTGGGCCACTTTTCTGGGATGTTTTCTCAGAGCAGGTGCAACTTGCAACTACTGCTATTTTGATTTCAATGATATAATTACCTGCTGATGTCATGCTATATGCTCCTGTTTAACTACTAAATTGGTAGAATGTGATCTTGGAACTTCAGTTTTGGTCAGTAATACCTGGGTGCCTTTTTCCAATCTTGAGTGAGACTGTAGGTACATTGACCACAGAGGGCACTCAAGTCCATGATGACAATGCTAAGTCACCCATGCAGTCTGCTGTAGCCAACAATTGATGCTGCCTATCCATGCCCCATTAGGGTATAAGAATGGGTTCCAGGTGTTCCAACATTCTGGCCGATCGTTGTACAAATACAGGGGCCGCTCCTAATAGAAGAGTAGAGATATTACACACCATTGGGAGATATCTCATATATTTTATCACTCTCTCTCTCTCTCTCCGGTTCCAGACTGGCCTATCCATTGCACAGTCGGTCTTTTTCAGTGACTTTGCACTGTATCAGGTCACTGGAGCTCCTCAGAGGGCTCCACACCCCATCCAACAGAGACTAAAATCACTAGGGATACAGATAAGTGACACAATCTTTTCACCGAGAGCAAGAAAGCCATAATGTGCATATATTACGTGTATATTCCTTCATTATCTTTCAGGTCAATGCTAGTTACTAGTGCTTATTTACAAATATTTTCTAGATAGTTACTAATTCTTTGACTGAGAAAAATTTTCTAAATGAAGGACCATAGTCTTTAAGTAAATTCTTTTGTCAATCGCTAGTTCTCTCAGGGAGGGTTTTGGCGCTCAATTCCTACTTCTAGCATCTTCACCATACTGGAGGTTCTCTTGAGAACATGTAGATCTTCTGTCAGTATTACTCATTATATAAAGCACAGTAGGGATCTATCTTAGATGGATCAATTGGCACTTTACATACCATGTTGATGCTACCGTCCCTTGTTATTTTCTCTCTCAAGTAATTTAAAGATTTATTACGGAGTAAAGAAATGCTACTTGTACAGGGACTTGGAGGTACTAGGATATTGCTGACGTGTCATGGTCTTGAGTCTCAGGCAAGTTCCTTGGGTTTTCGTTTTGACTTTTGCAAATCTTTGATGGGTCCTTACATTCGCTACATATATAAACAATAATCTTTTCTACGTTATGTTACTTTAGTGTCTTGTGCAACCTGATAAGCTAGCACTGTGTGGACTTGAACCTTCTAGACTACACCGTCCTGATCGTTTGCAAGATAACACCAAGACACATTTGGTCAACATTTTAAAGGTAGGTGTTTCTTGAACTGATTCTGTTCCACTTTAAATCCCAGTCGAAATCTTTCTTATGTTATCTTGCTTGTCTTGACACTAAAATGTATCTTGTTAACATTTCACAGGTAACGTTGCATTTAGATCACATGTTGCCTGTCTCAAATTTTGTTCATTTAGTCCATAATTTCCTGTTCAACTTAATATTTATCATGTAGATGCACTTCTTTAAAGTATGATTGCAGAGAAATGAGATATAAATGTTAGGTCTATGATTCGAGGATTTGAATGCTGGACACTTTTGCCAACTCATTGGCATAACCACAAATCTGCTCTTAACCAGTTGTCTTTCTACATCTTTTCTTCATCTCAGCATCCATGAATCTTGTTCAATATGTTCCTATGGGAACATTCTCATAAAGCTATACGTCCGTAGTTTTCTCCTGCAACTGATACGTCTGTAAGTTCAGCTTCATTGTTGTGACTAGCATCATCTTTTTTTGGTTCCTCGTACACATTTGCAGGGAGGAATTGTTTACTCAAATAAAGTTCTACTGTCATCCATCCATTCAAAAGGTCTGATTATTCGGAGTTTGAGTCATGGGTTGGAACCCACCTTAGCCATTCACAAGTAAGTAGTCCTTTCATGCCATATCCTAATTTACGTGCTTAGATGTTCTATGGAAGGTTTCTCCTTTCGTCTCACCTCCTGGTTGTAAACTGGATTGGAACGGGGTTTTCTCGAATTAATAAGCAGCATTTGCACAAATCTTTGTTTTTTTTGGTAAATGATGCATTTTATAGCCAACCAAGCAAAAACTCAGGGGAGCAAAACTCCATTACAATCTAACTTTACAAAGAAAGCCTACAACAAACTACTAAACGTCAAAACCCCTAAGGGACAGAATTCCCGAACATTTTAGAAGAGATTTGCCAAAGATTACAAATACTTTGGTTCTCAACTGTGTATGAGCTCATACTTTGTTTAATAGTCTTTGTATGAACTCTTGGACATGAAACCTTTAAATCCTCACATTTTGAAAAGTTTTAATTTGCCTATAGGGATAAGTTGCTGGTTACTCCTTGTGGTTTTGATAACTCCATCTGGAATCCTTCCACGGACCACTACCTTCCACAAAGATACAGCGCAGACGACATGAAGGGGAAAGCAGTTTGCAAAGTTGCATTACAGAAGCACATGGGGTTATCTGAGAATGCTTCTCTTGTTCTTGTAAGTGGTGCATAGATGGTGTTTATTTTCCTTATTTGTCCAATCCCTTATCCTCTTTTGTTCTGCGCTTCCTATGTTACATAACATAACATCTAACTGGCAAATGGAATTCTGTTTGGTCAGATGATGGTTCAATAGCAAATAGTTTTATCTCGTAAGAAAATACTGGCAGACTTGGGTCCAAAAGCATGGATTACAACACGTGAGATGTTATTACTTGCAAGGTTGCACCAACAAGATGTCGTGTGTCTTGGATATCAAATTCTTTTGTAAGATCAGTTGCTCAAACATTGACAGACAAGCTTTTCAACTAATCTATAAGACAGCCATCATGTGCTAGATCCTGCATTGGTGCTAGCTCTTTTCGACTTGTGTACAGATGGATCATTTAATCCTTTGAATAGACAACACAGAGTTTTGAACTGGCCAATTACCCGATACTAGCTTGCTGAAATACAGTTAAAGAATACTATGTTTAAAAAAGACAGATTCCTGTCTTTTTGTAATGGACTAATGGCTTACACCTTTCCTTTTATTTCTCGAAATAAGTGCTTGAAGGATAGGTCATCTCGATGGGCATGCAAAATGCAGCTTATAATTTGTGTAAAGCAAGCTGAGCATGTTTTGTTCTCCCATTCTCGTGTTCAGTTTTCTTTTTCAAAATTCTATAAAATTCTTGGATCTAAATGATGTATCATAGAAATGTCCCAGATATGCATGTCCTATCGAAAAAAGCCAATCTGCCTTTTTTTTACCTGATCTTAAACAATGATGTATTGTAGGTCGGATGCATGTTTTCAGAAGTCTCAGATGTTGATCTGGAGAACATCAAGGCACTTGTTTGGATTGCTTCTAAAAAAGGCGTTCAGGTTTGTTAGTGCTTAATCTCTCATGTTCAATGGAAAGCTTGGTCGATTAACCTAATGCTACTGAAAACCTGATCTCTTGACGCGGTTAGGTATTTAAGAAAGTTAGAAACTAATTCGAAAGTGATGAACAATCTTTGCCAGTAAGCATGCAAGTGTTTGCTATTCAGCTATGAATCTTTTACTGAATCTTCCTCTTGTACTCCATTCTTCTCTCAAATGGTTTCGTGGTGAAATTGATTTCTCTGACATTTTCTGCAGTTTATCTTTATGGGGTTGAGCAAAATTTCAAGCACAAACAGGGCGCTGGAATCTCTTCAGGAAGAACTAAAGGTACAAACAAGGCTCCCTCCAGATCATTTTCTCTCGGGATCTATTTGTCTTGTATGCATGTAGGCAAAAACATGGAAGGATGAAAAGGGCATTATTTTTTATCAACTTGAATAGGGCATTCTCGTGGTAGTTAAAGGGTAGAAGTCTTCTTCATAAGGTTGAAAAAGCATTGCCATAGTCATGGAATGATGCTAAGCATTGTCATTACTCTTCTAGTAACCTAGATATTCAAAAAGGATTTATGAGGCTTGCCAGGTCAAGGTGGTACTTGTTTCTCCTTATGCTCAACTGATGTGCTATATCTTATTTAGTTTCCTCCCTTTGCAGGATGACAATGTGATATTCATAAAAGAATACGAGGAAGCCATGTCCCATTTAATCTTTGCAGGATCAGATGTTATTTTGTGTCAATCGTTTGATGATCCAGTGCTCCAAGTGCCGGTATGGGTAGGCCTATAAGCATTCTACTGAAAATCGGTAGCTTAGTTGCTTTAGTCTTATTTACATTTAATTCAGAAAGAATTCCTTGTACAATTACCAGCTTTCTGGACCTTTTGGATATTGTATCTGCACTGATCTATTGAGGCCGTACTAAGTAAATTATATGTGCACTTCTATCGGTATGCATGCATCTGAAAGTACTAAACTCAAGAAAGCCTTTCCCTTGGTATACACAAATCTGTCTTCCTACTCCGCTTGATTAAGGGCAATAAAATTTTAGTTAACCCATGATTCCATCCTTTCTCCTTGTCAAGTCCAGAAAAATGGAATGAATTGCTTTTCTTTTGTTGACTCGATTTTACTAGCATGAGGATGAAATTCGCTCGACTTATCCAAGTACAACCTGCCAATTCGACACAAATTCAAGCTATTGTATAGAATCATAGGCTCTACTTGTCCCTTGAACTGAATTCTTATTATAATAGAAAAAACAAGATCCGCTTGATTAAAGTTTCCGTGAATTTTGAACATCACACAATTAGATTTGCCTTACTGTCTGTATTCTGTGGGTACTTTTTTCCTAGAAGTTAATTGTTTACATGTCCTAGAAGTTAATTGTTTACATGTCCTTTTTTCTTACTCATCCATATATGGAAATTGTAGCTCAAGGCTATTAGGTACGGAGCTGCTCCAGTTGCAACAAATCTTATTGATAAGCAATTCAGGTTAGTTGATGGAGAATATGCATTTTATTTTTTAATCAATAATTTTACATTACGTTGGTTTGGAAAGAAAATACAGACATTCATGTTTTATGTTTTGTGTTTCAATGCGGACATTGACCTTATAAGTTTTGTGTCTCATCAGGCCAATCATAGATCACGACTTTGAAGGGACCAACTTCTCACAGTACATCAGTAATGTCTTCGGAAGTTTATCTTTAAGCCAGGCGATTGATGAAATTGTGCGTATTCCCCGGTGCACCTTTTAACCCTCTCTCGGTAGAATAACTTACTTTTATGTTTTAAAAAACGAGCTAAACCTTCGAGATCCATATTTTGTTGTTTGATTGTAGAAGAAAAATCCATCACAGTGGAGTATGAAGATACTGGACGCGATGACAAGGGACTTCTCGTGGGATGCAGAGTGCTGTGACATACACATTTCTGCCTACTCTTCCATATCGACCTTATGAAGGTGGTTCGAGTTTACGTGTACAAATGTGATCCGAGTTGGGGGTGGTGTAAATTGGAACAAGTAGAAATGTTCACAAACTCTGGAGTTTTTAGGAAGGGACTGTAGGAGAGTAGTTAGTTGCAGATTCTCTCTCTCTCTCTCTCTCTCTCTCTCTCTCTCTCTCTCTCTCCCTGTAACTCGATTTCCCATTGTCGTACTGTTCATAGCTGCGAAATTTTTTCGAATAAAAACAAAAGAGTAAGGCTCTGTTTGTTTGGACATAAAATATTTTTGGGTAAAATGTTTTACCTGTTTTCCGTTGTTTGGCTAGAAAAAGAAGGGGGGAAAACATTTTCAAGGTAAAACATTTTACACTAACAAGGTGAAAATGTTTTTCTCTAAAATTTTGACCGTAAATCATTTCTCCATTTCACTCCCGATTGTTTGACATTTTTCAAAATTGCGTATTTCATTCTCTTCTTCTCCCAAATCATGTTAGATCCAAAATGAGAGAGAGATCCGTTGAAAAAATGAGAGAGAGTGCACGCACGCTTACTTATGCCTTGTTTGGATCAAGATTTGGAAATTTTTTTCTAACTCAAAAAACACTAATTACCCTTATTTTCAATTAGGGGTGAACAAAAAATCCGTCAAACCATGAATCTAGTCCAAACCGAAAGGTTTGGTTTGGGTTTTTAGTAGTATGGTTTGGTGATGGTTTAAAAAAATTAGAAACCGCGTTATATTGTTTGGTTTGTAGATTCGCATTCACGGTTACAGTTCCAAACCAATCCGAACCGTATAATACATATATATATATATATATATGTATATATAAATATAATTTTATTTAATTATGATTCACTAATAGTCAACTACTTTTCCAATTTAGTGATTCTATTAAATTCACCACGATATTTAGTTTTTCTTCTCTGCCAAGATAATTTAGATTAAACTTCTATATATCACAAACCATTCCTAATTTCCTAGGGTTATTAATTTATCATACATAAAAAGCACATGGGATCACCAGATCACTCAATTTACACTGCCCAATTTCTAAATTCTATTCCTATACTTCCTTCACTACTACTCCCTCCGTCCCTTTTTAAGTGTCTTGCTTCGTAATTCCAACTTATTAAAAAGACATCATTATTATACCTTTCACATCAATTTTTTCCCACACTTTCCCTACTTACCCATCATCATTACTCTTTTACTCACTTACTTTTAAAAAAGGAATCTACTTTTAGGGACAAAATAGACATTACACCAACTTTTACCCATTAACTTTACAAAATGGACACTTATTAAGGGACAGCTCAAAATGGAATACTGGACAATAAAAAGGGGACGGAGGGAGTAAGACTTAAGGCAAATGTGGTATTCCACTCTTAATTAGTTGATTGATGTTAGTGTGTTTTTATAATTTGAATGAAATTGATTTTAATATAAGTTTTCTTTTAATTTGTCTTCATAACTTTATACTTTATTTTTTTTTTAAATGATAGCTTAATTCAAAACAAACCGTGATTTAAAACCGAAACCAAACGTACTTTAATGGTTTGGATTGGTTTGGTTCTATGCCTTTTATGGGTTGGTTTGGTTCTCTAAATTCATAATCTGTAAGTATTGGTTTGGTTCTTGGTTTACTATAATATCGAACCAATCCAGACCATGCTCACCCTTACTTTCAATCATTACTCTCCACTCATTACCTCTATCTCAAATCATTATTCTCATTTTTCCATTTTTCCATTTTTCTCTCTTCACTCATTATCCTTTGCTTCAATCATTACTCTCATAAAAAGTTTCTCAAAAACTCATCCAAACACAGCATATAATTAAAATATTTCAGAACCTACAATCTGCCATTGTTTTGAAAAATATTTTTTACGTGCCAACCAAATACCGAAAAATAAAAATTTTAAAATTCATTTTCTAAAAAAAAACATTTTATATAAAAATATTTTACATTGAAATAAACGGAGCCTAAATCACCTAGGTTGTGTTTGCCGAAACACCCCTGAATATCACGTGAAGGATTGTTCACCAAAGTTCACCCAACAGCTGGGGCCAACTATTTTATTTTGGATCTTCAATTTTTTTTTTTTTTTTTTGATCAACTTGGATCTTCCAATTTCGTCAGTGGTTTGTTCGTGTTATTAAATAATGGGCCCATCCAAATTTTTGGTATTATGATTGTTCTGGTGGTCTCTGATCCATTGTCAGACATTGAAAGTGACTCTATACTGACCAGTAGGGTGCTAATACTCACGCAAAACAAGCTGAACACAGTATGGGTTAGGTTTGGCTTAACTCTTTATTACACGTGTTCATACATGGCTTGAGCTTGAGAATTTTTGAAGATTAATTGTTCAAATTTGACTCATTTTTGAAATTTTATGATTGTGATAAACTTGACTTAGCTCGTGAAATGTGCAAGTCAATCTCGAACTTTCAAATTTGAGATTAAATTTATAAATATAGCCAAAAATCAAGCTAAACTTGACCGAGCTCAAATTGTTTTATTCGCTTGGCAGCCTTACTGATCTGTTTCCAGATGGCAGAATCTACCAAACGTGCCCAAAATGGAAAAAGGTTTGTGGTTTCTTTTTCCCACAGAATTGTTTTTGTTTAAACCAATCGATGGAAGGAGAGAAAGGCAGAGAGAGGAAACCATGGTCAAGATGGAGTCAAAGACTTGCTACGCTTCGTTTCCGGAACTCGATTTACGTACTTATTTTTTAAGTTGGTAATTTCAACCTTAAAAATTATGTGTTTATGTAAATAATTTTTTTAACAATATGGATCTTATTTGATAGATTTTATCGAGACCTTTTATGCGGTGCAAAAAAGTTTTAAAAAAAATTTTATTTACATTATTTTTGAGTTTGAAAATATGAAATGAGTACTTATTTTTAAAAAAAAATGTTCTGAAACGGAGCCTTGCTACGAGATTGTCGGGATTTGACAAAAATATTCACCTGCCAATAAAAATACTGTAGTATTCAAGTTTCTATGCAATTTTTTTTAAAAGTCAAATCACAAGAGTCGAGAGATGAGAATCCAATTCTCTTCAAACTAGGAGTATACTGTATATAGTTTGGATCCGGATTCTCTGCAGTTGATCGTAGAGAATGATGTACAATCCAATCTGAATTATTTATATTGACAATTAATGGTTTGTAGAGAATGATGTACAGTCTAATCTGAATAATTCATATTGACAATTAATGGTTTAGATCTGTTGAACTTTTACATTATATTATTACCGATAAAAGATTCAAAACAAATTTAGTTCATTGAAAATGCTAACCGATGATTGCGATCACTTAGACTACATTGAGGCAATTCAAACCTGGACTGCAGACAAACAAGATTCTATAGTTCTATAGTATTATTTTATTTAAGGCCGGCCCACTTTGATTATAAGAGACTTAAAAGTTTTACTAACCATGGTACTTTTAATTCTATATATTTATGTAAAATTACTGATAAAAAGAGAGATAATAATATGAGGACAACAAAAGATCCAACTGTTAATGCAAGTCTCAAAACAAGGCTGTGAATGAGCCAAGTGAGTTGGCTCGAGCTCACATAATCGAGCACGAGTTTGTTAAAGTGTTTATCATCTTGTTTGGTTCTCATTTTTAAAATTATTTTTATGTAATGAGTGGAGAAAAATAGAAAGAAAAAGATATTGAGAAACATGTGGAGAGAAAAATGAGATGAGATGGGAACCAAACAAGGTGTAGGTAACTCAAGTTGGGCTTGAGCTCATTTTGAATGAATATGAACGAGTCAAGTTAAAACTAAGGAAAATTCTAAAATTAGCCTAATGGACTGACAATAATAAGTTTGTAAATGTGTATTAAAGGGTGTAAAAAAACACGTAGAAATATGTTGGGAAAATGACGGCCAAGGGCATGTTTTGATAATTAATACTCGCTAAGGACATTTGCAGCATTAACAAATATTCTCAGTATGTTCTTGACGGGTATTAATTATCAAAACACGTCCTGGGCCGTCATTTTCCCAAATATGTGTTTTTCTTGTTTTCTAATGTACTTATCGTCAGCACAGTGGGCTGACAATAGCAAGAACGTTATCCTAACTCTAGCTCGGCTCTTCTACAAAACAAGTCTAAAATTTTGACTTGAGCTGGTTGGATCTATTTAAAAGAATCAATATTGAGTCTTATATTCAGAAAACTCCTCAAAAAAATCATACTACTGTACTTTCGCTTTTATGTTTGGAAACATGTATAGTTTTTCATATTATAAATAGAATTCTTACAAGATTGATAGTATAATTAAAAAATGTCTCCAATATAAATAGAGAGTGTGAAAATTAATTCCCAAAAATTAAGAGAATTTATTTTTCTACTCTCCTTTTGTCCAAGCGCACTTTATTTTTTGTCTTCATTCATGTACAATTACAAAGCTACTCCCTCCGTTTCTAAATAATAGTCCACTACGAAAAGACGTGTAATTTTCAAATAAAAAAATGAGGCTCTTTCATGAGTCGTTTATTTAATTTTTTGACACCAGAGTAAAGAACTAATCACAATCTTTAATTCGGTGTCAAGAATCCAAAGAAGTGCATTACTTTTGGTTTGAAAAATTACACGTCTTTTCGTATTGAACGGTCAATTTGGAACAGAAAGGGAGTTCCATTCATACATTTTGTCTTCACACTTAAAAAAGGGTAGTCATGTATACTCCAAAAAAACACCCAAAAGTTAGGAACCGACACCAAAAGGCAAAAGGCCCCTCACACAAAAATCCAAATATGCCCTTTGGAATGGTGATCCAAATGCCCCGAGAAATTTCTCAGTGTCGGGTGGATCACCCGGCTAACGTCGTATCCGAGTGGACACATTTGAGTCAATTAAAAGTATATTAGAGGGTTTAGATTAAAACACTTTCTCTTCTCCCATTTCCTCACTCTTTCTCTTTCTAAATTTGAGCTGTTCAAAACCGAAATGAACAACCTGTATGCATCGAGCAGGCACCACGTGATACCCGTTCGGCTGCTCGGCACTGAATAATTTCTCCCATTCCCCGCACTCTTCAAATTAGTAGTAAAATCAATCAACGGCCCAACTCTTTCCGTCGTCTTCCGCTTCAAATCAGAATCTTCCTAATTTAAAATCAAACCGAGAAACGTACTCTACTGTATTAAAAGCATTCCATCACCCCTCCTCCATAACCCCCTACGTACATTCAATTCTCCTCTCTCTCTCTCTCTCTCTCTCTCTCTCACACACACACACACCGAGAACAGACATTCGGCAATTAAGGCTTTGTAAAGGCTAATCAGCTGAAAATAAAAATGTCGTTGTGGTGGAGTATTATTTTTCTGAGAGATTTGACGGGAATGTGTGGATTTTACGACGCAGTTTAGTTGAAAAGGAGATTGATTCGGCCTTCAAATGCCACTGCCGTCCATTTCTTCCCGGTTTACGACGACGTTGTCGTCGTAGATGTGAGATTTCATCGCGCATCGTAGTAGTCTTGGGGCCTAGGGTTTTCCAATTCGTTAGTCCTTGTAATTTCTGAGTTTGAGCAAGAGAAATGCAAGCTTCAGCTGTTGCGCTTCAGCATTGTGAACTTTCGTGGATTTGATAGCAGAGTCTGTGCAATATATGGATCGGAATGCGACTCAAGAAACGATTAGGATCCAAGCCTTTGCTCGAAATTGTTCTGAAATCTGAATGCGATTTGAAAGAAAAAGCTGAAGATTAGAAGCTTTGAGAGAGTTCATTTGTTACAGTGATTCGTTGTAAGCGAATGCGTGAGATCAAACATGCCAAGCATCAGAGCTCCGGTGACCAAGAAAGTCACTACTCTGACGGTTAGTTATCAGTCACTTTCAGTATTGTGCAATTTCAATTGTTTTAATGACATTATTATGTATTGTAGTCTTTGATTAGTGTAATTTTAACGATTTCTGCGCCACAGGTTGCCCTAAAATGTAGGCCGTTGACAGGGAGGGAAGGCGGTCGTGATATAGTTCGAGTAACCAATGATAAGGTGTCCACATTTTTTCAAAAATTTCGCTTTTTTGTGTGTGTGTGCGTGCGGGGAAGTAAAAAGTTGTATTTGCGTGACAATGCTATATGTAGGAGGTACTTGTTTTGGATCCTGACCTGTCCAAGGACTACCTTGATCGCATACAAAGTCGGACAAAGGAGCGAAAATACCATTTCGATTATGCGTTTGGCCCTGAGTGTACAAATTCGGTAAGTAGTGTGCGTGTGTGTTGCTACTTTGTCATCATGAAGCTTATCCTTTTCTATGTAGTGGTCCTGTTCAACCAATAATGCTCCATTGCTATTGTAACATAGTAGGAGGAAACTGTGAAATGATCCACAATTAGGTTCTTTTGCTAATCTTTGAGGGAGAAAATGGAGAAAACTCTTCCATTTTTCCTGTATGATATAAGTATTGGCAAATCAGAGTTTCTGCTTATATACCACATGTCTTTGCGTTGATTTTTTTTCCCATGTTTCTGGAACATAAGTAGACATCAAAGTTTTTTTTCTTCTGAGGATAATGTTGGAGCTATACAAGGAGCTAACTTACAGCTCAAATACAAAACCAGCTTCAGAACATTGTTTTGAATTATCAGGGAAAAAAAAGGGATTTCTCAACTGATCCCAGGAGGACCCATCCCACCGTCCAGTAGGGAGAGCCATTTAAGGCTGGGACAAAGTCCCGTATGGACTGTTTGATACTATAAATCAACAAAGCAAAATAATGAAAGTCCTACTATTAGTGGAAGAACTGTGGCCTGCTCGGTTCATTCTTTGGAGGTTTGAGATTCCATGGGTCAACAACCTCTATTCATTAGCTAGTTACCTCCTCATACGAACATAAAATATTCAATATCTTTTGGAAGCTTCATTTAAAGCGTTTGCATCAAAATTTTAGTTTGTATATTATCTATGAGACATTGGGGTTCTTAACATGTTAACTCAATAGTGTTAGAATCAGCACGATTTTAGTTTCAATACATTCAATTTTGGTGCTTTCCAGTCACTTTAGATTTATGATTCTCAAAACATGGGAAATTTGTATTGGTTTTCCTGTGTATGTTGCTATGGAACATATAAGTTACAAATTTGGCATCGGCCTTATTAGAAATACACTAGTGATTATAAGTCACCCACTTTGAAAGATATTTTTTTCATGATTCTCAAATCTAACACCATCGTATTTATCCAGGATGTTTACAAGAGAAGTATATCTTCTGTAATTGCTGGGGTTGTTCAAGGTCTCAATGCAACTGTATTTGCATATGGTTCAACTGGAAGGTATGGGAGAAATGGTGTATGTTATTCTTGACTGCTTGCAAGTTGAAACTTAAGTACTTAACATTCCAAAACTGCTGGTCAGGCAACAATGACCGAATTCTCTTCCATCCCCGAGTCCAAATAAATAAAATTCAACTTGGTTTCCAAGTTAGTAGAGACTCCCATGTTTAGGTTACTTTTTTTTTCCCTCTTTCATTAGAGAACAAACACTTGTGTTAGCTCCTATAATCTTAGGTGTTGCATGGGTTGTGGGGATTTGTTATGTAACTTAATTGCATTGTGAATTACATTTTTTGTTTTTTTAGTTATGCCCTATAACTATTCCCAGTGTGCAGAATTAACTTGGCACTTGTTCAAAAGACATGGTAAAGGCTTGCATATTTGGGATAACTTGAACGAAGCGGTTTCTTGGAAAAGACAACACATTTTGTAGACTTGTCTATTTGGTCACAAATCATGTTGCAGTCCCTAGTATGCTGGAATAAGGCCATTAGGCACTATGAACGAGATTGTTGTGTTTTTTTCCAGTCTATTCATGGAATAGGCAATATGGAAATCAGTACAATAGGTCACATTATATCCTTTAATCATAAGCTCTTATGGATCAGCTAACTTTTCATGAGAACAATGTGTTACCTTTCGTTTTGTGGTTTGCATATCCCTTTTGTTGAAACTTTCTCTGGAATAATCTGACATTTTCTACATTTCCAGTGGTAAAACATACACAATGGTTGGAACTCAAGGTGATCCTGGACTTATGGTTCTCAGTTTGCATACAATTTTTGATCTTATCAAGAAGGACAATAGCTCCGATGGCTTTGAAGTTTCATGCTCCTACCTTGAAGTCTACAATGAAGTAGATTCTGCATACCCATTATGGAGTTTTTTTTGTTACGTTCAGTATTTGAGTCCCCATGTTTTTGGTAATTGTTTTAACATCGGTTTTCTTTATTGGTTCAGGTTATCTATGATTTGCTTGAAAAGTCCTCAGGGCATTTGGAACTTAGGGAGGATCCAGTGCAAGGAATAATTGTTGCAGGCCTTAGGTGCATTAAGGTTCACGCTCCTCTTCAGTTCAGTCAGAATCTAAAATGAGTACTGTGTTTGATGATGGCTTTGATTATTATAACCATACTTATCACACTCTTTGTCTTGGATTGTTGTAGAAACTCTTACGGGCTCTGCTAAAAAGTTAGCTGCCCAATCTTTTGGCCCATATGACTAGGTCCAAGAGATAAATCATATCCATCAAACTTACAGTTTTTTTATCTGATTCGTAACTATCACTAGTTTAAAAGAAGTATAATCCTTTGGAATTAAAAATTTACATTGATTTAGTTTTTATCAATTGCATGTTTCATGAGTAAAGTTAACTTGAAGTTATTGATTCTGATGTAAAGCATTTCACTTAGTATGAGTACTAAATTTTCTCCAGGGAGAAAACAACTTTTCATATGCTAAGTTGTATTGTTTGGGGACATCTCCATTGTATGAACTAAAATTGCCATACTCTATTGAAGGCAACACGAAGTTTTAATTGACAATCAGTTGCATTTGTTTTCCTTGCTCGCCTCTTCATTTATTGGGGACTTTTTTCTGCGACATTTTTTATCTACGGTTCCTTTACATCTATGAGAATAAAATATGAAGAACCTCAAAAATCAGTTTCTGAATATGATGTAATATAATACAATATTGGTTGCTCGTTCTCTATTATTTCTTCTTGGTACTTATTTGCACCTGAAAATGACGTGTGTGTTTGATTTATTAATGACTTGCTTGTGAGTAATGAGTTTTTCTTTGAATTTTGACCTAACTTTGTTCCATTTGTCTTCGAAACAGAAGCCATTTATCAGCTTTTTTTGTGTGTGTGGTAATTCTAGCTTCTTCTTCTTCTTTTGTGTGTGTGTGTGTGGTAATTCTTGGTCATTTGTTACCAACTGGCATCCACTCTGGATTAATTAAATTTAGCCTGCTATCAGTAGATATCTCAAGTCTGTCATTTTAATGCTTATGTTTAGGTTCAATCAGCTGATAAGATTCTTGAACTTTTAAGTTTGGGGAACAGCAGACGAAAAACAGAAAGCACAGAGGCTAACGAAACATCCTCACGGTGAGTGATTTGTTACTGCATTTCTGCACTTGCAATGATATTGTATGGCTGCACATTTTGGCATACATACATGTGTATGTGCCTGTGTGTGAGTGGGTGCGAGCATGGTGCATTAGTGCATATATTTTTATATATAAGTAGGGCAATTTCTGTCGGAGATTTCAATAGCATAATCATCCGTATACGGCTACTGTTATGCAATGATTTTGTTCTCCAAATGACAATTTTTTCATGGGTTTTATGAAATTTACTGCTTCTGTTTGTGGAGAACTCAGTAATTCTCACTCAGAAAGGTTACATGTACATACTGACCTTTAATACTCATCGAATGACTTTGTAACGCTCCTGTGAAAAAACACCGGTGCTAAATTGTTAATCACATATGTTATTCCTATATGCATATTTCATAACGCTCCACCCCCCGGGCCGTAGATTACTGCTCGTGAGGTATGATAAACGATTAGATTGTAAGTTCAATACCAAACTTTGATCTCTCTCTCTCTCTCTCTCTCTCTCTCTCTCTCTCTCTGGTTTTGTAGTTTCTGTTTATAATTTACACTGGATTTAAAGTAGTGAATGATGGAAATTATTCACCTAGGTAATCTTGTTACGTACCATGTCAGTTGCAAACTTGCAATTGAGTGGAGGGCCACTGTTACCAGTACTGCTATCCGGTAACTATTTTATGTCATAGAGTTTCAAACCTGATTGTTGGCAATGTTTACGGAAGTGGTTGCCCTATGAGTCCCAACAGTATTTGAATACTTCACTATACTATCTTATACCCTGTGTACATAACTGTCTTGTAAGAATGTCATCAGTGAAATAAATGAGCCTGTAAAAGCAATTCCTATTTAGTCATCATTTTTGGATACTCCAGCAGAATAACTAATTAAATTGTTCTGATCTTATATGATGTTTGTAAACAGCTCACACGCAGTTTTGGAGATTACTGTGACCAGAAAACAGAGAAACAAGTACCGTGGTCAGGTCATCAAAGGAAAGCTTGCTCTTGTGGATCTTGCTGGCAGGTATTCCCACAAGCAAAATTGCTTCTTTTGCACTTGTGTCTCTTACAGGCTAATTGCTGCTTTAAGTAAAGTGAGACAACATTATCTTATACAAGTTATGGTGCAGTGAACGAGCTTCTGAAACGAATAATGGTGGCCAAAAGCTAAGGGATGGCGCCAATATCAACCGTTCACTTCTTGCTTTAGCAAACTGCATAAATGCTCTTGGAAAACAACAGAAGAAGGGTCTAGCTTATGTCCCTTACCGCAATAGGTACCTAAATGATGCTTCCTGTAGCACGAAGCCCTCCTCGGCAATGCGGCTAATTACTCGAATTTTTGCAGCAAACTGACACGGATTCTTAAAGATGGGCTGAGTGGTAATTCTCAAACAGTGATGGTTGCTACTATATCACCGGCAGATAACCAGTATAATCATACTGTTAATACCTTGAAATACGCTGACCGAGCTAAGGAAATCAAGACACACATCCAGGTGAGATCATGATGTTATATACACAAGATGATGGGACTATGTTACTCTGGTTGCTTATACTTATTTCCGTACGTAATGTTACTATTTTTTCGATATTCTCCAGCAAGGTGTTAGGAAATGTCAATTTATTTCGTGTGGCAACAAAATAGTTCCCATAATAGTTTAACATAAATAATTGTCGAGCCGCATTTGCAGAATGGTAATCATTTGCCACTGTAATGATTTCAAGAGAAAGCTCTTCTCTAGGTGCTGCATGACTTGGACATTTTTTTGTACCCTTGTATGCCAGATAGCAGCACATATGCTGTTATCTATATGTTCTCTGTGTGTGTCCTTATCCATGTTAGTTTTCACTGGAGTGCGAATATGTTAGTCCATTGCTAATTTATGTGTCAGTACGTCAATGTGCTATGCTCATGTTTCACTGCAGTCTTTGAATTAGCCACTGCAGACGCCCCACAAAATTGAATGCTGTATTTACATGGTTTTACTGCCTACATCATCTTTGATTTGTTTGTTTATGGTACCATTTTTCTAATTCAATCTCTTATCATTTGCAGAAAAACATTGGGACCATTGATACCCATGTATCTGACTACCAACGCATGATTGATAGTCTTCAGGTGAACCCTAATATATATATTTCGTTTGTGTTTTTGGTGATATAAAATCTTTCTTACCAAAAAAAAAAATCTCTTTTATGGTGCTAGTTGTAACATATATGTTTGTGCAGATTGAGGTCTGCCGGTTAAAAAAGGAGTTGGCCGGAAAGGAATCTCAACTATGCGCCAAGCCAAATGAAAAGCCAGTAGATGATGAAATGTCTTGGTTGAATTTAGTGAGCCAAGAAACAAGTGAAAACGTCCAAGAACGAATAAACTTACAGAAGGCTGTATTTGAGCTTGAGGAAACTAACCTTCACAACCGCACTGAACTCCAACACCTTGATGATGCTATAGCAAAGCAACAGGTTAGGGGCTGTTGCTTTAACATGGTGCTCAATGAATTACATCTTAGTTTTGGTACGTGCTATGTTGCAACTCTTGTTGCTTTAACATGGTGCTCAATGAATTACGTCTTAGTTTTGGTACATGCTATGTTGCAACTCTTGTTGCTGGGTGCTCAAATCTACATATCTAAACTGGAGTACTTTTGCTAACATTACATAGCGTGGGTGTGGTAAGCTGCTGCAGAGTTTTGGAATCAGATTCAGATCAGTCCAGTAGCTACACACGCACAGACTCTATATTTTTATCGAAGTCCATGTACAATGAGCTTCAAGGTCTTTTTTTTTTTTTTTGCATAACAAAATGTCCCTGTAGCTCCTCGGTTCTTGGAGGTTTAGGGGGGCCACTGTTTCAGTGGTATTCTGAGAGCAGCCACTTTGTGCATATATTGCCAAAGGTTAGGTCTGTCTCCAATCATCCCCCGCCCATACCCCCAATGATTGGGGACTAGATGGGTTATGTTATGTTGTTGTTGTTGTTGTATAATATCTCACTTTTAGTGTAGAATGATGTTATTACTTTCCTGCTCAGTTTTTTTATTCTAACAGTGAAACTGTTTCTTCTTAGCACTCACCTCTTTCTTCAGGGTTCAGGGTTCATCATTTATTTGTGTCTCATTTTTGAAAACAAGAAGTTCACTATTTCTCAAAAGGAATGCTTGGGTTACTGAAAACAACTTAGCGGAACCCTCCCTTGCTCCTCCTCCCTCCTCTTCTCTCCTTCTTCCTTCTCGTGCTGCTAACTTATATGGCTTCTATTGCAAACAATGGGTATAGTTCTAGGACTTAGGTTATGCTCCCTCCTGAGGTCTCATGTTTGAAATCTCTCAGATGCTATCAACCTCTTTGGGGCCATTGGAGGTTTGCCTGGTTGTAACTTCAAGGCCCCGGCCCGGCATTAATTGAGGTGCACGCAAGCTGGCCGGAACACCTGGTTATCAAAAGAAAAAAAAAACTAATGGGTCAAGTTCCAATATAGCAGATGAAAAGCTTATTATATTACCTCTTCCTCCCATTTTCTCCCCATATCTAGCTTTGGCTGTTTGCCCATGGGCTAAAAAACGAGCAACGATACTAGTAATTACCTTTTAGTTGAGTTATCTCTCGGTAACCTTTTGACATGACCTCTTCTAAAACTGATGTACGTTTACCCATGTCTAACACTTGACACTTGGGTAAGGGTATGAGGTATGTGCTTGATATGGCTAAGTATGCATGCACTATGATGAGAGTAGTCAACTTTGTCTTATTATTATGCCTAAGAGTTTAACTGTGTAATGATATGCTATATTTCTGTTTGTAAACATCATTTTATCCTTAAATAGTAAAAGCGTTATATGAAAATGAAATCTAGCCTCTGTTGTCTTTGGGCATAAGAATTAGACATAAACCATGCACCAGGTGTAATATACTTTATCGTTCATCACAGGCTATTGAGAAAGATGGAGCAGTTGAGAAAGATGGAGCAGTTGTGCAGGCTTTAAGAGCAAGGCAACAAGTCATCCTCGATAACATTCGTGACAATGACGAGGCTGGTGTCAATTACCAAAAGGTGATGCTCCACTTCCTAGGCTCGTATGAACTATCGCTTTTCAAACTTAACGGTCTTAATAATCTGATTTGTTATAGGAAATTGAAGCCAATGAAAAGCGTCGCTGTGAACTACAAGATATGATTGAGGAAGCAATTAGTAACAATGGCAACAAAACCTACTTGCGCATTCTCAGCCAATATAGACTCCTGGTAATATATACTAAGCACAACTCTAGAATGATACTTGAGCACGATATTTATCAACTTGATGTGGACAAACTAATTTTGGCATCTGATCTTTTCACTTTAGCTTTTTCATGTAGACACCCTACGTAGATCTTTGAAACTTTCTGTTACCCCTTTTGGGGGCCTTTCTTAATTTTGGCTTGACGTTTACTTTCACACAAAAATTACAGTCATCCAAAGACTTTGTGTAGCTATTGCTTCTTATAATGCTCTTTTCACTCGGAAAACTTGCATCTGAGAGTAATCATACCTATATGTATAGGGCATGGCCAATACTGAGCTTCAATTTGAAATTGCAATGAGAGATCAAGTAATTTGTAACCAACGGGAAGTGCATAGGAACCTCTGGAATTTGCTCCTGGCTTTAGGACTTGATGAGAAGCAGATACTGGACCTTGCTGCAAAACAAGGCATAACAATTGAAGACTGGAAAATGACACCCCAGTTGGAGTTGTCAAACAGGCGGCGATCACTAAATCTGGGTCTTGGAAGACTCACACCAGTACAATACTGTCCTTGCATTGGGAAAACATTTGGTGTATCTTGTCTCTTCCAACAAAATCAAGACTTCTGTTCTAGTTCATTCTCCGACGGACATTGGGAATCGGCTCGCACGATTTGCAGGGAGGAGCATCATAGTTCATATTACTTGATGTGTCATGATCACTCCCCATCAGCGTACTTGAGGCGGAGTAGTAGTGGTGGGCATTGGCCCGGTGGTGGGGCAAGACCGTTTTTCAGCACTCCTGATAGAACTCCTCATGGTTTTCGTAATTCATATCCCCAGATGGGAAGTCGGTCTTCTCCGTATGGTGAAGACTGCAGACCAGCTCCATCCTTCAGTGCCGACTTGCAGAATAAGGTATGTCTTTAAAAACTCATCAACGGACGAGTCCACCTAAAATAATGACTCTACCCTTCTCCAACAGGGATCAGGTGAATGATCAATGCAAAAATTTAGCTTAACTGGATATCCACACGTTCTGACTCATATTGGTCTTTAGTCCATGCCACTCTAGAGAAAGATGACCAGTTCACATGGACACAGATGTCGTATTAACCTGATCTTTTGCATTGATGAGTTACACATGAATGCCTACAAAAAGTATTGGCTCGGATCATCTAAGTAGGACTGTGGTGGGTCTCGTTTTGCATCACATGAACATCCCTCACACTAAGTGATCTTGATTCTTTAACAGTTGAAGTTTTTAGAGGAGTTGCAGTCAACAAATTAGCATGGCATCATAGCCAACAATAGATCTTGTGACCTTACGGCCAACTTGATTAGTTTGATTGCTTGGACGTTTTGCATATGGAGAAGTTTTGCCACATTTGAGAGGGCGTGCTAACAGTATAGTAAAATTGCCCATTTCTCTAACAACCTAAAGTTTTAGATGAGTAGGTCCAAAGGAGGACGGACACCTACGCAATAGCTTTTTTGTCTTTCTAGTCATTGTTGACTTATTTCAGAATGTTTTTATATGTTGCTATGGTTTCCCTATATTGACCTTTTCTTGCAGGATGCATGGAATAATGTTAACATGCGACATTGTGTTGGAACCCATGGCAGTGAAGACCCGTTCACAGGAGTACTGCTGAATCGTGGTGGATCAGCTCGAAATCTGTTTGGATACAGTCCGGAGCAAAGTTATGGCACACCAAGCTCTAACCATGTTTTCCCAAACACGAGATCCTCGAATCACCCGGATATACCTCAAGTGCTCCCTCCCTACGCTACTTCAGGGATGTCTTTCAATCGCCGTAGTCATAACTCTCAACCCTCCGGCTTTGTATAGACCTGCTGGTATTTCTCATTCTCCTCCTTCCCTTCTGTTTTTTGCTGCCAGGTGTACATACAGGAGATAGTGCTGAGTACCATTGTCAGTAGCGGCGGTCATAGGGGTCGGGAAATTCTTCTGTTCTATTCATTCTTTTTGTCCATTCTTCGTTTCTGGAGAGCAATAAGGAGCTGTCCAGTCTGGAAGTAGCTGTTAATTGATCGATATGCTAGCTAGAGGACTGTAGTGATGCTGTCTGTACATATTTGTTGTTAGTCTTGGTAGTCATTCTTTGTGTTGATGAGAGCAAGGAATTGGTAACTGTCTTTTCGGAATAGAAATGCTTGAGCTTCTGATGTATTCATTAGAACTACAAATCAGTTTTTGTTTGCGCACCGCCTAATAAATTGGAAGGTGATAGCTTACCTCACGCTTTTGTTTCATTTATAGTTGTTCCCTTCTAATTCGACGCAATCAATATGGTACAACTTGTTTTGATATTTTAGCTCAAATTTGAAACCACATGCTTAAGCATGTACACCAAGGGATAGGTGAAATAATAAGTGAACAGCGCAAAAATGTATTTTTACTAGCTCCTTTTAACTTTCACACCACACCAATTCTCTCTATAATCATCTGTCTATTAAAATAGTACTATAAAGCAAAGAGAAGGAAAACCGGAGGAAAAGGGGAGGAGAGAGTGTGTTAGTTGACGAGAAAAATTAATAAAATAAATAATACATAGTGAACAGGGCCTAGGTATAATTAGAGCAAGTACACCAATAGGTAGCTAAACTACCTTGTGAATAGTTCACAATTCTAATTTACCTATCAACTTTTTCTTTTACAATTACACCAACACTATCTATTTTACCTAATACTTATTAAAATATAGTACATTTTTCACTCTTTTAGATGAGAGGGGGGGGACCTAATTGTTTAAAGTATTGCTCATGAACAAAGCATCAGTATTAATACCGAACCGTTTCATCATGATCTATTTTAGCTTCCCTTTTATCTCACATGCTGCAACTTCTTGTTTCGATTTTTATTCGGTAAAATAGCTTATTTTGGCATTTTAGCTCCTCTAGTGTACTTGCTCTTAGCGAGGTCAAGTGAAAAAGGAAAAGTACATAACCTTGATCAACTTTTTGTGTTTTTCCTCTCCAAAGTACCTAAACATGTCTATTTACCTATTCAGGTGTACATGCTCTAATTGGTTGTACATTTGAAAGGTAAGGTATCCTGTTCAATCCCAATCTACTCAACACTCAGAGGCTTAGAGCCAATCTACGGCTGAGATGGTGGATCTCAAGTCGAAGAAGCCCTGCTCCGTTACGGCCCGTTTGGATGGAGGATTCGTTTTGGGTGGATTTATAATGAGGGGGGATTTGAAGGTGAATATGTAATGAGGGGTGATATGTTAAGAAGGGTGGATTTGTAATGAGGTGTTTGGATGAATTTTTGAGAAGGGGGATTTGAAAGGTGGATATGATGGGATAAGGTGTTAAATGACTTATTTGCCCCCACTTTAGTATTTTAATGGACAAATTAAGTTTATTTCATTATAATTACATTAAATACATATATGCAATTAATTAATGCATAAATTTGAATAAAATTATCTTTAAATTATTTTAACCTTTTTTTATTTATTAGTTTTTAAAATCCGAATTATTTATTTTCAATTTAGTAATTTAAAAAGTAAATTTCGTAATTACAATAAATACATATTTATAACTAATTATTGCATAAATTTAAATGAAATTATATTGAAATTTTTTTAATCTTATTTGAATTTTTTTTAAGAAATCCAAATTATATATTTTCAATTTAGTAATTTAAAAAGTGCATTTTGTGGTAGTTGAAAAAGAAAAGTAGGTGCACCAAATTTTGTTAGGTAAAAACGTTTTTACCAAAATTGTTTGGTAAAGTGGTCTATAAATACCACTACCTATCTCATATCTCTGCACACACACATCTATCTCCCTTTAAAAAATTACTTTGTAATTTTGATTTTTCACTCCTTGAAATGGCACGCCGGGCTTGGAGCGGGGTGAAGGAGGAAATATTAATTACATATCTTACGAGCCTTGTAGATCAGGGGGTTTGGCAAGCCTACAACGGGTTGCATTCCGGCTACTTTTAGGAGTTCTTGAGAATCAAATGTGAGTTTCTTTCCCCGAAGCAAGGATTAAACAAAGTCATATCGAAGGAAAGATAAAAAAAAATGGAAGCATGATTATTTTGATCTAGACACTATGCCTCAAATTCCGGGGTTTGTATCTCAAGTAATTATGTGTATTTGAGATTACTAATGTTTTTCTACATAATGCAGTCTTCATTTTGAAATTGGAGAAATTAAACTTACAACTTCATTCCGAATTGAATAGAAGTGCGAACAAAATACAAGTTACGAAACCTAAAAAAAAAACTAGAACAAAGTATGTTGATATACTTTGTTGATGGTGAACTTGCAAAGAACTTATGGATGTGGAAGCATCGTCACTTGATTGATTTTCGGTTCGGATCGATTGCATTTGAATGAGCCGGTATCTTTCCTCATGGAACTGTAACAATGCTCCTTCTACTTCATCGAACATATTGTATATTTTCCTCAAGTTTCCCGGGTATCCATTAACCTGCAGTTCTGCGGTCTCCCAACTCGTATAGATTCTCGGATTACGGCCAACGAAAACCACCGAATAGTATTGTTTATCTTCACTTGTCATTGTAAAATCTACGAGAATAGAGGAATGGACACATTTATAACGTAATGAATACTAATATTATGTTTATATATACTTGGCTCAGATATTTTTTTGACTGACACATAGTGCACCACTTGGTTCAACTTATGTTGCCAAATGGTGAATAAACTATTGACCCTCATAAGTTGTTCCGCCAAGATAAGTGCATCGCCTTCAATTTGTCTGTCATATCATCATCGCCTATGGAAGATGTAGCAAGAAGCAGAATGTAAGGCAGCCAAGAAACAGAATACCACCATGTAGCAAGCAGTACCAGCCACAACACAGAGTAAACAGCATAACTGGACTGTTCTGATAGCAGCTAAGAAACAGATTGTAAGGCAGCTAAGAAACCGCCAACAAACAACAAAAAACTGTCCAAGAAACAGTGCCCAGTAAACAGCACCAAAACTGGCCAACACAGAAACACACAGCAATAAAACAGGGCAAAAACCAGCCACAAATCTTGCCAAACTCGCCATAACAATAACCCCAATAAAGAGCATCAAAATTGTCCAACAAACAACAAATAAATGGGCAAATACCACCAAAAAATTAGCCCAAAAACCAGCATGCAAACCTTGCCAATCTTGCAATAAAACTAAGCCAAAGAAAATGCACGAAAACAGTCCAACAAATAGCCAAAATACTGCCAAACAAACAGAAAATAACATTGCCAGAAAGCACTCGGAAAGGTGTCCAGAAAAACTGCGCCAAATCTGTCCAAGAAATAGCCACAATCCTGCAACAAAACAGCCCAGTAAAAACCAACTATAATTAGCATATAATCAAAACTGCATGCTGACAATAAACACAATAGAAAAACTTCTGCTCAGATATAATTACCATATAATGAAAGCAGCACTACCATTTGCAACTAAGTTGCCATTAAGGCCCTCATAGTTGCCAAAGGCAATACCAACTTACAAATACTATTACAATTGCATCATCATTGCCCAAAATATCACCAAATTTACCGTTAAAACACCAACAAAATTGGGCAAAACTGGTAGCACCAAAAGTGTAAAAAAAACAACCACAAAACAGTCACAGAATGTAGCACCCAAGTAGGCCAACATGAAGCACTACATTTACTATTAAAACAGCAACAAAACTGGCCAACATGCAGCAACAAAATTGGCCAGCATGCAGCACCAAAATAGCCACAAAACAACCACCAGCAAAACTGTACAGAATAGGGCAGATAACAGCAACAAAATAACCCATAAACCTGCAGCAAACAGCCCATAAACTAGCCCATAAACAGCCCAATAACCATCAATCCAACCCATAAACCTGCAGAATAAAACATGCTCAAAACAGCCCATATACAGTTAAAAAAACTGCCCAGAAACAAGCTATAAGCCTGCACACACACACACACACACAAAAAATTGCACTATTCACAAAACAGTCAGGAAGTTGCACAAGTTATCAAGTGTTGGGCTCAGACAATTGTATCATAGTCAAAGTAGCACTACCATTTCCAACTAAGCTGCCATTAAGGCTGTCAAAATTGGCCAAAGCAGTACCAACTAATACGTTGCAATCATTATTGCATCATTGCCCAATCAAACAACACTGAAAACATAGATGATTCTGGCCAAAATATAGCACAAAAAAAAGCCTTCATTGTTGCTAATATCAGTACAAAACTTAATATTGCATCATCATTGTTGCCCTAAAACATTCCACAAAAAGTGCCCTGTACCCCTTAACGTATCACATGGATCATCGTCGTTGCCCTAACAACTTTCAAGTAGTACTTAATTACAACGCCAAAAAAGGGGTCTATTCAGTTAGTACTATATAATTGTTTACAAAAAGGAGTAAACACATCCTCCACCATTTTGTACAAAAAAGGGTCATAATTAGTAAGACATTCCTACGTAGTCTTCAATTTGATTTGGCCAGATAATACGATCTCCACCCAAACTTGTTTGTAATTCTCCGGTATGTCGTAGAATGTGTCCACATTTTCTTTGGTGGACACAATTATGGTGTTTAAAGCAAACCTATCAATCATCTCAAGGTCAAGCTTCATTAGCTCAGTAAACACCTTCTCTTTTTTGGCAGATAGTCGGTCCTCATATCCAACTGCATCGACAATCTTGTTAAATGCCGTATTGCTTTAAGCCAATAAATTCTCCACTGCCACATGAATGGACGCCTCATTTGCGTCCACCTTTACCTTTTTCTTTGGCCTTCCTGGCACGACATTGCTTGTGGGAGCATTGGCATTGCTTCTTGAAGTATTGGCTGTGGTTCGTGTCGCGGCTGGAATGGCATTGCTTGTTGGAAAGTTGATATGTCAACAAATGGTGTCTCATATGGAAACACTGTGTCACCATTTGCAAACGTTGGAGTATAGCATTCATTCAACATGTCATCGACCTCTATATTGGCTTCATCTTGAGGGGTCTCAACAACTTCTTTCACTTCTGCCGCATCCTCGGCTAAATCACCGGTGGCCCTATCCTTCCCAAATAAGAATTGCCAACTCTCATACATGGGGAAAGACTTCCCATTCAGCCCTTTCGCTCTGGAATTGGACTGTACATGTACAATAGCATACATTAAGTGGGAGGTAGCAACAATAATAGTCAGTTTAAATGTATGCGGGGAGAAGTTACCTTCTCATATTCTTTCCACACGTTTTCATCATCCACTACAATGGAATTAGTGGTATGGTTCCAACCGAACCCACTAAGACATGTGATGTCGACAATTAGAGCATACTTTTCCTTCCACCCCTTCACCTTCGACCCCAATGTTTGGTTGCGCTTTAAACGTCGTCCCAAGCAATCTCTTCTTCAACTCCTTTTCAACTTCATTAAAGTAGCCCGGCTTGAAACCATTATGAGCTCTATATTTATCACATATACACTCCATCATGGCAGCAAGTAGGACCTCCTCTTCCGCAAAGGTCCATAGCCTACGATCTTGTTTTTTTCCTACGACTCGTTGGTTTAGATTGTGCAGTTCCTTCACTTTCCATAGGAATGCTAACCTGATTTAAATGATGATTATAATTTGACATAGGTATTGTACTCATAAAAAACCATATTATTACATTCAAATAGTTCACACGATCATTATTCAACAAGTTTAACACGTCCAACAAATACATATAATTAACAAAAATAAATAACACGTCCAGATTATTATACGTATCTTAATGGTCGCCCCCTAGATTAGGTAACCAATCATTGTACATTTGGGTTGCCAAGTTATCCCGAAATTGGGTCCATTCGTTTGTAGCATCGACATTTGTAGTGTACACTTCATGTGGTACATTATGTAGGTTCACCTGCTCCTACGTCGTGTATTCAGCCTCAACGGGATCCATCGCCATTGTATGCTTAATGAGATTATGGAGAAGGATACAGGCAGTGACGATGCGACATTGAGTCCTAATGGGGTAGAAAGAGTAAGATCTCAAAATCTCCCATCTCATCTTCAGCACCCCAAAGTATCTCTCGATAACATTTCGTGTCTTAGAGTGCTTTATGTTGAAGTACTCCTCCCGGCTTTAGGGCATGTGTCCTTGCCTCCAAATGTTAATGTGGTATCGTTGACCTCTGTAAGGTGCTAATAATTCTGACCCATTAGTGTAACCAGCATCGGCGAGGTAGTAACGACCTACAAATAAAATTAGTTGCCCTACATGAGTATGTTTACAATAATGCTGACGTATGTTCACTAATGGAAAGGTTTTCAAGTCACATACCCTGTGGAATTCTCAACCCATGAGCCCTTAGCAAGGCATTTCGGAGCATTCTGGAGTCTATGGCAGAGCCTTTCCAACCAGACAACGCGAAAACAAAATGTAGGTTACGACTATAAACTCCTAACACATTTGTCGCGTAGTCACCCTTCCTTGACCTATATCGTGCCTTGTGTTCTGTTGATGGAAGGACAGGTACGAAGGTATCGTCTAAAGCCCTTAGACAATTCTACGAAACAGAAGGGTATTTTTATTACAATAGTTAATTTATAATGAATAAGTACATTACTAGAACTTGATATAAGACTTATGTACCTCAAACCACTTCCACCTAGCATCTGGCTCATTGGCAGGAATAGGCTAAGGATGATATCACAAGACATTGTGAAGGCGAATCACCGCGATCAAAACTGCGTTGAAATGCCTACTAATTGTTTCCCCAGATCTCCCAAATTGTAAAATGGTAGGCCTATTTTTCATATGGTGTGAGAGGATCACAAAAAGATTGCCACCTTCTCTACAACGGTAACATTCCTAGAAGGCTCTAGCCCATTTTGAATAAGTCATTGGCACAATGTCATGAATGTATGCTTGTTTACCCTCAAATTGTCAAGACAAGTTTTGTCATTCCCGCGTACCAACCTATTAAGTGCGTCCAGTTGGCTTTGGTAAGCATTAGGATTGGCACGAAGATGAGGCTTTTGTCGAAGCCTTTGTCGATTCCTCTCAGCAATCAACTCCGTAATTAACAAGTAAAGTTGAATAACGCTATTTAGTACTCTTATCATACATAACGCTGCTAACAATGTCTTACGGTTTGTCTTCTTCCTTCGTTCACGGTTCGTTAGTCTTGCCATCTATTTTTAAGGCAAAAGTTAATTTACAGCAACTAATACTTTAGGGCAATTCCAATTCTATGAAGGCAACTCAATGCATTTTAATCATTATACATACAATATTGCAAAATCAATAGGTGGCAATCAGTAGGGTATCCGAAATTAGGGTCAAATTAGTAGGCCGTACCAAATTAGTATGCCGTACCATCCGTATTGGAGTAATTTTAATGCAACCATAGAAGATATCAATGGTTGACACATAGCTGTACGTTTAGTCTTATTTACCATAACTTTCAACATTCCACCAAAGGCCTTGTCCTCAACGCCAAGTATGACCAAGAACAAGCTCTGAAACAATCTTGAAAGTTGAAAAATGTATATTTTGTCTGTACAAGTTCTATTCCAAGTTGAAAAATCTTGAAAAATGTTCAGAAAGCATCCAAGTTCTATTCCAACAATATGTAGAGTTACATCCAATACCAATTATTAACCACAGCTCCTAGGAAATGCATTTTTAGACCATGCCAAGGAAGCTTTATCTACATTTTCCTTTCATACTCGGCATCGGATACAAAAATCAAGCTTTCACATGCGTAGATATCCACCCTCACTTTGAAGAATTCCAATTGAACTACAAATAGAAATGGAAGGAAGGAGGAATTCCAACTGAACTACAACTTAAAATCTCAAAGATTTCTGTTTTGCCTTGTCTATGGTGTTACTAAACAAATAGATTGCTGATTTAAGTTAGAATCCAAGGGTAGACACCCTAATCCGGACCTCGGAGAGACTTTGTCCGCCTCGATGATGAAATAATGGAAATGATACCTTTGTGAGCTTGAAAAAGGATTTCCCCTAAGCCCATATAAACCAAAAAGCCCAGATGAGCCCAGATAAAGCTCAAAAGCTCCTGGACCAAAATAGGAGGTACCGTGCGGAATGGATATGAAGCGCACGACATGTTGAATTGAAGTAGCCGTGCGCGGTCAAACTACATCGCACGGCACCTTGAGTAAAAGGCTGACTGGCTCAGAAAGCTGTCAGCCACGCCAGTTTGAGCCATAACTGATGACTGGCTCAGCCGAAAATGCACTTCTGACCCGCCCAGAAATATCTCCACTATTTGAAATTCAAAATCCTTGGCCATTTGCTTATAAATTAACCCCTCCACTCAAGGGAAAGGGGTCCCCTTTTGGCCTTTCTTTTGGCTCTCTTTGCTTTTGGGTATTTTTACTCCATAAGCTTTCTCTCTCTAGTTTTTATACCCACTCTCCCATTTCCATTTTCAAGTCTTAAAGAATGTCATTCCCAAAAGACATTCTTTAAGTACTTTCACTCACTCCCTTCTCATCATTGAAGCCGATCTCTCATTAACTTCAAAGCCCTATCCCCCAAAATTCCAAACCTTCTCTCACACCCATACTCCCTTTGTCTCATCCAACCTCCTCCATTCACATCCGTGACGATCCGTTCTCATTTTCGTACCAACGATCCTTGATCAAGCTCAACACCAAAGGTAAAAACAAGTTTCCTCGGACTAGACTTAGTTCTGGTCCTGAGGGGATTTTTCTGCAGTTAGATCTAACCCCTTTTGGTTAGATTCTGACTTAAAAACCCATTTTCGTAAAACAAAGCCAGCACTGTGCTGAGATTGGGGAACCGTGCGGCTGGATGACCAGGCACGGGGCACCTTGACCATCAGCGCACGACACCTTTATATGTTGATGTTATTGTAGGCAGGCTGTCTGGATCTAAGATTTCCCCTGCTGCGGTTGTCTGTATCTGCTGTTTACTGTTTCTGTTGCTTTTGAAATAAGACCATATCTACAAGCCATGTCTTGGCTCTTAACAAGGTTTTATAGATTATCCCGAATGATCAAATATGTTAAAAACTGTTTAAAAACCTTGTTTTGAGAAAAGTAACAACCTTTTTGGGATGATCTGACTGCCATGAGGTTTCTGATGAGTTTTTCAAAAGACGTACAGAGAAAGCAATGAGCTAGATGATGTTTTGAAAGTCTGCAAACAGTCTGACAGCAGAGCAGGTACCCCGCACGGCATGTTGAGGCGCCGCGCGCGGCAGCTCAGGGTGCCGTGTATAGTATGACTGAGGTCCAAACAGTTTGCTGAATGCTTTTTATTCCATCTGCTCACGTCATTTTATCACTACTGTATAGATAGCACCACGTGCACGTCAACGTGATATACTTCCCATGTCCCTTCCCCGCTATTTGTTTTTATTAAAGAGCTTAACCTTTTAAATGATACTTGAAGGTTTTCCTTTTTGAAAACATTAAGTAGAGACCGGTTTTACCGGGCGAGTGGGGTGCTTTTTAAAGAAAAACCTTTCTCATTCGTAACGTGGCTCCCGAATCCAAAATCTCAATGTTTTCGCTAGACCAAAAGCCTTTTGTAAGCGAGTTCTTGGTTTTTCGGATCATCCATTTCAAAAATCCGGGTGGCGATTCTTCGAAAAAAAAGGGCACGGGAGCCCACAGTGGCGACTCTGCTGGGGATCAAACTTCGTTCAATATTTTTTTTTTAAAATGTACAAAAGTATTGAATGATTAAGAGGGCCAAACTTGAAAGGTGTTTTCAAAAGGGGGATTTTCAAATGTTTTTGGAAGATTAAACTCTTTTATCTTGTACACTTTGCACCGCACAAGTCTCGCTAGTGTGTTTCGGCTACCTTGCCCGGTTTACCGGTGACAAGCTGTCCCGGGATGCCTAGCAACCCTCGACTATGATAAGCCATCGTGCTGTTCGTCCATTGTCTTGCAATACACTTGACATGGGGTAGTACATCTTGACTCTAGTCCGGGGAACCCTTCTGAGACCAAAACTAGCATTTCCACTTGTACATAGCCATAGAACCTTCCCAATTAAGACTGGAACCCGTGGCTAGGACTTATGTGCTATATCCTGTTTATGTGCATGTTATTCCTGTACACACACACCATTCATGCATCATTGCATCTTGCGGGCTAGAGGATTAGGCTCCCTTAGAATCCTTTAGGGCCTTCCGGTCGGTCTAGGAGACCTTAAATCCATGGAGTTTGTGATACCTCTGGTGTTTGCCGTGCCTGAACAGCTCCCTTGGTTTGAATCTAGCCTTAAGCGCGTGCGTATCTGGATTTCGATGGTCACATTGCTCTGTCTTGGATGGTCACGGTAAGGAGATTGGCTCTGGTTCCGACCCGTTCGGAATTCAACCTGCCTGACAGCACCTACCCGGACCACTGGAAATCTTCTGTGCAAACGTCTTGAGTGAGATTCAAGCCACGGTAGGTCCTAGGCTTTGTTTCTAGGAGATGGATAGAAGTAGGACGAGCATTCGGATTGGTAATGAGTTGCTCCCTTTTGACTTATTGCCAGTGCTGCCAACATTGATCGCCTGCGAAGAAAAGAAGCTGTACCCAATTGGTTTCGTCCGTCCTGAAGACTAGTTCGCGTAGACACCCTGGAAGAAACCCCACTGTTCGAAGTCTAAGTTGAGGAGGAGGAACAACAGTTGTTAGAGGAACCCGTAGTAGAAGAACCCGTAGTCTCAATCCCGCCCGAAAATCCTTTACCCATGGCTGACCAAGGAGACGGGATAGAAAAACTCAGGCAAAACATGGCCAACATGGATGCTCAGTTTAAATAGTCCCTCGCTAGTGTTGACGCACAACTTAAGGCCACTGTGGTCTTTATGAAAAACGACATGAATATGATAATGGAAAGCATGCAGGAAATCACTGACAAGCTCCTGACCAAGACTCCCCCGCAACTCGAACAACCCAAAGTTGAGAAACCAGCAGCTGATCCTAACCTGGCCGCTCTCATGGATAAGATTTGCAAATTGGAGGAATCCGTCTAAGAGACTAAACGACTTGGAAAAGGAGAAATTGACATGAGCAGGCTATGCCTCTTTCCAAATGCCAAGTTGCCGGAAATGTTCAAAGGAGTGGATTTCGCAAAATTTGACGGTACCGGCGATCCAAGGGCCCATCTTCAAGGATATGTCAGATCCCTCACTATGCGCGGCATCGAAAAAAAAGCTATGGCTCAACTCTTCCACGAGTCCTTGTCTGGTCCAGCCCTGCAATGGTTCCTCACTCTCGAACCATCCAAGAAAAGGACTTGGGAAGACATTGAGACAGCTTTCGTGGCTCAGTATGACTTCAACGTTGACTTGAAGATGACCACGAGGGAGTTGGAAAGCACTAAGATGAGCGAGAAGGAAAGCTTTGCCGACTTTGTGAAGCGTTGGAGGGCTAAGGCTGCCCAGATGCAGAATAAGTCTGATTTGAAAGAACAGATACAGATCATCACCAAGAACTTGCCAAGCTCATTCACCCCTTACATGGTTCTCTCCCAGGCTGCCCCAAATTTCAAAACCTTCTATGATTCTGGGCTGGCTGTAGAGGAGGCTTTACGGGATGGAACTCTGGAAAAGAAAGAATCAGGATCCGGGTTAAGATCTAAAATGGCATATTCAGGAAACAGCAACGTCCTCTTCGGGAGTACCAACCAGGCAGGAACCTCATCCACCAAGCCCATAGAAGTCAACCAAATCTCCGAAAAACCAAAATCCTAGAGTCGAACCTTCGCCCAATTTTGCACTCCCAGATCTACTCTTCTTAAGAAACTCACAGAAATCGGAATGTTGAAACCTCTTCCGCCACTGCAAACCAAAATGTCTACTGTGATTTCCACCAAATGCCTGGCCATACCACCGACAACTGCATCCGCCTCCGTCATGAAATCCAAAACCTCATCGACAACAAGGTTGTCGATGCTCCACCCGCAGATAAACCAAACACCGTCTCAAACCCTCTACCGCAACACAACGCTCCCTTTCATATTAACCAAATCACCATAGCCGGAAATCAAAATCTCCCAGAGTTTGACCTGACTCTGTTCATTGTCCCCGATACCGAACCAATGCCTGTTGACGAAATTCCCGGAGAGACTGCCCTTCATTCTATATGGGGATGGGAAGACACATGGGGGGAACTGATCACTGATTGGGAAGAGTTCGAAGCCACCAACTTCCAAATAAATAATGAACCCTTATTCGAGGCCGGATGGGAAGTCGACTGGCAAAACATCCATGCAGACCCTCTTGATGGATTCTCTCTGTACGCGCTGTTTGAAACTCAAGGGGAAGAATACCAAGTTTTCCAAGAGATGCCTGAGTGGAGGTGGGACCCAACCCCAGATGAGTATCAGCTTTTGGCTTGGAATGACCCTTTGGATACCTTCTCCTTGCCAGCACTGTTCGGTGAAAAGTACCAGCCAGGATATCCACCTGAGATGATGACACACAACTGGCCAGAGCCTGCTCCGCTCTGCCCGAATTTCTCTCATTTTAATGATTTTGTCATCAATAACTTGTACGGCAATGTGGGCCTCACCCCGTACCCAAACCTTCCTAGATTCGAAGAAGAAGTTGCCAGTAATGGGTGTGATCCGATGGACTACCTTGTCGATGGGACTGAATCCGAACCATCAGTTACTTTTCCAAAAGACGCTGATGTTGCTATGATGAACTTATGGGAGGATGAACCAGGGGATGGAACAAACTTATGGGCTAACACCGAGGTGGTCAATATAAAAGTAGGAAACGAGGAATGGACCGTCAACAAAACAGTGATGGAGGCTGAAAAATAGAAACCCGAAGATCTGTGGGATGACTTGGTCATTGCTGATTTGGCCGCCAATCTACAGGATACAACCATCGGGAACAAGCGTAAAGCCCTGGCCGATTTATGGAGCGAGGAATCGAAGTATCGTCAGATTGATCATTTGACCAGAAGCGGCCGTGTTTACCAACCTCCGAACCTACAAGCTGGAGAATCTTCCAACCCTGCAGCCCCGAGGCCTTCTGATCCCTTTACCACCCCAGTTTAAAATACTTTCCGACCCTTTGATCCACCAGCCAAAGAGCCTTCTCGACCAGAGAAAAACCCCGAGAGAATGGTTAAACGCCAACTTGAGCAAACTCAGGCCAAGATGTCCGTTTGGGATGTGCTAGTTCATTCCACATGCCATCGTGAAGGGCTCATTCAAGCACTCTCCCAGCTGAAAGTTCCCTCCACCATAACCCCCGACGAGCTTGTGGCACTGATCAAAACCATACCGATCAAGCATGCCATTACTTTTACCGATCGAGACTTACCTGCCAAAGGAACTGACCATAATCGACCATTGCACATCACCCTGAAATGTCATGGCAAATCGGTTCCAGTGATTCTGGTTGACAATGATTCAGCAATTAATGTCTGCCCACTCCGCGTTGCTTACTGCTTGGGGTACAAAAATAAGGATTTCTCTCCATCAGAGGTCAAAGTCCGAGCTTATGACAACACTCGGAGGGATGTGGTTGAGACTCTCATGCTTCTTATGACTTTTGGACCGTATCAGACAGAGGTGAAATTTCATGTGGTGAACATTCTCGCCTCTTTTAACCTGCTACTTGGAAGGCCCTGGCTGCACCGGCCAGACATCATGGCTGTGCCCTCCACACTCCATTAAAAAATCCGGTTGGGACTAGAAACAGGAATGCTCACTATCCATGGGGACTCTAGGATCCATACCCCTATTGAGGACAATGCCCCTCTCCTAGAGATTCAACACGGAGAAGAAGATATCGCCTTGGCAGGCTTCTCTCTGGATACTTCCCGATCTGTCTATTCGATTAGAATTGATGATGACTTCGTTGTCAGCAATGTCGCCATAAAAATAATGAAAAAGTTGTCTTACATGCCAGGATTGGGACTGGGGAAGAATCTCCAAGGCCCTGCTAAGTTTGAGGCCCAGGGCACCCTGATACGCACAACTGGCCTTGGTTATTCACCCTTGGGTAACAGCAAGGAGAAAAAGGGAAACAGATTGGAAGACTACTTCATCAAAGAAGAAGCAAAACAGATCTACTAGGGGCAGCCAGAACCATTTTGGGACAAGGAAACTAACACCTTTTTACCAAGATTTGAGATATTCGCAAATGATATCTGGCCGGATAGTGATGAGGAAATCGAAGTTGTGAAAAAGCAGAAGAAACCCGCCGACTGGATTGAGGTTTTTGCCATGGGTAGTCTCGCAACCCTGTTCAAGGAGGACGAACCAACGGGTACAGCTGTGGAAGTAGAAGTGCTAATGATGGAACAAGATACTCCTGAAGATCCAACTTTGCTCATCATGGATGCTGCTGGGGAGTACAAGAACTGGACCTTCATACCGAGTGCAACTCACCGTGGATCCGAGTCTGAGTCTGAGTCCGAATCTAAGTCTGCTAAGTCTTCTGAGTCTTCTGAGTCTATCGAGTCCAAGTTGGTGCCTTTCGGCCCAAACTCTCAGAGTCTGTATTTCGAGTTTGAATCCACCCGTGTGTATGGTGCCCCCAAGGCCTCCGTTAACAATGAAATGAATGAATCTGATTCTGCTTACTTCCCTGACTTTGAAATAAATTGCGTCGACCCTAATGATGAAGAGATTGATTTCGACGGGGACATCTCTAGAGAAATCCGATCCCTAATCGACAGGGAAGATGAAAGGCATGCTCAACCTGTAAAAGAAGGAATCGTTTTAATAAATTTGAGAGATGAAGGGAATCCTCGGATGACCCAGATTGGTTCCGTGCTATTCGCTGAAGAGCGCGAAGCCCTTGTAAACTTGCTCAAGGAGTTCGAAGATGTGTTTGCATGGTCGCACGCGGATATGCCCGGAATTGATCCTGAAATCGTGGAACACCAGATTCCCCTTTATCCCGACGCAAAACCAGTAAAACAGAAACTAAGATGCATGTGACCAGACTGGGTGCTTAAAATAAAAGAGGAAGTTACCAAACAGATCAATGACGGATTCTTAATGTCTGGTCACATGCGTCTTAGTTTCTGTTTTATTGGTTTTGCATCGGGATAAAGGGTCGCGAACATTGTCCCCGTGCCAAAGAAGGATGGTAAAATAAGGGTTTGCGTTGACTTCAGAGATCTTAACAAAACCAGCCCTAAAGAAGACTTCCCATTACCACACATCGATGTGTTAGTCAACAATACTGCCGGCCATGCCTTGCTCTCTTTCATGGATGGTTTTTCAGGGTACAACCAAATTCTCATGGCTCCGAAAGATCGGGAAAAGACTACGTTCGTCACTGAATGGGGGACGTATTGCTATCGAGTCATGCCCTTTGGACTAAAAAACGCAGGATCTACTTACCAACGAGCCGCCACGGCATTACTACATGACATGATTCACAAAGAGGTGGAAGTCTATGTTGATGATATGATTGTTAAAGCCAAAGAGCGAGAAGGGCATCTGCCCGCACTTAGAAAGTTCTTCGAAAGAATCAGGAAATACAAGATGCGCCTCAATACCGCCAAATGCACGTTTGGAGTCACTGCAGGGAAAATACTTGGATTCATGATCACCACCTGCGGCATCGAAGTTGATCCCTCAAAAATCAAAGCCATCCTAGAAATGGAGCCGCCGTGATCTGAGAAGAATGTAAGGAGTTTCGTTGGCAAGGTACAATTCATCAGTAGATTCATTGCAAAGCTGACCTTGACTTACGAACCCTGTTCCGCTTGCTTAAGAAGAGAGTACCGTTCGCCTGGGATGATAAGTGCCAGAAAGCTTTTGAAGCCATTAAGGCTTACCTACATAAGCCGCCGATATTAACACCGCCCGTAACAGGAAAACCTTTGATCCTATACCTGTCAGTCACTCCGTCTTCAATGGGGTGTATGTTGGCACAGGAAGGAGATGATGGGGTTGAAAGGGCTGTTTACTACCTCAGTAAAAAGATGGTTGGACCCGAAGAACGTTAAACCCCCTTAGAAAAGACATGTTGGGCACTCGTATGGGCTTCCAAGAAGTTGAGGCATTATATGTTAGCCCACCCAGTAAGGCTAACATCTCGAATGGATCCCCTAAAATATCTATTTGAGAAACCGGCTCTCACAGGCAGAATGGCGCGGTGGTTACTAATGCTAGCGGAATTTGAGTTAAAGTATGTCACCTGAAAGTCAGTAAAAGGAAGAGCCGTCGCAGAATTCCTAGCCGATTGCCCAGTTGAGGGAGAGGAGGATGCTGAATTCAACTTCCCCGATGAAAACATAATGATGGTAGCCGAGGATGTTTGGTAGTTGTACTTTGACGGAGCAGCTAACCAGAAACGGTTCGGAATTGGTGTATTGCTAGTTTCGCCCGATGGATCGCACATCCCATTGGCATTCAAGCTTAACTTTGAAGTCACCAATAATCAGGCGGAATACGAAGCTTGCATCGTAGGCATGGAGGCAGCCATCGAGATCGGCATAGAAAAGTTGGAAGTTGTAGGAGATTCGAACTTGGTTGTATCCCAAGCGAAGGGCGACTGGAGGGTCAAGGAGGAAAAACTGAAACCGTATCATCAGAATCTTGAAGACCTTATCCCTCACTTCGGTAGGGTGACATTCACTTATGTCCCGAGACTCAAAAACCAATTTGCAGACGCTTTGGCAATACTGGCATCAATGGTTGAGATCCCCGTTGGCATAAAGTTAAGACTGATTGTGATAGAACAAAGGGATACTCCAGTACACCAGCATGTCATGGTGGTTGACGAGCCCAACGATGGCCACCCATGGTACTTTGATATTTGGAGATATGTAGAGAGAGGAGAGTACCCCATGGGGGTAAGCAAGAAGGACCGAATCGCTCTTCAAATGATGGCTGCACAGTACATTATCTGTGGAGGAAACTTATACCGAAGATCCCACTGTGGCACGCACAAGTTGTGCATCCATGGAGAAGATGCGAAAAGGGTAATGGAAGAAGTTCACGAAGGTGTATGTGGCCCTCACATTAATGGCATAATGTTCGCCAAGAAAATCCTCAAGCAAGGATACTTCTGGTCCACCATGAAAACGGAATGTGTGGAATATGTGCGAAGGCGCCGAAAATGTCAAATTCATGCCAACCTCACGCATGTTCCACCACACGAATTACAACAAATGACCACGCCATGGCCTTTCTCAACATGGGGAATCGACGTCATCGGAAGAATAGTACCAGCAGCCTCCAACGGTCACAAGTTCATTTTAATAGCCATCGATTATGTAGACACCCCAATCCGGATCTCCCGATTGTTTTACGGTTTCTTGTTTCCTCGATGATGAACTAGATCAAAAAACAGTCTCAAGGTGGGAAAGGTTTGAGCTCGGTGCGTGTGGAACCCCAGTTGAATCCTTTTGAACCCTTAAACCAAGAAAATTAAAGATAGTCAACACTGGGTCTGGAGTGGACCGTCGCGCGAGGAAGTCATTGCCTCGCGAGTCTGCTTTGCCATGTGTGGTCAAAGTCAAACATTTAATTGTTGACCCACGTGCGACAGTGGAACACTCGCGCGAGAGTCTCACTGTCTCGCGATGGTCCTAGGCTGTCCCTTTCACCTTTGCCAGCCACTTGGTTGCTTGCCGAGGGGGCTACAGGGCTGCTGAGCCCCGTTTTTCTCCATAGAGCACTGTATAGTTCAGGCCTTGGGAATGCACCCTCACACAACCCTTCCCATCACCTTTCCACCAAGCTTAGCCACCAAGTTTGGTCCTAAGGGGGTGTTTGCCACCACCTTTGGCCCTTGGCTCCTCCTATAAATATCCCCCTTGTTCTTTCTTTACAAGGGCACTAAGTCACAAAAATTCACCAACTTGGAAAGTTTGGGAGATTGAGAATCCTTGAAAGCACAAAGGCTCTCAACTCTAGCTCATATCCTATACCTTTCTTCTCTCCATTTTCCATCACAAGCTTCTCGAATTGTTCAAACCTTTCCAAAACCTTCCAAGCAAAGGTATAAACACCTTTTCTGCTTACTTTTTGGGGCTGGTAGGGCCAAGATTGGTAATCAATACCAGATTGGGTCCTAAAGTCAGCAGAGATACAAGAAATTGGTTCAAGCATACCTTCGCGCGAGTGACTCACATATGGTGACAGTCCACTGTCTCGCGCGGCAGTCCTCGTGGGGTTTGGGGATGCTGTTGGGTTTTCTTGTTTTTCATGTTGTTATTTATTTTATAGCTTTGTAAGCCTTTTAGATCACTGTTTCGCATGTTAAAACAAATAGACTAGACTTTTATTGCTTATTTACTTTGTTGGAATGCTCCTGGTTTGCTCATGTACCAGAGCCCAGAGTATGCAAAGCAATTCTGGAAGTCGGTCGGGACACTCACGAGAGATTCACCGTCTCACGCGAGGACCGCTGATTCGAGTGATTGCCCTTGCATGAGCGACATGACCTTTGCTGTTTTGACACCCCCACTGTTTAGGGGTTGCATTTCAATTAATTTGGCTCCTGTTTTGTAATAATTTATAGTAATCATTTACTTACTGTCAATATAAACTGCTTGGTTTGTCTCCTGGGTGTGCACTGGTCCTTCCAGAGCCCAGAAGGGGGTGGAATTCAACCTGTGGTGAGGGATAAACCTTCGCGCGAGTGAATGGGTGTCTCGCGCGACGGTCCGCTTTGCATGTATGTAGATTCATGCATGCAAAGGTGGCTGTCATGTGTGGTACACCTATTCCAGTTGCTGTTGGGTTTATTTTTCATCAAGGGGTTGGAATTCATCCTACTCTTTATTATTATTCCATCCATCCGCCATTTTTCACATCTTGCAAACTTGTTACAGTTTTAAAATCCCCGATTAACTGTTCCCCCACCCTAATTGGCTTAAAATTGGTTAAAGAAGAAAACGAATCACGAATACTTTCACAAAATGCCTAAGTAGAGACCGATCTCGGATTGGGCGAGAGGGTGCCTTAAAACCCTTCCTCTCGTAACCTGGCTCGAACCCAGATATGGTTATGACGGATTTGGTTCCTTCACTTTCAAATCAAATAAGCGCTGGTGCTTGAAATCTGGTTCCTTGGGTAGCGGACCTTCAAACCAGGTGGCGACTCGTGTTTGCGAGTGCACCTTTGCTCCGCTCGCGCTTCCTCGATCTATCGGGCCCTTGCTCCGAGAAACGAAATTTGCATCCTGGAATCCGGAAATTCCAGGGCATGCCGCCCACAGGCGCTGCTGGGGATAAATCGAACCAATATTAATTCATACTTAGAGTTTAATACGCATGAACAATCCTTTAAAAGTCTCGCAAAACGATGCGCGCTGCCGAAGGTTAGATTGGTGATTTAACAGGACCTCGTGTCCGGCCAATCTGATCTGGGACTTTTTCGATTATTCACTTGCGTAGTTTCCTCTAAAGATGAACTAAATAAAGTGAGCCGAGCTTGAAAGGGCATTTTGTGATTTGTGATTCTTCTTCTTCTTAATCAATTTCTAGCATCTCATTTGCATCGATGTGGGATAAGCCTCGTTGGATCGTTTTGGCAATCCGGCACGGTTTACCAGAGCCCGGGGACCCCGAATGACCAACAACCTTCGACGATGATGGGTCATGCTACCGTTTAACTGTTGCACAGCGATATCGCGGGCGACAGGAGGTATATCTGTGGCCCTAGTCCGAGGAACCCGTTACAAGCCAAAACCAGCCTTTGCATATACAAAGCTCTAGCACTTTCCAAACTAAGACAGGTACCTACAGAGTAAGATTTATTTGCATCTAACCCTCATATATTGTCTACGTGTTACTGCTTTCCCTATCGCATGCACTGTGCATCATACCGTCTTGCGTAGGAGCATGTTTAGGGCGACTTCTAGGGTCCCGTTCTTACAAGTATGTCTTGAGCTGCATTGGGCATTGTTAGGCCCGATGAGGAGTCATGCATCCAGATGATGCATGTTGTCAGCTTTTTCAAATCCTTAGAGCACTAAGGACTTTAGGAAATCAAAAGTTTCCTGCACCTTTGTCTATACACCTAATGAGGGTTTCAAACAGAAAACTAGGAACAACAAAGCCATGATGCTTACACCAGTCAGGTAACAAGTGCCTCGTCACTTACACCGCCCGGCTACCAGCGCAGTGCCGCTCATGCCGTTCCTGGTTATGGTGTCGTGACATGCACACCGAGTTGTTCCAACTACAAAGTTGAAACCCCAGTTAGTGGAATGGCTGAAGGTCTAGGGTTCTTTTGATATCCTTTAGTCTTATATTGGCCCAAACAAGGACACACCTCTGAAAAGAATTCTGAGGGTTTTTGGCAGTCCCTGAAACAGCTCGAGACAGACTTGTTTTCTAGTCTTAGAGTCTAGGGGCGACACCAACGACGCTGGCTACATACCTTTAGTCTTTTATTTAGATTAAAGTTGCTGCATGATCCCTACTGAGCCTTCTGTTTTGTTGTCAAGCAAAGTCTTAAGCCATTGCACCGCCAAGGAAAGTATCGAGGAAAGTTGGCAAACCCACTTGGGAACGTCTGCAACGGAATCCGGGTCAAAGGCTTGTCAGGTTACATTCCCAATCACTTGCAACGGAAGACTCTCCGCTCTCTTCGTTGGCTGCCTTACGGTTAAGCTCATCGCCGATCTTGGAAGAAGTTATTCAGCCAACATCACCTGGTCTCTCTTCAGCGTCTGAAACTTCCAACATGGCCGGAAACCCCGAGGTTCGGCCGCTTACTGTGGAACAGATGCTTATGAACCTTCAGACTAGCATCACCGCCATGCAGCAGAGGCCGCCCAAACTGATGCTAATGTCACCCGTTTGAATGAACTCTTCGACACTCGCATTCCACCACCTCTTGAGGAGGAAAGCGAGGCCGAAGACGATCCGCACGTGCACCGAGTTATGGTGGAAGATCCCAACAATCCCGGGCGCGTCATTGTTCAGCACAACCCCCAAATTGTTCAGGCACTTGTTGGTAACCCTGCAGGCAACATCCTGGTTGGAAATCCAGACATCACTGCTCTCGTGGCCAAGATGGCCCAGCTTGAGGAATCCATTGCCAAAGCGGAAAAAGTCAAAGCTGGAGGCATTGACTTAGATCGTCTCTGTCTGTATCCTAATGCCAAACTTCCTGAGAAGTTTAAAATGCCAGACTTGGCAAAGTTTGATGGAAGTGGTGACCCTCGGACCCATCTCTATAGTTACCATGCTGCAATGAAGCTGCTGTCAGTTGAGCCTGAGGCCATGTCACAGCTTTTCCCTCAGACTCTTTCAGGCCCCGCTTTCCAATGGTTTCTGTCACTCGACATTGCCAAAAGGAGGACTTGGGAGGACATTGGGACTGCGTTTATTTCGTAGTACAGTTACAACTCTCAACTGAAGATGACCACACGAGAGCTGGAATCCACAAAGATGGAGGCAAAGGAGTCCTTTGCCGATTTTGTCAAGCGATGGCGAGCTAAGGCTGCTCTCATGATTGATCGCCCCAGCAAGAAAGACCAGCTCCGCATCATCTCTCGAAATCTCCAGCCGGACTATGCCAAGCATTTGGTTCTCGCTCAGGCATCTGCAAACTTCGACACCTTCTATGATTCCGGCCTGGCCATTGAGGATGCACTCCAAAGCGGAATTCTGACAAAAGGGGAATCTTCTAATCCCCCAAAGGCAAAGCCCCGTGCTTACTCTGGAAACACCAATGCTCTGTTTGGGACGGGAACCTACTCCAATGCAGCAACCAGTGGTACCAACGCCTCTGCTTCCAACACCACAAACCACATCGCCGATGTCAATCAGGTTCAGTCGCCACAGAACAGCCGGCCCCGCGGACAGCAACGGAGCTTCTCTGCTATTGAGGCACCTCTGTCCTCAGTTTTGGAAAAGTTGGTAAAGTCAGGGCATCTCAAGCCCCTGGATCCAATGCCTTTGCCCAAGAACCCTTCGCCTGGCTTCAAGGCCAATCTCTATTGTGCCTACCATCAGGGTGCCGGCCACCTTACAGACTCCTGCTTTCGTCTTCGGCATGCAATTCAGGACCTTATAGACGAAGGAACTCTCTCGGCACCGCCTCCACCAGCCCAAAAGCCTAACATCCTTTCCAATTCCTTACCCAAACACACGGCTGTTCCCCACATCAGCCAAATCTCCCTCAACTCCACTCAAATCAACCCTACCTCCACTATATTCGACCCCACCAACCATATAATCCCAATCAATCAGCCAAAACCCATTGTGCTCATACCTGCAGAATCTGATGCCGAACTCATGTTTATAGGGCAAACCTATAATCCGCCTACCCGTTTGGTGCAAGCAGGCTTGAATTTCCTTAACGACAATATCAGTGATTTGTACGACGGTCCTTTTCCGCGGATCCGACTTGATCCTACATCAACTCGTAATCTTCCCATCTTTGGTGTAGATTCTCCTGGTTCTGCGCGGGACTTTGCAAGTCGATTCAGAGCTATGATGCCAACCTTACCTGAGCCAGAACCAGAACTGGCTGTAGGCTGGGCAATAGTTGATAGTGAGGATTATGATGCCCCTCTCATCCAAGAATGGTTCCAACTCGAGTTGGAGGGTTTTCCGCTGCACCTTGAGCAGATTCCACCCGACCCGGCATGGGAAGCAGAATGGATCGCTCAGCACGAACAAATAGCACTTGACCCTCTGGATGGCATCTCCTTGTTCATGCTCTTCCAGGAACTTCAGCCTCAGATTCCCGAGGAAGAATACTTTTGGGATCCTGAGCCCGCTTGGCAGGTTCCAGTCACTCCTGGGCCTCTCCAAGGATTTACTACTCCTGAGTACATGATACACCTTGATGAAGACAATCTGTTTCAAGAGGAGACCCGTGTATTGGGAGAGTGTTTCTTCCCTTCTACCCTCAACAGGCTTGTTGACTCGGTAACTGACCCTGTGTATGACCCTGTGCTCAATATCGTAGATGAAGATCAACCACGCCCTTTTGTCTCTCCTCCAGAAGACTTCAGTGTCATGGTTACAGGTCTGGTTCCGCCAGCAAATCTTTGGGATGTAGATGAGATAGTCGATGTCCAGGTTGGGGCCGAAGTTTGGGCTGTCAGCCGTTCTCTAGCTGATGGTGGTCTTTGGGATGTTCCTTTCACCACAGACCAGAACCAGAGCACGAAGTTGCAGCGGTCCAAGATCTAAATTTACGGGACTCACTGATGAAGGATCTCGGCGAAGACCTGGGGTTGAGCATAGAAGCGCCGGTAGCTGCACTAGCCACTGACAAAGGGAAGCGTAAACTGGGTGAGGTCCCTTCTGATATTTGGGACGTGAATCAAGACCCTCAAGCTGTGCCTTCTTTGGGAAACGTTCTTAACGTTACAAGGAGTGGACGGGTCTTTCAGCCTGCTAATATGCAAGTTGGGACTTCGTCCAACCCTTTTAATCAAAGGAATGAACCTGTTGGTTTCCCAGGGTCTGCACCGCTTGAGTTACCAAGCACGGATCTTATTCGGAGACAGCTCGAACGGGTTCCTGCTGTAATATCTCTCTGGGGTCTAATTTGTTCTTCCCGTGAGCATCGTCAGCAGCTTTGCCAAACCCTTGCCCGTCTAGAAGTTCAATCTGATGTCACTCCAGAGGCTATGGTTTCCCTTATCCTCCCTCCTACCGCTAAGCATGTTGTGGCCTTCACCGACAAGGATCTTCCTGTGGAAGGAACTGATCATAACCGCCCCTGCACATTACAGTCAAGTGTCGTGGACTCTGGGTCCCGACTGTCCTCATTGACAACGGTTCAGCCATTAACGTTTGCCCGATGAGGGTGGCCTATCGTCTGGGACTGGCCAAAAAAGACTTTGCACCTTCTAATTTGGCTGTTAAGGCATACGATGGCACTCGTCGTGTGGTTGAGGGCACTTTGATGCTCAAACTCGAAGCTGAGGGTTTCAAAATGGATGTTGAATTCCATGTCGTCGACATACCTGCAACCTTCAACCTGTTGTTGGGTAGGCCATGGCTCCACCGTTCAGATATCATGGCTGTGCCATCCACCCTTCACCAGAAAGTCATGCTGGGACTGCCGTCTGGTACGCTCACCATTTGCGGGGACTCTGGAATTCGCCCGCTCAAAGAAGATGGAACACCGATGCTGGGAATCATGCACGGTGAAGAGGATGTCGACCTCGGAGGTTTCTCTTTCGACACATCTGGCTCTGTTTTGGCAATCAACGTGGACGGGGACTTTCTCATCAGCTCTGTCGCTATGGACATCATGCGCGGATGTCTTACTTTCTGATGCAGTGCAGGAATCCACCATCGGGGAGTTCGGAGTTCCTGTCTTTCCTTCTTAGAGGCCGTTTCGGTTTGGGGTACTCTGCCTCTGTAGGAAATGCCAAAAGGAGGAAATACTCGGGAAAACCTCGAACTCTCTATGGTGATCTTGAAGCTACTTTGTGCGTGAAGCGGGGACTGCTGACTGGGCAGTATGAGCCTTTCATCAATCCGAAAACTGGGGGGCTGCTGCCTGGTTTTGAGGTCTTCATCGATGACACCTGGTCTGAGAGTGAACGAGCCAGCTAAGCTCGAATTCAAGAGGAAGCTTAATCGGCCAAAAGTAGAGACTGACTTGGCTGGGGACTTTTGATTTGGGGAGCTTAGAGCTATTCTTCAAAGAGTTCTCTCGGTGGGTTTGGCCAAGGAAGTTGAAAAGCTGAAGAAGCCGAAGTGCTCATGCTCGGGGCGGACGCTCTCGAGGATCCCATTGCTCTTATCACTGAAGCCAAGGGTAGTGTTAAAAATTGCACTTTCAAACCGCGCCTAACTTGCATTGATGACACTTCTAAGTTTGAGTCAAAGTCAGAGACCTCTGAATCGTCTAAATCTAGCTCTGAGTCAGAGTTTGTGCCTCTTGGCCCTCCACGTCATAGCTTTTACTTTGAGTTTGACTCTCTTGTACTTGGCGACCCGTTGGGGTCTTATGAAATGAATGAGGCATCTTCTGAGTACTTGCATGATCTTTATATAAACTGTGTCGACCCCGACGATGAAGGGATAGATTTCGATGGGGATATTCCCAAGGAAATCCGTGCCCTCATCGAGAGGGAAGATGAAAGGCATGCTCAGCCATTAAAAGAGGAAATAGTTTCTATAAACTTGAAAGATGAGAATGATCCCCGATTGGTTCAAGTGGGCTCCACGCTTTCACCAGAGGAGCATCGTGATTTCAAAGAATTACTCACCGAGTACAGCGATGTCTTTGCATGGTCTCATCAGGACATGCCAGGCATCGACCCCGAGATAGTGGAGCATCGAATCCCTCTGCTGCCAGATGCTAAACCTGTGAAACAAAAGCTCAGACGGATGAGACCAGATTGGGTTCAGAAGATCAAGGATGAGGTCACGAAGCAGATCGACGCCGGGTTCCTCATGGTTTCTCAGTATCCCACTTGGGTGGCCAACATCGTTCCGATGTCAAAGAAAATTGGAGGAATCCGAGTCTGTGTCGACTTTAAGGACTTAAACAAAGCAAGCCCCAAAGATGACTTTCCACTTGCCACACATCGATGTGCTTGTGGACAACACGGCGGGACATGCTTTGCTTTCGTTCATGGATGGTTTTAGGCTATAACCAAATCCTTATGGCACTGAGGACCGTGAGAAGACAACGTTCATCAGAGTGGGGACTTACTGCTACTGGTCATGCCTTTTGGGGTGAAGAATGCTGGACCTACTTATCAGCAGCTGTTACAACCATTTTGCATGACATGATTCACAAAGAAGTCGAGGTCTCGTCGATGACATGATCGCCAAATCAAAAACTCGAGAGGCACATTCCTGTGCTAAGGAAGTTCTTCGAGAGGCTCGTAAGTTCCGTATGCGTCTCAATCCATAGAAATGTCCGGAGTCACAGCTGGCAAGATGCTCGGTTTCATGATCACTTCCCGTTGGATAGAGGTTGACCCATCAAAGATCAAGGCAGTGCTTGAGATGAAGCCACCGGTATCTGAAAAGGGAGTGCGGAGCTTTCTGGGAAAGGTTCAGTTCATCAGCAGATTCATCGCCAAGTTGACTTTAACTTGCGAGCCGATGTTTCGTCTACTCAAGAAGGATACCCCGTTTGTATGGTCAGACAGGTGTCAAGCGGCTTTTACTTCCATTCAGAACTATCTTCAAAATCCTCCGGTTTTGATGCCGCCAGTGCCTGGGAAGCCCTTGATACTTTACTTGTCTGTCAACCCGTCTTCTATGGGGTGCTTGCTAGCTCAAGAAGGAGATAAGGGAGTCGAGAAGGCCATTTACTACTTAAGTAAGAAGATGGTTGGATGCGAAGAACGCTACACTGCACTGGAGAAGACGTGTTGGGCTCTTGTTTGGGCTTCCAAAAAGTTGAGACACTACATGCTGGCTTACCCAGTGAAGTTGATTTCTCGGATGGATCCTCTCAAGTATCTATTAGAGAAGCCAGCACTTACTGGTAAGTTAGCACGTTGGTTACTCATGCTAGCTGAGTTTGATCTTGAGTACGTCACCAGGAAGTCTGTCAAAGGCCGTGCGGTGGCAGAATTCTTAGCTGATCATCCTGTCGATGGGCCGGAGGACTCAGACTTTACGTTTCCAGACGAAGAGGTGCTAACAGTAGTTGACGATGTATGGACTCTCTACTTTGATGGGGCAGCCAATCAGAAAGGATTCGGAATCGGGGTTTTGTTGATAACGCCTGACGGTTCTCATATTCCTCTAGCGTTCAAACTCAATTTTGATGTCACGAATAACCAAGCCGAATATGAGGCCTGCATTGTTGGCATGGAGGCTGCTTTAACACTCGGTGTTGAAAAACTCGAGGTCATTGGCGATTCCAATCTGGTTGTATCTCAAGCCAACGGGGACTGGAAAGTTCGGGAGGAAAGGTTGAAGCCTTACCATCAAGACTTGGAAGATCTTATTCCTCGTTTCAACAAGGTTACCTTCACACATATTCCTCGTCTGAAAAATCAATTTGCCGATGCCTTGGCAACGTTGGCCTCCATGGTTGAACTTCCATTGGGTGTCAAGCTTCGTCCTATTCTAATTGAACAGCGGGACTGCCCTGCTTATCAACATATTAGCACCATTGATGATCTCAATGATGGTCTGCCTTGGTATCACGACATATGGAATTTTGTAGAAAGGGGTGAATATCCGGCTGAAGCCTCTAAAAAAGATCAACTCGCACTACGGAGGATGGCTGCTCATTACATCATTTGTGGAGGAAAGCTTTACAGGAGATCTCATTGCGGAATGCACAAACTCTGTGTCAACGGTGCTGAGGCCACTACAATAATGGAAGAAATTCATGAAGGAATCTGTGGTCCTCACATGAGCGGAGTCATGCTTGCCAGGAAAATCCTTCGTCAAGGTTATTACTGGTCGACTATGGAATCACAGTGTGTGGATTATGTCCGCCGCTGTCATAGGTGTCAGATTCACGCCAATCTTATGCATGTCCCTCCCTCTAAACTGTTTGGTATGACCTCGCCTTGGCCTTTCTCTGTCTGGGGCATTGATGTTATCGGCATGATCAGGCCGTCTGCTTCCAACGGTCATTGATTCATTTTGGTGGCAATCGATTACTTTACCAAGTGGGTTGAGGCTGAATCCTACAAAACTCTGACTGCAGTTCAGGTTGCTCAATTCATCAGGAAAAACATTATCTATCGATATGGTGTTCCTCAGGCCTTTGTATCGGATAATGGAGTTCACTTCAAAGGCAGGGTTTTGGAGCTTTTTGATGAATTCAAAATCCAGATCCACCATTCAACGACCTATCGCCCTCAGACGAATGGGGCGATCGAGGCAACCAATAAGAACATTGAAACAATCATCAAGAAGTCTGCAGAGTGCCAGGGACTGGCACGAACAGTTGCTACCTCTGGCTTTGTGGGGTTATCGCACGTCAATTCGAACATCAACCGGGGCGACCTTTACTCCCTGGTCTATGGGATGGAAGCAGTACTCCCTATCGAACTGGAGGTGCCATCTTTGAGGATCATGACAGAATGTGAACTCACGGAGTCTGAGTGGCTCAGCGGGAGGTTTGTTGAACTCATGCTCTTTGACGAGAGGAGGCTTCGTGCCTTGTATCATGTTCAGGGATATCAGCGAAGAATTGCTCGGGCGTTCAACAAGAAAGTCAAGTCTCGTGACTTGCTCGAGGGTGACATGGTTACCAAGGAAATCCGTGCTCCCATCTTTGATCTCCGCGGGAAGTTCCGACCAAAACGCGCAGGACCTTACATCATCAAAACCATCCTTTGGTGGAAGCGGCTCAACTCATTGATGCGGGCGACAGCGAGTTCAACACCACTGGTCAACTGGATCAACTCAGCGTTACTATCACGAGAGAAGCTCATTGGGTGAAAACCACAAGGGTGGGCGGTCCCAGGCAAAAATTAGAGCAAGCATGCTAGGTCGAAACCTGTAAAGGCGATCTAGGCAAAAATAAATAGGCAAATATCAAAAGCTCGCTAAGCTAAAAACCCGAAAGGGCGATTCTAGGCAAAATTTAGGCGTAAAAGGAGAGATAAACACACGAGTGAACCCTGGCCTTTGAACTACGTTTTGACCTGATTCCTTGAAAAGGGATACGTAGGCAATCTCTGTGAGATTCGGTCACAATCAATCAACTCGACCCACGGTTTCCTGTTCCAGTATACATGCTGACATACAAGACCGGCTTGGTGTTCAATACTTGGACCAAAAGGGGAAAATTTTCCACTTTTCACTTTTATTCAAACTGTTATTACATGACTGAGCAAACCTTAAAAACAGTTAAGCATAAAAACAGAATACATGCTGGAGGCCTTGACAGGCTCACGGTTTATTTTAGATCATGTAGGTTTCGGTCAGGAGTCAGTCTGCATTTTGTCTTCTTGCAACTTCTTTCTGTAGCCATGCTTTGTAGCGACGTTGCAGGATGGTGCTGAAATCAGGATCTGCTCCTCCAAGTTGTCTCAGGCCCCAATTGTGTGCATATCCGTTCAGGTTTTGGACAGTGAATGCAGGAGTATGGAAGGCTTCCACCCCGGCTCGGTGTAACCCCTGGCTCATCCCTAGCTGCCGAAGGATACGGCCTGGAATATAGAAGGTGAAGTTGGACAGCCCAGCAATCACCATTCTTTCATAACCTGCGGAGTGTAGAGCCATGTCTGGAATGTTTAGCGCCCTGTGCCTCCAAACTATTTCCTGTGGTGACAGGTTGTTCATGAATGCATACCAGTCCTCTGTGGACATTTTTGGGTATAGCATCCCTCGTTGGTGCATTCGACCGGGCAAGTGCGGCCAATTCGCCTCTGGAGCTTCAACCAATCCCAGCTTGTCTGATAACCACAGCTGCATGAGTGAAAAGACAAGTAAGGAGCTATATAAAACTTGAGCGGAAAAACAAGTCAGAAACTCCGATATTTGCCTTAGCTGAGTGTTGAGGTAAAAGCAGAATGTGTGAAAGCCAGAAAAAGGTGAGCTGAGTGAGTTTACCTGCAGTAGGAGTGGACTGCCGCCGAACGTCTCCGTCTGGCCGGTAGCTACCAAATCCAAACCCATGAGTGTTTCCGCCAGAACCATAGGCATAATGTTCTTCCGGGCACCTAGCTGAGTGGCCACGTGAACCAATGAAGGATTAACTCGGCCATCGGCAGGCACCAGTAGATATGCAGCTAGCACACAGATTGTTAGAGCAAACCGGCGCCTGGCCTGCACAGTGGTATCCGTTAGGTCACCTTCAGGCCCATACCACTCCATCAGGCGCATTATATTTATCTGCCCTCCACTTAGCAGGCCCTCTGCTGCGCCTTTTGAGATCTTCAGTGCGGATTTCAAGAGTTTGGACATGCTCTCTCTGTAAGGAGGTACAATAATCACGTTGGACGCAAATCCTTGGAGATATGCGTGAAATTCCTCCACTGTTGGACATAGTTCGTCATTGCCAAATCGGAATACGTGGACATCTGGGTCCCAGAACCGCACTGCCGCCCATAGGATTTCAGGACGCAGTCTTACGCTTCGGAGGTAACGAAACGCGGCCAGCCCGTGGGTTCGAAATGATAGCCAGTCGCCTGCAACGAATGCTTCAAGCCACGGGCCAATTAAGGTAGGGAGGTGGTTTGCCATTTCTTAAGTATTGTCTGGAGTTTTAGTCTGGAGACAAATGCCTTATGATTCATGGAGGTTTAAGCTTTTATAACCCAAGAATGGTAGGATATTTCCCTTATTCAAAAGAAAATATCTCTGGAGGTGGGTATACGTCCTTTCAAGAGAAGTGGTATGCTTTGGAACTGTCTCAGGCTTGTACTGGACGCCCAAACAGTGATAACAGGGCCTACAACGCCTCAGCTTACTGAAAAGTGTCCAACATCGCATCTGAGCTGAACAACACCATCGCGCGACACACTGGGTCTCTCGCGCGAGGGTCTGTTTTCTTTCACATTTCAAAATCAGCCTACTGGATTATTTGGAGTGATCATTCATGTTTCATCTTGGGCTGGCTTTTAGGGTTTTGTGCTTTACTAGCAGGTCAATTCAAGTATTTCGACGCGGGGGTTCGAAATATTCATTTTATTCAGCGTACCGAGCAAACAACACCATACAGCAGTTCTGACAGTCAAACAAAATTACAGAAAACTATTCGGATGCCTAACGACTCTCGAACTTATTCTCAATTACAGGCGGAATCCTTTTGCGTTCAGTAATATCCCCCGGGCCTTGCTTGGATTTCGGCACGAAGCCATGCCACATAACGGCCATCTAGCCAATCCACGAAATCTGGGCTAGGGCCCTCAAGCACCCCCTGTCTCCAAAGCCTTCGATACTCACGCAGTGAGGGCACATTGAAGTCAGGCAAGTGGAATTCCTCGATCCCGGCTTGGTGCAGCCCTTGGCTTATGCCTAGTTGGCGTAGGATGCGACCCGGGATATAGAAGGTGAAGCTTCTCAGGCCAGCAATTACCACTCTTTCGAGGCCTGTTGCATTGACAGCCATATCGGGCATGATCAACCATGGACATCTCCAGACAAAATCATCAGATTGCATGTCGTGCAAGATCATACTCCATCCTGTTACGTCCTGTTCAGGATACAGCAGGGGCCGTTCGAGCAATTGCCTCGGGAAATGTTCCCAACCCGCTTGTGGAGCTTCAAGTAATCCCATTTTGTCAGAAAGCCACACCTGTGAGCAAAAAGACGAGTAAGGAGCTAGATAAAGCCAGAGCGAAAAGACAAGTAAGGTCCTAGAGTGATCCTTAACCGAGTGTCGAGGTAAAATGCGAAAGTGCGAAAACCGAAAAAAGGTGAGTTGAGTGAGTATTTACCTGGAGCAACCGTGGGCTGCCACTGAAGACATTGCTCTGTCCGCTTTTGAACAGATCCAAGCCCATCAGTGTCTCGGCCAGGACCGTAATAATGTTTTTTCGGGCTCCCATTTGTGAGGCCATGCTCACCACGCTGGGACTTACCCTTCCGTCAGCAGGAACCAGTGCGTAAGCCGCCAACACGCAAATTGAGAAGGCAAAACGTTTGTGAGCCTCTTCAACGTGATCCGTCAGAATGCCGCCAGGCCCGTACAACTCAATCAAGCGCGCAATGTCCAATTCATCATCATGGATAATGCTGGCCGCCAGCCCCCCGGAAATGTTCAGTTTATTCATCAGTAAATGGCTCATGTTCTCCTGCACCGGTGGAACGGCGAGGACATTGGGATTTGCGAAGCCGGGTAGGTAGGCTTGGAACTCTTCCACTGTTGGGCACATTTCGTTGTCATAATTACGGAAGACGTGCATGACTGGATCCCAGTAGTTCATAGCAGCTTCGAGGAGCTCGGGGCGTGGCCCCACGTATCGAAGATCTCTGATCGAAGCCAGCCCTCGAGTCCGAGGACTCACCCATTCATAGGTTTCGGTTCTTGCCAACCAAGGATCAAGCATTGCAGCAAGTGGACTCTCCATTTCAGATAACCGATGATGTTCTACACAACTATCAATGGGTTCCATTTATGGGGTTTTGGTTGGAAGTGTCGGTTCCTTATTCATTTGTGTTGAAGGAAGAAGTTAAAAAGTTTTGAATACTTTACACTTGGCAAATGAAGGGCTCCCCAATTATGTTAATTACTGTGTGCAGATCGTTGGAGGGCCCCCCTAGCATCTCCTGGTGTCTTCAGAAGTTTATTCCAGTCAAACAAAGCCAGCCTGACAGGGGTTGACTCTCGCGCGAGAGTCTCACTCTCCCGCGCGACACATTTTCCTCGCGCGTGCATGGCACTCTCTCGCGCGAGAGATATTACTCGCGCGAGTGTTCCACTTACTCGCGCGATGGTCCTTTCTGCATTTTTGACAGCTTGCAGCAGCTACTGGTTTGGCTTGGTCATTTTGGGTTCCAGGGGTATTTTGGCACTTTTAATGGTTCCTACAAGTCTTAATGGGCATATGTGACTGTACCCGGGCATCGGTTATGGAAATTCGCGCTTAACGAAGATTTTTGACCCTCGGCGGCCCGTTTCAAGCTAAAATCGAGGTTTTGGAGGTTCGAAATTTGTTCCAAAGGATTTTGCCAAGTTCTCTCATGCCGTACAGGTCATATGGAGCGTATGTGACTGTACGGATGTGTCGGTTTCAGTCTAGGACATAATTGAGTCTTGTTTCGCTGTCTCGTGTCCCTTTTGTGTCTTAGGACACTTTTTGACATATTTCTCGCCTCGGGGTGTATTTCTTGATTCCGTCAACTCGTGCAAGTCACGTTATGCGTGCTTGACCTTACGGAAGCGTTGGTTTCAATCAAAGTCAAGTATTGCAAATTTTGGTCGTTTAATACTCAAAGATTCATTAATTGGCCGTATCCTCGTATCCTGGTCGTATCCTGGGTTACATTTTCCATTTTCTTTTGAGCTAGTCTCTATTTATACATGCGTGTGCGTCTGCAGTTGGTCTTAGTATGTTATCAATGCAAGTTTGGTATTAGTGGTTGGCGTTTTACCTCTTTAATGCATATAAGAGTGAAATAAACCATAAAATGCAAATTTTATAACTAAACTGTGCTATATCAAACCAAACCAAAGGAAAGTACTGTATTTGTGGCGCTCCGGCCCAAAACAAAACCATCAAAAGTATGCTCGGGCACACTCACCCACTATCACAGGCGCGCAGGCCTCCTAAGAACAAGTATCAGTGTATCTAAGGCGCATTGGCCTTTTATCTAAACTACTTGGGCGCGCAGGCCCGAAATCAAATGCAAGTCATAGAAAGTAAAGAGGCTCCTCAGTCATCCTCATCCCGTCCGAGCCAGTCGGTATCTCTCAAGTCCTCCTCAACATCATCACCACCATTGTCGTCATCACTGTCATCTTCATCGGCAGCAGCAAGCTCGTGCGGATTCTGCAAGTAGCGGGGATCGTCGACGGTGTCGTCAGAGTCGCTCTTGCTCTCCTCGTCTCCTTCCTCCTCATCCTCAACAGGATCAGGCACAACCAACCGCTTCCGAACTGGCTCCTCTCGGCCCCGCACCTCTCGCATCTCAATGCGATACCGCTCCTCAGCGCGCGCCACGGCCTTCTTGGCCGCCTCCTTGCTTGCAGCAGTAGGCTGCGAACTCCTAGTCTGTCGTCGTGTGACGACCGGCTGGTCGCTGCCTGCTGCGGAGGCGACCGCGCTCTCTTCCTAGAAGCCGCCCGTCCCTGTGCCTGCATGTTTATATGTTGCATTAGTATACGTTTTGCAATATGTTTGTCTATCAAATGTTTAATTGACTGGTACATTCTATCAATTGGAAGCTATCAGCAATGTATTGGTATCAAAGTAAGCATGCATGTATCAAAAGCAGGCATGTATCGTACGTATTGAAAGCAAGAAGGAAGTGTATCGTTTTGTATACCTGAGTCCTCCGGGACGCCGCCGCCTGAGCTGGCTGAGCTGCGGGTGCTGGATAACGCAACTACAATGGCATGCCTTGAGCTGCTCTCCTCACCAAGTTCTCTAATGCAAGCATGCGACGTAGGGCTTCGTTCACCCACTCAGCAGGCACCTGTGAATGTTTTGCAATCATCAGATATTCTAGGTACAGTTCAAGGGTTTTGAAGTTATGCAAATGGAAGTTAGCTTACCTGTACAGTCACGGCCGTAGGCTCTCTAAGGGCAGGCACAAGCTCTAGCTCAGCTGTATTCCCCTGATGGTCCACTACGTCTACCTTCCAAACCAACTCCGGAGGCCCACCGACTACTGGCCTGCTCTCTCTACGTCTCACGCGGCGCTCTCCTCCTCTCTGTACCTCAGCAGCGGCCCTTCTCTCGGCACTAGCCTCGCGTGCCTGCTCCTGGATCTCTCTGCGGGCCCTGACACCAAGTGGTCTCGCCAGGTGATCTCTCTAATAAGCTGCATAGTCCATCGTCGGACGCAGATGGCGTACCAGCTCAGTATCCGGTCTCGTGAACCTCTCCAACTCAGCCAGTGTGTAGTCTCCTGTATGGGAAGCTCGTGGTGGGAGTGGCCCTGGTACTTGAAACTCCGGAAGACCGAGTGACTGGCGGACCACTCGATCCCCTAAGTACCATTGCCAGCCAAAGGCCGACTCCAGTAGCACCCTGCTGGCTGTGACTGCCCTGCTCTGTGCCAAGTACTCTGGCTCTGGCCCGCTCGTCCTCCAGGGATTCCACTCGACCTGCATAAAGAGATAAACAAGCAATATGCACAATTGATCAGCGACAGCATTAAGGAAAGTATGCATGATAGTTCATTTGGGTTCTCTTGTTATACCTGTGACGCTCTCAGCTCGTCCAGATACAGCCTGTAGGCGTTAAGGCTGCCTCTCCCTTCTTTCGTCCCCCTGTACTCCTTACTCCATTTCAGCGCACGAGGGAGGATACTCAAATCTGGATGCTTGCACTCCGGAGGGTACATCCTTAGGACCTCGTATGCCCAGAGCTGCAGTATTGTCGAAGAATGGAAATATATCAATCATAAGTGGTATAAGTACGCAGTTTAAAGCTGATACATAATTGTATGCAATCAAGAGATACGATGGAAATTATGCTACATTAATTGAATTCATACCTCCCAGACGCGCCAATAACCGGCCATGCTCTGCCCGTTCCTCGAGGCATCGCCAAAGAACTGGTAGGCGGTGCTGAGTGCTGCTCCGCCCCAATCAAAGCGTGAGGCTGTCCTCAAGTCCCTCAGCGCCGGTAGGTATGACAAGTGCACCGTACTCCCCCTGCCTGGATATAGCGAAGCTCAAAACATGTACAGCCAGGTATGCCCGGGCCATCTGCGCTTCCTCACGCTCATTGGCTGGCTTCTTCTTGTATGAACTGGGCGTACCTCGCCGCTCCTCTCTACCTGCAGGGCACCTCCCAAGAACCACTCGAGCATTTGGATCGGCATGTATCCCGAGTCAAGCGGGATGGGCTCTCCCGACCCTCAGGCTGTGATCGCCAAAGTCGCTCGGCGTCACCGTCATCTCTCCGGAGGCAGGTGGAAGGTATTGGATGTATCCTCCACCTCTCGGCTAGTGCGACGAGGGCAGCGTGGTCATTCTGGCCGGGCTGTCAAGGTCTGTATGAACTCCCTGAAGCCTGTTGCATCCACCAGCTCCCTCACCCTCGCCGTGACCACATGTATAGTGCCAAAGAGGCGCACGGCCCTCCAAAGCCGGATATCCCTACGCTCCGCTTTGTTTGAGACAACAAAGACAAGCGGCCAGGATGTAATGTTAGCATGCAGTGCTTTCATTTTCAAGTTCTAGGTAGTCAATGTAGCAGCTTAGCCATGCATGGTAAACAAGCAACGGAATATGATGTTAGCATGCAATGGTTTCATTTTCAAGTTCCAGGTAATCAATGTGTCGGCCTACGACAGATGGATAGTTTATACTATTTGTTCAAGTCTTTGTTCAAGTGACAGCGTGCATGGGGATTGCAGTATTAAGAGTTTATCTTCTCATTACTTGGAATTCAGTGCCAATTTCAAAGGTTGCCTTTTGATGGTTGGTTCAAGTTATGCTTTGGCATGGTGTATTCATGATACAGCTTAACAATGGATCATTGGCGGACGTTTTTGTTTGCATGGCATGTTTTGCGAGCTTTCTTTCCTCCTAGTATGTTGGTGTTCAGTCTACTACAGGTGGTTGGTTCAAGTTATTACATGCATGATAGACAGAGTACATTTCATATCGTTATTACATTGTTCCATTACAAATATAGTTCGTAAGTTTCAAAGCATGCAAGTATCAGGATGAAGCATGAAAGGGGGTTGTCAAGAGTTTTACCTCGGCCCAGGTGTTCGCAATGTGTACCCCGGGGTCTCTCAGCACTAACTCCGGGTCATAATCGGTCTGCTGTGGCGGCCTGTAGCCCGCCCCTAACGGTACGAACAGGTGAGGCCGCGGAGGCGTGTATCTCTCCTCTGAAAACTCCGGGCGCTCCAGGGCACCCGCCTCAGCCACTGCACTCACTCTCGGCCCCAGGGCCTCCTCAGCCTCAACATCAGCCGCCAGCCCCTCTGGCCCGGCTCTCTCCCTCTCGGCCTCTCTCTCAGCCCTCGCTGCGGCCTCGGCAGCCTCGATCACTCTTGCCCTATCTTCTTTGGCCTTCAAAATGTATTCCCCGATCTCGGGGTGCTGTTCCAGGACTCTCGCCAATATCTCGTCAGGTGTGTGCTCGGCGATATCATCGTAGGTAATGGGCACGTGACGGGATGATGTAGCCGCACCCGCCGGTGGTCTAAACGCGATATCTTCCTCCCGAACCTCAACAGGGTCAGCCTCTGTGGTCCGCACCTCCTCAATATGCACCTCGTCAACCTGCTCCTCTGCAATAACAGCCCCTTTTCCCTTCGCCGAGTCCCTCGGCGGGGATCCGCTCAACCCGGTCTTGTCCCCAACGGCTCCACTGCCTCCTGCACCGCCAGAAACCCCCTCAGCCACGGGCGGTCCCTCAGCCATCATACCCGAACCCTCTGGTTCACGATTGGGCTCCACGACCCCAGCCTGGTCCCTCGCGCGAGTCTTTGATTCTACCCCGCGAGGGTTTTCGCCACCAGCAGCCTCCTGCCCGTGGCCCTGTTCGCCATCGCCGCCGCTTGTAAGCACTGCACCTTCAATCCCGGCGGGCTCCGCCGCCGTCCGTCCTACTTCTTCGACTGCCATGGGCCCCCCGCGGTCCTCCGACTGATCAATCACTTCACCCTCTCCACCGCCGGTACCGTGGTCTGCCATGGATGAGTATGGGTGTGTTCGTTTCTTAATTTTGTGGTTGATCAAGAGTTTTTGGAAGAAGTTTGAGAGGGTTTCGAGTTCTTGAGAGAGTTTTGGAAGAGTTTTGAAACTGCCGTGGCGGTTCAGAACGTCTGGGATGTAAATGGGAAGCAACCGAGCTTTGGGCCGGGTCTGGGCTGGTTCAGAAACCAAGCCCAGAAAACACTCCATCGCGCGAGGGCGTCAGTGCCTCGCGCGAGGCTCCATTTGGGCTTCCAGGCCCATTTCCCAGCAGGCAGGCCCAATTCGATTACTCCAAGGTTTTCATTTATGGTCCTAAAATCACTTTTGGGATCCTATGGAGATAATGTTGCGATCCAGAGTAATTTTATATCCCCAGTTATAGTTCGTTTACATGCTCCGGCGTCCAATTTCAAATCAACGACGATCTAACAGTCAATCAGCGACGATCTATCCGTCCAATTTCAAATCAACGACGATCTAACCGTCAATCAGCAACGATCTATCCGTCCAATTTCACGAATCAGCGGCGATCTATCCGTCCACATTCAAATCAACAACGATCTAACCGTCAATCAGCGACGATCTATCCGTCCAATTTCAAATCAACGACGATCTAACCGTCAATCAGCAACGATCTATCCGTCCAACTCTGAATCCGCGACGATCTATCCGTCCACATTCAAATCAGCGACGATCTATCCGTCCAACTCTGAATCAACGACGATCTATCCGTCCAATTTCAAATCAACGACGATCTAGCCGAGCGACGATCTATCCGTCAATTTTCAAATCAGCGACGATCTATCCGTCCCACATTCAAATCGACGATCTATCCGTCCAATTCCGAATCGACGATCTATCCGTCCACATTCAACTCTGACGATCTATCCGTCCAATTTCAAGTCAACGACGATCTATCCGTCAAATCTCTCTTCGGTGCACGGTATTTTTACATGTTGGTGCGTTTTTTCCATTAAATCGGCTTTTGGGTGGATTTGGTGGGTGTCTAGAAACCTTTGACGTTACCCGTACCAGTCAATGGTGCTCCACGTGCCGACTACTGTAGACACCCCAATCCGGATCTCCCGATCGTTTTACGGTTTCTTGTTTCCCCGATGATGAACTAGATCAAAAAACAGTCTCAAGGTGGGAAAGGTTTGAGCTCGGTGCGTGTGGAACCCCAGTTGAATCCTTTTGAACCCTTAAACCAAGAAAATTAAAGATAGTCAACACTGGAGTGCAGGTGGACCGTCGCACGAGGAATCATTGCCTCAGCGAAGGCCTGCTTTTGCCGTGTGGTCAAAGTCAAACATTTGTCTGTTGACCGCGCGACAAGTGGAACACTCGCGCGAGAGTCTCACCATTGTCTCGCGCGATGGTCCTAGGCTGTCCACTTTCACCTTTGCCCGACCCACTTGGTTGCTTGCCGTGGGGCTACAGCTGCGAGCCCCGTTTTCTCCATAGAAACCTTTGTCTGATTCGAGGCCTTGGGAATGCACCTCACACAACCCTTCCCATCACCTTTCCACCAAGCATAGCCACCAAGTTTGGTCCTAAGGGGTGTTTGCCACCACCTTTGGCCCTTGGCTCCTCTATAAATATCCCCTTGTTCTTTCTTTACAAGGGCACTAAGTCACAAAAATTCACCAACTTGGAAAGTTTGGGAGATTGAGAATCCTTGAAAGCACAAAGGCTCTCAACTCTAGCTCATATCCTATACCTTTCTTCTCTCCATTTTCCATCACAAGCTTCTCGAATTGTTCAAACCTTTCCAAAACCTTCCAAGCAAAGGTATAAACACCTTTAACTGCTTACTGTACCCTGAGAAATTTGTCGAGGGCCAAGATTGGTAATCAATACGATTACGGTCCTAAAGTCAGCAGAGATACAAGAAATTGGTTCAAAGCCTACCCTCGCGAGTGACTCACACGTGCGACAGTCCACTGTCTCGCGCGGCAGTCCTCGTGGGGTTTGGGGATGCTGTTGGGTTTTCTTGTTTTTCATGTTGTTATTTATTTTTAACTTTGTAAGCCTTTTAGATCAACAGTTTTGCATGTTAAAACAAATAGACTAGACTTTTATTGCTTATTTACTTTGTTGGAATGCTCCTGGGTTGTTTACGGACATGTACGAGCGAGTATGCAAAGCAATTCTGGAAGTCGGTCAGGACACTCGTGAGAGATTCACCGCCTCACGCGAGGACCGCTGATTCCGATGATTGCCCTTGCATGAGCAACTTGACTTTTGCTTTTATTGCCCCCACCGTTTAGGGGTTGCATTTCAATTAATTTGGCTCTGTTTTGTAATAATTTATAGTAATCATTTACTTACTGTCAATATAAACTTGGTTTGTCCTGGGTGTGCCTTGGTCCTTCCAGAGCCCGAAGGGGTGGAATTCAACTTTGTGGTGAGGATAACCCTTGCGCGAGTGAATGGGTGTCTCGCGTGACGGTCCGCTTTGCATGTATGTAGATTCATGCATGCAAAGGTGGCTGTCATGTGTGGTACACCTATTCCAGTTGTTGTTGGGTTTATTTTTCATCAAGGGGTTGGAATTCATCCTACTCTTTATTATTATTCCATCCATCCGCCATTTTTCACATCTTGCAAACTTGTTACGATTTTAATCCCCGATTACTGTTCCCCCGCACTAATTGGCTTAAAATTGGTTAAAGAAGAAAGCGAATCACGAATACTTTCACAAAATGCCTAAGTAGAGACCGATCTCGGATTGGGCGAGAGGGTGCCTTAAAACCCTTCCTCTCGTAATTTGGCTCCCGAACCCAGATATGGTTATGACGGATTGGTTCCTTCACTTTTTCAAATCAAATAGCGCGGCAGTTGCTTCAAATATGGTTCCTTGGGTGACGGACCTTCAAACCCAGGTGGCGACTCTGTGTTTTGCGAGCGCCTGCTTGCTCCGCTCGCGCTCCCTCGATCTATCGGGCCCTTGCTCCGGGAAACGAAATTCCCGGAGGCTCGCTTTGGAATCCGGAAATTCCAGGGCATGCTGCCCACAGATTACTTTACGAAGTGGGTAGAAACTGCTTCTTACACCACTTTGACCGCAGTTCAAGTTGCACACTTTATCAAGCAAAACGTCATTTACCGGTACGGAGTCAGTCCCCCAAGCTTTCGTATCTGATAATGGGGTTCATTTTAAAGGACGAGCCCGGAAAGTATTGGATGAGTTCCAAATTCAAGTGCACAAGTCAACAACTTACCGGCCGCAGACCAATGGCGCTGTGGAAGTAGCCAATAAAACAATCAAAGCCATTCTAGAGAAGACTATTCAATCCGCAAGGGACTGGCATGAACAACTACCCCTAGCTTTATGGGGTATCGCACATCTGTGCGAACACCAACCGGAGCAACCCCCTACTCTTTGGTTTATGGAATGGAAGCAGTGCTCCCCATCGAGTTGGAAGTCCCATCTATTCGGACTATGATTGAGTGTGAAGTCCAAGAGGCGGAATGGTTGAGTAATCGATTCGAAGAACTTATGCTATTTGATGAGCGCCGGTTAAGGGCTCTTTACCATATTCAAGGGTATCAACGAAGGATTGTCCGGGCATTTAACAAGAAACTGAAACCCAGGGATTTGGCAGAGGGTGACATGGTTTTGAAGGAAATTCGGGGTCCGGTTTATGACCCGCGAGGGAAGTTTAGACCAAAGTGGTCCGGACCATACATCATCAAAACTATCCTATTCGGAGGAGCCACACAGCTCATCGACTTGGACAGAAACGAATTCTCAACCTTGGTTAACTTGGATCAACTCAAGTGCTATTACCCCTGAGAGAAGCTCGCTAGGCTGAAAACTGCAAGGGCGGGCAGTCCTAGGCAAAAATTAGAGCAAAAGCCTCCTAGAATGAAAACCCGTCAGGGCATCCTAGGCAAAAGTTAATGCATGACATAAATGAGCTTGCTAGACAGAAAACCCGAAAGGGCGGTTCTAGGCAAAAGTTTGAGCGCAAAAGGAGAGTGTCAAAACCCGAGCGAACCCTACCCTGAACTACGTCATGACCTGATTCCTTCGCCAAGAGGATACGTAGGCAGTCTCACACCGAGACCCGGTCACAATCTATCAAAATAAAAATTCAGGTTGAGAAGGCTTGAATAATAAAAGTCAAGGAGGGGGAAACCCTCAAAAACTCGTTTTTATTAATACGATTACTTCTACTACATGAGATTGAGCAAAGCTTTCAAAATAAAAAGAAGTACAATATGACGAAAATGGGTCCACAATTTATTCAACGGTCGGGGTCGTAGGATTGAGTCAGTTTCCTTAAGCTCCAGCTCTCGCAGCAATGTCCCTCCTAAGCCACCTTCGGTAACTCCCACGTATCGCCACAGAAGGGTAGGGATGTGCATCGGTCACCTCGCGCGTCCTCTAGAAGCGCTGATAATGACAAAGAACTGAATGGCTGAAAAGAGGTAGGACCACGTCCACGAGAACCTCTGTAGGGGCCTCCTGCCTTAAACCTAGCTGTCGCTGGATACAGTAAGGAATGTAGAAGGTGAAGGCTCCCAAACCAGCAAGAACGACCCACTAAGGACCCATATAGTGCATTGTCATAGGAGGAAGATCCAGTCATCGACACCTCCAAGAAATGGTCTCAGCTCGCCGGCGCCTGAGAAAATCAACCCACTCAGCCCTGCTCCTGTCTGCAAACTCGAAACATCGCTGAGAAAGTAACCTCGCCTCATATGGCCAGTTGCTAGAAGGAATGGTCAGCACGTTTACCTTGTCGTAAAGCCAAATCTGTGAGAAGAGAGAGAAAACAAGTAAGAAACCATAGAAAGTCAAGCCGAGTGTTGAGGTAAAATGAGAACGTGAGATGAACCCGAAAAAGGAGAGCTGAGTGAGAAACCAACCTATAGGAGGAGAGGACTACCCTCAAAATCTCGGTCTCTCCAAAGCGAACCTTGTCCAAACCTATCAGAGTCTCGGCCAAAACCATCGGAACCACGTTCTTTCGGGCCTCAATCTGAATAGCAACGTTGACCAATGCCGAGCTAGCGTGACCGATAGAGGGGACCAAGAGGTAGGCTACAAGCAAGCACATGCAGAGAGCAGTCATGCGTCGAGTCTGATAGGCCATGTCTGTAAGATCGCCAAGAGGAGAAAACAGCTCGATAAGCCGCATAACATTGAGATGGCCATCCCTATCTAGGTAGCGGGCAGCGCCATCGCCCAACCTAAGGGTCGCAGCTAGAACCCTGTAAGCGCCCTCGCGCACAAGAGGAATGATGACCTCCCCTGAACCAAAACCCCCAAGGTACGTGCGGAACTCCTCGACAGTAGGACAGAGCTCTTGATCGCCGAAGCGAAACACATGAACCTCCGGATCCCAGAAACTCACGGCTGCCCTCAAAAGCTCGGGACGAAGACGAATGTTGCAGAGGTATCACATGGAATAGAGACCGTGGGCCCGGAAGTTGAGCCAATCAACGCCTTCCATGGAAGTCAACCATGGACGGAACAAACCGGTGAGGGAAATAGCCATTTCAAGGAGTAAGGAAAGAAGATAAGAGTTGAATGAGATGAGGAGAATGTGGTATGAAGGAGCTTGAATTTATAGGAAGGGTAGAGGGGACAACTTCAACTTTCAAAGAGCCTTGGGTTTCAAAAGTGCATGTTTTCCATGAGTCCTACATGGGGAAAAGCTTGGTCAAGTCCTAAAAGATTCAAAACAGACATGCCCTGGTCTAGAAATGCCATTACAGGGGTCTAACCTCAACACTCGAGCAATCTGCCTTGGGAAACAGCAAAACTGGAATCTGTCAGGAAAGGCGCCGCGCGCGGCACCTTGACGTGTCGCACGGCATAGTGAAACAAGAGAAACCCCACGGCATAGTGTTTGAGGTACCGTGTGACAGATCATACCCCGTGCGGCATCTTGACTCATCCGCGCGGCACCTTGACTCTGCATTTCTGCAGTTTTTGACAGATGAACATCAAAATGGAATTAGGGCATTATGAAGCACCAGCAACCACCAAAGCACACTCTAACGGGTATTTGGAACTTCAAGGATGTTTCGTTTCGAGACAACTCCTAGGATTCGTCGTCGTGATATAAAAACTCAATAAAAATCCGTTCTTAAGCGATGTCAAGGTATCAAAGTCCGTTTCAAGTCCTTCCAAGTTGTTTTTCCAAGTCCCACGGGTCATGATGGTCAAAAGTGACTTAGTCCGAGTTCCGGTTCGTGTCCCAAGTCAAAATTCGGAAACGTCACATGTCAAAGTCAACATTTTCCTACTCTTCGAGTATATTCCAAAAGCAAAGTGGAATTTTCGAGTCTCATATCAAGATTTAAAGGTCGTCGTCATCTCATATCCGTGTCCGAAGTCGGTTACGAAGGTGTCTATGTAAATTCTCATATGCGGAGTCAATTTTACAAAGGTTTATCTAATTGCTTTATTTGAGTTCTATTCCATTGTCAATGTGTCATTCATCACAAACCTCACATTCAGCTCAATCTCCCGAATCAACTGTTAGTTGCACATTCCAGTCCATGTTTTAGTTATTCAGTTTTCTCAATACAAACAAAAGGAGATTGAATGGCATAAACAATGGAGGAACAAAATCTCTGCATATAAGTCCCAAAGGTATCCATGAGTTGAAATACAAAAGGGGCATAATGGCCCAATGATCAAAATCCTACCTATCAAAGGCAAACATGGGCCCTACAAAGGAAGCACGCATGCTCCATCAAAAGAACAAAACAAAAGAGGAGCTCAACTCTCGTCATCCCCATCCTCGCCCTCCTTCTCGTCCTCCTCAGAGACCTCCTCATTCGCCTGGGAGCTACTCACCGCTCGAGTACCAGTCGCTCTGGGCATGATACCTCCGGAGGTGGCCTCCAGGTCAACATCCGTAGGCTCCTCAGTCTCATCCTCAGAGACGTCAATAGGCTCATCCTCGGTCCCTGCCGAGTGCCGCGCCTTCTTCGATGGCGGCTCGTCCCGTGAGCCGGCAGAAGAGACCTGTCATGCTGGAAAATAGACAGACTTCCGCCGTAAACCTCGTGGAGCCCCTCCTCTAGCCTGCAATGGTATAGCATCCATATTATATTTGCATCACAATCACGATATAAGCAATAGAAGTAAAGTAAATAGCCATGGTTCAAGAGTGTACCATCGTCCCGCCAGCGTGAGGCAACACCTCCGGAGGGCGGCCCATGGCGTACTACCTCACTAGCTGTTCCAGATCCATCATGGCCTCCACCATCTCCTTCACGTACCCTGGAGGAGCCTGCAATGAAGAAGTCGATCAGAACATGCAAAAGCGAGCGAATTTATGAAAAAAGGAAAAGCACGTTATACCTGAGCAAGGAACTCTGAAGCCTCGACTGGAGGGCGTGGCACCACGACTAGGCCAGGGGCTCCCTGAGGGGTCGTCGTGTCCACTGTCCAAGAAAGGGCAGCGAGGCTAGAACCACTCGGGCCCGCACCCTTACTGCGACCTCTGTCTCCGCGACCTCCACCTCTTCTACCTCCATCTCGTCTCCTTCTTCCTCCAATGCCGCCTGCGCCGCTTTCTAAGCAGTGCGTATCCCCAGACTCGGCATCAAGTACCGAGCACGGTACTTTGCGTTGTCAGCAGCGAGACTGGCGCTCGCTTGGAAGAACGGCTCCAACTCGAGGTCTGGCCGTGTGAACTGCTCGACCTCCCTCCTCGTGTACTGGCCCGTCCTCTGCACCAGAGCAGGAAACAGCCCAGGAACTCTAAAAGCGTCCAGCTTCAGCGACTGACGTGACACTCGGTCACCCAAGTACCACTGCCAGCCGTAAGGGGACTCAAGAAGCACTCTCCCCCTGGTAACCTCCCTACTCTGCGCAACGTAGGGGATCTCGAAGCGGTCCCACACCCGCCAGCGGACCTGTCGTCAGAGGTGAACAATGTCATTATGCGGGAAATAAACAGGAAAGCCGTGAAATAGATATGGAAATGCCTTAGTACCTGATCAAGACGCAGCTCGTCCAAGTAAAGGCGGAAGGCATCCAGTTTACCCCTACCCTTCTTCACGCCCTTGTACTCCTTCGACCAGCGCAAGGCCCGAGGGAGTATCGTGTCGTCAGGGCACGTGGTCTCAGGAGGGTACATCCCTATCACCTCGTACGTCCAAAGCTGCAATTCAATGCATTGAAAGTTAGCACAAGATATTGATTGAATGAATACGAATGAAAACCTGACTATTCAAAAGAAAGGAAATGAGACCTCCCAGACCCTCCAATAGCCACCGAGGCTCACTCCTGCCTTGCGAGAAAGAAACCCCATGAAGGCGTAGCACGTCCCCAGTGCTGCACCTCCCCAGTCGAAACAGGCAATCTCCCCGACGTCCCTCAAGGCCGGGAGAAACGAAAGGTGTACTCGCTTGTTGGGAAACAGGGACGCACCAAGTAAGTACAACAGAAAGCACCTCGCCATCTGCTCCTCCTCCACCCTGTCAGTCGGAAGCTTCTCTGTCCAGAACCTGAGTAGTTGGGCGTACTTGGCGTCATCAGCCTCTGTCCTCAACTCGTACCCCAGCATCTCCCGCTGGAACGCCGCCTGCGTCCCTATGGCAGTGTCAAAAGGGATAGGGTCACCTCTGACTTTGAGACCAGTGATCGCCGTGAAGTCCAACAGCGTCACGGTCAGCTCGCTGAAGGAGAAGTGGAGGGTATTCGTCGTATTCCACCACCTCTCAGCCAGGGCCCTCACCACTGGGCGGTCATTGCACACACCCCTCGCCAACACGCCGACAAACTCCTTGAAGCCTGCCTGCCTCACTATCTCCTCAGACACCGGCGCCTCTCTCCTGTATCGTCGGCACATCCGCCGAACCTCCGTAGCACGAGAGCGAGATCGCCTATTGCAGCAAATCAGCAATATTTAATAAACAGGCGTGACATGTGATACAAATGGTATACTTAGATGCAAAAAAAGGGAGATACGATGCATTGGAATTTGAAATACAGAAATTCAAAGTATACCTCGTCTCGCCGCAAGGAAAGGTGCTGCTGAGGGTCCTTCAGTACTAAAGCCTCGTCGTACGTGGGCCTCCTCGGTGCGTAAGGGTCGAAAAGCGAAGGCACCACCACGTGCTGAAAGGGCACGTAGGTCGCCTCGTCATAGGCCCCTTGCCCCTGTAAGGCTAGCGTCGCCTCGACAACAACACTGCTATGAGGAGGCATCACCTCTCCGGCCTCCTCGTCAATTCGCCCCTCCGCAGCCTCTGGCTCCCTAGCACCCCTAGTCCCGAGCTCGGCCCGTAGCTCCGCCTCGCGAGACGCGAGTAAAGCCTCCGCCAACCCAGGGAACCCCCGCACTACCTCAAGTACGTCCTCCATGGACGCCGTCACTAAGTAATCACCCATGCCTATATGGCGTGACGACCCCGCACCTGCACCGCTGCCCACGAACATGGGCGGCGTACCCTCCACCACCGGCTCCGCCACCGGCTCGTCCTCAACGATGGGAGCCTTCCCCAAGTCAGCCCAAGGCTCTCTCACAGGAGAGGCTTCTGTCTCCTCCGCTGCCTGGTCTAAGCTACCACCCCGGGGACCCTCCGTGGTCCTCTCCTCCAAACCCGCCGGTGCCTCCGATCGGCCCGAAGCCTCGGCCTCGCCCCTCGACTCCACTGCACCCGGAGTCTCAGTCTCCTGACCGTACCAGACCAATACTACACTACCACCGTCGTCACTACCACTGTCGTCCACCGGAACAGCCTCGGCCACGGTCCCCTCGGCCAATGCCGGCTAAACCGAGACCTCTAAGGTCCCCGGCACGGCCCCAACTGTCGTGACATCTCCCGGAGGAATAGGAGATGGTGTAGCCTCAACCCGGAGTGATGTGTCATCACTGGGGATATCACTCCGCTCCATGATGGTAATATATGAGAGAGAGAGAGAGAGAGAGTAGACGAGAGAGAGAACAGCGAGGGAGAGAGAGAGAGTGATCGAGAGAGAGAATGATTGAGAGAGAGAGAGGTACCTGGACAGAGAGAGATGATCGAGAAAGAGAGAGATACGTTGGGAGAGAGAGATAGCAGATGTACGGAGGTAATCCCGAACAGGTACCAAAGAGGCCCGAACAGGTAGTACGTGGGGTCCGGAATAGATACAGTCGGAATATCCGATGGCGGTGAGGTGACGGCACAGAGGCCGAGGACACGAGAGGTCCCAGGTCCAAGTACCCGAGCAGGTGTATGGTCCAAAGAGCGGGTATTTGTTGGACTAGTCTCATGATAAGGGGTCCAATGATATGAAAAATCATTGGTCCAGAGGGTCTGCCGACAACGAGAAGGCCGGATGCTGATGCAAGAATCAATCTGGAGAAAGCCAAGAGGGCGCCCAGAGCTGGTCCAAATGGAAATATCCAAAGAAGGAAATGAGATCGGAGGAGATGCCCAACTTGAGAATGGGATGAGCAGCCAGCTTTGGGAAGAGTGCAAATGGTCTAAAAGGAAATATGCAGATATGGGAATGAGAATCCCCGATATTCTAGGTTCCCTTTACGAGAAAAGAAACTTAGGGCGACGAGGCTTGGACGGCAAGTAGACATGGGTCTATAAGTATGAGGTAAACCTAGAGGTAAATGTACGCAATTCTGGCTATTCGCTCATTACCTAATGATAATTAGGGTTTTCTACTAGTATGCGAGATACTAACTTTGGCATCGGAGGCCTTTGCCACGAGAAGGCAAAGGTGCGCTCACCCTCGTCTGTTTTGCAGATTAGGGTGTGCTAGGGTTCTGGTGTAGAGAGAAGAGTAGCTGTTACAGTTTCGTGCTGTTCGAAGGCCTTTTTTTCGTTTTCCCGCACCCTCACAATTGGCGCCGTTTGTAGGAAACGAAAGAGATCCCCTTTGAAAAACGACCATGGCGGAAGAAGATCCAAAAACTCCACTTGATGCAAACACTGGGGGGGGGGGGACCTGACAAATCCCCACCCGATCCACCGAGAAAGCCCGACGCGGGCGTGCGGGGAGAACCACGAGCAAGGACCGCCCCCCGGCAACCCATGGCGACCTGCGAAAGCGAGGGACGGACTGACGGCCAGATCCACGAAGCGAGTAAGTCCCGCCGTGGAGGGAGTCAGTGGCACGTTCGAAGCGTGCACAGCAAGGAAGACATCTTGGACAAAAAGAGACAGGAAATAGAGGAGTACGCTCATCTGATTAAAAGACGAGAATATGAGATTCAACAGCTGCAGCGGATACGAGAACATCCGGAGGATTCTGGGCTTTCACGAAAGAAGTCCAGAAAAGAAAGGTTGGATATGGTGGAGTACAGGAGAGCTTCTTCACGAAAAAGAAGAAGCAGGAGCCTCACTCCGAAACGACCGAGGGCTTTTTCACGAAAAAGGAGAACCAGGAGCAGGAGCTCCTCCCCCGAGGAAGGAGGGAGCAGGAAGCACCACAGGGACAGGTACGAGAGACCTGATTCCGACTGGGGAAGGAATAATGCCAGGGCTGCGAAGGTATCGGAGGAGGGGACCATGTCTGCACGAGAAGCAGCACGGAGAGCCCTTAGCAACATAGCAACTTCTCCTTCTGCAAAAAGATTGCAGGAGGCAAGGTTGCCGAGCAGGGTTAAGCACGTGACGTTTATCCTGCATTTAAAACCAATCCAGACTGGCGCATTACATACAAAGATTACCGAAAGATGTTTATGCAACGATGCTGATGACGCAATCATGTGCAAGATGTTCCCATCTAGCTTGGGAAAAGTGGCCTATCATGGTTCCATAGGTCGAACACCATAATGGTGGAGCAGTTGGCGAGAGTTCATCGCTTCGTTCCCGATTTGACAGAAACCACCCAAAACTTTTGAGAGTCTCGGCTATGAAGCAAGGAGAAATGAGCCGATCAGTGACTACGCAAGAAGTATTGGGGAGACTTTCAGCGAAATTGAAAGTTTGCGGTGAGAGTATGCAATAAGCGGCGTCAAGGCGGGCTACCTGCTCGGGGGAGCTACGAAAAGTCCCAAACATGAGCCCAAAGGTGAGCACACGCAAACTAATGGAGCTAATTGAGCAAGACATGCCAGGGAATGAGGATGACATACTACGGGAAGATGGCAAGCGAGTGTCGAGAGCAAGTCAAGCGGCCACTGAAGAAGGCGAGATAAGCGGGCCCAAGACTTATAGAGAGGAAGGAGCATGGGCAAGCTAAGAAAGAGTCATACCGGGAAAAGCATGCCCTTGACCCAAAGTCTTCTCGGTGACAACGGTTTGGAAAGAACCAATTTATCGGGTTCTTTATCGAATAAAGAACCGTCCGTATTTCAAGTGGCCTCCCCAAGGCTGGAGGGAGATAAAGACGCAAATGAAGTCAAGATCGACGCTGCGATTACCCACAGGATCGGGGTCACATGGCGGAGAAGATGCATGAGATGTTTAAGCGACACCTTGATGACCTGGTCTCACGTGGGTATCTCGAAAGAGTTCATCAAGAGCACAAGGGTGCTGGAGCGATGGACCGGATTACGAGCATAATCTAGGGCGTGATCCATATGATACATGGAATGGCCACACCTTATAATGAGAAATGAGGTGAGGTTGCTCTGAGGGGTGAAACACGACCAAAGACGTGATGCGGTTAGGAAAAGAAACGTAGGCGTGAAGTGGTGCAACGAGGCATCGTTTTCTTCACGATGATGGGAGGAGTCCAGTGCCGCGACAATGATGCTCTTGTCATAATCCTAAATTGGGGAATATGACATGGAGAGGATCCTGGTGGATTTAGGAGCTGTACCGAGGTGCTTTATTACGATGCATTGAAAAAGTTGGGACAATTGACTTCGCATGTGCGAATAAACCGTTGGTTGGGTTCCAAGGCAAAGGCGTTTGGCGTTGGTAAGGTGACCCTCCTGCTCAGGCGAACAAAGGGTACTGAACCAATTTTTGGTAGTGGATGTGCCATCTTCCTATAACGCGATTATAGGAGGGACTTGGTTGCATAAGATGAGGCAGTTTCATCCACCTACCATCGGATGGTGAAGTTTCCAGGATCCACTTGGAATTGAGAAAATAAGGGAAACCAAAAGACGGCCCCCAGTGCTTGGTTTCCATAATCAAGAAGGCACCCAAGGCACAGTTGGTGCAAACAGTCGAGGTTACCAACCAGCCGACCATCGAGGATGTCGGAGGGGATCCCGCCGAGAAAGTGGTGGAAGGATTGAAGAAAATCCAAATCAACGAGAATGATCCTGAAAGGTATTTCCTAATTGGGGAAAACCTATGCAAAGAAGAGGAGGAAGAGTTGGTGAAATTTCTCAAAAAGCACGTTGATGTTGGGTGCCTCAGGAGATGCCTGGGGTGGATGCAAGCGTGATTTGCCACCACCGAATGTGGACCCGCAGCGACAAATCGGGTGATCTGCAGGAAGAAAAGAAGGTCTCAGACAACATGTGGACGCATTATTGAGGGGAGCTTGCTCAAGCAAAGCGGTATCTGAGAGGTATACTACCCGAATGGTTATCAACACGTGGTGGTAAAAAGAAGAGTGGGAAATGGCGGGTATCGTCGATTTCACGGATCTAAACAAGGCTTGTCCGAAAGATAGTTTTCCTGCCAGGATAGACTGGCTGGTGGATGCAACAACAGTAATGCAGGGCGTATGAGTTTTCGGCGCCTCATCGAGTGATATCACCAGATAGTATATGCGGCCCCGACTGCATAAAGACGCCCTTCATCACACTCACGGGGTTGTAATCGTTACAATGTTATGCCACTTTGGACTTAGGAATGTCGGAGCAACTTACCAGAGACTAGCAACGATTATGCTAAAGAAGTTGCTCGGGCAAGACCATGGAGGTGTACATAGGCGATATATGGTGGTGAAAAGCAAGGAGAAACGAGACCACATCGATCCGAAAGAAGCTTTTGAGATAATGAGAGAGTATAGAAGCTCAACGCCTCGAAATGTGCGTTTGGGGTAAGTTATGGGCGTCGGTCACTTAGTGACCATTAGAGGAAGAGGTGAATCCCGATCAAATAACAACTCTGAAGGCTGCAGAGTCCGAGACCCGCGAAGGAGGTCCAGATTAACGAGGATGGCGCGACCATGCTGAGTTCATAAGTCGTTCCGAGTGATAGGTGTGACCTTTCTTTGGCCAGTTGTTAAAAAAGAGGAAGGTTCTGAATGGGGAGCGAGGCAGAGCAAGTTGCTCCAAGACCTGAAGAAGTACTGGCAAGCCCCACTTCGTCTACTCCTGAGCCTAGCCGAGATCCTCGACCCTATAGCGAAGTATCCGAACATGCCGTGAAGTGCGGTCTTGCGAGGACAAGGGATCCAAGCAAATCCTCGCTATTACGTAGCAAAGACGCTATCGACGTAAAGAGATATACGCCTCTTGAGAGTTGGTCCTGGCAGGGCGGCCGCTAGGAAGTTGCCCCACTACTTCCAAAGTCACAAAGTGGTTGTTTACGGAGTTCCCGTTGAAGTCACTCGCCGAAAGGCGATTTCTTCTGACGAATATCAACTTGGTGGAATTGAGCGATATGATATTGATTATCCGCGCTGGCGATCCAAAGGGCAAGTTTTTGGCGATTCGTGGCGAGTTCTCTCCTGCGTAGAGCTCCACGACCTCCTACGAGAAAGGAGCGGTTGACGAGTCAGCCTCGCCGAGAAGAGAGAGGCACCGCCGATCAGACCCAAATGGAATGGAAGTTTTGTAGATGGATCGCATGCAAACACCTGGATCTGGAGATTGTGGTGCTTTTCCTCACGGGGGAGTTATGATCGAATTATCCTGCGCCTGGGTTTCAGTGCGCCGAAAACGGGGCGGAGTACGAGGCACTCCTGGCCGTGTTACGGAGCGCAGAACCTTGAAAGTAAAAAGAATTCGAGTATTCGGTGATTCATAACTCGTGGTGAATCGCCATCCCGAGGAATACGAGGCCGGAGTGAAAAGATGGCGGCCTACGTGGAGGCAGCCCAGGATTTGCTTGATACCTTTAAGAAGGTACACATCGAAAGATAGCTCTGGACGAACGCCCATCTTGACTCGGCTTGGTTAGCGTGGTGTGTCATCAGAGTTCAAAAAGAAGGTAACAGTGGACTATCTTGCCGAGCCGAGCATTGGGAGAAGTGTGGAATTGGTCACGACGTGAACCAAGGACCAAGTTGGATGGATCCAATAATGGAGTTCCTACGAGATGGACACTCCCCACGATAAAAAAGAAGCTCACAAGATAAAGGCGAAATCTGCAAGGTTTTGGATCACCAGAGGGGAAGTTGTGCAGAAAGTCCTTCACTGGACCGTATTTGCTTTGTGTGCATCCAGAGATGGTGCAAAAATTCCTCCATGAAATACACGAGGGAACGTGTGGGAGCATGCTGGGGGCAAGTCCATTGCTCACCGTGCAATTACCGAGGGATACTGGTGGCCGCACATACAAGAAGATGCAAAGGTGTAAGTGAAAATCTGAGAAGTGTCCGAAATTCTCACCTATGATCCGAACACCAGCGAAGATCTGGTCCCTGACAAGTCCTTGGCCGTTGGCGCAGTGGGGTATGGACATCGTGGGTCCGCTCCACAAGGCTACTGGGAAAAGGAAGTTTCTGTTGGTAGCAACGGACTACTTTACCAAATGGATTGAAGCAGAACCACTGGCAAAAATCACAGAACCTATGATAGAAAGGTTCGTATGGAAGAGCATCATCACTCGATTTGGAGTTCCTTATTCACTGATTACGGATAAGGGTCGTAGTTCCAGAAAAGTTCAAGGCTTTTTGGCCCAATATGGAATAAGGAACTACTATTCCACACCGACCTACCCTCAGAGCAAGGCAGAGGCGTCCAACAAAACTATACTTGACGGGGATCAAGAAAAGGTTGGACAAAGCAAAGGCAAGTGGCCCGACGAATTGCCATTGGTCTTGTGGGCACACCGAACAACTCTTAGGAGGTCTACGGGAGAGACCCTCATTCGGCCGGGGCATATGAATGTGAGGTTGTGATTCCATTGGAGGTTGGTTTGCCGACCATCAGGACACATTGGTGGAGAGTGGGGGGCAATGACAGAGTCCTGCAAATTAAGCTGGCCCGAGGAGAGGAGAGAACGAGCTCGGGTGCACCTGGCTACCAGGAGCGATTGATGAAAAGTTACAACAAGCATGTCCACCCATGAGAGTTTGGTGTTGGAGACCTCACGAAAGGTGCTCGACAACAACAAGGTGGCCAACGAGGGCAAGTCAGCCAATTGGGAGAGGCCCATATCGAGTTCTGAGAGGTCATTGGGGCATCAGCATATCGATTAACGTATTCGACGGGGAACCCAGCATCAAGGCCCCGGAATGTTCATCACTTGAGGAAGTTCTACGATGTAAAGAACTTCGATTTCATTTTAGATCTCTTTTAGAAGCACATCGTGATTGTGTAGAAATTACGAATAAAATTCCCTTGTGTTTTGTTTTGCTAGTTGCAAGGGCCGCGTAACGCCCCCTTAAGTTCTTTGAATTATGAATAAAATTCGCAGATTTTGAAAGACAAATCGCATTTTACGAGTTTTTCTTTCGTTATGCTTTAAATACAGAAGTCAAGCCAAATCCTTAGTCCTCACTCAGTATTGGGGAAGCGAAGTATAGGGTAGCTGAATGAAATTTTGAATATTTCAAAATTGAACCAAGTCTGAATACACTTGGTAGCTTGCTGCACGAATACACCAGGTGAGCCAAGTCTGAATACACTTGGCGATTCTTGAATGCGAATACACCTGCACTGAGCCAAGTACGAATACACTTAACCTGTTCGGGTATGAATACACCCAGAATTGAGCCAAGTACGCATATACTTGACCATTTTGTTCGGATGCGAATACACGAAATTATGTCAAAACACTAACGTTCTCAAAACTGAATATGTTTGGGGACGATTCAAGTCTGAATACATTTGTTTATGCATAAGAGTACGAGTAAACTCAGGATTAACATGACCAAATACGAATACATTTGGGTAACATGGGCACGCCACGAACACACAACATTGTCTGAGTATGAATGAACTTCCTGGCTTGCTCGGGTATGAATAGACCCCGAATAACGCACGAGTACGTGTGCTGATAGGCAAGTTACAAATGAGACTAAGCATTACTCTAAGGTATGAGAAAGTGAATACAATACCATCAGCAGGCACGATAAGGCCTGGGGAGCATACGTGAATATGCATAAGGCTAAGTATGAAGACACTAAGCACATAAAATATCGGCCATGAGACAGCCACCTGTGTTAAAGAACGGCCACAAAGGGCCAGCCAAACATGTTCAGGCCACGAATGGCCAGGCAAGACAAAAGTTTAGGCCAAACAGGGCCACCAAAGCATAAAAAGCCACGAAGGGCCAGAATCAGCAGAAATTAAAGTGTTTGAAAATGTATCAGGCGCCACGCAGGGCAGGCCAGTAGAAACTAATTCAGAAATCCCAATTGTTATCACGACGATACAAAGAGACTAACTTACTCTTCGTTCGTTAGATCTTGATGACATTGGAGAGGTCGATTCGCCACGAAACAGGGGCTGTCGCACCATCACGGTATGCAGGTTCAGACGGACCGCCACCGGCTTTTCTCTCGCCGGCTGTTGGTCGCTTCTCCGCTTTGACTAACCGCACTTATTGCTCGAGGATGCTGTTAAGCTCCGCCTGTGCCGCCCTCCTCTCCACCACCTCTTCCGGCTCCTCGGTGGCGCCCGGGTGCTTGGAAGGTCAATCTCCATCCATAGAAGAGTCTGGGGCACCAGATTTTCTGAGGCAAGCCACCAGCCAGCCTCGAACACTTGGTCCTGAATCCAGGCATTTGATCCGTGTAGCTCTTAGTAGCCACACTAATCCCTTCATTGTGCCTTGCTGGTAGAAGGCCTTGGTTTCGCTTTTACTCGCCTCCAGCTTCAAAGTTTGATTCAGGTTGTCCTCGGCACCCTCCAGCTTGTTTCTGAGCTCATCCGCAAGCCCGCCTGGTTCTCTCTCTCCGACCTCACTATGGTATTCTCGACTTGGCATTCTTGCTTGCCAACCGCACCTTGTGGGGCTCGACCGCCAGAGTTTCGTGCAGGCCACCATCTTCGCATTGCACTAGAAATTTTGAACACAGCAGATTAGGCAGTACAAAAGCAATTATACAAGATCGACAAAGGAAGACGCGCGTGGTTACTCTTGGCATTGTGGGTTTCGCGAATGAGCCAATGAGATTGTCCGGGGAGCAACGTCTTTTTGCATATCCCCAGGCAACAGAAAGCCTGGATAGTGCGAGCTGTCCCCTCGGAATCAACCTTTATTGTCACGGACGGTGGCCCGGCCGCCCGCCAGGCGGCGTCGGGGAGCCCAAAATGGGGTCGAGGAGCTGTGCGAGTTGAGGGTTGCTCGAGGAGGTATCGAGCCGTGGCGTTGTCCTATGACTGGCTTCGATCTCCCGGGAGAGAAGCACGGAGGAACGTCAGATTGAGCTGAGCCACCGCGACCATGAGATGGTGCCGAGACTTCGAATGACGACCGCTACGGCGCGTGCCGCGACTTCTTCCACGCCACACGATGGTGGCTTGAGATTGATCGGTGGTCCATCCTCGAGGTGGGGAGATAGAGATATCCATTCGAAGATGTGGAAGTTTCTTCGCAAGCGGGATTGGTTCGTTGGGAAGAGGGGGTCCGAGAACGCTTTCCTCTTCTTGCGCCGGGTTGTTGAGAAGAGCTGGGGCAACAGGGTTATCACGCTTTCAGTTAAATTCGCCGTCGATGAATCCGCCGATGATGCACGGGTGAATCGAGGAGAATCTGTCTTTGCACTTGCTCGGCCGGCTAAACACGTGCCTTGACCGTTGAAGGCAAGTGCACGATTGATATCGGTAACGTTGCACTTGAGGGTGATGATGGCGTGCCCTGGTTGGCGACGTGGGTCAGAAATCGAAAATTAGCAATCAGTAAAAGCAAAAATATGTAATGCAATACGAAATATTGCTCGGTATGAAGTTCTACGAAAAAGAAACTAACGTGGAGTGCCAAATCAGTGGGGTGCGTGAAAGCCGACGACCGTCCCTCGCCTCACGGGCTCAAGTTCCCCGTGACGATGAGGAAGTCGTAGTCGTCCCCAGGCAATTCGAGCACCAACCTTTTCCTGGAATCCTACTCTTGAGATAGTAGGTCGAGCATCTTGGTTCGAGAGATGCTGATAGATGGTGAATATCGTGTAAACCTAGGGGCGTGCCTAGCATTTGGTTCAGGGGCATTGATGCCCATGACGACCCTGAAAAATTGGCTGAGACACTGCATAGATACCATGTAATGACAGAACCTGGCGAGCAATGGTGCGGAAACTCGACGCCAAACGAGCGGCAGCGAGAATGTGAAGAGTGTCATTATCAAAACACTCAATGAATGGCGTTTCGAGGGCCAACAGGTGGCCACATTATCGTGATCTCGAACGAGATCTAAACTCCTGGGCCATCCTCTACGAGGAGTGTCGCAGGTTGTCCACTAAACCTACCCATACTTGTGAATTGGGGTGTGGGCTTTCAAGAAAGAAATAGGTGCGAAGAAACCCTAAGGGACTGTAGTAGTCCTAAATTGACGACCAGAATAGAAAGGGGGAGTGATAACTTACGAATGAGTAGAACTCTAGAATCGGAGAAGAATGAGACCAGAGATGGTGAGCAGTTGCTTCAATGGCGGAGCGCTTGGCGTGCAGAAGGGGAAGTTGGAAAAGAAAAGTGGGTTTGAAATGGGGACGAAAACCCAAGTATACCCGACAAAGCGGGTGGCGATGAGAAACGCCACCCTGAGGCGCCGTTGGGCGCCTGCTCTCAAACGCGTCTGCTCGCATTTAATACGACCAGTACAGAGCATGCCGCGTGTAAAGGTTAGAGCCTGCGCGTTCAAACCAGCCGCAGGCGGTTAGTTAGGCTAATGATGAGTTTGCACCAAGTACGAAAAACAGGTGCAGGAGCAAAGGGCGAGAACCTTGCTCGGTGTTTAAGCTTTGCTCGTCATATTAAGAGAAAATAACGAGTAAAACTCTCGGGAGCCATTGTAGGGAGGTAATCGAATGTACCAAAGAGGCCCCGAGCAGTAATGCGTGGGTCCGGAATAGATCGGAATATCCGCGTCGCGGTGAGGTGAACGGCATTAAAGGACCGGGGACACGAGAGGTCCAGGTCCAAGATACCCGACCAGGGGTATGGTCCAAAGAGCAAGAGGAGCTGTTGGACTAGACCTCGTGATAAGGGGTCCTGTGATATGAGAAATCATTGGTCCAGAGGGTCTGCTTCGGGCAACGAAGGTCGACAAAGAAATAGAATCGGAGAAGGTGCGAGGGCGCTCCAGGTGGTCGAGTAAATGGAAATATCCAGATGAAACGAGATCTGGAGGAGATACCCAACGAGAATGGGATGAACGGCCAGCTTTGGGAAGAGTGCCTAAATGGTCTAAAAGGAAATACGCAGTTATGGGAATGAGAATCCCTGATATTCTAGGTTCCCTTTACGAGAAAGGAAACTTAGGGCAGCAAGATGGCTTGGACAGTAAGTAGACATGGGTCTATAAGTATGAGGTAAACCTAGAGGTAAAGGTATGCAATTCTTGGCTATTCGCTCATTACCTACTGATAATTAGGGTTTTCACTAGTACGAGACACTAACTTTGGCATCGGAGGGCCTTTGCCACCAGAAGGCAAAGGTGCGCTCACCCCTGTTTGTATTGTAGGATCAATACCGGCGGTGTGCTAGGGTTCCGGTGTAGAGAGAAGAGTAGCCATTACAGTTTCGTGCTGTTCGAAGGCCTGTTTCATTTTCCTGCACCTACAGTAGAGACTGAGAGAGAGAGAGGGAAATTCGAAACGTGCGAGGTGTACTGTATACACCTTGCGTTTATATAATCCCCCGAACCGGTTCACCTGGGAACCAACTTTGAACCGGGTTCACAGCCTCAGAAACCACATGGAACCCTTGGACGGGGCGCACGGCACATTGAATGGGAATGCAGTACTTTCAGTTTAAGGTACCGTGCGCGCCTAAACTAGCTACGCACGGCACATTGGGTTACTTCAACAGTTCTGACTTCTGAAAGCAGTTTGTGGCGGACTATGTCCGATTCGTCCAAGTTTGTATGAGATAAGAAGTTCGAATGCAGGCAAGTGGAAGAAGGAAGGGACTTTTCATTAATAAAAAAAATCGGGGTTTCCCCCGGGGATCTTGTCATTACATTTTCAAAAAAAAAAAAAAAGAAGAGAGAAAAGACAAACAAAAAGAAAAACAGGAAATGGGCCTACTACCCTTTCTTCTTCTCCTTCTCCTTCTTCTCCTCTCTCCTCCTCAATCGCTCCCGCCATCCGAAGCGTCGTTTGCGTTATCCGAACGGTTATCCGAACCATTCGGATTACCCCCAGAGTCTTCCGCGGACTCCTCTGACTCATTCCAGGAACGGACTCCGGGTCGTCCTTGTCATCCAACTGATCGAAGCAAAAATCTTGGAGGTCGGACACAGCACGACGGAGGGAACAGATGGTCGTGATGAGTCTCGCAATTTGTGTGTTCAGTTCCTCAATCTCGCCTCGATAGTAGGGCATCTCGGCCTCCAAAGCCTCGACGTGGGCTGCTAGGCGGCTGTTGTCCATCCCAAAATCTCGAAGACAACCTGTTTTTTTGAGAAAAGGTAGAAGAGTATAGAGAGACTTAAGAGAATTTGTTGGTGGTGCATACTGCATAGAATGAGGCACCACCATGCTTATAAAGCCGTTTCAGCCACCGAAAGGGCACGCCTGAAGTAATGGCACCCTTAAAGCTTGTCAACTGTTCTCAGAAATTGAAGGGGTGCCTGGGAAAATGAGGTACCATGGCCCGCACGGCACTTTGACTCCAGAAGATTAAACGATTTTTCTTGGAAATTGATCCACTCAGCCACCAAAATCCTCTTGGAAACTCAATTTTCAGCCGTTTTGCAGCCATAATCTCTTAGAATGTTGTGCATTGATTATTGCACCATTTGATTCTTATCCCCCGGGACTCACAGAATTTCGCGTCCCCTGAAAATCCATCGTAATTCGCAAAATCCGTCCTCCGGGACTCGACGTAATTTACCATCACCGTTCAAACCTAAAGTCTCTTCGTCTCCCGAGCTACGGTCTAACCGACCTAAAGCCTCTTCGTCTCTCGAGCTACGGTCTAACAAACCCAAAGCCTCTTCGTCTCTCGAGCTACGGTCTAACCGACCTAAAGTCTCTGCTCGCCTCGATTTTTGCCTCCCAAGGGCTCGTCTCGATTTTCGCCTCCCGAGAGCTCGTCTCGATTTTCGCCTGCCGAGGGCTCGTCTCAATTTTTGCCTCCCGAGGGCTCGTTTCGAGTTTTTCAATGTTTGCATGACACACGGCACCACAAGCACTCCATTATTGTCTCTGCACAATTTTTGTCCCCCGGGACTTGTTTTCTTGCATTTCGCTGTCCTAATCGAACTACGCTGGTCTGATCCCTACAGCGGGGTACGTAGGTAGCTCCCCGAGCGCGACCATCATTGTTATATATTTGCATTTTTCGTTCAAAGGCACTAGAGCAACGGATTGGGATGCCTATTCTTTAAGCGTCACTCGTACCAAATCAATGGTATCCGAGTTACGTTAAAGAGGGACTACTGTAGACACCCCAATCTGGACCTTGGAGAGCCTTTGTCCGCCCCGATGATGAAATAAAGGAAACAATACCTTTGTGAGCTTGAAAAAGGATTTCCCCTAAGCCCATATAAACCAAAAAGCCCAGATGAGCCCAGATAAAGGCCAAAAGCCTCTGGACCAAAACAGGAGGTACCGTGCAGAATGGATATGAAGCGCATGGCATGTTGAAATTGAAGTAGCCGTGCGCGGTCAAACTGCACCACACGACACCTTGAGTAAAAGGCTGACTGGCTCAGAAAGTTGTCGGCCACGCCAGTTTGAGCCATAGCTGATGACTGGCTCAGCCGAAAATGCACTTCTGGCCCGCCCAGAAATACCTCCACTATTTGAAATTCAAAATCCTTGGCCATTTGCCTATAAATTAACCCCTCCACTCAAGGGAAAGGGGTCCCCTTTGGGTCTTTCTTTTGGCTCTCTTTGCTTTTGGGTATTCTTACTCCATAAGCTTTCTCTCTCTAGTTTTTATACCCACTCCCCCATTTCCATTTCCTAGTCTTAAAGAATGTCATTCCCAAAAGACATTCTTTAAGTACTTTCACTCACTCCCTTCTCATCATTGAAGTTGATCTCTCATTAACTTCAAAGCCCTATCCCTCAAAATACCAAATCTTTTCTCACACCCATACTCCCTTTGTCTCATCTAACCTCTTCCATTCACATCCGTGACGATCCGTTCTCATTTTCGTACCAGCGATCCTTGATCAAGCTCAACACCAAAGGTAAAAAACAAGTTTCCTCGGACTAGACTCAATTCTGGTCCTGAGGGGATTTTTCTGCAGTTAGATCTAACCCCTTTTGGTTAGATTCTGACTTAAAACCCATTTTCGTAAAATAGAGCCAGCACTGTGCTGAGATTGGAGAACCGCACGGCTGGATGACCAGGCGCGCGACACCTTGACCATCAGCGCACGGCACCTTTATATGTTGATGTTATTGTAGGCAGGCTGTCTGGATCTGAGATTTCCCTTGCTGTGGTTGTCTGTATCTGCTGTTTACTATTTCTGTTGCTTTTGAAATAAGACCATATCTACAAGCCATGTCTTGGCTCTTAACAAGGTTTTCTAGATCATCCCAAATGATCAAATATGTTAAAAACTGTTTAAAAACCTTGTTTTGAGAAAAATAACAACCTTTTTGGGATGATCTGACTGCCATGAGGTTTCTGATGAGTTTTCCAAAAGAAGTACAGAGAAAGCAATGAGCTAGATGATGTTTTGAAAGTCTGCAACAGTCTGACAGCAGAGCAAGTACCCCGCACGGCATGTTGAGGTGCCGCGCGCGGCAGCTCAGGGTGCCGTGTACAGTATGACTGAGGTCCAAACAGTTTGCTGATGCTTTTTATTCCATCTGCTCACGTCATTTTATCACTACTGTACAGACAGCACCACGTGCACGTCAACGTGATATACTTCCCATGTCCCTTCCCTGCTATTTGTTTTTATTAAAGAGGTTAATCTTTTAAATGATACTTGAAGGTTTCCCTTTTTGAAAACATTAAGTAGAGACCGGTTTTACCGGGCGAGTGGGGTGCTTTTTAAAGAAAAACCTTCCTCATTCGTAACGTGACTCCCGAACCCAAAATCTCAACGTTTTCGCTAGACCAAAAGCCTTTTGCAAGCGAGTTCTTGGTTTTTCGGATCATCTATCTCAAAAATCTGGGTGACGACTCTTCGAAAAAAAGGGCACGGAAGCCCACACCAGGCTTCATGAAAGATAGTTTGTTTAGTAACAAAGATGTTACCACCCTCCTATAAGTAGATACCAAACAAGCATGAAAGCATACTTCTATCTCTTTCTAATTTAATCATTTGGCCAAGGAACTGACAGGATCAAGTTTTATGTCTTACAACTCTCCCACATGTTTTTTGTTAGAACTTCATATAATATTTCTTTTCATTCAGGATAAATGGGCTTCATCCCTATCCCACATTGTCTCTAGTAAATCTGTCCCTATCCCACCTGATGTGTTGCTAAAGCTGGGAACGTTTGATCATACAATCAAATCCATGCTACTGGTATGTGCTCAGGTCCGAAGATTAGTGACTATTCAGTCACTGAATAGTGGTTCGAACCCATGTCGCAACTGAAATCGTGGTTCAAAATGTACAGAATGAGAGAAAAAAAATAACTATTTCGAGTTAGGGCAACTCAGATCTACAAACCGTAGAATAAAATTAGGGCAAAATCAACATATATGGAGTTTCAAGATTTATAGGGCAACTCAGATAAGCTATGGAGTACCGTGGGTGAAAAATCACACCCAACATCAAAAACCCCCAAATCAATAAAAAAACTCAACCCAACGGTTTTTCACAGTCTTCAAAAACCACAAAAACGATCGCAAATTGAGTGAACAACCATACCTCAGCCAATGTAAAGAGCAAGACGAGGAGAGTTGTAACCGCCGGTAAGGCGGTGGAGTCACCAGAGAGTTCTTTGGTGACCTCCTCGCTTCTCTCTCTTCGTTGGTCCGGGTAAAAGAACACGATGAAAGAAGAAATGAGATGACAAAGGATGAATGAAAGGGGGATTTGGAGGGGTAAAACCGTATCAAAACCTCCCGGATTTGCCAGCGACGTGGTCTCCCCTCCCCTTCACAAATCCACCTTCAGCCGGGTATGGATCCTCTACAGTATTCATCTCCCCCTTCCAAAAATCTGAACCAAACACCGAATTTGGGGAGAGCCAGAGTACAAATCGGGATAGGGTGGGGGTCACATACCCCCCTTCATCTCCTCCATCCAAACGGCCGTTAACATGGGAAAAATTCAGCAGTTTGAAGTTTCAAAAATTCGGACATGAAACACACAAAATTACCGGCATGCAGAAACGCATACAATATAACACACGCAACACTTAAAATTTTGGAAATGGATGAAACCCAATTGGAGAAGATGATTAGCATAATGGAGTAAAAAAATTATTGGCGAGGTAAAAATTGTGACACACTTTTCCGCCTTGAAGCCCAATCTCAAGAAAAAAAAAAATGCAGCCAAACTTCAGAATTATTAGTACATTTTACCAAGTGGAGACTACTTTTAGATACATAGAGAGAACCATACATCTGCATACAAGAGAGAGAATTAGAGGAGGTGGGTCTGAGTACATCTCAGCATCCAAATATGTCAAGTGTGCAATTTTTGTTAGCAAATTTTGTCGATAAAAAAGAAAAAAATTCATTCACAAAAGGACGACAATGGACACCGAATACCAAATTTAATAATGGGTGAATGCTTCAGGCATTTATTCGAAATATTGTAAAATTCATGCGGAGACATTGAGGTGTAAGTTGAAGAGTTTTTTTTAAAGAAATTTTCTTACATTTTTCTTGAAGATTTATATTAGAATCACGACCATAAATTTTGAAAGGTGTCAAGTCCAATTTAAAAAGTTCAAAATAGGCCAGGACCATTTCCTAGGGTAGGGGGCCTAGGGTAGGATAAGGTACTTTACGATTTAGGCACTTTAATATGATTTTATAGTGCACTTTTCTATTATAGGATATGGTACCTTACGGTTTATGCACTTTCTTATTATAGGGTTTTAGTGATTTAGACACTTTCATAGAGTTTAGAGTTTTAGACACTTTATAGGATACCCTAGAGTTTAGGTTTGTAGACTTGTGGATTTACAAAACTGACAAATGGCCTGATAGGCTTATGAAATCTCTATAGTGAACTTATCACCAAATCTCCCTTTTTGAAGTGTAAAGCCTTCATATGAGAATTGAACTCAATACGACTGAGACTAACTGAGAATCACCCACAACACCGTTTTAAAAAAATAATTTAATCACCCACATCTAATTCATTTTGTTCCATTAGTATGAATCCATTGGAGCCGAAAAGACAAATTGCAAGAGCTGGTTTTGATCTTGAGGAAAAATTTAGTTTAGGATTTGGATTTTATTGGATAAATATAGAAACCGCAGAGAAGGCAGAGTGATGGGTTTATCTACTTGTTTGGTTCCTATAAAAGAGTCTCCGATTTATTTTTGTCCTTAAAAAATTTTTGATTTCAATTTTATCCTTATGATTTATAACGAAATACAATGTTGCCCTTTCTGTCAAGAAATTGATAGAAATAGACTTATGTTGATAATGGGAGGCTGATGTGGAACATATTTGCACACGGTGGACAGTGAGTGGCTCCCCACCCCCTTCACTTATGAGATGACTATGGACGAACCATAAATGTATCCACCAGAATAATCTTAATTCCAAAACTGTCCCTCTTCACCTTGCTTTTGCCATGCATGACGGTGGTGATCGGTACATGTTCACTTTGAAATCATCGAAAAACCAAACGGTTGAGATCCAACTGTTGAACTCGAAGCCATATGACCCGGGTTGTTTTCGTCGGCGGTGGAGGTGGTCGATTCGTCGTCGTTTTTTTTCCAAAATTTGAGAAAGGGGGAAAAAAAAAAACCCTTAGATTTTGGAATTTTGGGTTTCCCGGTCAAAATTTGGGCTCTATTTCAAAATAGGAGTGGACCCACCTTTCCAACTCAATTTGCCACATCAGTACTTGCAAGATTTGTTCTCAAAGTACGTACTCGTAATAATACTGTAGTAGAGTGAACTCTCCCAATTCATCTTCCATCGATCGATCAGAAACAAAAAGAAAGAAAAACAGACCCCTTTCGCATCCATCGAAACCCCCTCCACCATGGCCTCCTCAGACTCATCCGAACCAATCAAACCCTACATCCTCCAACAAACCCTTTCCGGCCACAAGCGCGCCATCTCCTGCGTCAAATTCTCCCCCGACGGCCGCCTCCTCGCCACCTCCTCCGCCGACAAAACCGCCCTCATCCACTCCACCACCACCACCACCACCACCACCACCACCACCTCCTCCTCCTCCGCCTCCCTCCTCCAGGGCCACGACGAAGGCCTTTCGGACGCGGCCTTCTCCTCCGACTCCCGCTACCTCGCCACCGCCTCCGACGACAAGACCGTCCGCATCTGGGACCTGTCCACCGCCTCCCTCGTCAAAACCCTAACCGGGCACACCAACTACGTCTTCTGCGTCAACTACAACCCCCAGTCCAACATGATCGTGTCCGGCTCCTTCGACGAGACGGTTAGGGTTTGGGACGTGAAGACGGGGAAGTGCCTCAAGGTGCTCCCCGCGCACTCGGACCCGGTCACTGCGGTGAGCTTTAATCGGGAGGGGACGCTGATTTGCTCCAGCAGTTACGATGGGTTGTGTAGGATTTGGGACGCGTCGACGGGGCATTGTATGAAAACGCTGATTGATGATGAGAATCCGCCCGTGAGCTTTGTCAAGTTCTCGCCCAATGGGAAGTTTATTCTTGTTGGGACTTTGGATAATACTCTGGTGAGTTTTGTGTTCGTGTTGTGTCCTTTCGGGTTTATTGAATTAGGTGACCGAGTTTGGCATGAGCTCGGAGTTTTAGCGAAAGTTTCGATTTTGAGCACATCTAATGGTTTGATAGCTAAATGACTACTTGTTGCTTAGAATTCAATGTTTCAGCAATATTACATGACATGTGCAAATGCCATTACTTTTATGTTTCTCACAAAATGTCAAATGGAATCGCTCTACGCGGGCTCTATCATGAGAGAGGTTTAAACTTTTGAGGTTGCTAAAATGTAGAGATATCTGAACCTTGTGCCAAATTTGGAAGAGCGGCATAGGGCATGGCGGTTTGGCTATAGGTATATCACCGCTGGAGGAGTTTCCTGGATTCTAATTGCACTTTCACTCACAAAATGTTTTTGCAAAATATCTTCTGCACTCAGGCCCAGCCCTGAGATTGCCGAGGCCCTAGACGGGGTTTTAAAATGGGGCCTCTCATTTTAGTATATTAATTTGTTGTTCCACATATGAAACAAATTGGCCTTGTAGTTCGGTGGAAATTGTATCGCTTTGCTTCGAAACCTTTTTTAGTACAGGTTCCAAAACTTTGCAAAATTAATTGAAGCCGCTAGGAATCGAGATCCAGGAAACCATCTGCGCGCGCCTTCCCACTGAGCTACATCAGCTGTATTGCAATGAAATTCACATACATAATATTTAATATATTTCACCATTTGGGGGCCCAATTATTTGACCCAAAACTGGAGGCCCTAGGCATGGTGGGCCTATGCCTAGGGCAGGCCCTATCTGCACTTCATCTGAAATGTAAACTTACTAGTGTTTGCCCGTGCCTACGGCACTACCCACTCTTTGATGGCATTTTTGTAATATATTTGTAAGAGTGTGGGTGTTTTCTTAAGAGAGTTAAAGAGCCCCCACGCCCTTGTGTTTTCATTAGGTAGATAGCAAGCTGTGTAGCTGGATTAAGTTCCATGTGCCTAATCTGTTTTTATTGATGCATTTCTAGAATGTCATTTATTGATGATACTCGTTTCCTGTTTGATTAAATTCCTGAGTTGAGTAATTCCCAATAGCTTAAGATGTTATGTTATCATATCTTAATATGTTATGTGGAAGTTCTGATTCTAGTAGGTAAATGTTAGACATTGGTTTTGGTTATGTGTAATGAGTCTGTACTCTGTATTCTATATCCACGCTGGATTAAGTAAATGAAACACAAGAGGGGGTAGTAAGAGTTTTGTGGAAATAGACTATGGTTTTTTTTTTTTTTACTTGGTTTCAAACTTGTAGAACCAATTTATGTGGAAATTTGAGTCTCATCATGAGTACCTGGTGGAGACTTGAAACCTTTTTTTCCTCCCTTGTTTTGTTACTTCCCTGTAACTTTGGTGAAGATTGAACTTTCGAATTCTAGTATACTTTCATTACAGAGGCTGATGCTTGTGGTTTAATTTGTCGTGATTGTGTGCATTCCTAGGCATTAGTGTCAACTCAAAATGGTTAGGTAACCAACACAGATAGAAATTAAATGAAAAGAAAGGGAAAACACTAGTCATTGAGTGAATCAACTCTATTTTCTACCTAATGTGGACCAGTTGCCGAACCAACATATGTATTCTTATTTTCCGAATTTCTTTGGTCTTATATTTGAGGTGTGGATAGTACTTATCAAAAAAAAATATTTGAGGTGTGGGTGGACCCTTAGTTGCACGAAGCGGAGCGGGTGCAGGAGCGGAAGTGTAAGCGGGGCAGCCGCGGGGAGCGAGGGAATACAGAAGCTCCCAAGGTTGGGAGCATGAGAGGAGCGTGTACATATATTATGAAAATAATGTAGCATAGAGTATTCACTTTAAAAGTACAATCATTTTAGGAAGTAAAAATATGGGCCAAGTCCTCCATCAGTGTGAGAACTGGGCTAGTGTTACAAGATATGATTTTCTTTTTAGGATATCATGACTTGGGCAAAGCTCCCTGTTTTTTTACACAAAGATCATACAAAAGCTCCCTTCTTTGTAAGGAGCACGCTCCCATCTCGATGGGAGCAGGCTCTTGTCAAGCTCCTTAGTTGGGAGCGCAAAAGTGGGCTCCCAAGTTAGGAGCTCCCTGCAACTAAGGGTAGACCCATGGCAATGAAAACAGAATGGAAGTACTGCACAAGAGCATCTTGACCTTATGGAATCATCATTGGGGTAATATGGGAACAATAGATTCTTCATAGCTGCACTACGTATAATAAATTCTCAAATTTTGGAACTCCACGAATACAATCCCTTTTTAGTTATTTTTGGTTCTTGAGGTTATATATAACGAGTCACTGAAATTAGAATTCCTAGTATTAGTATGCACTGCACCCTTTACGATGGGAAGGCATGTAGAGTGATTTATCTCCTTCGACTAGTGGAAAGGCTACAGTTTCCTTGGCTTCAGAGTTCAGATTTCATTCCTCCAAATTTTGTGCATCCAGTACATGCAGTTTGCTGTCAATTCTTCCTTTTTCTGGTTTCACGCTCATGACTTACCGTTTCCCATGTCATTTTGTGGAAAATAATTTGTTTGTAATAATATTTTTAAGTCAATAGGCCTTAAGCGGAAGATAAGTTGTTACTCTTCATCGAAGGCAAAGATGGAAAACGAAAAAATAAAAAATGGCTGCTAAAGAGGTATCGTTGCATGCATTTTGTTGCTTTGGGTTAGGAGCTGTAAATGTCTTAATCCCCATTTGTTGATGTCTCGTCCTGTTGTTTTTTGGAACAATCTAGATGTATCTTCCTTTTGCTTCTCGAGAATTTTGTGTTCATGATAGCTATCCCAGTCTTTTGCAGTCCAGTCTCTTCCTGAGAAAACCATCTTGCCTCTTCTTGCCCAATGTGTAGCTTGTGGACTTGGGGAAAATCCTTTATGGGGAAACACTTCCACAATCAATTGTTGATTGCCATTATGGCGTTAGGTAAAAGATTCAGCTTATGGCATTATTTAAAACATTCAACTTATAGCGTTATGTAAAAGATTCAACCTATGGCGTTATGTACATAGACTGGTAGCCTCGGACTGGAGCATTTGGTAACAAAGGAAGTTAAAATTTCTGAAATCTAAATTAACAGCATCTTAAATGTCTGCCATTATCGTGATTGTGTGTCCCCACCACTGGATTTATTCTAAAAGGGATCCCCTTCCAGGCACCCATGGCTGACTTTGAGAGTTACTCTCTACTATATGCATATGGTTGTAAGAGACTTGGCCGTGATTTGTTGGGTTGAGGGTACCCTTTGATGCATTATATACAACTTCATGTCAGTTGAAGGCACCTCAAGGTTAATGTTTTCCATTTGTAGGGATTCACCTGTGGTGCCGTGGATGCTTTCCAGTGGGACTTTCTTGGTGACATGCATCTAACTGTTGTGTAAAGGGAATATGGCATTTGCTAGCTGTGAAGATTTTCACTTTCCCAAATTGTCCTATTCCTACAAACGATTATTTTTCCACATTGTGGTATCATACTGAAAAAACTGCCTGGGCAAATCTCCTGGCAGTTCCCAATGCTCTGGGAATTTGACATTGATACAACCAGACAATCAGCTTTCATTTTGGGTCTTTGACTTTGATATTCTAGTCACCAATAGCCCATCTCAATGGAACAGCCATGGTGGCATTTTTTACATTGTGCGACAGCTATGCTTTGAAAGAACTTTCATACATGTGTTCACTGTTCAGACCGATACCTCGACAACGCATCAGTTTGTATTATGCTTTTTGAGACATCCCAGTTTACACATGCAGGGATGGAATTACTAGTTAATAAGATGATTAGTGCAAGAAGTTTTCTTTGAATGTTGATCTTACGGTTCTCATCTTTTGTTTTTTCCCTGTAGTTTGTGTTCGTTCTCATTTGTCATCTTATCTTGATTTCTTATTTGCATCTGCAGAGGCTTTGGAACTTCTCAACTGGTAAATTTCTGAAGACCTACACTGGTCATGTGAACTCAAAGTACTGCATTTCGTCTACATTTTCTGTGACGAACGGCAAGTATATTGTTAGTGGTTCTGAGGATAATTGTGTATATCTGTGGGAACTTCAGACAAGGAAAATAGTTCAGAAATTGGAAGGTCACACTGACACTGTCATATCAGTTTCATGTCACCCCACTGAGAACAAGATTGCTTCTGGTGCCCTTGGAAACGACAAAACTGTGAAGATCTGGTCTCAAGATGAAGACTGATTTTTGCATGGTAAAAAGATTTTTTTTTTGACATGGCTGCATCTGCTCGGGAAGGACATACGACAAGTTTTGGGAAAAGATTAATGGAGAAAGATGAGATGTTTATGTTGTTCTAGATTGAAAGGTGTGCTTATTAGTCTGAGCATCTTGTTGAAGTTGTCTCTGTTGGCTTCATTTAGGTACCTTTCGTTTTCAAGCTAATGTATTTGGGATAAATACTGATTTGATATCAGTACTGATTGTGGTGTTATGCTATTGAAGCATGTATGGAGCCTTGTGTGGCATCTGTCCTTGTACTCGAGAAAATTCGTAGGCTACTTGTTTCAAGTTGATGATAATTTTTTCTTTAGTGTGTGTCAAGTGTCTGTATATATTCGAAATGAACAGAATCCCGTCACTATGGACTCCATTGCTTGATTTGCTCTCTGAACTGGATTGGTCTTTCTGATCGGGATTATTGCACTTCATGCAAGTTTATTCACGCCTTCTCATTGCAATTTCTCTTTATGAAATGCTTGCTGAACCTTCTGCAGATGATTCAGATCCTCTCGTTTAGTGGCATGCATGTCAAATCTTGGCTGCGAGGACATAAACGTCATAAAAGGTGAAAATCCAACCTGTTTTAGTTTTTGAACTTTGAGAATCCAATCCTTTCGTTTTAATAGCTGATTGAGCAAAAATTGACTTCTTTGTTCATGTCGGTGTTATTATTGTCCGGAATTGGCATTCGAATGTGGATTGCTTGCTTCATGCTCGACCTTATAGTCAGTTTTCTGATTGATTGCTAATCAAAATGTGGGAGAATCGAACAAGCTCTATTGCTATAAGATCTTGTTCCCTTTGCAGAGAACCAATATGGTAACGAAGCGCCGAAACGATTTGTTGAAATGCTACATTTTCCGGTTGAAAGTCCAATTGACAACACAAATAAAACCGGCATTCTAAATGTTTGTGCAAGCTTAACGGTCCTCCGTCGAGGAAGACAATCGATGCTTTGGTAACTAAAATGGGTTCGATTTGTGATATGCTTGGTTTAATTCTTTGACAAATAGCCTCGCTAGTGGAAGATGAAATTGGTCCCCACGTATTAGTCTGTTATTAAAGTGTGTGTAAACTAGTCTGGAGTTATGAAGATGAGAATAAGTTCTATGAAAGATATACACTCCAAAAGTGATGGCATTGACAAAACTCGTTCATTTTGAATGATTGAGATCATTCATTTTTTAGTATTTGTTAAAAACATCTATCAAGTCAAAAATTATATTAATCGTATATCAATTGTTACGATTTTGAAAAGCATATATCTTGAGAAGATAGATAGGCACACCCAATTTAAGCTTTGTTATCTCAAGATTAATGCTTTACGAACGAACATGTTTTGATTGACAGCTCAATATGTCGTTCGACGTGGTTGATGCTCTCCGCAAGGTGTAGAGATAATCAGCTTCAATCATCCAAGTGAAAGCCTATAAAAGGCTCCTAAATGGCCCAACACCGCACTCCACTGCAGAGGAGCTGAACTAAAAAAAAAAGGGGAAATGACGGCTCAGGACGTATTTTGATAATTAATACCTGTCAATGATATGCTGAGAACATTTGTTAATACAATACTGAAAATATCTTTGGCGGATACTGTATTAATTATCAAAATACGTCATTGGCTGTCATTTTTCAAAAAAAAAAAAACTTGTAACTGTATCGGTCTCACATAATACAAGTCAGTAATCACACATCTAAACCTAATTACCATGTCCAAGTCTTGAGGTAGCCCTATGAATGAGTGCAATTAGGAATGAATCTTATTTGACCTGATTCACGAGGATGTATTATTATTATCAGAAAAAAGTACTACTATATAGTAACTTGTGGTAAGTGACTGTGTCCCACGTGAATTATAGTTTCTGATATGCAACTTTCTCATTAAAAAAAATAGTTAAATGTTGAGGGTCATGTCTAAGTGACTGTGTCCCACGTGAATTATAGTTTCTGATATGCAACTTTCTCATTAAAAAAAATAGTTAAATGTTGAGGGTCATGTCTCAAGAGGGCTACACACACAACCTTTGTGTAAAATACAACACAATCAATTTCTATCCATCTATTGTTGTAATAAACGGTCAGAGTTTGCTCAAACTTTTTGTTAAACTTTTCTCTGAAAGAGTTTTTTAAAAATCTAGACTGTCCTAACACATCTGGACGGCCAGAATTAGGCGGTTGTACGCGTAGCATTTTTGGTGTGCAAATGGGTGTGGTTGTATCATTTTTGAAAGCTAATATTGGTGTCCTTAGGACATCACATGAATACGTTTTTTTTTAATAAATTTTTTTTTTGGTTAGAAATATGTGGAAAAAATTGTCACAGTCAAAATGAATTTACTAGTGTTTAATCAAAGACATTCATGATCTTACTGATATCATAAAATAAGAGGAGAAAACAATTGATCACCTATACTGTGACCTTTACCTAGTTTAACAAATGAGGGGGTGTTTAAACAATAATACACTTCCATGCATGGCCCTCTGCAAAATCCCACCATACCCACCCCTATCGCATTTTTCATGTTGATATGGGTGTCGGTGATGATTACTAATTGATACTTATAGCTAGTGTCACACCCTCGATTTTCAACATAATTATTAAGGATTTTCATAAACTAAACCTCGCAAATATCCGTGCAATAGCCCAAAATGGTTTAACATTTCCATTTTTCATAATTATGCTTCATCACCCAAATGTTTCCAAAAGATTACAATTTTTGGCTCTGAGGCCTGAATTAACATAAGTTTCGCATAACAAGTAAGAGTTACAGTCTTACAATATCTTAACATCAAAGATTTACAATTTGAGTTACAAATACATCTTCCAAAAATAAAAGACAAAGATGGTTAAGTAACTCCTTCGGTGTTAACTTTCAAAACAATATCCACATCCAAGCACTCCAAGCATGCACTACTGCCCTGAGTTAGCACCTGAAATGATAGAAGGTCTGAGCTACACTAGCCCAGTAGAAAGCTCTAATCTAACAATAGATGCATATGAAAGGTAGGAGCGATGAATAGATGGACGATTGTATCAAAAACCGAATAATGATCAATGATGGAGATTCAATTTCAATACGTCTTTTCTAATAAACCAATCACATGATTCAATACGCTGCCATTTTTGAATTCACCAAAAACAAAATGTGTCTCGTTAAGTGTCATGAGCCGAAGCTCCTGCCGGGCCAATTAAAGGACCCCGATGTCCTCTGCCAGGCACCTTACCCATAGGGAGGTCCTGAAATATCAAATACGAGCATATAGCTCCTGCCGGGCCAATTAAAGGACCCCGATATCCTCTGCCAGACACTCACCCGTCGATGAGTCCTGAAATGATCTCGTTGTGTCCGTAAGGTTTCAAAATCCCTTTAACCGTCATGTTTATACCATTCAAACCCAACTTTGATACGTGAAGCGATTTTCGTAGGTCATGACCAAACGAGTTTTAGAGTCACGGGAATGTTCAACGAGGTCTTTGAATACAAGTAATTAAGTTAGGGGTCATTTGGGAAGTGTTTGAACGGGTTGAAAGTGATTGGAAACCAAAACGGTGAAAAAATGAAGCAAAACAGTGAATGCTGAAGATAAGCCATAGGTATCGATACCTAACACAAAGGTATCGATACCTTTTGGTCAAAATGGTTCCAGACGCAAGGGTATCGATAACAATGGCAAATGGTATCGATAACAAGTGATTTTCTGGGTTTTGGAACATAAAGGTATCGATAACAAGTGGCTAAGGTATCGATAACAAGTGGTTTTCTGGGTTTTGGACACAATGGTATCGATAACAATGGCTAAGGTATCGATAACAATGGGTGTTCGAGCAGATTTTTGACAGATTAGGATGGGTTTTTCAGCCCCAACAACAACAACAACAACAACCACGATCCAAAACAAGAATCAAGCTACTAGATACAAGCCATAAACATGTATTGATAGTTAGAACCTCCTACCTCAAGATCCAAGAACGAATTTGAAAGATTTCTCAAGCCCTAGCTTCAATCCTTGAGTTCAAATGAAATGCACCTCTACCGAGCTTGAACCGACGTTATACGGGCCACAATACGCGAAGGAGTGAAAGATTTGAGGGTAACTTTGTGTGGGTTTTGGGTGATTTAGAGAGAAATGGTGAGAGAGAGCCGAGAGAGAGAGTCGGGAGAGAGGGAGAGAACGGGGAGTGAGAGTGAGGAAATGAGGGATTTTTATTCCCTAGTCTCATACACACACACATATATGCATACCCTACACACACTTCACACATTTACTCCCCAAATAAAACATTTTAACACATTCATCCCCACATCTCAATTTTCCAAACCAATCTCATCCTTTTATTTCTTTTAAAACCTTTAAATCAGTTTACGAATTAACGGGTCTTTACAGCTAGGGCTGCTCAAAAAATCCGGTGAATCGTGAAACTGGATCGGATCGAATCGATCCGTACCTTTTGGATTTTGTCCATGGAGTAATAGTTCGGACACGAATTGAAAAATTAGAAAACTAGGACTCGCGGTTCGGTCCACGAATTTTCATTACGAAACAGTAGATTAACCGAACCGGATCGTGAGATATTTATTTTATATAAATAAATAATAAATATATATGTGTGTATTTAATGAATTGTTAGTAATGTTAAAACTTTTTTTTTCTACCAATTGTAGTATTTTATCTTAATAATGAGATATAGTGTAGATGTATATAAAATATATGGGGTAAATCATAGTTTTTTTTTTATTTATAAATTACGGATAACCCTAGTTCAGTTTCAGTAGTTTGTGTCTTTTCCAAAAAATAAATCATGTTATTTACTATAATAATACAATCTATTAGTGTTTAGGCTCTTTTGAATCTGATTTCTGAAATAGGGGTTTGATAGTTTATGTAACAAGTACTTTTTAGTGGTGTTAAACTTAATTCTGAGTGTGACCTTCTTCTCTTTTAGTGTGGGATATATGCTTCAGCTTTATTTTTGCTAAAATCCGTGGATAAAACCGTAACCGATCCGCGAGTCATGGATTGGATTGGAACCGAACCGTAGGACTTTTGGTCCGGACACGGATTTTATTTTGTAAAAATCGTGACTAATGGTTCGGTCCTGGAATTCTTAGAAATCCGAACCGAACTACGAGCAGCCGTTCTTATAGCATATCCATTTTTATATATACACAAAGACACAAAAAATAGGGAGTGATTTTGCCACTCCTCAAATTGTTAACAGACGCTCCCTAGGGGAGTGCCAAAATCAATATGAGTTGATTTTGCCACTCCCCAAATTGTTTAACATTTGGAGAGTGGCAAAATCAATATGAATTGATTTTGGCCGTTAACAATTTGGGGGGTAGCAAAATCACTCCCCCAAACATAGTGTGTGTATATACAGAATCTTTACACAACATGTTGATGTTTACTGGTACAATTATGGTCTGTTTTAGTCCACTAGTGTGTGTGAATCATGCTTATTCCATTGGAAACTATTATATCCTTGTATTATTATTTTTATGCACGGATGTCCGGACCTGTTTGCGCGCTGCTCGAGTAAGTCGTTAACGTATTATAGCATGAGCACATAAACTTCTACTAGTACTGCAGTATTATTTTGTTTTTGTTTTTTTCTCGGCAAACAAAATTTTATTAAGAAAACACAATAAGAGTACATCGAGAAAGAAGAGCTTCGCATCACAATAGATCATGTGCTGGAAGCTTACCGAGAAAAGAAAAGATCATCCAAAACAAATAAAATTGAACGAGTTTATATTACACCACTCCTCGCGCGTCTTCGCCATAAACACAGAAATGATTAGTCCCCGCAGCACACAGTGATCCTCAAATTAAGAGAAATGTTACTGTAACGTGCAATACTGCGTATGATAACAGGGGTACCATCTAGTACGAGCATATGATTATTTCATGCATGAGTTCCACATAACACGTGTGCATCCTTCACTTAATGTGTGACTTAGAAGATCTACATCAGCTCACCCGATCGAAGGAATGGCGAAGAACAAGGCGCCCGTTGCTGGTAATTCAAAGAAGTCATAGAATACACGTGACGATATAATGCAATTACAATTAGATCGATCAATGGTGGTGTTTGGGAGCTAATTTGTTGCAACTATAGAGATTCTGGATTGTAGATTTTGAAATATAGCCGAAATTTCAGTAATAAGTGTTTAGATAATATGCTTAAAATATATGTTTCAGCTCCCCCAGGTCCCCTCTTCAGAGTCTCCCCAAGGGCAACCCATGGGAATGAGAACTTTCCAAAGGCCGGTAGGGGCTGTTGAGAATTAGTCTGTAGGTGGACGCAAGCCCGAGGGCACCGTCCATTAGCTGGAAAAATATGTTTTGCAGAAGATTGATGTTTGGAAGTATAATATGAAAGATAAACCTGATTTGCATTGTCACGACCATTTCTTTAAACTACTTGGATGCATGTCTAGGGATAGCAGTGGCAATGAAGTACAGTTATATAGACAGATATAATTGTACTCATAAGTCATAACCATATCACTTTTGATTCCCCGACACACATTCAGGGCACTTTATTTTCAGATCCCGTTCCTCTTGGCTTTTTTGGGCTCTTTGTTTTTTTGGTTTTGTCCTGATTCAATTTTTTCGCATTTGTTAATTTTACACTAAAATTTTTATGAATTATTAATGCTTCGTCTGAATGACAGGTAACGGAAAAGTAATTTTTTTTTTACTAATTGCCCAAATTTTTTTTAAAAAAATATCCAAGATAAAGCTCATCGGTCATTACCACTATTTGTGATTGCAGGGTCACTACAGCTTGTGGAGTCCGGCTCCTCCCCAATAAGTCTATACTTTTGCAATTAGTCTATCCCACCGCTCTCCTCCTCAATCTCACCGTGTCCGGTCTTTCATGTAAGAGTTTTTCTAAAATCTCGACTATCCAAAACACTTTTGGGCGATGAGATCGAGAGCGATCAATGAGAGAGGTACGAACAGACATTTCTGATTTGGGTGATCAATCACGCATTCACGCAAAAGCCAAAAATGAAAAATAAATAATCCAATAATTAGTCGGTGGCCAAATAGGCCCTTATTTTAAAATTTGATATGACTGGACAGTGTGGTGGGGCTGTGTCGTGGACCCATAGAGGCCAAACTGGTGTAAACGACATAAATAAATCAATGGGAGACATTTGCTTGGCTTTCTATTAATCAATTACTACAACACAACATGAAATTATTGCCATATGTGATTCAATAAAACAAATGATATACCCCTAGCTATCACTAGCCTTTACACTACCAACCAGCAATTTTTTGTCATATTCATTTGATTTGTAATTTAGCCAAAAGTGATGGTCTTGGAACTTGTATTGACCAGACTTTGGGGCAATCAAATTCTCATTTAGATAATCAATTGGCCCATACTACTGCGCTGAGGCTTTATTACTATAGCTGAATTGGTTGCTCAACAGTTTCTGAGGCAAAAGAGCATCACCAATCCAATACTCTATTGAAATGAACACAGTATTGAAATGCTCAAACATTTCTTGGCTAGTAGTTTATCTCCCTTAATTTGAGACTGTTAGCTAGGGAAGTATGAATTTTTCGCAAAATGAACATCAGGTGAGATGCCTGCGTTGGGCTGAAAGACATCAATCGCATTCATTTTGTATTGGGCGGATGATTAGTCTGGTTTTGTCTAAGATATTTGTAATGAATTCTGTTATATATGTAAGTGTAGTTGGACCTATATCAATACATCTCAGTGATCTCACTTATTGAAAAAAAAAAAAAAAAGTTCTTTTGAGGCAACCCTATTACCGTGATATGACATGATATTGAGTTTCACTTAACTTTTTGATTGCTTTGTCTTAATCTTTACAAAATTCGGTCTACACCATATTTTTTTATTTGACGAGAGGAATCGAAAGGTATAAAAATATAGATCAAATTGAAGAAATTCATATAAGATTGCAACAAAAAAATAACCACAAATTTGACTTTTCGAGTCTTTTTGTTGTGTTATCTGAATTTTTTTCAATAGTCTATGTTTTTATACTTTTCTAAATCCTCTCGTCGAAATGAGAAATATGGGGGAAAAATTTGACCCAAATCTTGTGAAGATTATAAGAAAGCAACCCAAAAGACGGTACCGTGCCAGAAAATCTCTGAAAAGTTAATTGGGCCGAGCTCACCCAACTATAAAGTGAAAATTTCCTGGGTGTTGCCCAAACACCTCCACAACCTATATTTTTATTGATCTAAATATATGGGTCTTAGATAAATTTATAATTGTAAAGGGAACTGGAATACGTGACGGTGCTTCAACGACACTAAATAGTACTCCTACAAATTTGGTGAACTGTGACTTTGGCATTCAGGTGCTATGTAGAATATGGGTAAATTAATTCAAAGAAGGAAGAATCCCGCAAACAAGAGAATAAAAATTTTAGGTGAGAGATGAAGAGATCTTAAACCTATCAAACTTTCTCAGATAAAAGGCGTTGACGATTTTTAATATTCTGGGAGAGAGTGTGTGGAACCATGCAATAGCGTTGCATGGGTTGGAAATTTTACAGAATTTCGGATGAATGAAATCGGAGCTATCGGAGGGTTTCTCAAGGCAATCGAGCATGTTTCGGGCTTATTGTATCTGAACGCACCACAATCAATAGACGTATTAATGTGTGGATTTTGTAACCCCCGAAACCCCTCAATGATTGTGAATTCATTCTTGTAACCTCACTCATTCAAATGGCAAACTTGATTTCAGCATTTGATGGCTGCAATTCATCTTCTGGAGTTACAATTGTCTCCATCACTCTAGAAAAGAAGGCTCATGTTTTGGGTGAGAGCATCAAAAAAATTCGAGTGCTACATTCTTCCAGCATATTGTTCTTTGAGAAAGAGAGACAGGTGCTAGTCAATTCACCAAGGCTTTCGACGGCGGTATTTCGATGGCTTGCGGTTTAGCTGAGCCAACCCTGGGAGGAAAACGTTGGTGCAACCTACAACACCCTCGGTAGGTGGCGAATCTTTCTTAAGCAGACTGTGGTATCACACATGACTCGGTTCATCTTCTGTAAATCTATTTGTATCTCATTCTACATAATATGTCTACTGTTTTTGTATTCTGTAATTTGGTTCGATCTTGTAATTGTATCGTTGTTAATGAAATTGTTCTCTGGAATATTATGTGATTGTCGAATTTTTCCCAACAGCATGTAACCATTTGGTCGTACCGCTTAGCTATCAAGGGGGGTCTGGGATTCGAATCCATGAGAGACTTCGGACTACCTTTCGTTGTTAACTCTATTGATTTATACCGTCTGGAAAAAAATAAAAATAAAGGCAGAAACATATAGAGTAGGGTTACAAAATAATTAACTTTTTACTTTAGGAGGAAATTTCTTAATTTCTGAGGGGTAATTATCAATGACAATCTCAAAATCATTGGACAAAATTGACAGTTTTCAATAAATCATTGGGGTAATTGACCCCACTAAAATAGTGTACCTCTGTCTTGTCAAAAAAATAAATAAAATAGAGTGCCTCTGCCTTTGGCATTTTCCATGCCTGAAATTGAATGAAAGCCACAATTTTTTTGGGGGGTAAGTAATGAAAGCTACAGTTGTTACTCCGAGACAAGATCTGAAGAGATCTAAAGACATGTCTGAAATTGGATGAAAGCAACATTATTATCAATAACTCTAGGAACACTTCTATTAACCACTCTCTGACCACACTTCTCTCATATATGTGTGGGGTTCATTCCACAATTAGATGTGTGAGGCCAATATATATGTGAGAGAGGTGTGGTCAAGGAATAGTCGGTCCATCCCACAATTAAATGTGTGGTGCCGACACATCTGTGAGAGATGTGTGGTCGGGAGTGATCGATAGGAGTGTACGTGACGTTGAATTATTATTGACTTACAACTCTATATAAGGACACATGCAAGATCTAAAGAGATAGAGAGAATTATAGGCTTATTTCTAGTTGAAGGTGAGATTCCCTCTTCAAGAAGTATACATCTTTCATTTCCTTCCTAGTGTGAAATGATTTCAAAAATTCAAGCCTTCCAAACATTTGTGGTTCACCATAAGTCAATATATATTTCATGAGAGAGCTATTTGACTAATGTCATCTTTCAATTCTCTTGTTATTTTGTGATTTTCCCCTTTTGTACGTATACTTTTAGCTTCTATATATGTGACTAGTGTTTGATTGGATTGTGGACATTCACTGGGACTGGAGAGAAGCCTTAACGCTTTGACTAACCTTATAGACGTAGATCCGGACAGAACCGTCCAATGAACATGCGTGGAGCTCACTCTATGCACGTGAGATTTACGTACACAAACCGAACGATTATAAATGCATTCGCATTGTTTTAGGTTATCCCATTTGGAGAGAGAAGTGTCACAGCTTAAGAATCAGTGTAAACGTTTTCATTTGCTTCTCGTTGGCCCTTCTGCAGGGGGTTTATTGAGGAAGAGAAGAACTGATTCATGGCCGACTTGCCGGTGTCATGGTTATGTGATCTGGTAAGAATTTTTTCATGCATATTCTGGTCCCTTACGAAGCACGATTGGATTTGACAAATCCTAAGCATGATATTAAGACGCGGTCGTTTGATTTATTACATTGTTCAATGGAAGATGAAATTAATCAATGGAGTCTTGAGTCCACTGCTTTGAAGCCGAACTGATCCCCTGAGTTGCTTGGATTTGCTTTAGAAGCAATGAAATGGGATTTAGTTGACACTGTCATTTTTCTATCGCTCGCGCTTAGCACTGCTGTAGTTTCAGTAACATATGTAGTATATAATGTAGCATGTGTGTCTGAGTTTAAGCACGAGCAGTGCCACGGATACAGATCTGGATATGACTGTGTTTGAGACGTTTGATACCGGCACAATTCATACAAATCAAACGGCTCTGGACCGAATGATTCCAGATTTATGTCCGGATCTTTATCCAGATATCTGTGTCACATTTTTATGTATTACCAAGAATCGATGTGTTTGCAGGGAACGGAAGAGCCAATGTTCGTGGATCCCTGCGAATTCATGGCCTCCATGGACGAAGAATTCTTCAACATTCCAAACAACAGCTCCACCACCAACTTATCCTCTGCTTCAATATCATCAGACACGGACTTAGCTCCTCAAATTGACGAAAGGCCTTCGAAGCAGTACCACATGGCCAAAACCTTGACTTCTTCATCTTCTGGATTCATTCTCTCTTTCGGAAACTCGAGTAATAATCCTACAGAAAACCCTCAACAAATACCGATGAATCTCGAGGACGAGGTGATATCGAGTTTTTTGATATCTCAACAACGGTCGTCGTTTGTGAACCATGAGGAGGGAATTACGAAAAGTGGGAGCTTAGGACTTAAGAGGAAGAGTAGTGGTAGCAGTAGTGGTACTCCAAGGCCGCGGTCGCACACTTACGATCACATAATAGCAGAGAGAAAGAGGAGGGAGCAGCTCACCCAGCTGTTTGTGGCTCTTTCAGGCATTGTTCCTGGCCTCAAGAAGGTATGATCTCAAGTTTCCAATATTTTGATTTAATTTTGTTTGTAAGAAATTTTATTCCACTTAATTAAATGTTATTATTAGTTTTTTCGATTGAGTCAAGTCCAGAATCTATCATAAATTCATACAATTCAAGCCATAAAAGCAGAAAATTTCTTCAAGCTTTTTCTTTAACAAAACAGTGTAGTTTTGGGCTCTACACTCCTGTGGTGAGTTGGGTCACCACAGGCTCCCCGCTCCCCCCACCCCAATAACAAGTCCTATAAGGGGAAAAAAATAATCCCAACAACGACAAAGGAAATAACACCCACATACGTGAAAGTAGACTCAAACTCCTGATCTCCTAATAAGATGCAAGAATCGGCCAACTACTAGCTCCAGTCAGTTAAAAGAGTTGGTCAAAACGTTCATTTTGTTTGAAAAAGAACATTAACTTGGTTAGACATATGTAGACACATGATTGAAGTTGATGGAGGACTAATAAACTCATATCGGACGTAACAGCCGTGAATCAGTCTATAAATCGGCAAGTGATCGGAACATAAAGAGAACCGACCGAAATGCCTGCGGTTTTTTCTCTTATCGGTATATTGGGGTGTAATGATATTGGAAAGATAAAAAACCGGTACGTAAGGGTCAACTTTTTAAATCCTTGGTCGTTACTCATCACACCCCATTCACAAAAACAACCTGGACTCTTCCGAAGGGTCTATTGGGAAGCTTATTAGCTCTTTTCTTTGTTAAAACAGATGGATAAGACCTCTGTCCTGGGAGAGGCCGTGAAGTACTTAAAACAACTCCAAGAGAGAGTGAAAAAACTCGAGGAGCAATCCACAAAGCAAAAAACAATGGAGTCCGTAGTGCTGGTGAAGATATCGCAGCTCTCGTTCGGAGACGAGTCCTGTACTTCCGATGAGAAATTTACCAGTGAGTCGAATATTAAGCCGTTGCCCGAGATTGAAGCCAGAGTTTGCAACAAGGACGTCCTTCTAAGGATCCATTGTGAGAAGCACAAGGGAGTTTTGGCCAAGTTGCTTCTTGAACTGGAGAAGCTCGCTTTGGTTGTTGTCAATACCAGTGTGGTGCCGTTTGGAAGCTTGGCTCTTGACATTACCATTATTGCTGAGGTAACTCTTTCGCATAAAAGTTCGCATCCGGGGAGTAATCGCAGCCGTCTATCTCAATAATCACCGGTCCGGACTTTAAATCCAGACCATTGAAAATATTTTTGGACGGCTGCGGTTACTCACTACGTTCATTTTTGTAATAGCATGTCTAGCTCAAATACTTTTAAATTATGTCGCATACTAGCACTGCTGCAATATTGGAAAAATTAACTCTATGTTGAAAAGACCCAACTTTTCGATCTCTGTTTTCAGATGGAAACAGAATTCCAGATGACAGTAGAAGATTTGGTGAAAAGACTTCGTCCAGCTCTACAGCAGTACTTCACGTATATACAGCTTGAATGAAGACTCAGCACAACAGCAAATGTGTCAAAGTTTGCAGGCTGTTATCCTTTGTATCGTACGTAGTTTTTTTCATTATGGCTAGCACCCGACAAAAATAAAGAAAGAAAACAAGGGCCAAGGGGGATCCCAAAACTTGACCCTGGCGGGAGAAGGGGAAGGGGAAGGGGAAGGGGAAGGGGCCGAGGGGGATCCCAAAACTCGACCCTAGTAGGAGAGCCGGCTGCCCCTAGGCGTTCGGTCCGATTGTTACATTACATTAGCCCTCTCAAACCATGAGTACAATTGCATGGCATCCCATATGGTCCCTAAACCAATTATGTATACATGTGAGTTGCAATAGGTTTGGCCTCCCTCCTATGTGAATTAAATCTTTGATGGACCGTTAATATGTTTTTGTCTATTAAGATGGAAATTACTGTGAAATTTTAATTAGTACATCGAAACAAGACATAGTAGAAGTGATGTATGAAAAAATCATTTTGCGTCTTTTCCATTTTTTTCCCCATTTTGTTATGATTGAATAGAATCTCAAATGAGCATGATAATATTTTTGAAACTGTGGTCCTATTGGTAGCGAAATCTTGGCTCTCCCCAGAAGCTGCATATAAAGCATAGTACAAACATGGTCAAATTTGGAAAATATTACTAACAAACTCAAAAGGAATAAGGAACCCATCCAACAGTTGCTTAAAGAAAGAGCATGAGACTGGTCAGGTATTACCATTCTTTGTTCAATACTTTTTTTTTTTTGGGTTAAACGATATACATCAGGTTACTGTTGTTAGATATAGAGAAGGGGGAGGGCTTGAACCCAGTCCTGCGTGGGAGTACAAAGGAGGCACCAACCGCACCCCACCTTTGTTCAACACTGGATGGCCCCTAAGCTTGGTCTTGCATTGAATCCCATGCACCAGCATTATAAGAGCGGAATCACCAACTCGAAAACCAATGGCTCAAAATTTTTTTTTTAACTAAGGGCTCAATTGGAAAAGAAAATTAAAAATAGATCGATACTGATCGGTACCAACCAATATCATCTAGTATCGACCAGTACCAACCAGTATTTGAGCCGAAACAGAATCGCAATACTAGGGTACCAGTTTTGGCAAACTAGTACATACTGGATTCAAAACCTTGTTCTAAACCATAACTATTATGAAGAAGTTTATTCTTTTGAGCAAGGGGTTTCTGTAGTGTGCAAATAAACTATTAGGGTGTAGTGCGTCTCGATTGATTTGAATTGTTCAGTTTTTAGAGTTTGTTGAGTAGATCATTTAAAAGAAAAAATAAATTGATATAATATCATTGGGTTTTAGTCCTTGGTTGGCCAACATTCGTTAAACAAAAAATTGATGGTAGTAATATAATTATAAAGTTGAATCGTAAGACAAATATATCTATTTTGATCACGAGGTTATCAGCGTCTCATTAACGAGTGATTCTAATACAATTGTTGGATTCAACGAATTCAATAACATACACGTTCGGATTTGCATCGATAAAAACTCGATTGAGCGTACCGAGACACATTACACTCATATAGTGGACTAGCCAGTACAGGATCCTCTCATCAAAATTTTTTTCCAGAACAAACGCATAGAGACAGAAAGGTGACATGTACGCCTCTTCTATAAAAAGAAAGCCAACACATATCTCCTCAATTCAACAACTCAGAAAGCAAGAAAGAACAGAGAGGGAACAAAATCTCCTCATTGAAGAGGTGAAAGGTACGTAACCTAATTTATCCAGCCTTCTTCCCCTGATCACTGTTGATTTACTACTAGAACTTAATTTTATTCTTCTGAGAACGGTTTTGCTGTAATGTGCAAAACTGATAGATATATAGGTTACTAATAACAAGGAAACAGAGTGTTGATCTGTACCTTTTGCTCTGTTCTTTCTTCTTCTATATAAAAGAGAGCCTAAAAGAGACAGCTCTATTTCCATTTTGTTGTACATTCTTTCGGCATTGTATTCCACTCTCTTTGCTTTAGCTTTTCCTTACTTATTTTGGGCATCGTAGTTAGATAATTTGGAGAAATTTTTTCGGTGCCGGGTGGGTATATCCCACGTACCCGCTCGGAACATCCGAGCCATTCAATACACTTTTAGATGGTTCGGGTTGAAACTCTCTCTCTTCTTTCACTCCAACACTTTTTTTCTCTCCGAATCCCAACAGTCCAAAAAACACAATGGACGGCTCAGATGCAACCAAAAATTTCCCGATAATTTGGAGGACTTAAAGAAACCAGTGGATTTGGAATCTTGGATGGTCAAGCTTTTAGATGGCGGTAGTGGGCTGCATTATGGTTAGAGAGAGGGGTAACTTTTTTACTTATTTATATTCTTAACATTCCCCTCACATGTGGCTAAGCTAAGCTAGATGTGAGCTAAACACGTATAAATTTAATTTTAATCATTAGGTAGGTAGTGAGATTCGAACACATGATCTATTGTCGGCTCTGATATCATGTTAAAACAACTAACTCAAGACCAATTGACAATGAGTGAAGAGGCCGTCCAGACCATATATTAGTTTTCGAGATGATAATTAACTGATGTAGGATAAATTTCAACACTCCATACACGTGCGACCCTTGATTCGACATGGAGAGATAAAAAAAGAAAAAAGAAAAAAGGATCCGAAACTTACGTATCATGACAAAACAAAGTGCAACCATGGCACAAACAAAAGAAAAAAAATCTTCGAAAATCTAGCTCTAATATCATATTAGATTTTTTTGGAGAGTTCCAACCAAAAACCAATTAGCAATAGATGGAGCAACCTTTAGAATATATTAACCAAGTTTGGGTGGCTTAGACGAACGAGGTGGAAAACAGTCTAACACTATCCCTCACGTGCAGCCCGGATGCACGTGAAGATACAAATTGAGGAGACCAGGAGATTTGACTTGGGCGACGAAAACTAGATGCGAGGTAGGCCACTCAAGACCTAACTCTCCTCCATAATCGGGCTGAACACATGTAAATTTTAATCATTAAATATGCCGTGAGGTTCGAACACATGATCTATATATTACCGGTTCTGATACCATGTTAGATAGTTAACTATTAACTCATCTGAAAACTTAACCTGTTAGAGAAAATAGTTACTTTATTATCTATATCCTTAACAGTAACAAAAGTACCGAATGTTATTTGAGGGAGAATCAACAATGGTAGTTGCAAGTTTTTGAAACTATTTTTTACCTCAGAGTTATGATGGTCAAGTATCAGTCATAAGAAGAGGAAATTGGCCTACACTAGGGCCGAGAAACGAAGTGTAACGATCGCTATTTAAAACCTTGATTGGGATAAAGAAAAACAAGATAAAACTTCCATCTGTTCTGCAAGTAGTGTTTATTTACTCTAGAATAGTAGAGTGTTAACTTGGATAAAATCATTATCACCTCCTTTTGAGCCGAAATTAGGTTTAGCTAGTTTGTTAAAGAAAATGACAAAAATGCATACAATATTCACCAACCTAGATACTATAATAGTTACAATATACATTTCATTGATCATCAAAATGATTGTGCCAGACCAATCACAAACCAATGGATATGAAGGCTTTTGAGAAACATTCTTCTTTCCCTTTTTTGCTAGTGTGAATTCACTACAAAAATACTGCCTTTGTAATCTAAGGCATATACTATGTTTTTCCTGTAATCATTAAGGCATATATATATATATATATTGCTTCCTTGATTTCTGCAGGATATAGCTGTCTGCTTCTCAAATTAAAGGAACATCACTGCATTTATGGATTTCTGCAAGATAGGAAAATAAAAGTTATGGACATAGTGGAAAATATCATAAAATGTGACAACTTTCTCAAAAAAATAAAATTTTCTTATGTTTTTAGCAAAAAAATGGAAGCAGAGTACTCATGCTTTATAGAGTTGTAGGAAAATCCACTTTCTAGTATTTTATATTAATCAAACACTAGAAAAGTGTCTATTTTCTTTTTCTTGTTTTTTTTTCTATCACTTTCACTCTATTCAAATGAACCCCTAATTTCATTTGATTTGGGTTAGATTTATTAAAATTAAGAATATGAACGTTGGTTTTAACTAGTGAGTGTTGGTAGAATCTTGCTAGAATCCCAAGTATATTGTAATGAGCACCTACATTCGATCATGTTGAGTTATATTTCCTAGAACCAACTTGAAGGGTAGTTTTGAAGGGTTCACTTGATTTGGGGCCATAGCGCCATTTTTTGCGAGTAATTGTTTCGATTTGTTATGGTTTGGGAGTTGAGTTGGGTTGTTGGAGAGCTCGGGTCAAATGTGACGTCGTCGGTGAAAGTCCGTAAATCCGCGCAGAATAGGTTGTTTTGTCCTTTAGATTAGTAGCCCGTAAAGTGCAATTGAGCCTGAACACATCTAGTGTGGTTGTTGGGAGGTGTGTGAGTCCGCGGACAATTATTGAACTTAAAAGGATATGGTTTTGAGTGTGTTAGAGGCTTTTGGGTTGAATTTGAAAAGAGAATGAAAGCTTTATATTAGAACCTATATGTACTTGTCTATGTGATTGTGTAATCTAGTATATCACCTTTACATATTCATATCTATTAGTTTAGCATATTCCATAGACGAGCTTCGGCTCATGTTGTTGATACAAATTATTCAGGTTTGGAGGTGGGTCTGAAGGCTTGAGGATCCTTAAATTTGTTCCAGTCTTTTTTTTTTTTTAGAAATTAATTAATGGTATATATGCTTGTATATATATATTTTTTAAAATTGGTGGGAGGTCCACTATAGTATGTTTGTAACTCACTAAGTCCATTTCTAAATTTCATAACCTCTCTAGTCCACTAATTAGGTTTTGGTGAGGTCTTAAGTCCAATTCACTTAAAAAGGGAATTAGATCAGGACTAAAATACCTTTAGTTAGGGTTTCAATCATTCTCTCACTCTATCATACTCGTCTATCTCTCTCTCTCTCATACTCGCCTCTCACACACACACACACACACACACACACACACCCCGCCGATTCTTCCTCCTGCCGCCGATCGTGTCCCCCTTCCACCACCGCTCATCCCTCTTGCCGTCGCCACGACGCCATCGTCGATCCCTCGCCGTTTAGCATAGCCACGCCTTGTGCAATGATGACGACGTCGTCCAAGATGATCCTGACGCCTTGTGACGAGGTGGTGGACGTCGCCTACTACCACAGCTACTATGATCCACGTCGTTTATGCCCTTCTGTGAAGAAGGTGACGACGGCGAAGGGGGAAAAGTTACGAGAGATTTTTTTTTTTTAGAGTTTAGAAGGACAGATTTTTATATATAACGTTATATGTACAGAAGACTGAGTGGTACTCTTGACAACAGATTATATGTGAATGCTATTGGTATGTAACTGAGTCTAAAAGTTGGTAAATGATCATATGTGTTAGCTATGTTGGCATGATTTCATCTCGATCTCGACTGCTTTGCTGATTTGATCTTGAAATGGTACGCGCAGCGGCATTATTGACTTGTTTCCGATAACCATATATGTTTATAACAGAGTCATGTTCTTCATATATAACGTTGTATAAGCTTCTGTCTCTTATAACGTTATATATGAGCTTATGTCATAAGACATATATGAGTTTCTGAAATATTTTTTTATTATAATACAAGAACATATAACATTACACGTTTACATCTGAACGTACATATATTAACATAAAATGGTATATGTTCTATTTTTTTTTGGAGTTTCGCTGCACAAAAACTCTCATACAACATTATATTTTTTACTTTATTGAATTGGTCCGCGCAGGGGCCTCAATGGCTTGCTTCGAGTAACAATATATGTGTATTTAATACTATGTTATATTATGTGTATTAAACCATATTTGTTAAAAATGCTTACAATTTAGATAACCTAATGTTATATGTGTGGGCAGCATGCCCTGGAATTTCCGGATTCCAAGGCGCGAGGGCCCCTTAATCGAGGGAGCGCGAGCGGAGAAGCAAGCGCTCGGAATACAGAGTCGCCACTCGGGTTTGAAGGTCCGACACCCAAGGAACCGTATTTCGAAGCACCTGCCGCGCTATTTGATTTGAAAAAGTGAAGGAACCAGTCCGTCATAACCATATCTGGGTTCGGGAGCCAGGTTACGAGAGGGGAAGGGTTTTAAGGCACCCCTCTCGCCCAATCCGGAGATCGGTCTCTACTTAGGCATTTTGAAAAACATTGTGATTTGATTTCTTCTTTAACCAATTTTAAGCCAATTAGGGCGAGGGAACAGTTAATCGGGGATTTAAAACTGTAACACGATTTGCAAGATGTGATGAAATATGGCATGGATGAATGGCAAATATGAAACGGGATAAAACTTAACCCCCTGATCAGAATAAACCAAGCTGCTCATGGAATAGGTGTATCACACATGACAGCCACCTTTGCACGCATGGATCTACGTGCATGCAAAAAGGACCATCGCGCGATACACCCACTCCCTCGTGCGAGTGTTCAAGTCTCACCATAGGTTGAATTTTATCCCCTTCTGGGCTCTGGAAGGACCAGTGCACACTCAGGAGGCAAACCAAGCAGTTTATAGGTACTGAAAGTAAATAATTATTACAAATTATTATAAACAAGAGCTAAACAAATTGAAATACAACCCCTAAACAGTGGGGGTATCAAAACAAAGGCCAAGGGCCAAGCTTCTCATGCAAGGGCAGTTACTAGACTCAGGAGGACCATCGCGGCGAGGCAGTGCTGAGTCCTCGCGAGTGTCCCGACCGACTTCCAGAATCGCTTTGCATGCTCGAGCTCTGCTCAGTCGGATGCAACCGAAGCATTCCAACAAAGTAAATAAGCAAGAAAGGCTAGTCTATGTGTTTTAACATGCCGAGCAGTGAGCTAAGGCCTATCATATTTCAAAACAATGAATAACATGATAAAACAAGAATAACCAGCACCCTAAACCCCACAAGAACTACATGAGATGGACTGTCACATGAGGCTGGACTGTCAGCATGAGTATGCGAGTCCATCGCGAGGACTTGGCACGGATTCTTGTATTTCTGCTGACTTTAGGGCCAGGACTGGTATTGATTACCAGCCTTGGCCCTGCCAGTTCCCCTCAGAGATCAGAACAGAGAGCAAAACAAAAGTAAGCTATACCTTCGGCTTTTGAGGTTTGAAAAGTGTTTGAGCTTTGAGTTGAGGTTGAGATTGATTGAGGTGTTTGAGTGGAAGAAGAAGAACAAGCTATGTTTTTGAGGTGTCTTTGTATCTCTTTTATTAGCTTAAAAGAGTACAAAGCAAAAACCCTTTGAAAATGAAATTTAGTAACTTTTTTTTTCTACCTTTTTTTATGAAAGACCGGGGGGGGGGGGTATTTATAGGAGAAGTGGAGGACCAAAGGTGGTAGCAAACAAGGCCTAAGGCCAAAACTTAGTGGTGAAGGCTTGCCAAAAGGTGATGGGAGAGGTTAACCTGTACTGCCACTGTCCTGTGGAGAAAAACATGGTTCAAATAGCCCTGTAGACCCTCAGGTAAGCAACCAAGTGGCTGGCAAAAGGTGAGAGGGACTGCTCAGGACCATCGTGCGAGACAATGAGACTCTCGCGCGAGGGTTCCACCTGTCGCGCGTGGGTCAACAGTCAAATGTTTGACTTTGACCACACTTGGCAAAGCAGACTCTCGCGCGCGAGGGAGTGATTTCCTCGCACGACGGTCAACTCCAGACCCAGGGTTGACTGATTTCTATTTTCTTGGTTTAAGGGTTAAAGAGGTTCAAAAGGATTTTTCAAACACTCAAAACTCAGACACTTGACATTCCCAGGGTGTTCTTGATCCGTTTCATCATCGGGAAATCAAATACCTTAAGTAAAGTAATCTGGAAGCCCAGATTGGGGTGTCTATAGTCGCCCCTCTTTGACGGCACTTGAAGCACCATTGACTTGGTACGAGTAACGTCAAAGGATTCTAGACACCCCTCAAGGTAATCCAGAGCAGAACATAGTAAAGTAGACAAACATACTTACAGAACCTGATTGGTGGAATGGACGTGTGATCCATTGCCAGGGATGGAAGTAGAAGTGGACGATTGTATCGCCGCTTGTTGATCGAATTTGGACAGGACAGGCTGTCGCTACAGATGTGGACGGGACAGGCCGTCGTTGCTGGGGATCAAGCTATCCTCGGCACAAAGCATTCCAACAAACACGGGTAGGTCGTGTCAGGCAGGTTAAATTCCATCTGTTGGGAATCAGAGCCAATCTCCTTATCAAAGACCATCCGAGACAGAGCAATAAGCCTGCCGGAAGATGCACTTGCGGCTAGACTGAGGGTGATTGTCGTTCAGGACAAGCCAAGACGGACTCTCCTGGGGAACAATCAGTTGCGGATGAACGGACCATTGGACGATATCTGACCGTCGTTGTGGACTGGATGATGTGTTGATCGCCGTTTGATGAATTTGACAGGACTGGCTGCCGTGAAGGCGGACGGAAAGATCAAGGCGCTGATTTATCAAACCGCTAGGGAACTCTAACAGGACCGGCTGTCGTTGAAACAGCTCCGTAGGATAGCATCCTTTGGTTTACAAACCGAGAATTGGACATGAGAGATTTCCATCGCATCCGCTGACCAATGATAAACCGCAGGAGATTGCATCGCATCCTTCGGCAAACAAATCGAGAGTTAGGGAGATTTCCGTCGCATCCTTTAACCAACGAGAACAAGACTGCAGGAGATTGCATCGCATCCTTTGGCAAACCAAATCGAGAGTTAGGGAGATTTCCATCGCACCCACTAATCAACGATAACAAAACCGCAGGAGATTGCATCACATCCTTCGGCAAACAAAATCAAGAGTTAGGGAGATTTCCATCGCATCCACTAACCAACGATAACAAAACCACAGGAGATTGCATCGCATCCTTCGGCAAACCAAATCAAGAGTTAGGGAGATTTCCATTGCATCCACTAACCAACGATAACAAAACCGCAGGAGATTGCATCGCATCCTTCGGCAAACCAAATCGAGAGTTAGGGAGATTTCCATCGCATCCACTAACCAATGATAACAAAACCGCAGGAGATTGCATCGCATCCTGTATGACGGCAACCATGCTGGCCATCTTCCTGCTTCAACATTTAATATACACAATATGCAATGATGTATACGAAATTGAAAATGCAGATGCAAGCTAAGGGCGGCTCCTAGGAGGACAACGACGCCTAAGGACTACCACTGAGCCTCATTATTGTACTGTCTGTTACTTCTGAGATGCGCACCCAGATAAAGAGACATTAAACGGGCTGACATGCCCCAGTTGACTGATTTGGGCTTGTGTGCCCTCTCTTTGATGCTTGGGCAGACGTGCCAGATAGGTATGCTTTGCTTGGCCTTGGGCCGAGATGCCCTCGCTGTTCGTGAGATTCCACACCTTGTGGATTACAGGAGCTAGGGTAGCAATGTAACAATTGTGTTTTCCAATTTGTTGATAAAAACTAACCGCTAATATCTAAATTGCATTGACAAGTGACCTGAATTGACACACAGAAAACCGCGCACACATGTACAGACTTGCCTAGCTCGAATGAAAAGAGGGAAAGAGCCCCAGGGTACAATGCGAACCCTTAGGCGCACAGAACATAATGAAATTTTGGGCATTAAGGGGCCAAAACTCACAACATTCCTTAACAGGTGAAACTGACACTTGCGAGAGACGCAAAAAGGCACAAAGATCTGTACAAACAAAATCGAGGAAAGCATCTCGACACGACAATTGATTGAAAAATTGGAAAAATGTCACAAAGACGGACATAAGACGCAGATGATGATTCGTATAGGCCCGGACTGAAACCGACACCCCCGTGCAGTCACATTAGGTCCATATGACTTGCATGGTATGACAAGACTTGGCAAAAGCCCCTGGAACGACATTCGAGGGCAGTAGCAGGCTACCGCTGGAATTGAAAGAGCACGCACAGGACTGAAACCAACGCGAATCACTTTGAACAAACGTGCGTGACTATAAGCTAGCACGCGAGGCTGCAGCTGCTCATACCAGACCTCGCTGAACTTAGAATAAACTGTGAGCCATTAGGCTTCTAGCATTTCGTTCTGTTTTTGATGCTTCAAATATTTTTAAGGCTTTATGCTCAGCCTGTAAATAGAAATAGCAGTTTTGCAATAAAATTGAAAGACAAAGGTTTTCCCCCTTTTGGTTCCTCCAATGCAGCTTGATATTTGATCCTCTCCGACTTTTGATGTGTACCAAAATGTCAACCATGGATCCAATTGATAGATTGTGACCGAGTCTCGAAAAGAGATTGCCTACGTATCCCAAGCTAGGGAATCAGGTCCAAACGTAGTTCGGGCTAGGGTTCACTCGTGTGTTTACCTCACCTTTTGTGCTCTAACTTTTGCCTAGTACCGCCCATTCGGGTTTTCGATCTAGCGAGCTTTCGAATATTGCCTATTACTTTTGCCTAGACCTCCTTCATAGGTTTTCGGACTAGCAGGCTGCTCTAACTTTTGCTTGGAACTGCCCACCCTTGGGGTTTTCAGCCCAACGAGCTTCTCTCAGGGAAAAGTAACTTTTGAATTGATCCAGGTTGACCAAGGTATTGAATTTGTTGCCGTCGAGGTTGTGGGCTCCCGCGCCCGGAAAAGGCGCTAACTCGAAGAGTCGCCACCCGGGTTTTTGAGATGGGTCACCCGAGAAACCGAGGAGTGGTTCGAAAAAGGCTTTTGATCTAGCGAAAACGTCGAGATGTTGGGTTCGGAAGCCACATTACGAATGAGGAAGGTTTTTCTTTAAAAAGCACCCCATTCGCCTGGTAAGACCGGTCTCTACTTGATGTTTTAACAAGGGGGGGGGGGGAATCTTCAATATTATTTGGAATATCAAACTCTTTAATAAAGCACGAACGGAAAGGGACATGGGAAATATATCACATTGACGTGCAGGTGGTGCTATCTGTGCAATCGTGATAAAAGTGGTGCAAACTGTACAGTCGTGATAAAATGATATGCATAAATGGAAGTAAATAACATTCAACAGACTGTTTGGATCTCAGAATACCGCTCACGGCACCCTGCGATGCCGCGCGAGGCATCTCAACATGCCGTGCGTGGCACCTGCTCTGCTGTCAGACTGTTGCAGTCTTTCAAAACATCATTTAGCTCACTGGTTTCTCTGTAGATCTTTTGAAAACTCACAAGTAGGCTCACGGCGGTCAGATCATCCCAAGAACATCATTATCCTTCTCAAAACATAGTTTTAAAGTAGTTTTCAATGTTTTTGATCACTTGGGATGATCTTGAAAAGATTTTAGAAGAGCCGGAACATGGCTTATAGATATGGTCTTATTTCTAAAACTACAGAAACAGTAAACAGCAAAAATAGGTAACCACAGCGGAGGAAAACTCTGATCCAGTCAGCCTGTTCACAATAGCACTAGTGTGCACCATGCCGTGCGCTGAGAGTGAGTGTCGCGCGCCGATCAACAGACCGCGCGGTTCCCCAACCTCAGCACAATGTTGGTTTTATTTTATGAAAATAGGTTTTGAGTCAGGATCTAACCAAAAGGGATTAGATCTGCTGACAGAAAGGTCCCCTCAGGACCAGAACGGAATCTAGTCCGAGGAAACTAGTTTATACCTTTGGTTTCGAGCTTGATCAAGGATCGTGGATGCAAGGATGTGGATGGATCGTCACGGATGTGGATGGGGGAGGTTAAATGAAACAAAGGGAGTATGGGTGTGAGTGAAGGTTAGGTGTTTTGGGGGTGATGAGTCTTTGAAGTTAATGAAGGATCAACTTCAATGATGAGAAGGGAGTGAGTGAAAGCACTTAAAGAAGGTCTTTTGGGAATGACATTCTTTAAAGCTTGGAAATGGCAATGGAAATAAGAAAGTGGGTGTAGAAATTTAGAGAGAGAAAGTAGAGTGAGAAAGCCAAGAGAAAGGCGAGAGATGGACTCAAAAGAAAGGCTAAGAGGGACCTCTTTCCCTTGAGTGGAGGGGTTAATTTATAGGCAAATGGCCAAGGATTTTGAATTCAAATGGTGGAGGTGTTTTCTGGGCGGGCCAGAAGTGCATTTTCGGCTGAGCCAGTCATCAGCTGTGGCTCACACTGGCGTGGCCGACAGCTTTCTGAGCCAGCCTTTGGCTCAAGGTGCCGTATGGAAGGGTTTGCGCACGATCCCTTGAATTTCTCAAGGTGCCGTGGCGCTCAATTTGGCTCGGTACCTCCTCCTGTGGTCCAGGGCCTTTTGGGCTTTTTTTTATTGGGCTTGGCTGGGTTTGTTGGATTTGTTGGGTTTTTGGCTTTAAAGGAGATCCTTTTTCAAGCTCGCAAATGTATCGTTTCCTCTATTTCATCATCGGGGTGAACAAAGACTCTCCGAGGTCCGGATTGGGGTGTCTACAGTAGTCCCTCTTTAACGTAACTCGGATACCATTAGTTGGTACGGGTGACGCTTAAAGAATAGGCATCCCAATCCGTTGCTCTAGTGCCTTTGAACAGAGTCAAAGTGAAAAATGCAAGTAAATAACGATGGTGGTCGCGCTCGGAGAGCTGCCTACGTACCCCGTTGTAGGGATCAGACCAGCGTAGTTCCACTGGGATGTTGCAATGAGAGAAAATGAGTCTCAAAGGACAAACTCGTGCAGAGAAAAAAATAACAGAGTGCTCGTGGTGTCGTGTATGCAAAACATTTGTTTTAAAGGAAAAACCTGAGACAAGCCCTCGGGAGGCGAAAATTAAGACGAGCCCTCGGGTGGCGAAAATCGAGGCAAGCCCTCGGGGGGCGAAAATCGAGACGTTAGGTCCGTTAGACCGTGGCTCAAGAGACGAAGAGACGTTAGGTCTGTTAGACCGTGGCTCGAGAGACGAAAAAGCGAGACGAGCCCTCGGGAGGCGAAAACTGTACTTTCGGGATGAGCCCTCGAAAGGCGAAAATTGAATTTTGAATCTTTGAGACGAGCCCTCGGGAGGCAAAAATTGAATTTTGAGACGAGCCCTCGGGAGGCGAAAATTGAGTTTTGAGACGAGCCCTCGGGAGGCGAAAATTGAATTCTGAATTTTTGAGACGAGCCCTCGGGAGGCGAAAATTGAATTTTGAATTTTTGAGACGAGCCCTCGGGAGGCGAAAATTGAATTTTGAGACGAGCCCTCGGGAGGCGAAAATTGAATTTTGAATTTTTGAGACGAGCACTCGGGAGGCGAAAATTGAATTTTGAGACGAGCCCTCAGGAGGCGAAAATTGAATTCTGAGACGAGGCCTCAGGAGGCGAAAATTGAATTTTGAGTTTTGGACCTGCTGGGGAAAATATGTCGAGCTAAAAACGTTGGACCAAAAATCCAGAGACCAATCGTGGCAAGTCCCGGGGGACGAATACCGAGGAAGAGACGAGTACGGCGAATTCCCGGGGAATCAAATGGTGTCATAACCAATGCACGATATTCTAAGGGATCTTTACTGCAAAACGGCCGAGAATTGAGTTTCCAAGAGGATTTTGGTGGCTGATTGGATCAACTTTCGAGAAAACATTTAAACTTCTGAAGCCAGGGTGCCGTGTGGTCAATTATGGGCGCGCGGCACCTCGATCTTCTAAGCACCCCTTCGATTTTCGAGAACAGTTGGCAGATTTGAGGGCACCCATTAATTCGGGTGTGTCTATTCGATGGCTGGGATGACTTTATAAGCATGGTGGTGGCTCATTCTATGCACCACCAACAAATTCTCAAGCCTTTCTACATTCTTTTCCCTTTTCTTGAGAAAAAAACAGGTTGCTTCCGCATTTCCGGCATGGACAACAGTCGTTTGGCAGCCCGTGTCGAGGCGTTGGAGGCCGAGATGGCCTACTACCGTGGAGAGATCGAGGAGTTGAACACACAGATTGCGAGACTCATCACGACTATCCGTTCCCTCCGCCGTGCCGTCTCCAACCTTCAAGACTTCTGCTTCGATCAATTGGATGACAAAGACGATCCGGAGTCCATCCCCGGACGTGAGCCAGAGGAGTCCGCGGAAGACTCCGAGGGTAATCCGAATGGTTCGGATAATCGCTCGGATGTTGCGGATGACGCTTCGGACGGCGGGAGTGATTGAGGAGAGGAAAGAGTAGGAGTAGGGAAAGAAGAAGAAAGGGCAGTAGGCCCGTAGTTTGTTTCTCTTCTCCTCTTCTTCTTTTTTTTTTTTTTGTGTTTTGAAAAAAAATGTAATGCCAAGATTCTCGGGGGAAACCCCGGGTTTTTACTTAATGAAAAGTCCCTTTCTTCTTTTATTTTCCTACATTCAAACTTCTTATCTCGTACGAATTCGAACGAATCTGCCACAAACTGTCTTCAGAAAATGGAACAGTCAAAATAACTCAACGTGCCGTGCGCAACAGATTTAGAGACGTACGGTAACGTAGACTGAAGGCTCTGCATGTTTGTCCAGGGTGCCGTGCGACCCGTCCATAGTACCGTGCGGCTAGGCTGGCTTCGAACCCGGTCCAGGATTCATTTCCAGGCGGCCCGATTCGGGAAATATATATATATACGCGGGGTGTACATAGTACACCCCACCCGTTCGAAATTTCCCTCTCTCTTTCGATCATCTCTCTCTCTCATGGCTACCTCTCTTCCTCTCTCTCTCGACTGCTCTCTCTCTTTCATAATTTCCTTGTGACTCCTCGCTCCTCTCTCTCTGCTGTTCTCTCTCTCTCGCTATTGCTCTCTCTCTCTCTCTCATTGCTCTCTCTCTTCCTCTCTCACACATTACGATCATGGAACCGAGTGATACTCCCGGTGACGACGTCACTCCAGGTTGAGGCTACACCATCTTCCATTCCCCCGGGAATGATACGTTAGTTGGGGGCACACCAGAGGTGGGTCTCGGTTCACCATCATTGGCCGAGGGCGTGGCGAGGCCACCGTGGTGGACGGCAGTGGTGGTGGCGGCGGTGGTAGTGTAATCTTGGCCGATGCGGCCAGGAGGCCGAGATTCAGTGCAGTGGAGTTGAGGGCAGTGCCGAGGTTTCGGTGGTCGAGGCGGCGGCTAGCGTGGAGGAGAGGACCACGGAGGTCACGGTGGCGGTGGCTTGGACCGGGTGGTAGAGGAGACAGAGGCCTCTCCCGTAGAGAGCCTCGGACTGACTTGGGGAAGGCCCCGTCGTCGAGGTGAGCCGGAGGTGGAGCTAGTGGTGGAGGACACGCCGCTTTGTTTGCGGAGTAGTGGCGCAGTGCGAGGTAAATCGCCACGTCCCGCATAGGCAGGTGACTACTTGGCGGCGGCGTCCATGGAGGGCGTCTTTGGAGTTGGTGCAGGTTTCTGGGTTGGCGGACGCTTTCTTGGCGGCGCGGCGGAGTCTGGTGAGGTTAGGGCCGAGGTGCCGAGCCGGGGTTGAGAGGCGGCGAGGAGGCGGGTGGCGGCTCCTCACGCGCGTGGTGGCCGAGGCGACTTGGCGTTGCATGGGAGGAGCCTTCACGACGAGGCGGCCTCGTGCCTCTTCGGCGACGTGGTGGTGCCTTCGCTTTTTGACCCTTACACGCCACGGAGGCCGACTTACGACGAGGCTCTGGTCCTGAGGGACCCTCAGCGGCACCTTTCTTTGCGCCGAGACGAGGTATACTTTAAATGTCTGTATTTCAAATTCCAATGCATCGTATTTCCGTTTCGTTACATCCAAGTATACCATTGTATTGCATGCCATGGCTGTTTACTGAATATTTGCTGATTTGTTGCAACAGGCGATCTCGCTCTCGTGTTACGGAGGTTCGGCGGCTGTGCCGACGTTTTGGGAGAGGTTGCCCGAGGCTTCGCGGGAGATAGTGAGGCAGGCGGGCTTCGGGGAGTTCGTCGGGGTACTTGCGAGGGGCGTGTGCAACGACCGCCCGGTGGTGAGGGCTTTGGCTGAGAGGTGGTGGGACACGACGAATACCCTCCACTTTTCTTTCGGTGAGCTGACCGTGACGCCGTTGGACTTTGCGGCGATCACCGGTCTCAGGGTCGGAGGTGACCCTATTCCTTTTGACGCCGCCACAGGGAGGCAGGCGGCGTTTCAGCGGGCGATGCTGGGACACGAGCTGAGGGCGGAGGGGGATGACGCGAAGTACGCTCAGCTCTTGAGGTTTTGGACGGAGAGGCTCCCGGCTGACAGGGTGGAGGAGGAGCAGATGGCGAGGTGCTTCCTGCTGTACTTACTCGGTGCGTCTCTATTTCCCAACAGGCGTAACCGGGTACACCTTTCGCTTCTCCCGGCCTTGAGGGACGTCGGGGAGATCGCCCGCTTTGACTGGTGCTGCACTGGGGGCGTGCTATGCCTTTATGGGCTCTCTTTCCCGAAGGAGTGAGCCTCGGAGGCTACTGAAGGGTCTGGGAGGTATATCTCATTTTCTTTTTCATGAATAGTTAGCTTTCCATTTATATCAATTCAATGTATATCTTGTGCTAACTTTCAATGTCTTGAATTGCAGCTTTGGACGTACGAGGTGATAGGGATGTACCCTCCCGAGACCACGTGTCCCGACGACACGATACTCCCCCGAGCCCTACGCTGGTCGACAGAGTACAAGGGCGTGAAGAGGGGGAGAGGCAAGCTGGATGCCTTCCGTCTTTACTTGGACGAGCTGCGTCCTGATCAGGTACTAAGGCATTTCCATATCCATTTCCGGCTTATTTTCATTCAATCAGCACCTTGATATTGCTTATTCTTGATGACAGGTCCACTGGCGGGTGTGGGACCGCTTCGAGATCCCCTACGTGGCACAGAGTAGGGAGGTTGCCAGGGGGAGAGTGCTTCTCGAGTCCCCTTACGGCTGGCAGTGGTACTTGGGTGACCGAGTGTCACGCCAGTCGCTGAGGCTGGACGCCTTTCGAGTCCCCGGGCTGCTTCCTGCTCTAGTGCAGAGGACAGACCAGTACACGCGGAGGGAGGTCGAGCAGTTCACACGGCCGGACCTCGAGTTGGAGCCGCTGAGGCGTGGCCGCCTTTGCCGACTACGCAGAGTAATCGTTCGCACTGATGGCGGTCCAGGGATACGTGCTGCTTGGGAGGCGGCACAGGCGGCACGAGAGGGCGCTGGAAGAAGAAGGGGAAGGAAGAGAGATAGGAGTGATGGAGTCAGCGGAGGAGACGGGGGTCGTGGTGACAGAGGTCGCAGTGAGGGTGCAGGCCCGAGTGGCACTAGCCTCCCTGCCCTCTCTTGGACAGTGGACGTGACGACCCCGCAGGGAGCCCCGGGCCTAGTTGTAGTGCCACGCCCTGCAGTTGAGGCTCCAGCGTTTCTCGCTCAGGTACAACATGCTTTCATTCTTCCGTACGTTCGCTCTTTCCACATGTCCTGATTGACTTCCTTCATTGCAGGCCCCTCCAGGGTACGTGAAGGAGATGGCAGAGGCCATGATGGGCCTGGAGCAGCTGGTGAGGCAGTATGCCATGGGCCATCCTCCGGAGGTGTTGCCTCGCGTCGGTGGGTCGATGGTATACTCTCGAATTTCAGTCAATTGCTTCTATCGTTTATGATTATGATTATGATGCAAATGTTATATGAATGCTATACCATTGCAGGCTAGAGGAGGGGCTACACGAGGATTGCGGCGGAAGTCCGTCCGCCCGATAGTACGACAGGTCTCCTCTGCCGGCTCACGGGAGGAGCCGGCGTCGAAGAGGACACGACGCTCTGTAGGGACCGAGGACGAGCCTATCGATGTTTCCGAGGACGATACACCCGAGCCTACAGACGTTGACCTGGAGGTCACCTCAGGAGACACTGTGCCTAGGGCGACCGGCACTCAGGCGGCGAGCAGCTCTCCTGCGGACGAGGAGATTTCTGTAGAGGACGAGGAGGAGAGCGAGGGCGAGGACGAGGATGAGAGTTGAGCTCCTCTTTTGTTTTGTGTTTTTGACGGAGCCTGCGTGCTTTTTTTGCTAGGGCGCCTGTTGCCCTTGGTAGATAGGACTTCGATCATTGGGTCATTGTGCCCCTTTTTTGTACTTCGACTCATGGATGCTTTTGGATTTATACAGAGATTTTGTTCTTTCATTGTTTATGTCATTCAATTTCCTTTTGTTTGCACGAAGAAAACTGAATAACCAAAACATTAACCGAACTGTGCAACTAGTCGCTGAGTTGAATGTGAGGTTTGTGAGGAGGGACATATTAACAATCGAAGTATATTGACAGTGGAATAGAAATCAAAGAAGGCAAGCAAACCGTTGTAAAGTAGACTCTGCATACAAGGCTTTATATAGACATCTTTGCAACTGACTCCAGAGACAATAATGACCTTTGAATCTTGCTATGATGCTCGGAAATTCTATTTTGCCTCTGGAATATACTCGAAAAGTAGGAAAACGTTGACTCTAACATGTGACATTTTCGAGTTTTGACTCTGGACATGAACCGGAACTTGGACTAAGTCACTTTTGACCATTATGACTTGTAGGACTTGAAAAAATGACTTGGAATGACCCGAAACGGACTTTGATACTTTGACATGGCTTAAGGAACGGATTTTATCGAGTTTTCGTGCCACGACGGCGAATCCCGGGAGTTATCTTGAAACGAAACATCCATGAAGTCCCAAATACCCGTTAGAGTGTGTTTAGGTGCTGGTTGGTGCTTTGTAGGGCCTTGATTCCATCTTGGGGTGTTGCTGCCAAAAACTGCAGAAATGCAGAGTCAAGGTGCCGTGCGCATACACCAAGGTGCCGTGCGGGTAAGAATCTGCCTCACGGTACCTTAATCACCTTGCCGTGGGACTTTTCTGGTTTCAACATGCCGTGCGATCCATCAAGGTGCCGTGCGAGGCATTTTTCCTGACAGATTGCTGTTTTGTTGTTTCCCAAGGCAGATTGCTCGGGGGTTGAGGTTTGACCCATGCAGTGGCATTTCTGAGCCAGTGCATGTCTGTTTTGCACCTTTTAGGACTTGACCAATCCTTTCCCTATGTAGGACTCATGGAGAACATGCACTTTTTGGTACCCAAAGCTCTTTGAAAGTTGAAGTTATCCCTTCTACCTCTTCTATAAATTCAAGCTCTCTCATACCACATTCTCCTCACCTCATTCAACTCTCATCTTCTTTCCTTACTTCTTGAAATGACTCTTTCTCTTACCGGTTCATTTCGTCCATGGTTGGCTTCGATGGAAGGTGTCGATTGGCTCAACTTCCGAGCTCATGGTCTCTATTCCATGCGGTACCTTCGCAACATCCGTCTTCGCTCCGAACTTTTGAGGGCAGCCGTGAGTTTCTGGGATCCGGAGGTTCACGTGTTCCGGTTTGGCGATCAGGAGTTCTGTCCCACTGTCGAGGAGTTCCGTGCGTACCTCGAGGGCTTTGGTTCAGGGGAGGTCATCATTCCTCTTGTGCGCGAGAGCGCTTACAGGGTCTTGGCTGCGGCCCTTGGATTGGGTGATGGTGCTGCTCGCTACTTGGTTAGGAATGGCCATCTTAATGTCATGTGCCTTATCGAGCTATTTTCTCCTCCTGGCGATCTTGGAGACATGACTTATCAGACTCGACGCATGACTGCTCTCTGCATGTGCCTGCTTGCGGCCTATCTCTTAGTTCCTTCTGCCGGTCACGCTAGTTCGGCGCTGAAGCTGTTCAGGTAGAGGCTCGAAAGGACGTGATTCCGATGGTTTTGGCCGAGACATTGATTGGTTTGGACAAGGTTCGCTCTGGAGGGACCGAGACTTCGGTGGTAGCCCCTTCTCCTACAGGTTGGCTTCTCACTCAGCTCTCCTTTTCGGGTTTTTCTCACGTTCTCATTTTACCTCAACACTCACCTTGGCTTTCTACGGTTTCTTACTTGTTTTCTCTCTTCCCACAGATTTGGCTTTGTGACAAGGTGAATGTGCGACCATTCCTTCCGGCAATTGGTCATATGAGGCGAGGTTCTTGTCTCAGCGATGCTTCGAGTTTGAGGACGGGAGCAAGGTCGAGTGGGTCGACTTCCTCAGCGCCGGCGAGCGAGACTATTGCTTGGAGGTGCCGATGGTTGGATCTCCCTCCCATGACAGCGCACTATATGGGCCCTCAGGGTAATTGCCGGTTTGGCGAGCTTTACCTTCTACATCCCTTATCGCATCCAAAGTCAACTCGGTTTGAGGCAGGAGGCCCTTGCCGAGGTTCTCGTGGATGTGGTTCTGCCTCTCTTCAGCCATTCGGTTCTTTGCCACTACCAGCGCTTTTGGATGACACGCGAGGTGACCGACGCACATCCTTATCCTTCTGTGGCGATGCACGGGAGCTATCAAAAGTGGCTTAGGAGGGACATCGCAGCGAGGGCTGGAGCCCAAGGAAACTGACTCGATCCTACTTCCCTGACCGTTGAATAAATTGTGGACCCTCTTCCCATTATGTTGTATTTCTTTTGGTTTTGAAAGCTTTGCCCAACCTTATGTAGCAGAAGTAATCGTGTTAATAAAAGCGAGTCTTGGAGAGTTTCCCCCTTCTCGACTTTTGTTTTTTAAACCTTCTCGACCTGGGTCTTTTTATTTTGATGGATTGTGACCGGGTCTCAATGTGAGACTGCCTACGTATCCTCCTGGCGAAGGAATCAGGTCATGAAGTAGTTCAGGGTAGGGTTCGCTCTGGTTTTAACACTCTCCTTTTGCGCTCTAACTTTTGCCTAGAACCGCCCTTTCGGGTTTTCGGTCTAGCGAGCTCATTTATTGTATGCCTTAACTTTTGCCTAGGATGCCCTGACGGGTTTTCATCCTAGCAGGCTTTGCTCTAATTTTTGCCTAGGACTGCCCGCCCTTGCGGTTTTCAGCCTAGCGAGCTTCTCTCAGGGGTAATAGCGCTTGAGTTGATCCAGGTTGACCAAGGTTGAGAATTCATTTCCGTCCAAGTCGATGAGTTGCGCAGCTCCTCCAGAAAGGATGGTCTTGATAATGTACGGTCCGGACCATTTTTGGTCTAAACTTTCCTCGTGGGTCGTAAACAGGAGCCCGGATTTCCTTTAAAACCATGTCACCCTCTATCAAGTTCCTGGGTTTCACTTTCTTGTTGAATGTCCGTGCAATCCTTCGTTGGTATCCTTGAATGTGGTATAGAGCCCTTAACCGGCGTTCATCGAATAGCATAAGTTCTTCGAACCGATTGCTCAACCATTCTGCCTCTTGGATTTCACATTCAATCATAGTTCGAAGAGATGGGACTTCCAATTCGATGGGGAGCACCGCTTCCATTCCGTAAACCAAAGAGTAGGGGGTTGCTCCCGTTGGTGTTCGCACAGATGTGCGATACCCCCACAGAGCCAGGGGTAGTTGTTCATGCCAGTCCCTTGCGGATTGAATGGTCTTCTCCAGAATGGCTTTGATTGTCTTATTGGCGGCCTCCACGGCGCCATTAGTCTGCGGCCGATAAGTCGTCGATTTGTGCACTTGAATTTGGAACTCATCCAAAACTTCCCGGGCTCGTCCTTTGAAATGAACCCCATTATCGGATACGAAAGCTTGGGGGACCCCGTACCGGTAAACGACATTTTGCATGATGAAATGTGCAACTTGAACCGCAGTCAAAGTGGCATAGGAAGCAGCTTCTACCCATTTCGTGAAATAATCAACGGCTACTAAAATGAACTTGTGACCATTGGATGTTGCCGGCACTATCCTTCCGATGACGTCAATTCCCCATGTCGAGAAAGGCCATGGTGAGGTCATTTGTTGCAGCTCATGTGGCGGGACATGCGTGAGATTAGCATGAATTTGGCACTTTCTACACCTTCGCACATATTCCACACATTCCGTTTCCATGGTGGTCCAGAAGTATCCTTGCCTGAGGATTTTCTTAGCGAGCATTATACCATTCATGTGAGGGCCACATACACCTTCGTGGACTTCCTCCATTACCCTCTTCGCATCTTCCCCATGGACGCATAACTTGTGCGTACCGCAGTGTGATATTCGGTATAGGTTCCCTCCACATATAATGTATTGAGCCGCCATTCTCTGGAGAGCGATTCGGTCCTTCTTGCTTGCTCCCATGGGGTACTCTCCTCTTTCTACATATCTCCAAATATCGAAGTACCATGGCTGACCATCATCGGGTTCTTCAATCGTCATGACATGCTGGAAGGCTAGAGTATCCCTTTGTTCTATCACGATCGGCCTTAACTTTACGCCAATAGGGATCTCGACCATCGATGCCAACGTTGCCAAAGCGTCTGCGAATTGATTTTTGAACCTCGGGACATGAGTGAATGTTACCCTGGTGAAGTGGGGGATGAGATCTTCGAGATCGTGGTGATATGGCTTTAGTTTTTCTTCCTTGACTTTCCAATCACCATTTGCCTGGGACACGACCAAGTTCGAATCTCCCACGACTTCCAGTTTTTCTATGCCGATCTCAATGGCTGCCTCCATACCGACGATGCAAGCCTCGTACTCTGCTTGATTATTGGTGACTTCGAAGTTAAGCTTGAATGCCAACGGGATGTGCGACCCATCGGGCGAAATGAGTAATACACCGATTCCGAACCCCTTTTGGTTAGCTGCTCCGTCAAAGTACAATCACCAAATGTCCTCGGCTACCGCCATTATGTCTTTATCTGGGAAACTGAATTCGGCATCCTCCCCTCCCTCAACTGGGCAATCAGCCAGGAATTCTGCGACAACACTTCCTTTCACTGACTTTCGGGTGACATACTTTAATTCAAATTCAGCGAGCATCAGCAACCATCGCGCCATTCTTCCTGTGAGGGCTGGTTTTTCGAATAGATATTTTAGGGGATCCATCCGAGATATCAGCCTCACCGGGTAGGCGAGCATGTAATGTCTCAACTTCCTGGAAGCCCATACAAGTGCCCAGCATGTCTTTTCCAGGGGAGTGTACCGCTCGTCGGGTCCAACCATCTTTTTACTGAGGTAGTAAACAGCCCTTTCAACCCCATCATCTCCTTCCTGTGCCAACATGCATCCCATTGAGGACGAAGTGACTGACAGGTACAGGATCAAAGGTTTTCCTGTTACGGGCGGCGTTAATACCGGTGGCTTGTTCAGGTAGGCCTTGATGGCTTCGAAAGCTTTCTGGCACCTATCGTCCCAAGCGAATGGCACTCCTTTCTTGAGCAAACGGAATAGGGGTTCGCAAGTCGAGGTCAGCTTTGCAATGAATCTACTGATGAATTGCACCTTGCCGAGGAAACTCCTTACATCCTTCTCAGATCTCGGCGGTTCCATTTCTAGGATGGCTTTGATTTTCGATGGATCGACTTCGATGCCTCGGGTGGTGATCATGAACCCAAGCATCTTCCCTGCAGTGACTCCGAACGTGCATTTGGCGGGGTTGAGCCGCATCTTGTACTTCCTGATTCTTTCGAAAAACTTACTGAACGCGGGCAGATGTCCTTCTCGCTCTTTGGCTTTAACAATCATATCGTCAACGTAGACCTCTACCTCTTTATGAATCATGTCGTGTAGCAATGCCGTGGCGGCCCGCGGGTAAGTAGATCCGGCGTTCTTTAGTCTGAAGGGCATGACTCGATAACAATATGTCCCCCACTCAGTGATGAACGTAGTTTTTTCCCGATCCTCTAGAGCCATAAGGATTTGATTGTACCCCGAAAAACCATCCATGAAAGAGAGTAGGGCATGACAGGCAGTATTATCAACTAACACATCAATGTGTGGTAGCGGGAAGTCATCTTTTGGGCTGGCTTTGTTGAGATCCCTGAAATCGACGCAGACCCTTATTTTACCATCCTTCTTTGGTACTGGGACGATGTTTGCAACCCACTGAGGGTATTCAGTTACCATAAAAAACCCAGCGTTAATCTGTCTAGTGACTTCTTCCTTTATCTTAAGCACCCAGTCAGGTCTCATGCGCCTTAGTTTCTGTTTTATGGTTTCGCGTCAGGATAGAGGGGAATCCGGTGTTCCACAATTTCAGGATCGATTCGGGCATATCTGCATGTGACCATGCAAACACATCTTCGAATTCTTTGAGCAAATCTATGAGGGCCTTGCTTTCTTCGGCGGATAGCGCGGAATCGATCTGGATCACCCGGGGACTCCCTTCATCTCTCAAATTTATTAAAACGATTTCTTCTTTTACAGGTTGAGCATGCCTTTCATCTTCCCTGTCGATTAGGGATCGAATTTCTTTGGGGATGTCCCCATCGAAATCAATCTCTTCATCACCAGGGTCGACGCAATTTATTTCAAAGTCAGGGAAGTAAGCAGAATCAGATTCATTCATTTCATGATCAACGAAGGCCTCGGGGGCACCATACACACGGGTGGATTCGAACTCGAAGTACAGACTCTGAGAGTTTGGGCCAAGAGGCACCAACTCGGACTCAGCAGACTCAGAAGACTCAGAAGACTTAACAGACTCAAATTCAGACTCAGATTCAGACTCAGACTCGTGGTGAGTTGCACTCGGTATGAAGGTCCAGTTCTTGTATCCTCCAGCAGCATCCATGATGAGCAAAGTCGGATCCTCAGGGGTATCTTGTTCCATCATCAGCACTTCTGCTTCCGCAGCTGTACCCATTGACTCGTCTTCCTTAAATAGAGTTGCGAGACTACCCATGGCAAAAACCCCAATCCAGTCAGGGAGCTCTTTCTGCTTTTCCACAACCTCAGCTTGTTTGTCACTATCTGGCCAGACATCGTTGGCGAATATCTCAAACCCTGGCAGGAAGGTATTGGTTTCCTCGTCCCAAAACGGTTCCGGCTGTCCCTGATAAATCTGCTTTGCTTCTTCTTTGACAAAGTAGTTCTTCAACCTGTTCCCCCTTTTCACTTTGCTGCCATTTGAGGGTGAGTAACCAAGGCCTGTTGTACGCATCAGAGCGCCCTGGGCTTCAAACTTTCGCAGGGCCTTGGAGGTTCTTTCCCAGTCCCAATCCTGGCATGTAGGACATTTTTTTCATAATCTTGATGGCAACATTGCTAATAACGAAGTCATCATCGATCCTAACTGAATAGATCGACTGAGAGGTATCTAGAGAGAAGCCTCCCAAAGCGATATCTTCTTCCCCGTGTTGAATTTCCAAGAGTGGGGCATTATCCTCAACAGGGGCATGAATCCCTGAGTCTCCGTGGATAGTAAGCATTCCTGTTTCCAGTCCCAGCTGAATTTCTGGTGGAGTGTGGAGGGCACGGCCATGATGTCTGGCCGATGCAGCCAGGGCCTTCCCAAGAGCAGATTGAAAGAGGCAGGGATATTCACCACGTGAAATTCCACTTCCGTCTGGTATGGTCCGAAGGTCATGGGTATCATGAGAGTCCCAATCACATCCCTCCGAGTGTTGTCATATGCTCGGACCTTGACTTCTGATGGAGAGAAGTCCTTATTTTTGTACCCCAAGCAGTAGGCAACACGGAGTGGACAGACATTAATTGCCGAACCATTGTCCACCAAGATTACAGGTACCGACTTGCTATGGCATTTCAGAGTGATGTGCAATGGCCGATTGTGGTCGGTTCCTTCGGCGGGTAAGTCTCGATCAGTAAAGGTGATGGCATGTTTGATAAGTATGGTTTTGATCAGTGCCACAAGCTCATCGGGAGTTATAGCGGAAGGAACCTTTAGCTGAGAGAGTGCTTGGATGAGGCGTTCACGATGGCGTGTGGAATGGACCAGCACATCCCAGACAGACATCTTGGCATGAGTTTGCTCCAGTTGGCGCTTAATCATCCCTTCGGGGTTCTTTTCAGGTTGAGAGGGCTCCTTAGCTGGTGGGTCAAAGGGTCGGAAGGTGCTCTTAACCGGGGTGGTGAAGGGATCAGAGGGCTCTGCGGTTGCAGGGTTGGAAGGTTCCCCAACTTGGAGGTTCGGAGGTTGATAAACACGGCCGCTTCTGATTAGATGATCAATCTGGCGGTACTTCGATTCCTCACTCCATAGGTCGGCTAGGGCTTTACGCTTGTTTCCGATAGTTGTATCTTGTAGATTAGCGGCCAGATCAGCGATAACTAGATCATCCCACAGATCCTCGGGTGTCCACTTTTCAGCCTCTACCATGGCTTTGTTAACAGTCCATTCTTCGTTTCCCACTTTTACGTTAACCACTTCAGTGTTGGCCCACAAGTTTGCTGATTCATCTTCCCATAAGTTTATCATGGCAACTTCAGCGTCTTTCGGGAAAGTGACTGATGGCTCAGATTCAGCTCCGTCCACGAGGTAGTCCATCGGGTCAAACTTATTGCTAGCAACTTCCTCCTCGAACCTAGGAAGGTCTGGGTACGGGGTGAGGTTCACATTGTCATACAGGTTGTTGACGACAAAGTCATTAAAATGAGAGAAATCTGGGCGGAGTGGGGCAAGTTCCGGACAGTTGTACGTCACCATCTCAGGTGGGTATCCAAGCTGGTATTCTTCACCGAATAGTGTCGGCAGGGAGAAGGTATCCAATGGGTCATTCCATGCCAAAAGCTGATACTCATCCGGGGTCGGGTCCCATTCCCATTCGGGTACATCTTGGAAGACCGGGTATTCTTCCCCTTGATTTTCGAATAGTGCACACAAAGAGAATCCATCAAGAGGATCCGCCTGGATGTTTTGCCAATCAACCTCCCATCCGGCCTCGAACAAAGGTTCGTTGTTTCTTTGGAAATTGGCAGCTTCAAATTCTTCCCAGTCAGCAATCAGTTCTCCCCACGTGCCTTCCCATTCCCATGTAGAATGGAAGACAGTTTCTCCGGGAATTTCACCAACAGGCATTGGTTCGGCATTAGGGAATAGGGTAGAATCAGTTTTTGGGAGACTTGGATCTTCGGCTAGGGTGATTTGGTTGATACGGAATGGGGTATTATGCTGTGGCAGGGGGTTCGAGACGGTGTTTGGTTTATCTGTGGGTGGAGCATCGACAACCTTGTTGTCAATGAGGTTTTGGATTTCATGACGGAGGCGGATGCAGTTGTCGGTGGTATGGCCGGGCATTTGGTGGAAGTCACAGTAGACGTTTTGGTTTAGGTTTGGCGGAATGGTTTGTGGTGGAGGAAGAGGTTTTAACACTCCGATTTCTGTGAGTTTCTTGAGAATAGTGGACCGGGGAGTGCTGAATTGGGTGAAGATTTGGCTTTGGGATTTTGGTTTTTCGGAAATCTGGTTAACTTCTACCGGTTTTGTGGATGAGGTTCCTGCCTGATTGGCATTCCCGAAGAGAACATTGCTGTTTCCTGAATACGCTCGTTTGGATTTGGACCCGGACCCTGATTCTTTCTTCTCCAAAGTTCCGTCCCGTAAGGCCTCCTCTACAGCCAGTCCGGAGTCATAAAAGATTTCAAAGTTTGGAGCAGCCTGAGAAAGAACCATGTAAGGGGCGAAGGAGCTTGGCAAGTTCTTGGTTATTATCCGTATCTGTTCTTTCAGGTCAGGCTTATTCTGGATCTGGGCAGCCTTAGCCCTCCAACGCTTCACAAAGTCGGCGAAGTTTCCTTTTCACTCATCTTAGTACTTTCCAACTCCCTCGTGGTCATCTTCAAGTCGACGTTGAAATCATACTGAGCTACAAAGGCCGTCCCAATGTCTTCCCAAGTCCTTTTCTTGGATGGCTCGAGAGAGAGGAACCATTGCAGGGCCGGACCAGATAAGGACTCATGGAAGAGTTGGGCCATGGCTTCTCCTTCAATGCCGCGCATAGTGAGGGATCCGACATATCCTCGAAGATGGCTCTCGGGTCGCGGTTCCATCGAATTTTGTAAAGTCCACTTCTTTGAACTTTTCTGGCACAGTTTGGCATTTGGAAAGAGGCATAGTTTCTTCATGTCGATTTCTCCTTTCCAAGCCGCTTGGTTTCTCGACAGATTCCTCCAATTTGCCAATCTTATCCATGATAGCGGCCAAGTTGGGGTCGACTCGGTACCTCAACTTTAGGTGGTTGCTCAGATTGCAGGGAAGTCTTGATTAGGAGCTTGTCAGTGATTTCCTGCATGCATTCCATTATCATATTCAGGTCATTTTTCATAGAGACTACGGCGGCCTTAAGCTGTGCGTCAACACCGGCGAGGGATTGCTTAAACTGAACATCCATGTTGGCCACGTTCTGCCTGAGTTCCTCCATTCCGTTTCCCTGATCAGCCATGGGTAAGGGATTTTCGATCGGGAATGAGACTATGGATTCTTCTACCACAGGTTCTTCCTCTTCCTTAATTTGGACCTCAAACAGCGGGGGTCCTTCCAGGGTGTCTACGCGAACTAGTCTTTGGGACAGATGGAACCAATTGGGTACAGCTTCTTTTCTCCGCAGGCGATCAATGTTGGCAACACTGGTAACAAGCCAAAAGGGAGCAACTCATAACCAATCCGAATACTCGCCCTACTTCTACCCATCTCCTAGAAACAAGGCCTAGGACTTACCGTGGCTCGAATCTCACTCAAGACGTCCGTACAGAAGATTTCCGATAGCCCGGGTAGGTGTCGTCAGGCAGGTTAAATTCCGAACGGGTCGGAACCAGAGCCAATCTCCTTATCGTGACCATCCGAGACAGAGCAATGTGGCTACCGGAATCCAGATACGGACATGCTTAAGGCTAGACCCAAACCAAAGGAGCCGTTCGGGCACGGCAAACACCGGAGGTATCACAAACTCCAAGGATTTAAGGTCTCCTAGACCGACCGGAGGGGCCCTAAAGAATTCTAAGGAAGTCTATTCCTCTAGCCCACAAGATGCAATGGTGTGTGAATAATGAGTGTATGCAGGAATAAAAAAGCACGTAAACAGAATATAACATGTAAGTCCTAGCCATGGGCTCCTGTCCTAGTTGGGAAGGTTCTATGGCTATGTACGAGTGCAAAGGCTGGTTGTGGTCTCAAAAGGGTTCCCCGGACTAGAGCCAAGATGTGCTACCCCGTGTCGAGTGTATTGCAGGACAACGGTCGTACAGCACGATGGCTCATCACAGTCGAGGGTTGCTAGGCATTCCGGGAGAGCTTGTCACCGGTAAACCGGGCAAGATAGCCGAAACACGCATAGCGAGGCTTGTGCGGTGCAAAAGTGTACAGGATAAAAGAACTTAATATTCCGAAAAATATTTGAAAATCCCCCTTTAGAAAACACCTTTCAAGTTTGGCTCTCTTGATCATCCAATACTTTTATACATTTTAAAAAAAAAAGTATTGAATAAATACGTCCCCAGCAGAGTCGCCACTGTGGACTCCCTTGCCCGGAAAAGGCGCTAACTCGAAGAGTCGCCACCCGGGTTTTTGAGATGGGTCACCCGAGAAACCGAGGAGTGGTTCGAAAAAGGCTTTTGATCTAGCGAAAACGTCGAGATGTTGGGTTCGGGAGCCACATTACGAATGAGGAAGGTTTTTCTTTAAAAAGCACCCCATTCGCCCGGTAAGACCGGTCTTTACTTGATATTTTAAAAAGGGGGGGAATCTTCAATATTATTTGGAATATCAAACTCTTTAATAAAGCACGTAACGGGAAAGGGACATGGAAAATATATCACATTGACGTGCAGGTGCTGCTATCTGTACAGTCGTGATAAAATGATATGAATAAATGGAAGTAAATAACATTCAACAGACTGTTTGGACCTTAGAATACCGCTCACGGCACCCTGAGATGCCGTGCGAGGCATCTCAACATGCCGTGTGCGGCACCTGCTCTGCTGTCAGACTGTTGGACCTCAGAATACCGCTCACGGCACCCTGCGATGCCACGCGAGGCATCTCAACATGCCGTGCGTGGCACCTGCTCTGCTGTCAGACTGTTGCAGTCTTTCAAAACATCATTTAGCTCACTGGTTTCTCTGTAGATCTTTTGAAAACTCACAAGTAGCCTCACGGCGGTCAGATCATCCCAAGAACGTCATTATCCTTCTCAAAACATAGTTTTAAAGTAGTTTTCAACGTTTTTGATCACTTGGGATGATCTTGAAAAGATTTTAGAAGAGCCGGAACATGGCTTGTAGATATGGTCTTATTTTAAGAGCTACAGGAACAGTAAACAGCAAAAACAAGTAACCACAGCGGAGGAAAACTCAGATCCAGTCAGCCTGTTCACAATAGCACTAGTGTGCACCATGCCGTGCGCTGAGAGTCAGGGTGCCGTGCGTCTGATCAACAGACCGCGCGGTTCCCCAACCTCAGCACAGTGTTGGTTTTATTTTATGAAAATAGGTTTTGAGTCAGGATCTAACCAAAAGGGATTAGATCTGCTGACAGAAAGGTCCCCTCAGGACCAGAACGAAATCTAGTCCGAGGAAACTAGTTTATACCTTTGATTTCGAGCTTGATCAAGGATCGTGGATGCAAGGATGTGGATGGATCGTCACGGATGTGGATGGGGGAGGTTAAATGAAACAAAGGGAGTATGGGTGTGAGTGAAGGTTAGGTGTTTTGGGGGTGATGAGTCTTTGAAGTTAATGAAAGATCAACTTCAATGATGAGAAGGGAGTGAGTGAAAGCACTTAAAGAAGGTCTTTTGGGAATGACATTCTTTAAAGCTTAGAAATGGCAATGGAAATAAGAAAGTGGGTGTAGAAATTTAGAGAGAGAAAGTAGAGTGAGAAAGCCAAGAGAAAGGCGAGAGATGGACTCAAAAGAAAGGCTAAGAGGGACCTCTTTCCCTTGAGTGGAAGGGTTAATTTATAGGCAAATGGCCAAGGATTTTGAATTCAAATGGTGGAGGTGTTTTCTGGGCGGGCCAGAAGTGCATTTTCGGCTGAGCCAGTCATCAGCTGTGGCTCACACTAGCGTGGCCGACAGCTTTCTGTGCCAGCTAGCTTTTTGCTCAAGGTGCCGTGCGGAGGGGTTTGGCTGCGCACGGTCCCTTGAATTTCTCAAGGTGCCGTGCGCTCCAATTTTGCTCCGCACGGTACCTCCTCATGTGGTCCAGGGTCTTTTGGGCTTTTTTTTATTGGGCTTGGCTAGGTTTGTTGGATTTGTTGGGTTTTTGGCTTTAAAAGAGATCCTTTTTCAAGCTCGCAAAGGTATCGTTTCCTCTATTTCATCATCGGGGTGAACAAAGACTCTCTGAGGTTCGGATTGGGGTGTCTACAGAGGTCGAAAATCGTTGGTCGCAACCCCAGATAAAATGGCTTTGATGACGCAGAGTTAAGAGTGCTTCAGTTGGAAATGCCTTGCTCCGGGCCATTTTGTACACTTTCTCATTGGTACTTGGCGGAACGCCACTGTTTCTGCTTTTGAACATGGTATGAGGCCCGGAGCCCTCTTGAGCTTCTGTTTTCTGGATTGGCACCCGGTAGTAGAGGTTTGATGCTTCTTTATCTCAGGATCAACGCAAGGCGTGACTTGATGAGACCACGCCAAGACGTCGATGAACTCTTCGTGCCTGTCTGACAGGGCGCAATGCTCCTTTGGGGGCGGTGCTTGGACCAACTTTGAACCAATTTGAACCATTCGGGGGTTATCCTTGTCTTTCAAGTTTATAGAAATTACTTCTTCTTTTAATAGGCTGAGCATGCCTTTCATCTTCCCTTTTGGCGAGGGAACACATTTCCTTGGGGATGATCCCATCGAAATCTATCCCTTCGTCGCCAGGGTCGAACAGTTTATATAAAAGCCAGCGAAGTAATTAAAAGCAAGATAAAGCATATCATAAAAACCCACGGGGTTTGCCAAGTATAGCAGACTCGAAACTTGAAACAAGAGCTACGACGTGGAGCGCCAAGAGGCACAAACTCCGACTCAGAGCTAGACTTAGACAGACACACAAGACTCTGTGTCAGACTGAGACAAAACGCCAATGCAAACTAGACGCAGTTTTGAAAATGCAATATTTAAAAAGCTACCCGTAGCTTCCACAAAAAGACATAGGATCCAAATGGATGTCGTGCCCAAGAACAAAGACTTCGGCTTCTTCAATTTTCTTCAACCAAACCTACTCGATGCTCCTTTGATCAATGGACCTCGGCCAGTCAGTCCTCTCATTTGCATAAGCCCCTCATCACTGTCAAACCAGATGTCGGCAATGAAAACCTCAATTGCCCAACCTACTGCCATCATGTTAACCTCCGGCTCAGACGGGATGGATACGATGGGTTTGGGTTGATTTGCTGGGATGATATAGTGGCTAGGATTGAATATGGTGGAGCTCGGGTTGATTTGAGTGATTTGAGTGGAGGTGATAGATACCTGACCAATCAGAGGGCCAGACCCATGTTTAGGCAAGGAGTTGGAAATGATGTTAGACTTTGGTGGAACTTGAACCGTGCCATCATCAATAAGATCTTGAATCTCATGTCGAAGACGATAGCACTTGTCAGTGTGATGGCCAGGCATTTGGTGGAAGGCACAGAAGAGATTAGGGTTATAACCGGTAGGTAAGACTTTGGGTGGGGAAGTTAGGGTCAAAGGTTTGAGATGCCCAGACTTGACAAGTTTCTCCATCACTGCGGACAGAGGTGCCTCGAAGACAGAGAAACTTCTAGGTTGGGTTCGGGCCCGGTAGCTTTGGGCGTTTTGAACCTGATTGACATCGGCTGTATGATTAGGGGAAGCAGCAGCGTTATCCCCACTTGTAGCCGTGCTGGCGTAATTGCTACAGCCAAAAAGGCACTATCAAGTTTCGAGTAAGCCTTCGACTTTGATTTCTGAGGATTGGAAGAAGAGGACTCCCCTCTTGGCAAGATTCCACTTTGTAGCGCATCCTCAATGGCCAGGCCAGCGTCAAAGAAGGTTTCAAAGTTGGCGGATGCTTGAGCAAGCACCAGGTGCCTAGCATAGTCCGGCTGGAGATTGCGAGAGATGATGTGGAGTTGGTCCCTCTCGCTCGGGCGCTCAGTCATTAGAGCGGCTTTGGCTCTCCACCTTTTAACAAAATCCGCAAAGGACTCCTTAGCTTCCATTTTCGTGGATTCTAACTCCCTTGAGTTGAGAGTTGTAGTTGTATTGAGCGATGAAGGCAGCCCCAATGTCTTCCCAAGTTCTTCTTTTGGAGATGTCGAGCGACAGAAACCAATGGAAGGCAGGCCCAGAGAGAGTTTGAGGGAAGAGCTGAGACATGGCCTCACTTTCTACTTTGTGTAGCTTCATAGCAGCATGATAGCCATAGAGATGAGTCTTGGGATCACCGCTTCCATCGAACTTGACCAAGTCAGGCATTTTGAATTTGTCTGGCAGTTTAGCATTAGGGTACAGGCAGAGACGATCCAAATCAATCCCTCCTGCATTAATCTTCCCAGATTTTGAGACAGCCTCTTCTAGCTTAGCCATCTTGGCCATAAAAGCTGCCATATCAGGATTCAAAACAGTGCCTACCACAGCCGACCGCTTGGCAACAAAAAGTGAACCTCCTAGTGGTTGGGCTGAAGAATGAGACGCCCTCGTGATTCGGATCTGGGACCATGACAGTCTGCTCCTGGTCGTCCTCATCGCCCTCGCCTTCTTCGGTGGAGGTGGAAGACAAGTGTTGATAAGGTCATTGAGACGGGTGATGTTAGCATCGCTCTGGATGGCCCTTTGCTGATAGTGGTGATACTGCTCGAGGTTCATGAGCATGTCTCCCAGAAAGGGGTTGAACCTCCGCCGACTGACATGGTAGGTGATTGAAGTGCTCGATGCGGAAGATGGGGATCTTGGTTGCCCTTCCTGCATACAACCGGTGGTGACCCCGATCAGAGCAGCCAACAAAGAGCGCGGAGAGCCTTCCGTTGTGACTGATTGGGATTGTAACTTGACCAACCTTTGACTCGGATTCTGAAGACGTTCCCAAGTAGGTTTGGCTCTTCCTTTCGGTACTCTCTTACTCGGTGCAATGGCTCAGAACTAGACAGTAAAATAAGTGAAAGCTCAGTGGTGTTCCTACAGCAATTAGAATGCAATGTACACGTCGTTGTCGGTGTCAACCCTAGACTCTAGAACTTGAGACGAGTTTGTCTCATGATGTTCAGACGCTGCCAAAATCCTCAGATTTCTTTTCGAGGGTGTATCCTTTGAATAGATCAAGCTGATCCTAAGAGATGTCAAAACAGACTAAGTCTTCGACTAATCCCTTTTGAAGATTCAACTTTGAACTTGGAACAACTCGGTATTGATGGCGTGACACCTTTACCGGGGTGGCTTCAGCAACAACGCGCGTTAGCCGGGCGGTGTACGTGCTTAGCACGATAACCAAAATGACATCAATATCACGACATCAATACTTCGTGGTTCCTTATTTTTGGTTGAATCCTCAATCGGGCATGAGCCAAGGACTTAATAAGGTTTGATTTTCCAAAGTCTCGCTAATCTAGGGACTTTGAAAAATAACAACATGCACCATCGAGATGCATGACTCTTCATCGGGTCTAGCAGCGTCCAAATTAGCATAAGACAGACTCGAAAGCGAGAGACAACCTAGAAGCCGCCCTAAACATGCTCTTATGCAAAACAACATGTATGTATGTACAGTTCCAGAGACAAGTTTGCCTCACAAGTTTCAGACGTTGCCAGAATCCTCAGAATTCTTTTCGGCGATGTATCCTTGAGTAGATCGACAGATCCTAAAAGATGTCAAAATAGACTAAATCTTCGTCTAGTCCCTTTTGAAGATTCAACTTTGAATTAGAAACAATTTGACATTGATGACATGGCACCTTAACCTCGAACAACGTGGTGTATAGTGACAACGCACTTCAACCGGGGTGGCGCCAGTGACACGGCATCAATACTTTGTTGTTCCTTATTGTCGGTTGAATCCTCAATCAGGCATGAGCCGAGGATTTAGCAAATTTTAATTTCTCAAAGTCTCATTGAACTAAGGACTTTGCGATGACAACGAACATTCAGCAGAATGAACGACTCCTCATCGGGTCCAACAACGTCTTAGACAGCGTAAGACAAACTCGAAAGAAAGAACCGCTTTAAGCATGCTCCTATGCAAAACAGTGTATGTACAGTGCATGCGATAGGGAAAGCAGTAACACATAAACAGTTACGGGGTTAGATGCAAGTAGATCCTACCATGCGGTATTCTAGTTTGGAGAGTTCTAATGTTTTTATATGCAAAGGCCGGTTTTGGTTCGTAACAGGTTCCTCGGACTAGGGCCACAGATATACCTCCCGTTGCCCGCGATATCGCTGAGCAACAGTCAAACGGTAGCATGACCCGTCATCGTCGAAGGTTGTTGGTCATTCGGGGTCCCCGGGCTCCGGTAAACCGTGCCGGATTGCCAAAACGATCCAACGAGGCTTATCCCACATCGATGCAAATGAGATGCTAGAAATTGATTAAGAAGAAGAAGAATCACAAAATCGCAAAATGCCTTTTCAAGCTTGGCTCACTTTTTTTAGTCCATCTTTAGAGGAAACTACGCAAGTGAACAATCGAAAAAGTCCCAGATTAGATTGGCCGGACACGGGGTCCTGTTAAATCACCATTCCAACCTTCGGCAGCGCGAAACTCACCGTTTTGACAGACTTTTAAAGAATTGTTCACAAACGTATTAAACTCTAAGCATGGATTAATATTGGTTCGATCATCCCCAGCAGAGTCACCACTGTGGGCAGCATGCCCTGGAATTTCCGGATTCCAAGGCGCGAGGGCCCCTTAATCGAGGGAGCGCGAGCGGAGAAGCAAGCGCTCGGAATACAGAGTCGCCACTCGGGTTTGAAGGTCCGACACCCAAGGAACCGTATTTCGAAGCACCTGCCACGCTATTTGATTTGAAAAAGTGAAGGAACTAGTCCGTCATAACCATATCTGGGTTCGGGAGCCAGGTTACGAGAGGGGAAGGGTTTTAAGGCACCCCTCTCGCCCAATCCGGAGATCGGTCTCTACTTAGGCATTTTGAAAAACATTGTGATTTGATTTCTTCTTTAACCAATTTTAAGCCAATTAGGGCGAGGGAACAGTTAATCGGGGATTTAAAACTGTAACACGATTTGCAAGATGTGATTGAATATGGCATGGATGAATGGCAAATATGAAATGGGATAAAACTTAACCCCCTGATCAGAATAAACCAAGCTGCTCATGGAATAGGTGTATCACACATGACAGCCACCTTTGCACACATGGATCTACGTGCATGCAAAAAGGACCATCGCGCGATACACCCACTCCCTCGCGCGAGTGTTCAAGTCTAACCACAGGTTGAATTTTATCCCCTTCTGGGCTCTGGAAGGACCAGTGCACACCCAGGAGGCAAACCAAGCAATTTATAGGTACTAAAAGTAAATAATTATTACAAATTATTATAAACAAGAGCTAAACAAATTGAAATACAACCCCTAAACAGTGGGGGTATCAAAAACAAAGGCCAAGGGCCAAGCTGCTCATGCAAGGGCAGTTACTAGACTCAGGAGGACCATCGCGCGAGACAGTGAGTCCCTCGCGCGAGTGTCCTGACTGGACTTCCAGGAACTGCTTTGCATGCTCTGAGCTCTGGTACAGGTCCAGATGCAACCCAGAAGCATTCCAACAAAGTAAATAAGCAAGAAAAGCTAGTCTATGTGTTTTAACATGCTGAGCAGTGAGCTAAAAGGCCTATCATACTTCAAAATAATGAATAACATGATAAAACAAGAATAACCAGCACCCCCAAACCCCACGAGAACTGTCGCGCGAGACAGTGGACTGTCGCGCGAGTATGCGAGTCCATCGCGCGAGGGAGTGCTTGGCACGGATTCTTGTATTTCTGCTGACTTTAGGGCCAGGACTGGTATTGATTACCAGCCTTGGCCTTGCCAGTTCCCCTCAGAGATCAGAACAGAGAGCAAAACAAAAGTAAGCTATACCTTCGGCTTTTGAGGTTTGAAAAGTGTTTGAGCTTTGAGTAGATGTTGAGATTGATTGAGGTGTTTGAGTGGAAGAAGAAGAACAAGCTATGTTCTTGAGGTGTCTTTGTATCTCTTTTATTAGCTTAAAAGAGTACAAAGCAAAAACCCTTTGAAAATGAAATTTAGTAACTTTTTTTCCTACCTTTTTAATGAAAGACCAAGGGGGGGTATTTATAGGAGAAGTGGAGGACCAAAGGTGGTAGCAAACAAGGCCTAAGGCCAAAACTTAGTGGTGAAAGCTTGCCAAAAGGTGATGGGAGAGGTTAACCTGCACTGCCACTGTCCTGTGGAGAAAAACATGGTTCCAATAGCCCTGTAGACCCCCAGGTAAGCAACCAAGTGGCTGGCAAAAGGTGAAAGGGACTGCTCAGGACCATCGCGCGAGACAGTGAGACTCTCGCGCGAGAGTTCCACCTGTCGCGCGTGGGTCAACAGTCAAATGTTTGACTTTGACCACACCTGGCAAAGCAGACTCTCTCGCGCGAGGGATTGACTTCCTCGCGCGACGGTCAACTCCAGACCCAGGGTTGACTGATTTCTATTTTCTTGGTTTAAGGGTTAAAGGGGTTCAAAAGGGTTTTTCAAACACTCAAAACTCAGACACTTGATATTCCCGGGGTGTTCTTGATCCGTTTCATCATCGGGAAATCAAATACCGTAAGTAGAGTAATCTGGAAGCCCAGATTGGGGTATCTACAATATGTTTACTTGTTAAGTTAAAACATATACATGACTCAGTGTATTTAATCCATTTTCTTTACTATTTGAAATCGACATTTGATTAGTGGTTCGGTTGGTTCCAATTATGTCATTGATTTGGTTGTTATATGTTTTTTTTTTTTTTGGGAGGTTCACAAGTCAGCAGCTTTCATATAATGTTATATGTTCTATTTTTTTGGAGTTTCATAGCACAAAAACTCACATATAACATTATATGTTCTACTTTATTGAATTGGTTCGCGCAACGGCCTCATTGACTTGCTTCTGATAACCGTATATGTATGAGCTTCTAGAATCTTTTTTATTATAATGCAAGAACGTATAAATAATCTTATATATGTTTACAATGCAAAAACAAACAAAGAACCTTATACGTATTACTTTGCCACATAAATAAATACAAAAAAAAAAAAAACGTAATACGTGTGACAAAAAATAAACATATAACCTTTTAACATTATACATGAGATTCTGTCCTTTCTAACTATAAAAAATAAAGAGATGAGATCTCGTAACTTCTTTCCCTTCGTCGCCGTCGCCTTCTTCACAGTCGACTTCACAAGTAACTTAATACTCTTCACCCCTTGAACAACTGCACAAATAATAACAAGTCAGTGAGGCCGCTGCGCGGACCAATTCAATAAAGTAAAACATATAATGTTATATGTGAGTTTCTGTGTTGTGAAACTCCAAAAAAAAATACAACATATAACATTATAAATAAGCATACCACACAGAACCATCTATTCACACACAGTTTATGTAGGGAGGTATTCCCGAACAGGCACAATTATGAGCCGAACACGTGATGTGAGTGTACAATGAGAAAAGTGATGAAAGGCACCATGATGATAAGGTCCGGTGACCTGAAGTATGCACCGAACAGATGACTGTTCGGGAACAGGGATATGAGGTATCCTAGTACAAATACGAGCTGTTCGGTTGGATAGTTTTATGTCCAAAACAGTCGTACCTATAGTGCAGTCTGTTCGGCAAAGAGCATGCCGAACAGATAGAGTCCTTGACAAACCGCTTTAAGAGATAAGGCAGGAGCAGTATTCAAGAAGGAGTGTCCAACATCCAACTTGGATAAGCAATGGGAGTGTTCCAGAGAACGGGACTCCGTATATAAAAAAAGATAAGTCTAAGAACAGTTCTATGATGGAACGAATTCCATAATAAAGAAGATCCACACGAAAGAAGGATCTCAGTTGATTGGGCGCGAGAGTCCCTAGAGGCCCAGATTTCCTGTACGGGATAGGAATCCTGGGGCAATGAGGATGCTTGGAGGACAAACATCCGTATGTCTATAAATATAAAGGTAAACCTAGAGGCAAAAGGTACGCATTACGTTGTATGCATTATACACTTTCCTACTGATAATTAGGGTTTGAGACCAGTACGAGATACTAACTTAAGCATCGGAGGGCCTTCGCCACGAGAGGCGGAGGTGCGCTCACCCTTTGTCTGTCTTGCAGATTAGGGTTCCGGCGGAGGCACAGGGGTATCAACCGAGAATCACGTGAAACTGTTACGAAATAACAGTGTTCCAGGTACTCTTTGTTTTTCTGCACCTACAATTGGCGCCGTCTGTGGGAAACGAACGAGTTCCATTAGAAAAACGACCATGGTGGAAGTAGACCCAGTCACACCGCTCATAGAGAAGAACCAGACAGGCGGGGAAGGAGACGAATCCCCCCTGGTGCTCCGAAAAAGCATGCTGGTGGCCATAGTAGGAGGACGACAAGCAAAGATCGTCCCCTTACCATTCCAGATGATCCTAAGAACAAAGAGGGTAGGACTGCTACGAACTCCACGAGAAGGAGTAAGTCCCACCATAGAGAAGAATCAGTTGCGCATTCGAAGAGTGTGCATAACCACAGCGACATCCTCGATAAGAAGCGGCAGGAAATCGAAGAGGCTGCTCGATTAATTAAGAAACGAGAATATGAGATCCGTGAGATGGAGCGGATCAGAGACCACCCCGAAGACTCTGGACTGTCACGAGGACACTCCGGAAGAGGGAAAAGAGCAATGGTAACATACAAAGCCGCTCCTTCACACCGAAGGAGTAGGAGCAGGAGTCCCTCTCCAAGGAAAAAGAGGCCTTCTCCACGAAAAAGGAGAAGCAGGACCCGAAGTTCCTCTGTTGAAGAAGATACCCGGAAACACCATAGGGACAGGTACGAGAGACCTGACTCCGACTGGGATAGGGTACGGGCACGTAGAAACAGGGAACAGGAGGCTGGGACAATGACTGCACGAGAAGCAGCAAGAAAAGCCCTAAGTAATATTGCGACATCTCCCTTCTTGAGAAAGTTACAGGAGGCGCGGTTGCCGAGCAGGGGTAAGCACGGGCGTTCGTACTTTACGAGACAAATGCGGACCCCGTTGCTCACATACAGCATTACCAGCAGGCCATGTTCATGCACGAGGGTGATGACGCTATAATGTGCAAGATGTTCCCATCAAGTTTGGGGAAGGTGGCTCTATCTTGGTTCCACAAGTTGGAGTCACGATCCATAAGAGGATGGACACAGTTGGCCGAGGAATTCACTGCACGGTTCTTGACAAGTAGAAAGGCTCCCAAGACGTTCGAAAATCTCTCCACGATGAAGCAGGGGGATAACCAGCCGATCAGAGACTATGCTAAAAGATACTGGGAGACTTTCAACGAGATTGACAGTTGCAGCGAAGAGTATGCCATTGCTACCTTCAAAACAGGTTTGCCTGTTCGGGAGGAGCTGCGTCGTTCTCTTAATAAGCATCCTGTGTCAACGCTGGCTCACTTGATGGAACGGATTGAGCAGCATGCCAGGATGGAAGACGACATCCTCCGGGAAGACGGTAAGGTAATTGCCGAACAACCAAAGACACCGGCGAAAAAAGTGGACAAACCAGAGCCCAGGACTTACAAGGAGAGAAAGGAGTATGGGCAGGCTAAGAGAGAGCCATATAAAGAGAAGCCAGCACCAGACCCTAAGTCATTCTTTTCAATAACGACAGTTTGGAAAGAGCCTATTTACAGGATTCTTTATCGAATAAAGAATCAGCCTTACTTCAAGTGGCCCCCAAGTCTAGGTGGGGACAAGGATGCCAAACGTGCTACGAATCAGCACTGTAGTTATCATAAGGACTGGGACCACATGACAGAGGATTGTGAGATGTTCAAAAGGCATCTTGACGATTTGGTCTCTCGAGGTTACCTAAAGGAGTATATTCAGGAGGACCCCAAAGAAAAAGGGAAAGCCATGGAGATGGATTACGAACAGAATCCAAGAGGGGTAATCCATATGATACATGGATTGGCCGCCCCTTACACAAGAAACGAGGTTAGGCTGCTCCAGAGGAAAACCAAGCATGACCAGCATGTGTTAAGATTGGGAAACAAGAGGGGACGAGAATCCAGTGAAAGCAACGAAAGCATAGTCTTCACAGATGAAGATCTTGGAGATGTCCAGGTACCTCATAACGACGCTCTGGTCATTACCCTACGAATCGGGGAGTACGACATCGAGAGGATCTTGGTGGACCCTGGGAGTTGTACAGAGGTCATGTATTACAATGCATTCAAGAAATTGGGGTTAACACAGTCGGACTTGGATCAGTCGACAACACCTCTGGTTGGATTTGGAGCAGGAGCGGTTTGGCCTCTTGGCAAGGTAACCCTGCCTGTTCGAGCAGGAACAGTGGTTTTAAGGACAGATTTCTTGGTAGTAGATGTCCCGTCCTCCTATAACGCGATTATTGGAAGGACGTGGTTGCATAAGATGAGGGCGGTCTCCTCTACGTATCATCAGATGGTGAAGTTCCCTGGTTCCAATGGTATCGAGAAAATCAGAGGAAATCAAAAGGCGGCACAGCAGTGTCTGATTTCCATTGTTAAGAAAATTCCAAAGGCTCACCAGGTTCAAGCAGTAGAGGAATCAAACCAACCGACTATCGAGGATGTCGGCAGAAATCCAACAGAAAAGGTGGTGGAAGGCTTGAAGAAAATACAGATTAACGAGACTGATCCTGAGAGGTATTTTCTGATTGGGGAGTCACTACCAGTTGAAGAGGAAAACGAGCTAGTTGGATTCCTAAAAGAATATGTCGATATATTTGCATGGGTACCAGAAGAGATGCCCGGAGTTGATGCAGACGTGATCTGTCACCACTTAAACGTAGATCCTCAGCACAAGCCCGTGATTCAGAAGAAGAGAAGGGCAGCCGTGCAGCATGTAGATGCTGTGATTGAGGAAGTAGAACGGTTACTGGAAGCCAAAGCAATACGCGAAGTATACTATCCAGAATGGCTGTCTAACACTGTAGTAGTAAAAAAGAAGAATGGAAAGTGGCGTGTCTGTGTGGATTTTACAGATTTGAATAAAGCATGTCCGAAGGATAGCTTTCCCCTTCCCAGGATTGATCAGCTAGTCGATGCAACTACTGGGTATGAACGAATGAGCTTTCTCGACGCATATCGAGGGTACCATCAGATTGCCATGTTTGGGCCTGACCAAGAAAAGACTTCCTTCATCACACCACGAGGGTTGTACTGTGACAGTGTTATGCCCTTTGGTCTAAGGAATGCTGGAGCAACATACCAAAGACTGGCAACCATTATGTTCAGAAAATTGCTTGGCAGGACTATGGAGGTTTACATAGACGACATGGTGGTGAAAAGCAAGACCAGGCAGGGTCATGTAGCGGATCTGAAAGAGGCCTTTGATATCTTGAGGCAGTACAAGTTGAAACTCAATGCCTCGAAGTGTGCATTTGGGGTTGGGTCTGGAAAATTTTTAGGGCATCTTGTGACCATAAGGGGGATTGAGGCGAACCCAGACCAGATATCAGCGTTGCAAGGATTGCAAAGCCCTAAGACAACTAAGGAGGTACAGAGGTTAACTGGGATGGCAGCCGCTCTCAATAGATTCATCAGCCGGTCCAGTGACAGGTGCAGGCCCTTCTTTTAGCTTCTTAAGAAAAGAGAAGGATATGAATGGGGAGCAGAGTGTGAGCAAGCTTTTCAGGACCTGAAGAAGTACCTGGCTGAGTCTCCACTTTTGTCAACTCCAGAGCCAGGTGAGTGTTTGGTTTTATACTTGGCTGTTTCTGAGCATGCTGTTAGTGCTGTTTTATTGAGAAGTAAGGGATCAGAGCAAATCCCAGTTTATTATGTGAGTAAGACATTGTTAGACGCAGAAACGAGGTATCTGCCCCTTGAAAAGCTGGTCCTTGCATTAAGGACAGCAACCAGAAAGTTGCCTCATTACTTCCAAAGCCATAGGGTTATAGTTTATACCGAGTATCCGTTAAAATCTCTGCTACGAAGGGCAGACTTCTCGGGACGGATCTCGACCTGGTCTGTTGAGTTAAGCCAATATGACATCGACTTTCAGCCGCGCACGGCAATAAAAGGCCAGGTGTTGGCTGATTTTGTGGCAGAATTTACTCCAATGGTAGCGCCGGGGCCTCCTACGAGAATGGAGCAATCCGTTCAGGAACCAGGAAAGAAAAGAAAGGTGACTGCCGAACAGGACCCTTCGGAATGGACGTTATTCGTAGACGGCTCGGCTTGCAATACTGGTTTTGGGGCCGGCATTGTTCTGTTCCCCCCAGGTGGTGTAATGATCGAGTTGTCTGTTCGGCTGGGTTTCAGTGCCTCGAACAATGTGGCGGAGTATGAGGCTCTGCTGATCGGCCTCAGGAGTGCAAGCACCTTAAAAGCAAAGAGATTAAGGGTGTATTGCGATTCGCAGTTGGTTGTATGCCAACTGTCCGGGGAATACGAGGCCCGGAATGAAAAAATGGCGGCTTACGTGCAAGCAGCCAAAGATTTGCTTGATACCTTCGAGAAGGTATGTATTGAACAAATAAGCTCGGGACAAAATGCCCATGCGGACTCTTTGGCTTGGCTGGCTGCTGCTGTTCCTACTGAGTTGAAAAGGGAGGTAGCAGTTGATTACCTTGATGAACCAAGCATTGGGAGAAGCATAGAGTTGGTCCTGGACGTGAACCAGGGGCCAAGCTGGATGGATCCAATTATAGGGTTTTTACGAGATGAGACCCTTCCTTCTGATAAAAAGGAAGCACACAAGATTAAAACCAAATCAGCGAGGTTTTGGTTGTCTCCAGAAGGGAAATTGTACAGAAAATCCTTTACTGGGCCGTACCTGCTTTGTGTGCACCCCGAGATGGTGCAGAGATTTCTCCACGAGATTCATGAGGGAACATGTGGAAGTCATGCGGGAGGTAGGTCCATTGCTCACCGAGCAATCACCCAGGGATACTGGTGGCCGCATATGCAAGAAGATGCAAAGGTTTACGTGAAAATCTGTGAGAAGTGTCAGAAGTTCTCACCAATGATCAGAACACCGGCCGAAGATCTGGTGCCCTTGACCAGCCCCTGGCCTTTTGCTCAGTTGGGGATGGACATCGTGGGTCCACTACATAAGGCTACTAGGAACCGAAAATTCCTTTTGGTAGCAACAGGTTACTTCACGAAGTGGATTGAAGCTGAACCTTTGGCTAAGATTACCGAACCTATGATAGAAAGGTTTGTCTGGAAAAGTATTATTACTCGTTTCGGGGTCCCATATTCCTTGATCACAGATAATGGTTCCCAGTTCCAGAAGAAGTTTAAAACTTTTTGTGCCCAGTATGGAATAAGAAATTATTATTCAACTCCTGCTTACCCCCAGAGTAATGGGCAAACAGAGGCATCCAATAAGACCATTCTGGACGGGATTAAGAAGAGATTGGATAAAGCAAAGGGTAAGTGGCCTGATGAACTCCCATTGGTACTGTGGGCACATCGAACAACGCCTAGGAGGTCTACGGGAGAGACCCCCTATTCTCTGGCCTATGGGACAGAGGCAGTCATTCCATTGGAAGTTGGCCTTCCCACTAACAGGACTGCATTGGTCGAAAGTGGGGGAAATGACAGGGCTCTTGAAATTGAGCTCGACCTTGCCGAAGAGAGGAGAGAGAGAGCCCTGGTGCATTTAGCTTCCTATCAGGAACAGTTGATGAAGAACTATAACAAGCATGTCCACCCTCGAGAGTTCGGTGTTGGAGACCTCGTGCTCCGCAAGGTCCTCGGCAACACCAAGGTTGCCAATGAGGGCAAGTTAGGGGCTAATTGGGAAGGCCCATATCGAGTTACTGCGGTTGTGGGCATTGGGGCCTATCGTTTGGCAGATTTGGACTGAAACCCAGTGCCACGGCCCTGGAATGTCCACAACTTGAGGAAGTTCTTTGTTTGAAAGACTTCAGTTTACCTTTTATTCTGTTTTAGAATTGTGATTGTGTGGGAATTATGAATACAATTCCCTTGTGTTTCCTGTTTTAGTTGCATGGGGTACGCGTAACGACCCCTTGAGTTTTCAGGATTAAGAATAAAATCATGTCTTTTGCAATATATTGACTTTTTCAGAAATTCTGTCTTACTTATGGATTGTTTTGATCTATAAATACGAATAATGGCCTTCCAAACCCTTTCTTCGTATTGGGGAGGCGGGAATGGGTATGCATGCATGTTTCAAATATCTATGCACGAAAAAGCAAGTACGAGATACTCAAACATTTGGAATACGAAATTCCTAAGTACGAAATACTTGTATTAATTTACCAAGTCCGAAACACTTGGGTTTGCATACGAAAAAATGCAAATTGTAGAATTACCAAGTCTGAAACACTTGGGTGTAACGGTACGTGATACTCCACAATATACAAGTACGATTACACTTAGTATATAAAAACTTATTTAAGTATGAGAGACTTAAATATTATCTAAGTACGAGATACTTAGCAACTTATTAAGTACGTGGCACTTAATAATATGTAAGCATGAGAGACTTACATTAGACGTACGAATATACGTAACAATTATTCAAGTACGAAATACAAGAGCAACATAATGAAATTATGTTTGTGTGTCTCTATAAATGGCAATTTAGATAGACTAAGTACGAATAACTCAATACAGACGCATGCATCTGATCACATGCGTTCAAATGAACATATATAAAAGATACGAGACATCATAGTTCCTGGCCGCGAAGGGCCGAGCAAAATGACAGAGGCCTCGAAACGGCCATCAGAAATCCAACAGTGTTGTGTCACGAAGGGCCAAATACCTGTTTTATCTAAATACGAAATGTTCTAATGCCACGCAGGGCTAAAAACATGGTCATGCAGGACCTGTCAAAATTATGTTAAAGTATTGGGGGGACTAGAAACATGACTTACCAAATTTAGTCCAAATTCTGGATCTCTGGCTGGCTCTCATTTGGAACCTCTGTGGTTGTTCCAGTAACGGTGTTGCCACCTGCAGCCGGCTCCTCCAAGTCATTTGAATGATGTGTTGCTGCCTGCACAGTGGCCTTCTCAAGATTGGCACCTTGCTGGACCTCCAGAGTCTCCATCTCGATATTTTCATCAGCATCTGCAAACTCATCAATCTGCTGGTCCACGTCATCTGTCAAGGTCTCATTTGGCACTTGAGATGCAGCAGCACGACTGCTCGGTAGATCGATCTCTGCCCATAAGGGAGAATCGTCTGGGGCTCCAGTCATTGTCAAACACGCCTCCCAGCCCGCTGCGAAGATTTCGTCCTGGATGGCTGGCATTTGGCCAACGTAATCTGCAGTGGCGGCATCAAACCCTTTCTCATACCCCGCATCAAAGGCTTCCTTTTTAGTAGTATCAATCTCAGCCAAGGCCTGCTTGAGATTGTCTTCCGCTGTCTGCATCCTCTCTTTTGCATCATTGTAGTCGTTCTTGGCATTGTCTCTCTCCCTCTCCAACATAGTAATTGTACGGAGTAACTTGGTGTTGTCGTTTAGCAGATTGTTCCGTTCAGCCTCCGTTTCTTGTAATTTTTGGCCAAGAGTGACCATTTTTTGAATAAACTACAGCAGGAAGAGTACAGAATGAAAAATCTGAGACTAAGCGTTCATCGAAAATAAGAGTGCAAAGTCACGAAATGACTAAACATACCTTTATTCCACTAACGAGTCCAGTAGAAATCACCCGGTCTGAGGAAGATGCGGATTCCTTCTGCATGTCAACAGGCAGAAGCAGGGCTTGTGCAAGGGCCATTGCCGTCTCCGAAGAGCTGGCACTGTCCCCGATATGCACGGCTCTGCCTCCTCGGGCAAGAGCAGGAGCCCAGATCTGAGGAGGAGGCTGGGTACTGACAGATTCAGGATGGGTAAGCGAGGCATTGGCCTGAGCAGTTGCATCTTCTGAGGATTGGTCTCGGGCACGTTTGTCCCGGTGTGTCTCCCCGGCATCCAGGGAGGCACCTCGTTCCCCTGGAGAAGAAGATGCTCGAATTGAACCCCCTCTGGTGCGCCTCGCTGGGGGTGGAGCCTGGCCAGTTGATGACACCCGACCAGTGGCACCTCGGCCACGTGCAGAAACGGTAACAAGGGACCTCAAATTAACCGTTTGGCGTGTTGTCATTTCGGAGTTTGGGGGGGAAGGAGAATAACCTTCTGATGATGATTGGCTGGTGTCTCTGTCAGGAATTGATTGTTCAGCACGATGCTGTGTCCATCTTCGAAGCACCAGACGAGGTAACGGGATTCCTTCTGAAATAGGCACCTCGCCTGGCTGTCCGGCGATGGTAACTCCCGAACTGTTCCTCTGATTTCTTGTCTGGGGAGCCGCAGACGTAGAAGCACCGTCTGTGCTTAGGGTAGATAATCTTCTGTCTATGAAACCCTTGTAAGCAGGGTCGTACCCCAACAAGACACTGGCGTCACGGCCTCGCCCTGCAGTGCGTGTGCCGGGCACCCCTTTGTATTTTAGAACTTTATTTATGTCCTCTGTACGGACGTAACTAGGCTCTCTGCTTGGCCTCTTGTTGGCATTTGTTGCTAAGAAACAAAACAAAGTCAAGAGTTACACAAAAAAGGCATATCTGGAATTCAGAAGTACTGGAAGTAAAGAGCAAAATTTGGGAGCATACGTGGGTGGCCCCACACGTGGGGGCAATGAAAGCCCACCACCTGGCCGTCTTCCCCTTGTGGCTCGTAAGCTCCAGTGACGTAAAGAAAGTCAATCTCGTGATCCCGAGCAGAGTCTGGAAGATTCAGCACGAAGCGCTTCTCTACCTTCCTAACTTTAAAGTAGTAGGTATTGTACTCACGATTGAGCACAATACTATACCACCATTGTAACTCCCAAATTCCCAGTTGTGTTCCCAGAATTTTGTTTAACGCTACCATTCCCATTACGAGCCTAAAGACATTCGATGAAACTTGCATGGGGGTAAGTTTATACCAGTTGAGAACTCGACGAAGTAAGGGATCAAGGGGGAATCGAACTCCGCCCTCAACTATGGCTACGATTGGGATACATATTTTATCCCATGAACTATCGTCCCTATCCGCACCTAAAGGGGCGAGTTCAAGCCCTACATTGTCTGGGACATGATATTCGGTCCTAAACGCGGCCATGGCTGCGGGGGTTTCACAAAGTTTTCTAAACTTGCCAGGTTTAAGCTCGTTATTCCCTTCGTCTGCCATGGACGTGAATAATGGGGGTTTCAAAGAAAATGAAATCAGAAAAATGGGTGCAAATGAATTTTCGAAATCAAAACAAAGATCTGAAAACGAGATTCTCAGATTAGAGCTTAAGTAAGAGGTGAGAACGAGAATCTTACAAGGACTTGGCAGCGATTTCCTGAAGAACAACTGTTTTTTTAGGCGGCGGCGATGGCGGTTGTGGAAAAGCTGTAGCCGTCTGTTGTTTAGAAAGAGACAAGAAATGGGATCTCTGAAAAGATCCCTTTTTGGGATAAAGGAAAAGAGACGGAGGTGAACCGTCTCTCCTCACACCGTTACGTAGAAAGTAACGGAAAGAAGATTATGAAGGATGGTATTCTAACGCCGTAAGTAAAAACGTCAGATCGAGTTTAATGAGGAGCGTACGGGATACGCCACGTAGACTCCATATTTCGAAATAATATGATGGGTAAACCGCCAAAAGAAATCAAATGATCATCAATGCTGTATCTTCACGGGACATCACTAAGCTCGGCTTAAGATAAGTTCTTTGGAAGCTTTACCCATTGGCCCGAACAGTTCCATTGGGCAAAGCTGGGGAGCAATTGTAGGGAGGTATTCCCGAACAGGCACAATTATGAGCCGAACACGTGATGTGAGTGTACAATGAGAAAAGTGATGAAAGGCACCATGATGATAAGGTCCGGTGACCTGAAGTATGCACCGAACAGATGACTGTTCGCGAACAGGGATATGAGGTATCCTAGTACAAATACGAGCTGTTCGGTTGGATAGTTTTATGTCCAAAACAGTCGTACCTATAGTGCAGTCTGTTCGGCAAAGAGCATGCCGAACAGATAGAGTCCTTGACAAACCGCTTTAAGAGATAAGGCAGGAGCAGTATTCAAGAAGGAGTGTCCAACATCCAACTTGGATAAGCAATGGGAGTGTTCCAGAGAACGGGACTCCGTATATAAAAAAAGATAAGTCTAAGAACAGTCCTATGATGGAACGAATTCCATAATAAAGAAGATCCACACGAAAGAAGGATCTCAGTTGATTGGGCGCGAGAGTCCCTAGAGGCCCAGATTTCCTGTACGGGATAGGAATCCTGGGGCAATGAGGATGCTTGGAGAACAAACATCCGTATGTCTATAAATATAAAGGTAAACCTAGAGGCAAAAGGTACGCATTACGTTGTATGCATTATACACTTTCCTACTGATAATTAGGGTTTGAGACCAGTACGAGATACTAACTTAGGCATCGGAGGGCCTTCGCCACGAGAGGCGGAGGTGCGCTCACCCCTTGTTTGTCTTGCAGATTAGGGGTCCGGCGAAGGCACAGGGGTATCAACCGAGAATCACGTGAAACTGTTACGAAATAACAGTGCTCCAGGTACTCTTTGTTTTTCTGCACCTACAGTTTACATTAGCAATCAAAACCTAACTTGACTTAGACAATCTATTCATATAACCATATATACGAGGAGAATCATACCTAGTGTATCAATTGCGACATAGAATCACACATAGTTTACATTCACAAACTATAACAAAATTGGAATATAACTAAGATTTATATAACCATATATACAAGCAATCAAATCCTTAACTTAATTCAACCATACCCTAACGGATCAAAGATTGATATAAGTACATATACTCACAATCAACACCCTATCTTAACTTAACCAATACCTAACTGATCAGAGTTTGATATAACCATATCTACTCACAATCAAAACTCTAACTTAATTTAGTCAAACCATTTATATAACCACATGTACGATGAGAAACATAAACTGCTCAGAGCAGGGTCTCAAAGTTTGATATAACCATATCTACTCGCAATCAAAATCGTAAATTAACTTAGCCAAACCATTCATATAACCATATCTATGAAGAGAAACATACCTAGTGTTACGATTGCGACGTTGTAAAGACCTGGTATTTTTTTTTATATAAATAGTAATAACTATCAAAAAAAAAATATTATTATTTTTGCTCGAAAAATTATTTATGCCGTCATACAAAACTTTATTCTGTAATTTGTTGTGTGCGTGTGTGTCCGACGAATAATTGTTCGTGTGTTTTGCATCAAACCAAGCCCAACTTTTCCCCATCTCTTACATTTCGGCTGAGTAAAAAAATAAAAAAGGAAACCAAATCCCACCTTTTACTCCCCAATTTCCTCACAATACGACACCACATAATTACCCACATGTTAATACCCCTTGGGCAAAAACCCAAAACCCATTTAAGTATCCTTCCCATTTCTTCTCCTGTTTCCAGTTCCCTTCGGCAGAGACAGAGAGACAAAAAAAAAGGGCAGCCTCCATTCCCCATCACCCATTTCCATTTCCTTCTTTTCTTTCCACCCCCACCGAACACCTCTCACTTTTCCACTCACCAACCGAACCCACCTTCTCCAGCCGGGCTCCTCACCGTTGAGCTCCGTCGCCGTTCCGAACCGCAGCCTAAATCACTCCGTAAACCGTTTTGCCGGACGAGAGGTAGTCCGAACTCGCCTCCCTAAGTATATTTATGAGTTAATAAATTGATTTTTTGCATTGGGAGTAAAAAGAATCAGCTGTGGATCAATGTAGTTTCGGAACCAGTGAGCACCATTTTTTTTCGGCACATTCATTGTGTTTGGCTGTTTAGTTTTCTTTTAGGATTTACTCCGTTAACTGTAGAATAATCCCTCCTCTAGTTGTCCTAAGTATATTGGTGTTCTAAATGATAGTTTTAATGGTTGAAAATGGAAAATGAATGAAATCGATTCGTCGAAACCGAAACCCAGTTTTGCCGCAAGTCACTGTTCTTGAACGTTAGGATTTTGAACTACTTATACGGGAATTGCACTTGCCCCCCTGGTCTGTTAAGTTATTAATTTCGGCCCATTATATGTTTTGTCTTTTTCTTGTTTTTATTTATTTATTTATATGCCTTATAAGAAATAACACTATAAGTTCCAGTTCCATCTTTGTTTTAATCGCATGATTAATTTTATTGAATGATTTGTTATTATCGTAGAATTAATTATTGTTAACCTGTTGGCATGTTCGTAAAAATGTTGAACTGTGTGAATTGTTGTTGCACTGATAGATTGGACAATAGGCATGTGCGGATTTAACATATTAGACATGAAAGTAGGTTTAATGGAAAATGGATAATGTGAGAGGATGTGATTTGGATTTCGGGCAATCCTGATTTGGAACCCGTGGTGATGTATTGTTGGTGGATGATTGGTGGTGATTTGTTGAATGTGTTGATTTACGAAACCCTGGGTACGGCATGGTGGTGATCGGCTCTCGGATGTTGGGACAGGACATAAGGGTCGCATTGTGCTTGCGTCACAACCCGGGCTAGACGGCGCTGAGCGTTGCCGGTGAAGTTCAACCTGGGCTAGACGGCGCTTGAGCGTTGTCGGTGAAGTTTTATCCGAACTTATGGTCGCAGATGGGATGCCCGAGTACATAACTTAGGTATCCTTCATCCGGATCTGGAAAAGGGGAGTCGACCACACCAATGTTTGTGCCAGAGGTTATGGGTAGGAGCGGATTTGTGGATAAGATCCGAGATTTCACTTAGGTTAAAGAATAGTAATGAAATAATGGATTGTTCTCTTTTGATGTTATTCTTATTGCATTTCAATTATATATCCTATTGCTTGTAAGTTATGGGTTTCGGGTGGGTTTTGGCTACTGAGCGTCATCGCTCACGGTACTATGTTGCCCTGGTAACTCGAACGCCAGGTACCGAAGACTGAACGGAAGTGCTGTTCGAGCAGACCGACTTCAACTCTGCCACAGACAGAGGCGAGGAACCCTGGTTGTCGTACGCTTAGGTGCTCTGACGGATAATTGGTTTTTTATTTTGAAAGCTTAATCGTTTAAATTTGGAAAGTGTGTTTACTTGACTCATTTAAAAACTTTAAAATTATTTCGATATGGTTGTAATATTATGACGTATGTTTTTGGGACGTCTGTCGTAGAGAATTGGATTAATCTTTTGAGAAATTGGTCTTTTAATATTTACTTAACGTTTCCAAAATTTGGGGCGTTACAACTTGGTATCAGAGCCTAGGTTTAACGATAATCGCGAGGACGTGAGTAATGGGTAGAAGTAAGCCCGGGGATATTTAGTTTTGGGGTAGCTAAGCTTATGATATATTCATTAACGCCACATTTCATTTAAAATTAATGATTTCTTAGAATCGTATACTAATAAAACTTAATTTTAAAATGTAGGATGTCGTCCGATTCGGAGTCGCTGGACATGAGTTTCGACACGTGGGGCTTCTACACCACTCGCGGCCGCAGGGGAGATCTGCAGCCCAGAGACCAGCACTACTTCGAGAGGAAGCTGACATACCTGGCCCAAGAGCGTCTGAAGAAGGATATCCGGAAGGTAACTGAGGAGTTTAGTTGGTACTCTAAAGAGGAGCAGCGGAAGTTGGTTCGTCGCCAACAAAGTTGTGGTTTGAAGGAATGTCGTCGGGCTCTGGACATTGAACGCGATGACGTTGTGTATGAACGCCTGAGGGCAGAGGCCCTAGCCCCCCCACAGCCGCGTTACTGCTTCCGCACACCAGAGAGCGTGGGGTCTTACGTCGCTGGTCCTTCTTCGCCGCCGTATTCTCCTGGACAGACTTACCCACCACCCGTGCCAGCACCCCCAGTTTATATAGACATATCTTCGGATTCGGAGGAGGAGGACCCAGAGGAGCCGCCGATGGACGACTCGGATTAGAGCACTGCAGTACTCGTCAACGAACCCTAGTTATAGTATTAAGAAGGGAAGGGTCGTTGTACTTTTGGTAGCACTCTTTTGATCATGATAGTAGTGCTAGTACTCTTTTGATAATTGTGGTGTTAGTAGTATGACTTATGTTATGTAATTGATGTGATAGAACTATGATGTCGAGATCTGTGATTGCATCCTTTTGACTACTAATGGAATGGTACTTCAGTTCAGCATTGTGTATTTTCCGTGTAAAGTAAAATTTTATGCAAACGAGCAACACAACTAGGAACCCCTTTTTGACTTTCAAATCCGACTAATGTAGATGGTGGGGACACGAAATGGTAACGGCGGTAACAACAACCATAACAACAACTCGAGTGGTAACAACAATAATGGGGACTCAAGTCAGAATGTCGCGACCGCCCTAGCGAACGTGGCCCAGATACTGCTGAACTTTGCAACGAATCCGCGAGGACCTCAGCCTCAAGCAGCCCTAGACCGTACCCATCTGTTCACCGAATTCAGGAAGCAGAGACCTCCAACCTTTCATGGAGCACCTGACCCACTTGCTGCTAGCGCATGGATCCGACAAGTCAAGAAGATGTTGGACACGATGGGAGTTCTGCGAGAAGCTGATCAAGTGGCTTTGGCCGCGTATCAATTGGAAGGAGAAGCTGACTATTGGTGGGAGGCCATCAAGCCCAGTCTGAACCTCACAACTATTACCTGGACACAGTTTAAGACTACTTTCCTAAACAAGTATTTTCCAGCCCCAATGAAGGATGAGATGGCGCAACAATTCCTGGCACTGAAGCAGGGAAACATGACCGTGACTCAATACATGGCACGTTTTGAGGAGCTATCCCATTATGCGATAGAATACCTTCCCAATGATGCTGCTAGAGCAAAGAGGTTTGAATGGGGATTGGGGCACGATCTCAGAACCAAAGTAGTTGGGATGCGACTGCAGACTTACGCTGAGGTGGTAGAGACCACATTGCTCATCGAAAGGGAGATCAATGACTCGATCAGAATTGCGAACCAAAGGAAAGTGACACCGGCATCTGGAGGGCCGATCCGTAATAATAGTCAGGGGTACGTCGCACCCAAGCCGTACAATTAGAATAACAATCAGAACAACCAACCTTGGAGAAACAATAACCAGAATCGAGGATCGAACCAAGGACCATATGAGAATCAACAGCAGAACAAAGCACCTGGAGGGGTAAAGTGTTTTCACTGCAATCAAGAGGGACATATGAAGCGCTACTGCCCACAGCTAGTAGGATCTGGAAGCTCAAGATATAGGGGACAGCAACAGCAATCGTATCAGGGGAGACCAGCCGGGCAAGGAAATCAATACCAAGGAAACCCTAACCACCAGAAGCTAGCTAGAACCCATAACAACAACAACGCCAGTTTCAGAATCAAGGAGTGAGGAAGGGACCGGAAGGTCAGAACCAGCAAGTTGGGGGACGAGTGTTTGCAATACAGGGTGAGGAGGAAGCATACGACCCTGCAGTAATTCAAGGTAACCTCCTGCTTTTCAATACTTGCGTGCAAGCGTTATTTGATTCTGGTGCATCACATTCATTTATATCCGCTGCCTGCGCTAATACGTTAGGATTAGAATATGAGCGTCTAGAGTCATCAATGAAAGTCACTTCACCGTTAGGGGGTCAGAATTCAGTAAGTTTGATATGCAGATCTTGTGAGATAGAAGTGTCTGATATGCGTTTGACTTGTGACCTCCGTATTATTGAAATGGTTGATTTTGACGTAATTTTGGGAATGGATTGGTTATCCGCCCATCATGCTGTGATCGATTGCCACCGGAAGATCGTGACAACCTACTCTCCAGATGGGTTATGTTTCCGTTTTAAGGGGGATAGACAGAATCCTGCCTTAACAGCACCACAATAGAGGTGGAAAGATAAGCTAGCAGGATGGCTGGCGAGCCTCATGCTTGAGGAAGAGGATCGCATGGAGTTGGGACTACCACGGATCGTTTATGAATACGCAGATGTATTTCCTGACGAGTTACCTGGACTACCGCCGCGAAGGGAGTTGGATTTTACCATCGAACTACAACCAGGGACTGCACCTATCTCCATGGCACCAGCGGAACTGCGGGAATTGAAGGTTCAACTTGAAGAGTTGTTAGAGAAGGGGTTTATTCGACCGAGTACATAACCTTGGGGAGCACCAGCCCTGTTCGTCAAGAAGAAAGAAGGAACCCTTCGACTCTGCATTGACTACCGCCAACTCAATCGAGTCACAATTAAAAATCGCTACCCTCTTCCGAGGATAGATGATTTGTTCGATCAGTTGAGAGGATCGACTTGTTTCTCAAAAATTGACTTACGCTCGGGATACCATCAGATGCGTGTCAGAGATAGTGACATTGACAAAACTGCGTTCAGAACTCGCTACGGACATTACGAGTTTGTGGTGATGCCGTTTGGATTGACCAACGCACCTGCTATATTGATGTGCTTAATGAATAAGATCTTCACACCGTACCTCGATCGATTTGTGGTGGTGTTCATCGATGACATATTGGTATATTCTCCGTTAGAGCAGGACCACGAGGAACACTTGAGGATCGTTCTGCAGGTGTTAAGGGAGAACCAATTGTATGCAAAGGCAAGTAAATGTGAATTCTGGATGAAAGAGGTGAAATTCCTTGGTCATGTTGTGTCCGAACAAGGAATTTCGGTGGACAGAAGTAAGGTGAAAGCAGTCATGGATTGGAAGCGACCAAAAACGGTATTTGAGATCCGAAGTTTTCTTGGGTTAGCCGGATACTACAGGAGGTTCATTCAGGACTTTTCCACGCTAGCCAAGCCGATGACTAGGCTGACGCAGAAGGGTGTCAAGTTTGACTGGAATGAGGCTTACGAAAAGTCGTTTCAGGAGCTCAAAACAAGATTGACTAGCGCACCCATATTGATCGTACCAGAAAGGAACGTGGGCTATGCAGTGTATTGCGATGCTTCCAAAGAGGGTCTGGGTTGTGTACTGATGCAAAACGGGAAGGTTATTGCCTATGGATCTCGACAGTTGAAACCGCACGAGAAGAACTACCCGACGCATGATTTGGAACTCGCTGCAGTTGTGTATGCTCTCAAGTCTTGGCGCCATTACCTTTATGGGGAGCAATTTGAGGTTTTCACAGATCATAAGAGTCTTAAATACTTATTCACTCGGAAGGAGTTAAATCTAAGGCAGAGGAGATGGATGGAATACTTGGAGGATTATGATTTCACGTTGTCTTATCACCCAGGCAAGGCCAATGTCGTGGCAGATGCTCTTAGTCGCAAGACGAGGGGACAATTAGCTAGACTGGCTATGAAAGAATGGGAGATGGTAGCGACTCTCAATGAATTTCAATTACAGCCAGCCAGTAATGAATAGGGAGCTTGCTTGTTTGCCATGGTTGCCACACCACGTTACATCGAGAGATTCTTATAGTGCAGAATTTCGATCAGGAATGTGATTTCATCAGGTATCAATTGGCTACAGGAAAAGCCGCAGCGGGATGGACGATCCACGCCGACAAGAGCCTTAGATTTCGAGATCGAATTTTTATGCCTGATGTGAATACCCTACGGGAAGCCGTTCTAAGGGAGTTTCACCAATCAAACTTTGCCGTGCACCCTGGAGGGAACAAGATGTATCAGAATCTTCGTAGACTATATTGGTGGGGAGGAATCAAGAATGACGTAGCCAAGTATGTATCCACGTGTCTCACGTGCCAGCAAGTGAAGGCTGAACACCAAAAGCCAGGAGGGACCCTTCAGCCATTACCGATTCCAGGATGGAAGTGGGAGCACATCACTATGGATTTCGTGACTGGATTGCCTAGGTCAGTCAAGAAGAACACCGCTATTTGGGTAATTGTGGATCGACTAACCAAATCTGCCCATTTCTTACCCGTTCGTATGACTGATACCATGGAATCTTTTAGCAGACTCTACATCAATGAAATCATTCGATTGCATGGAGTGCCAGTATCTATAGTCTCTGATCGAGACCCTCGTTTCACCTCTAACTTTTGGGGAAGCCTGCAGAAAGCATTGGGAACAGATATTCGCTTGAGTACAGCATTTCACCCTCAAACTGATGGACAATCTGAGAGGACGATTCAAACCCTAGAGGACATGCTCCGAGCTTGTGTGTTGGATTTTAAAGGAAGTTGGGAGAGACACCTACCACTGGTGGAGTTTTCCTATAACAACAGTTACCAAGCTAGCATTGGGATGGCCCCTTATGAAGCACTGTACGGACGACCATGCCGATCACCTATCTGTTGGACAGAGGTTAGGGAGGATGCTCTACTTGGACCGGAGCTAGTCCGAGAAACTACTGAGAAGGTAAAGGTGATCAGAGAACGACTTTTGACCGCGCAACACAGGCAAAAGAGTTATGCTGACAAGAGGACTAGGCCTTTGACATTTAACGTGGGAGATCACGTATTCTTAAAGATCAAGCCGCGAAGGGGGATCATCCGATTTGGTAAGAAAGGGAAGTTATCACCTCGCTACATTGGTTCTTTCGAAATTTTGGAGCGAGTTGGAGAGGTAGCATATCGCCTAGCCTTACCGCCGCAGATCGCCAAAGTTCACAACGTCTTCCATGTTTCTATGCTACGGAGATACATGGCTCATCCCACTCACGTGCTCAATTGGGAGGAAGTCACACTTGATGAGGATACGACTTTTGAAGAACAACCGGTGGAAATTCAGGATCGTGGAGAAAAGGTTACCCGAGGGCGAACAATCAAATTAGTCAGAGTCCTATGGAGACACCGAGGACAAGAGGAATCAACTTGGGAACGCGAGGACACAATGAGAGCCAACTACCCGCACCTATTTCACATCGAAGGTACATCTTAATTTCGAGGACGAAATTGTCTTAAGGGGGATAGATTGTAAAGACCAAGTATTTTTTTTATATAAATAGTAATAATTATCAAAAAAAAATATTATTATTATTTTTGCTCAAAAAATTATTTATGCCGTCATACAAAACTTTATTCTGTAATTTGTTGAATAATTGTTCGTGTGTGTTGCATCAAACCAAGCCCAACTTTTCCCCATCTCTTACATTTCGGCTGAGTAAAAAAAAAAAAGGAAACCAAATCCCACTTTTACTCCCCAATTTCCTCACAATACGACACCACATAATTACCCACATGTTAATACCCCTTGGGCAAAAACCCAAAACCCATTTAAGTATCTTTCCCATTTCTTCTCCTGTTTCCAGTTCCCTTCGGCAGAGACAGAGAGACAAAAAAAAAGGGCAGCCTCCATTCCCCATCACCCATTTCCATTTCCTTCTTTTCTTTCCACCCCCACCGAACACCTCTCACTTTTCCACTCACCAACCGAACCCACCTTCTCCAGCCGAGCTCCTCACCGTTGAGCTCCGTCGCCGTTCCAAACCGCCGCCTAAATCACTCTGTAAACCGTTTTGTCGGACGAGAGGTAGTCCGAACTCGCCCCCTAAGTATATTTATGAGTTAATAAATTGATTTTTTGCATTGGGAGTAAAAAGAATCGGCTGTGGATCAATGTAGTTTCGGAACCAGTGAGCACCATTTTTTTCGGCACATTCATTGTGTTTGGCTGTTTAGTTTTCTTTTAGGATTTACTACGTTAACTGTAGAATAAGCCCTCCTCTAGTTGTCCTAAGTATATTGGTGTTCTAAATGATAGTTTTAATGGTTGAAAATGGAAAATGAACGAAATTGGTTCGTCGAAACCGAAACCCAGTTTTGCCGCAAGTCACTGTTCTTGAACGTTAGGATTTTGAACTACTTATACGGGAATTGCACTTGCCCCCCTGATCTGTTAAGTTATTAATTTCGGCCCATTATATGTTTTGTCTTTTTCTTGTTTTTTTGTATTTATATGCCTTATAAGAAATAACACTATAAGTTCCAGTTCCATCTTTGTTTTAATCGCATGATTAATTTTATTGAATGATTTGTTATTATCGTAGAATTAATTATTGTTAACCTGTTGGCATGTTCGTAAAAATGTTGAAATGTGTGAATTGTTGTTGCACTGATAGATTGGACAATAGGTTCCCGGGGTTGGTTGCGATGTGCGGATTTAACATATTAGACGTGAAAGTAGGTTTAATGGAAAATGGATAATGTGAGAGGATGTGATTTGGATTTCGGGCAATCCTGGTTTGGAACCCGTGGTGATGTATTGTTAATGGATGATTGGTGGTGATTTGTTGAAAGTGTTGATTTACGAAACCCTGGGTACGGCATGGTGGTGATCGGCTCTCGGATGTTGGGACGGGACATAAGGGTGGCATTGTGCTTGCGTCACAACCCGGGCTAGACGGCGCTTGAGCGTTGCCGGTGAAGTTTTATCCGAACTTATGGTCGTGGATGGGATGCCCGAGTACATAACTTAGGTATCCTTCATCCGGATCTGGAAAAGGGGAGTCGACCACACCAGTGTTTATGCCAGAGGTTATGGGTAGGAGTGGATTTGTGGATAAGATCCGAGATTTCACTTAGGTTAAAGAATAGTAATGAAATAATGGATTGTTCTCTTTTGATGTTATTCTTATTGCATTTCAATTATATATCCTATTGCTTGTAAGTTATGGGTTTCGGATGGGTTTTGGCTACTGAGCGTCATCGATCACGGTACTATGTTGCCTTGGTAACTCGAACGCCAGGTACCGAAGACGGAATGGAAGTGCCGTTCGAGCAGACCGACTTCAACTCTGCCACAAACGGAGGCGAGGAACCCTGGTTGTCGTATGCTTAGGTGCTCTGACGGATAATTGGTTTTTGATTTTGAAAGCTTAATCGTTTAAATTTGGAAAGTGTGTTTACTTGACTCATTTAAAAACTTTAAAATTATTTCGATATGGTTGTAATATTATGACGTATGCTTTTGGGACGTCCGACGTAGTGAATTGGATTAATTTTTTGAGAAATTGGTCTTTTAATATTTACTTAACGTTTCCAAAATTTGGGGCGTTACAGACGTAGGATCTGACGAAGGCGATGGAGAAATGAAGGCAAAGAACGGCAACGGCTTCCGACTAAAGCGAGGGCGAATCAAAGGCGACGGAGACGAACATGGGTGAATGGAGAGGACGTACGTGGGAGAAGGCCGACGACGGATGTGGGAGAAGGCCGACGATGAAGAAGGGCCGACACCGAAGAAGCCCGACAAGGACGAAGAACGCTGACTACCGACGACGATCTAGTGTTTTGTAATGGGAAATCATTTATGGTTTCTGCCGAGACTTGTTCGTCTGGAAGAGGGGGGAAGGGGGGGGAGGGGGGATGGGTTTTATAATGGGATGTCTGTTTGAAATGGAGGAAAAAACGGGGCAAAATATATTTTGACAGCAAGGGCATATTAGACTAACCTGGGTTATTATATCTTTCCTAATAGGTTAGTGGACTTATGGGGTTATAGAATTTAGAAGTGGACTTAGTGGGTTTTGAAAGTGGTATAGTGAACCTGAGAAAAATTCTCCCTATTTTTTTTTAAGGTCAGGCATGAGACTTGTGAACTTTTATTTTATTTTGGTAAAGGTAAATTTGTATATACAGAGAATAGGGCCTAGAAGTGTATAAAATAAAGTGTACTTTGAAATTTATTTTAGAAAAGGCTGGCCGTTACTGATTCATAATTGATTTTATTCTTTTTTTTTTGCGGCGAGCTGCTTGATGGTCTCTATGACCGAATGCTTGAGCACCATGATCACATTGCGGTTCTGGAGCCCCTGCCCTCTCAAGAGCTTGTTAATAACACACCTCCTAGGTATCCTGGTTCATGTGGGGTCCCAGACATCATAGGTGTTCAGAGAACCTTCTGCAAAACACCTTACACATATATCAAACTTTACGGAGTCGATACGATAAAGACTTGTTGTATGTTACCAAAAGAATTGCAGAGGATCTACCACCAAAATAAAGTAAAATAAAAATTTACAAGTCTAATGCTTCGATAGCCTTACAAACAAAAGGATACACGTATGCCATTAATTTCTAAGGAGACTAGAATAAATCTACCCACCTCCAAACCTGAATAATTTGTATCAACAATAACATGAGCCGAAGCCCGTCTCAGATATATGCCAAACAAATAGATATAATATGTAAAGGTGATATACTAGACTACACAATCACATAGGCATGTACATATAGGTGTTGGGAATTTTCTCCTAAATCAATCCCAACAAGGGCGGAACCAGGAATTTATTTCGTCCTGGGCTAACCAAAATTTATATATATGACCCAAAAAGAGGCAAAGTCATACATAAATATATCAATTTCAAAAAAAAAAAAATACAAAAGAAAAGTACAAAAGAGTTTAAATTAACGACAAAAGAAATTTTCCTCCCTTTTTATTTTGTCGTTCTATTAGCTGTATAGCAGAGTTGCAAAAAGAGAATATTAGCTATTATAGCTACCTAAAACCGATAGAACCCACCTACAGCAATTAGGTAAAAACTTACGTAAAATACATGTCGCTACAATACTTCAGTATATATGCCAAAGGGAAAAATTCAAAAAAACTCCCAACCTTTAGGCCCAAGTTCAATTAGACTCCCGACTTTTTAAAAACTTCAATTTTACTCCCAACGTTATCTTCCGTTAATCAAAATGAGTCCTTTCCGCAGAATGACTAACGGTTACATTAAAACTCAGTTAAATATCGTCTCAATTGAATTTTGATGATCTGAGCTCAATGTGTTCAAAGCGTGATTTTAAGGATACCCTGAAGCAAAACAAAATGACCGGAAAGGGCTTCATCCGAATAGTTTTTATTGAATAATTCAATAAAAGCGTTGGATAAGCCATTCCCGATCATTTTTTGCCGATTTCTCGCGGATACCTTTAAAACCACATTTTGAACACATTAAATGACTTGGATCATCAAAATTCGATTGAAAAAGAGGAGGATTGATCCGGATTTTGTTCAAGTCAGGACGTCCGGATTTTGCTTTGATCCGCACCTCCCTTTTTCCGATAGAATTTTTATGATCGAGCGCTCAATGTGTTCAAAGCGTGATTTTAAGGGTACCGCGAAAAATCAACAAAAAATGGCCAGGAAGGGCTTCATCGAGCGATTTTTATTGAATTCAATAAAAGCGTTGAGATGAAGCCTTTCGTCCATTTTTTTGTTGATTTTTCGCGGGTATCCTTAAAATCACGTTTTGAACACATTAAACGGCTCGGATCATCAAAATTCGATTGAGACGATATTTAACGGAGCCTTTAACAGAATCCGTTAGTCATTCTGACGGAAGGACTCATTTTGATTAACGGAAGATAACGTTGGGAGCAAAATTGAAATTTTTGAAAGGTTGGGAGTCTAATTGAACTTGGGCCTAAAGGTTGGGAGTTTTTTTGAATTTTTCCCTATGCCAAATGACTATCATCAGCAATTCCTTTTATTTTATTTTTCACTTCTCTCTCCTAATTTCTCTTATATTGTCAAACAGTCTCAAAAAAATTAAGTACTCAAATTTTCAATTTGTTTGAACCGATACGAATATCTTATTTTTTAATCATATTATTCTAAAGAGTTATAATTAATATTTGCCTCTAGTGCTCTCATAATCAAGTATCTGCTCTATCTAGGGTTTTAAAAAAAGTGCAGTGATTATAAGAGCCTTAGAGCATTCACAGTGGAATAACCAAAACCACAGGGTTGCTAAAGTGAGAAATGTTTCTTCAAAAAAGTACTCAAAGTGCCAAACTTTTTTTTTCTTGATCGGCAAAGATGAAATTTTATTAAAACACGGGGAAAGGGGAAGGGAATCCAACAAAGAGTTGGAAAATACACCACAAGGCAAAGCTTAAAACACCCAAAGGTCTACCAGGGATCAAACAAAATCAAACAATACAGCATAACCTAGCACCCAAATAAATTAAAAAAGCCCAAACGCCTAAATCCGGCCCAAACCTGGGCCGGCCCACCCTAACCAAACCACAGAACCCTAACTACACCGGCAACCACCACCGCACAAATCATCGGATTAAGCCGAGCCTCGCCGTTAAGCCGAGCCGGCTTCTCCCAAATGTAGAGGCCGGCGGCGGGAACCGGCCTACGGCAGTGAAGGTCGGAGCAGACAGGGACTGAGGGCCAGACCACAACCAACAACAACAGCAACCCAAACAGTCCCCTGCACACAAACAACAAAAAACCCAATCTTCATCAGCAACAGAGCCACACCAGAGCAACGAGATACCAGCCCCTCGCCCTATTGAGAGCTCAGACGGCCGCCGACCGAATTTCGGCACACACACGACGACCAGAGCAGACAAACATGGGAGTCGCATCTACCTCACCACCACCGGACTGGACCACCACCGAACAAAGATCGCCAACTTTACCGATCGTTTTCGGGAATAAGGACACCTGCAAAACAAGGTTAGGAATAAAACTAGCTACACCTCCAACAACACACACTGCCGCCCTCCACCACCACCCACTCCGAACAGATCTACACCTCCAACCCACCACCACCAACCGCGGCACAAGACAGGCCACCCAACGCCGCTAGGCATCCGGAGGAGACCAGGGAGCCCTCCGGTCGGAGGCGACAGCAGCCGCCCCACCCTCCCACGCAGAAGAGAGCGGTGCCCCACCCTCCCACGCGGAAGAGAGCGGGGAGGGGAAAGGAGATCGAAGCTGGAAGAGGAGGAGGAGGGAGAGAGAGGAGAGAGGAGAAATAGAGGACAGGGGAGCCCGGGGGGAGGAGGGAGGCGGCTGCAGCCGATGGGGAACCCTAGATTCCAGAGAAGAGGAAAGTTAGAGAGAGAGAGAGAGAGAGAGAGAGAGGGGAGCGTGTTCGGCAACTGGGTTTGTTAGAAATTAATGAGAGCATCTCAAAGTGCCAAACTTGACAACCTTTTAGCAAAACTCATCAAATTTTGGCCATTGGATTATCAAAACTAGCAACCTTTTGCTAATAACCAAAACTTTCTCTCTCTCTCTCTCTCTCCAATATTTTTAAGAAAAATATTTTTAAAAGAAGTTTTTTTTTTTTTTTTTGCAAAAATAGTAAAACAGTTTTATTAAAATTGTCTTTTTTTTTTTTCAAAAATTGTTATTGTAAAGAAAATTGTCTTTTTTTTTTTCAAAAAAATGTTTTTTTTTTAAACTTTTTCCGAAAAGTATCTTTTTCCAAATAAATTTTTTCAAAAAAATATTTTCTATTTCTAATAATCTAATTTTATTAGTTTGAAAACTATTTTTAAACAATTATTTTATATGGTTACAATTTTTAGATTTTTATAAGTTGAATAGGTGATGTGACAAATTTTGATTATGCAATCATGGACATCTACATTGCTAACCTTAGCAACCTCTTAAATGGATAATCAAAAGATGATATGACAACTTTTGATTATCCATTTTTGATTATTCCATTACGGATGTTCTTAGAGACAAAAATTAATTATGACTTCTAGGATAAAATGATCAGAAAAATAAGATTTTCCCACCGATTCAAACGGATTGTAGGTTAGGCTGGACCGAATGGGAGGATGGTGAGCTGGGCTAAATTCATTTGGATCGAAAATCTACATATATTTTGTTGGAACTGTACATGGGCTATAGCCCAACCTAGCCTTGTGCTAGTTCCGCCCTTGAATCCCAGTTCCGCCCTTGAATCCCAGCTACGAATGAAAGCGCAATAAAGTAACAAGCACGCACAAAGAAGACACAATAAAATACGTGGTTTGGCCTCAATGCCTAATTCACTGGAGAGAAAGAAATTTCCACTATCACCAAGGTTTATAAAGAGATCAAAGGTCTCACAAACACCCTATCCAACAAACTACAACCAAAGTGGAAAGATCTCACCAAATTAGATGAGCCAAAACCCTTCAAAGCAGCTGAATGGAAAGGCCGAAACCGAACACAAATCTATCCCCAAAATCTCACGAAGGTGCTGGTACAAATTGCTTCAACAAAGGAGAAAGATGTTAGACTTGTCCTACATCGATCATTTAAGCCACCAAATCTTGGTTGATATATTCTAGAGGCTACTCCACCTATTGTCAATTGATTTTAGGTTGGAACCTTCCAAGAAATCTAAAATGTTATCAGAGCTAGGTCTTGGGTGGCCTTCCTCTCGTGGTACCGGATTCGGATCCGTTATCAATCCGAATCCGAACTTTATTTTTTAAAAACTTTTTATCAAAATTTTTTAAAAAAACAGTAAATTTTTTATTTTGAAAAAAAAATGTTTAAGAAGTTGTATTTTTATTTTAATTTAAAAAAAATATTTTTTTTTTTTGAAAAAAATTGTACTTTTTTCTTAAAAATTTTTTTTTTTTTTTGCTAAAATTTTTGAAGTAAAAAAGTTATCGAATTTGGATTTTCGGATCGGATCCAAATTTTTGAAGTAATTTTTTTGAAAAAAATTGTACTTTTTTCTTAAAAATTTTTTTTTTTTTTTGCTAAAATTTTTGAAGTAAAAAAGTTATCGAATTTGGATTTTCGGATCGGATCCAAATTTTTGAAGTAAAAAAATTTTCGGATCGGATTTGGATTTTTGGATCGGATCCAAAATTTTCGGATCGGATCCGGATCTAAATCGAATCCGGTCCGTTGACAGGCCTTGGCCATGAGCCTATGGCATTTCAATTCAAACATTTAGCTCTTGAAAATGAAATATATAATTATAAAGAATTTTCATTTATACGATTTAGCAGATCTCCCTAATTTATAAAGGTGCAGATCTCTGTGTTTTCTTCATTGCATGCAGATGGACGCTGAATATTGCATGACGGTGAAGGATCTGGTGAGGAATCTACGGTCAGCTTTTTCAAATTAAGTTCATCAACATAATACCAATTGAAGCCGAGAAGTGAACGACGGATCGATCAGTTGTAAATTTAAATAAATGCTACGGAATATTCATCAATTGGCAATATCTATTTTTCTTAATTTCTTTAATCTCGTTATTTTCCTTAGCCTTTGGAGAGATATCTAGATAGGCATTTGAATCACGAATTGGGGATGGTGTTGTGCAATGGTGTGGTGTGCACAGCACTGTGCTGCGCACCTCCGAGCCGTCGGATCGTACATCCGACGACTCAAATCTCATTTCGGCAACCAATGCACAACACCAACCTGAAATCCTTGAATCACACACACACACACTCTCTCACTCATATCAAAATATTGATTTCTGAAATTTTCGACTTCTTCGTTACTTGTGTTTTTTCGTTTTTAGTGATTTTATCAAAAGAATTTACTTATTTTTAATTTTTAAATGTATATAGCGTATCTCTATTCAAATTTTTTAAAAATGTTCGAGTAAAGATGAAAAAAAGCAAAACTATACAACATTTTATCTCAAAAACTGACAACCAAACAAAGTGTTACATAATTATGTTTTGATAAAAAAAAGTGAATTACTGTGCAAATTAATTCCCTTTTGTTTTCAAATGGCCATCAACAAGTCAACAATCACAGACAAACACACAAACACTACACACTTAGGGCTTATTTGATAACCTAAATTCAGCACTTAAAACTAAATCAATTAAGTAATAAGTGATTCAGTAGGTTTGATAACCACATTTTACATTACTTAACAAATTAAGTACCACTTAAAATATAGGCTAAAAAGTTGAAAAAAATTAAGTAGCTTTGAGCTACTTAATTCTGGCTGAATTTTTGTCTACTTACATTTAACTATCATACCACAACCATTCCCACCAACACTTCCACCACAACCACCACCACCTCCACCACTCCACCACTATCACCACCACTCCACCACCACCACCAGCTCCACCGCCACCACCACCACTCCACCACTTCCTCCACTACCACCACCACCACTACACCAGCTCCACCACTCCACCACTGCCACCACCACTCCACCACTTCCTCCACTACCACCACCACCAACTCCACCACCAGCACCACTCCTCCACCACATCACCACCACCAGCTCCACCACTCCACCACCACCACCACATCACCACCACTACCATCACTACACCACCACCACTACTCCCACATACCACTCCACCACCACCACTACTAACACTACACCACCACTCTACCACCTCCACCACCATCACCACCATTTCACCACCACCACTCCTCCACCATTACCATAAGTATATTGTGATTGTTTGTAAATTAAGAGAGAATTGGAACAAAATTAATTCATTATTTTTTTAATTCAGTACTTTATATATTTATCAAACAGTTTTTCAGCTTAAAAATTTCAGCATTCAGTTTTCAGTACTTAATTTTTCAGCTTTCAGTTTCAGTTTTCAGTTTTATCAAACAGACCCTTACTCATAATACACTCTAGTCTATGGGGTCCACTGCAATGAGTGTGCGTTTGTGTAGTGTTGTTTGTGGTTCTAAACTTTTTGAACTACAATTCTAGAATCATAAACACATACTCCCTCTCTCCCAAATTCTTGATCCTCTACGATTTTACATACAATTTTCAATTGCCTATATCTCTCAATGTATATTGTTTTTTATGTTTTTGAAAACATTGTTTTATAGAAATAATTCAAATCTATCAAACAACATTTATATTGCATATTTTAAAACAATATACACTAAGAGATATAAATCATTGAAAATTGCACATAAATCGTAGAGGATCACGAATTTGGAACAGAGGGAGTATACAAACACTTGCACGCATGCTCTCATGTGCTCAAGTATTTTGTGTACATGTTTATAGTTATAAAATTTTTCAAATACAAATCTAAAGCATTTGCGGCGGAGACATTAACCCTTCTAAAATCAGCCCCTCTCTCTCTCAGCATTATTCCAAACAAGTTTTATCTTCAATTATTATTCTCATTTTTCTATTTATCTATCTATCTATCTCCATTCATTGCTCTAAAAATCTTTCTCAAAACCCAAACTAAACAGAGAGCCAGTGTTCAAACCAAAATCAAATTGCAAATCCAAAATGGGCCAAACCGATGGGCTTGAGCCCAATTAATAAACTGTTCAAGGTCTCGATTACGAAATCCATGATACTCGTTCTTCTGAGAACACGAATGTCGGGTTTCCGTGGTAACTGATCTCCTTTTACGGAATTCGAAATTTTCCGAACATATTCTGTTTACAGAGACACCCCACGCAGAAAGCAAGATTGTGAGAGAGAGATGAGGAAAGAGGTGGTGTTGGTGGCGGCGGTTGCGGCGGCAGTGGGGGTGGCGGTGGTGGTGAGCCAGTGGAAGCGGAGGAGGGAGCGGCGGTGGAAACAGACGCAGAGAATTCTACGGAAGTTCGCGAGGGAATGCGCCACGCCGGTCCCAAAGCTATGGCACGTGACCAATGACTTGGCTTTGGAAATGCAGTCGGGTCTGATGGCTTGTTCATCGGTTGACGATGATCATGATCAAACCAACCTCGGCATGCTTGTCTCCTACGTCGATCCCCTCCCCACCGGGTCTCTCTCTCTCTCTCTCTCTCTCATGGTGTGTGTACTCCAAATGTAGACAGATACGATTTTGAAATTAAAAAGTTACTAGTATATAGCTTTGCGTGTTTTTTCTTTTTTGTGTTTGTTAATTTTTTTTTTGACATTTTAACAGCATTTTTCACTTTATGAATAGAGTTATGTTATATACCTCCAAAAAGTAAAAAATTACTAAAAATGAAAAAAGTACAATTAACGAAACAATTAAAATGTTGGAGAGAATAAATTTTAGAGGAGAACCAAATAAGATGGTGATTTTTTTGAACTCCACTTTTCTTCAAAGATCACTCTAAAAATAGTGTAAAAAGTGTAATACTTTTTGGAAATTTATAATGTGTAATTAAGCACCAAAACAAGAAATCAAGAGTGTGTGTGTGTGTGTATATATATATATATATATATATAATTATTTTAGAGTGCAACGTGAAAACATTTTTTTTTAATAATCGGATGTTTGGATTAGTTTATGCGCATCTCGAGTAATTTCATTATTCTGAAGTTAACGACCAAACAAATTTTCAATTAATGACCCTTCGACTTGGAAAATTTGGCCTCGGTGAGATTCAACCTGGTGACCTTTTGGAGGCAAGATGTTTATTTTCTAAATCATACTACTTAGCCAAACCCTTGGGTTAACGGAAAATGAATTTTTTGTATTCAATTTTCTCATAAATGAATTTCAAAATTCATCTTTTATTTAAGTTGCAGAATTGCACTTCGGAATATTGTATTGTATATAGTTAGACGGACTGAAAAACAATATTTGAAGTGTATTTATATGAAAAAGGAGCCCAAATATCATTTCTCTTATTTTCTTGGCAGCATCAACAAATTGTATGCACATACTTTCCATTCCCCCCCCCCCCCGCTCTTTGATAGCTCAGGATGTCCTGTGTAGCTTGACTAATCCATATAGCCTGATCTCTAGTGGAGGGCCCAATTGAAGCCAAATCAAGCCCATTTGGACTGACCATAAAAGTTTATAGAAACTGAGAGATTTTAGAACCTAAAATCTTGAAATTGAGGAATATAATTGTATGGAGACGGCACCATGTCAAGAGGCCGATTTGTAGGCTTAGTTTGGAGTCGCTTCAGTGATCGAAATAGTACATATTGTAGACGAACAAGATTTTTTATACAAGAGATTAATGTCCTCGGAAGCTCGAAGAGTTGGAAATAATGAACAATTTTGATTGGGGTGGATTTAAGCTCGAGATGAGCCACGAATAGGCCCAATTACGCGGCTGCAATGAACCTCTAGAAAACCCAAGCGTTCATTGTGGGTAAGTGTCCCCACTAAAGTAAGCTCGGAAACGAGCCACAAATAAGTTTTGGGATCAGTCAAGGTGTGTGTAAACTGCTCGAGACACTGCCTGCATTTCTTTTGTGACTGCACGATAGGATTAAAATGAATATGTAGTTGTTTTCGAATGTGATGTCGGCATGCAGGGATGAAAAGGGGTTGTACTATGGGGTGAATCTACGGGGAGAAAATTTCTTGATACTGCGAGCGCGACTAGGAGGAAAAAATGAATCGATATCTGAACTACAGAGGGAGGAGATTAGCATTCCCACCGACGTGATGGCTGCTTCTTCTAAGGTAATGTTTGTTTTACATTCGGGTCGTGGATTTGTCCTAACGATAACTACTACTTTTTTGGCCAAGTATAATGGTGGTGGAGATGGTGATTGTCTATTAACGACTTTCTATAACCGTATCATAAAGACTCTAGACCCTCAGCGGGGTTCTGTGAGTGACCAATCACCCATACATTTCTACCGCACTACCAAGTTTCCAGGGGACGTCGATCACACGACTTGAACCTTAGACATCTTGACTACTCAAACCACTAAGGAGTAAGCCATTTACAACTAGGCTAGCTACCACCCTTGGTGGCTGCGGGAAAGGAACTTACACTAAAACAATCTACTTGTAAAAGTCTGATTTTCTAGAATTGTCATGAATTATTGAAAGAACCCTTTGATCCCTAATTGCCTATTTCTTAAACACTACAATATTGTTCTAATAACAAATCGTTCGATAATTGGAGTCGAAATGCACATTTTCTCCAGGAACTATTCGACTACATAGCTCTGAGACTATCAGTGTTTATTTCAACACATTCTGAGAGTACCGAAGATGCATCGTCAAATCAAACGAAACTGGGATTTACCATTTCATATCCAGTGGACCAAGTTTCAGCTTCCTCTGGAGCAGGCATTAAGTGGCAGAGTTTATCAGTTGATGATACAGTTGAGTTTCCTCAACCATATATGAGTTTATCAGTGACATTTTTTGGGGCAGAATGCCATGGCATATATAATAAAGAGCTAGTTCAACTTTAGTAACAGATGAATTTTCACTATTCTATACCTAGTTTCGGCCAAAATCTTCAGCCTGTGATGATCGTTGTTGTCATTTACCCTGCATTGTGATAAATTCAATCAGATTGGGAAAGAGTTGGTAGATGAGATGAATCAGGCATTGGAGAAACACGGTGTTGACATGCGCGTTTTTGCATTGGTGAGCACTTTTTACGGTTAACTGTGATTCTTTCTCTGTGTTTACTTAGCTCTCTATCGTAGGGTGACATTTAGAATACATCATAAAAAGATAACAAGATGATGCAGTTGTTTTTTCGCAACATAGCTAAAACTGAATTTTCAGCAGACATTGATAGAGTATATCAAAAGAGAGTGCTTCCAAAAACTAGTATTTTCAGTTCCTCACAGAGACGTTTTGGCCCACGTTTTGGAAGTGAACTCTCAAGTCTCAACCACCATCACTTCTGAAAATGTTGCGGGTTTCTCAAAATGCTTGGGATTAGTGAAAGGTTCTAAACACCAAAAACTTACGATTTGGAACACAGAGAAAAGAAAGATGTATACCTGCACAAGAAAATGGTAGTACGATCCCAAGACACTCGAGAAAAGTTCATAGGAAACTACATTTGAACACTGTTATGCTTTGCCTTGACAAATGCCTCGGCAAATCCTGATCCAAACACGGCCTTGTGCAGATTGATGAAGCTATTGGGGATTTGGCTGGAGGTCGATACTACAAGAAAGAAACTTTTGCTGCAATTAGCCTTGGGATGGGCACAAATGCGGCTTACGTTGAATCAGCACAAGCAGTTCCCAAATGGGGTAACCCCTCACCCAAATCAGGAGAACTGGTCTGCATCCGTAAATAACAGTACTTAATCTTCACATAAAAAGTAAACTAAATAGAGGCTCATGTAAATAAATCTGCTCAAATTTCGCAGGTGATTAACATGCAATGGGGAGGCTTCACTTCGTCCCATCTTCCAATATCCGAGTTTGATGCTTCTTTAGATGCCGAAAGCTCAAATCCTGGTTCTCAGGTACATTGGGTTGTTTTAACCTCTCTTCCTTTCCTTTTTCTTTTTCTTCCCAAAGGTGTGTCAGTTTGTTTACTGCAGCTTGGCTTCTGCTTTCGCTTATGGTGAAAAAACAGCAGAAAGAAGTTGACAACAGGGAAGCCTCATTTTTAGTTTTCGGTTTGGACTTTTGGAAAACTCTGCTTTTACCATAACCTAAACTGCAACAGATCACCCGTAGACTCTATTACTCACGTCGTTGGAATTTTTTACCTAATGATGGGAACGCATCTATTTTTATTTAAACTGGATTTTCTTTTGTCTCAGATCTTCGAAAAGCTCATTTCAGGAATGTACTTGGGAGAGGTGGTTAGGAGAGTATTGTTGAAGATGGCCAAGGAAACTGCTTTGTTTGGGGAGACTATACCATCCAAACTTGCAGTTCCTTACGTGTTGAGGTACAGAAATTTTGATCTTTGGTGATTTATTGTATTAAGCATGGTTGCTATATGGTTTAGGAATGTTTCTTAAAATCTTTGGTGATTTCGAGAATACAGATTATTTTCATGTGGTATATAAACGAGCCAAGCCTTGAAGTGGGCTTCAAACTTGGCTTGTTCAAAACAAAGTGATCCCGAGCTTGGCTCAGGCTAGAGTCGATCTCAAATAATCGAGCTCGGCCTCGTTAGTGTTTATGAAGCTCGAGTTGAACCAATGTAAAAGAGCTGAGCTCGAGAACAAATGGAGCTCTCGAAGAAAAAATTTAAGATACTGTAAATTACTACATATAGTACTGAGATAGAATCTCATAAATAGTGTTCGCGTTCACAAGCTTACTCGAACCGGGGTTCAGCTTACTTGAGCTCGGCTCGCTTACAAAACGAGCCTCAAATTCTAACTCGAGCCCATTTATTAACTTGCTGACGGCTCCAGCATCCCTAACTTTCGTATACCCTCCCGAAATCGTATTTCAGAACAGTACTAAATAGACCCTCTCGTGTTTCAAAAACATACTTTAAGGTCTAAAATCTCAACTCTGCATTCGGAACAGGTCGCCAGACATGGCTGCAATGCATCAAGACACATCAGAGGATCATGAAGTCGTCGATGAGAAACTTAGAGAAATATTCAGGGTAAATTTTGAAGCTTCTAATCATGTGCTTAGATTTTGTAACCAATTTTCCTCTTATTTTGATTTTATTTTCTAAGACTGTTCACAATTCTTTTAGATTACCAACTCCACGCCGATGGCGAGAGAAGTCGTGGCCGAGGTCTGCGACATCGTGGCAGAGCGTGGGGCACGCCTGGCCGGAGCCGGTATAGTCGGGATCATAAAGAAGCTAGGGAGAATTGCAAACAAGAGGAGTGTAGTCACGGTGGAAGGTGGGCTTTATGAGCACTACAGAGTGTTTAGAAACTACTTGCACAGCAGTGTTTGGGAGATGCTAGGGAACGAACTCTCCGACAATGTCATCATCGAGCACTCCCATGGCGGATCTGGAGCCGGATCTCTCTTTCTCGCAGCTTCCCAAACACAAAATGCAGATTTTCGCGCTAGTTGAATTCTTGGATTTTAGGAGTCCTATTTCTTGCTGATCGGAAACGATACTACATTTTTCGCGTTTGGTGTTTATCTGGATGATTTGGGAAGGCGCCCCCCCCCCCCCGACACGGGCCACTCCTTCCCTATTTTACCCCTCCCAGCTTTTTTCCTCTTTTATTTTATTTTTTTGTTATAAAATTTTAAATGTTAATAATTTTTTCTTGACGTATTTTTTAATAAATTTTATATTTTTGAAATCTACTCAACGAAGCCTATTAAACGAGTCTAATATTGATGATAAAATAATATGAAACAGAAAAATTACATTTATGTTGTAGTTTAAACAGTTTAAAGAGGTTGAAAAATTAAGTATTCCAAAATTCAATCCGTTTGAACCGGTGGAAAAATTTTAGTTTTCTGATCATCTTATCCTAAATTGTCATAATTTTGACCCTAGGGCTCTTGTTGATTAATCCTAAGAAAGTCGTAGAATTAAATATCTCTTTGGGTTAATCAACGAGCGCCTTAGAGTCAAAATTTAATTATGACCATTTAGGATAAAATGATTTAAAAAATAAAATCTTTCACCGGTTCAAACGGATTGAAATTTTGAACACTTAAATTTGGACCATATTTTTTAATATATAAACTGTTTGTTAATGGCAAACATATAGCTATTGGTCATGTTAATGGCAATCACTTCGGGCAAATTTTTCAATACCTTCATTACCATGTATCACCCATCATCATATGATGGAGGCCAAATGCATCAGATGAAGCACGCGGATGGGCTCATCCTTCTGAAGCACGCCTCCAATTATGGTACGAAGTAATGAAGATAGATTCGTCGGGACGACGACCACAATTTGGCAAAAATATTGACTAAATTTGTGTATTTATTTATGTACATGTATTGATTTTATATATTCAATTATAATTAGATAAAGTTTGATTCCAGTTTGCATTATTGACTGTTCAAAGAAATATAAACTAAATATAAGTGGATTCAACATACGTAATTTAATTGAAAACTCAAATATAGAAGTTTAAAAAAATGAAGGACAAAAATATAAAACAAAGAGATAATATATTTGGCCCAAGAAAATCATTTAATTTAAACACATTATTTCATATTCAATATTAGACTTGTTTGATAGATTTTGTTGAGTAAATTTCAAAAATATAAAATTTATTTAAAAAAATACGTGATTTCAACCTCTTTAGACAGTTTATATATTAAAAAATATGGTTAAAAAATTAAGTATTCCAAATTTCAATCCGTTTGAACCAGTGGAAAGATTTTAGTTTTTTGATCATTTTATCCTAAATGGTCATAATTAAATTTTGACTATAAGGTGCTCGTTGATTAATCCAAAGAGATATTTGATTTTACGAATTTTTTAGGATTAATCAACGAGAGCCCTAGAGTCAAAATTTAATTATGACCATTTAAGATAAAGTGATCAGAAAACTAAAATCTTTCCACCGATTCAAACGGATTGAATTTTGGAAAACTAATTTTTCAACCTCTGTAGACAGTTTAAACTACCACAAAAATATAGTTTTCCGTTTTACATTATTTTACCATCAATATTAGGCTCGTTTGATAGGTTTCGTTGAGTAGATTTCAAAAATATAAAATTTATTTAAAAAAAATATGTGAAAAAAAAGTTATTAACATTTAAAATTTTATAACAAAAATAAAATGAGAGAGAGAGAGAGAGAGAGAGAGAGAGAGCAGGTGGGGGTATAAGGGGGAAAGGGCGGGGAACCGTGTCAGGGGGGTCTGACACGGGGAGGGCGAGTAGTAGCTCCCTTTTGGGAATTTCTTTTATTTGAAGAAGCGACCGTCGTTTATTTATAATATGAAAATATCGTTAATGAGGTGTTTCTTTGTACAAAATATATTTGATTATTTGAAACAAATAATTCCAGATAATGAAGGACTTTTCTATGTATCAATTAACAAGGAGTAATAGTTTTTTTCTATTGGATGGGTCCCTCCTAAAATGCTGGTTTTTGGAGGGGGCTGGCTCACTTATTGGGGCAAATTAGAACTGGGGTTATCTTGTAATTCTTGAAAAGGCAAAGGGGAAACTTGTAATTTCTGTATGGAAACACAAAATACTTTGGTGCTACTGCTCAGTGCCATCCATAAAATTTACAGCCCCGTATTTTCTCCCTTAGTCCGTTTAAAATTTCTACCTACTAGTGCAGCCCCGTATTTTCTCCCTTAGTCCGTTTAAAATTTCTAACTACTAGTGTTAACCCGTGCCTACAGCACTACGCATCTCGGTTGGAAGGGGAGATGACAGTTGTGTGATTTAGGTAAAAACCATGGGCACTTAACCGAGAAATAAGAGGATGCACTACAACCTTTGGATCGAATGAATCTAAGTCATTCTAACAACTTGTCCCCACACCCTTCTGTTTTATAATTTCTAACTATACTCGACAGTTAGAGCATCCGCAATAGGTTTATTAACTAGTGTGTTAATTGTGTGTGTTAAGATTTAACAAACAAAATTGTATTTTTTGTGCTATAATGCATGTATGTTAGAGTGTGCTAAATCTAGTAGTGTGTTAACATGGTTATCAAGTTTGGCAACCAAGCTAACAAACAATAAGTGGGTCATATCTCTATAAATTCAAATTTCAACAATAAAACATAAATGTCTCCACTACTTTCTTTAAAGAGTTAACACACTCTTAACTAACCCATTGAGGTACTCATATATAAACTAACACACTCCTAAGTTAACACACACTTGTGGGACCCATTTTTTATCCTAACACATACCTTAACAAATATTTTGATACACGAATATAACACACCCATTGTGGATGCTCTTAGTTACCGAAATTGAGATACATTTTCAGCATCCAATTACTGAAATATTATCTTTTTTCAACAGTTATTTACCAAAAATGTATGTTCGGCAGTTGTTTACCAAATGTTGAACATATTTTTGACATGTAGTTACCGAAATATAATTTTGTTTTCAACAGCTATTTACCGAAATGTTATGTATGATTTTCAATAACTATTTATCGAAATGTAATGGGCTAAGGGAGAAAATACGGGGCTGCGAATAGTCGCCCCCAATTTATATTATAAAACAAACCGATTTCTATTGAAATGTCTAGTCATATAAATAAGAACAATTTATATAACCGTTATATCATTTCATGTTAACTTTATAGCTATCGGATCATTTCTTTTTTAAACGAGATAAAAGAGAATATTCTCCTAATAAATCTATCCCTCTATATCACTTTTTAGGCATTGTATCTTTATGTTATGTTATCTTATATGATAAAATAGAAAAATATCTCAAAATGGTAACTGACGCTTTGTGGAGAGTACAATTATCCTGTAGAGCAGTCGGGCAGTACGGACAATTTATTTATATTGAGACTATGGTATATTCCGAAGGCAAGGCATCCATTGGAAGAGTTATAACGACTTCGAAGAAAAAGAGGTTTTTGACTCCATTGTTCAAGCCAAGATTGCAACACTGTTGGTACACCGATTTTGAGAAAATTTCAATACGTTCATGATTTCGACAAGCTATGTGTTTATTATGAGAGCAAATTGTCAAGTTTCTCTTGGAATATTTTGAGGAAATTTGAATATGTTTGGATCTTGACAAGCTCTGTGTTTGTTATCAGAGCGGATTGTCAAGTTTCACTTGAAATATTTTGAGAAAATTTGAATACGTTCTTGATCTCGACAATTAAGCTCTGTGTTTATTATCAAAGCAGATTGTCTAAGTTTCTCTTGGAATCAAGATTTTGGAATATTCTCCTTGGTGAAAGTGAAACCTTAATTTTTATTGTAATTGATATTGTTGAAATTCACCTTTGGGTTATTCTTATAACCCCGTGATTCGAAATCGAATTATGATTACCTCTACTTAGGCCCCAGTTGTGAAAAACAAAATACACTTGAAGAGAGACGAGGAAGACTTGCACCTTGGCCTTCCAAATTTTGTTCTTTAAGATTAGGAACCTTCAAATTCTGTAGCGCGTTATGCTTGGTATAAAATAAATAAACTGATTATGCTAGCGTGATGATTACTTTTAGCGTAAAAAAATGCAAGAAAAGTGATATGTAAATAAGTAATTCAAGCGATACTTTTACGTTTTCATAATGTTCACTGTTTTCGGAAATTTAATCTACCTTATTACAAATTTTGGCTAGTGATATTGCCACACTCTTTTTTGTTATTGCCACACTCCTGCAAGTGTATTTTTTGATGCAAAAATACACTTGCAGGGTGTGACAATAACAAAAAAAGGTGTGACAATATCATTTCCCATTTACCTTTTCGTTTTGTGACTGATTTACTTTATTCTTTTGTTTGCTCGAAAAAGTACGTGAGCCAAACTCGAGGTTCGCCTTGCACCCCTAAATGTCAAGGACAGTCCTGGCCGCCTCTGGAGGACTGATCTTGATGAATGAAGGCATCAATGGAGACAAGTTTTCTGAATAAACCTGAAATGATTAATAAGTGTAGCATATGGCAATAGGCATCTACTTATCTGTCGACTGTCCTAACACCTAAAAAGGGGTGGTCCAATACCAGTTGGGTTTAGTTTGGCTGTTGTTACAAGATGGGATAGGTCCATTTCCAAGCCCACACCCAAGAAGCTGAATTGGAAGGAAAAGGGGTCCCCCACAATCCTCACAACCCCAATTGGACCACCATTGTCATTTACTCCAATATTGCTGGACTTAGGAAACCCAAACAAAAAGCAATAAAATAAAATTAAAATTCTTTAGTTTTTTTTTTTTTTTTTATCAACAAAATTCTTTAGTTGGTGTGGAGAGAATTTGGGTTTGGAGGAAAAAAATTTGGATTCAAATAGTATGAGCCTTATGGGATTTATACCTAGTAAAAAATGACTCTCCAATAAGAGAACTTTAGGGATAATAAAGACCAGAGAAGTCTCATTCCCATTTCAAGAAAAATAACACAAAAACAGTTTAAAACTTAGATCGGAGAAAAATACTTTTAAATTCTGGTAACGATTCGTTCAATCGGAAGAATATATATATATTTATATATATGGAATGGTTCAATGAACACCCTAATAAAACACCCAACGGGGACACCCAAAATCTCAATCTGATAGTTCCCGATTGAATTTTTATGATCCGAACCGTTCAATGTGTGCAGAATGTGATTTTAAGGGTGTCCGCGAGAAATTAGCAAAAAAAATGACCGGGAAAAGCTTGATTTGAGCAGTTATTATTTGAACCGTTCAATAAATAATTGTTCAAAACTGTTCAGATCAAGCCCTTCCCGGTCATTTTTTTGCTGATTTTTAGCATGTACCCTTAAAATCACATTCTGATCACATTGAGCGGCTCGGATCATCAAAATTTGATTGGGAACCATGGGGTGTCTTTTTAGGTGTCCCCGTTGGGTGTTATATATATATATATATATATATATATATATATATATATATATATATATATATATATATATATATATATATATATATATATATATATATATATATATATATCGGAGTTAGGCTTCTTAAATTTTTTTCCCCCCGTTTTTTGGTTCTTACTGCAGGCTGCTTAGTCATCCCTCCTTTTACACTCTCTATTTCAAAAGTATTAGTAAAAGCACATAAATGAAGAGAGATAAATTTTCCCACCACTCATAGTCGGAAAAAACACACACACGTTTGGCCTTTTTTGCTGTCGCTGATTTTAGAAATTCAAAATTAGTTGAGATACGTTTAAACAGGTCCGAACACATAAAAAGTGACAATGAACTTTCATAGTAACATTGGAGCTTCCATCTCAACCATCTAATATAAATGATCAATGGTACACAACAACTAGATCAGAAGAAATCAGGCGAGAGCAAGTGCAAGTGCAAGTGTGCAACAAGCCCGTTTCTCTGGTTAGGGTTTCACAAACCACTCGCCACACATTCCTCTATATATCTCTACCTCTTGTGAATATGGATTGACACCCTCTCTTCTCTGGTCAGCGGTGTCTATGCTGGGTTTTTCCAACACCACTTCCGTGCGAAAGTATGATTTTCAAAGGTCCTAATCTACCTTCAACAAAACTAACTTTCGGCTATAAAAATAAAGGAAAAGAAATATGCTTATAATTGTAGTATCTACTTGGATCAAACGAAAGCTATACAACCTGAGTCATAGCAAGTAGTTTATCGACCGCATAGTTACAAGCATAACAGTACAAATAGATACTCCCTAAGTGCCTGCACTGGATCAAATCTACTTAGGTTTGTATAATTAGGGTTCGAATCCCAATTAAGTCATCTTCTTAAGAGTATTCTAAAGTTTCTAAACCACCGAAAGTAGAGGGGACTAGCTACATAGTAGCCGCAAAAGAAGCCAATTAGAAGAGAAAAAGAGAGGGTCCAAATGGGAAGGGACAAGAAGAACAGGCACCAAGGCAAAAAAAAAAACACAACGATGGGTAGGGCATAGGGCTTGACGGATTTTTCATCTGAGCAGAAAGAATAAATTTTTGTTTTGTTTCACCTTGACTATTCCCTTCCTCAGTCCAGTTAAAGGTCGGCCACCCTCGTTGGAACTAGCTAGGGAATTTACATAAGATTTCTCTCTTACGACTTGGCTAGCTGCGTGCAAGAGATTGTCAAATTTCAAATTCAAGATGCTTGGATTTAGAGCTCACCTATTTTGGCACTTGAGCAACGTACCAGGGTTAAAGAATAAATATCTTACTTGGTTGGTTGGTTGGTTCGCAAAATGGGATTACATTCCCAACAACCAAACACCACACACGATAACCAGTCTAGTTACCTCCCCTTGAAAATGGTCCCAATTGTTTGTTGTCATTTGAGGCTATATATGATCTTCGGTTAGGTTTTATTTCTTTAAACACTTGATACAAATCGTGGGAATAATTCACCTTTGAAAATTGGATTGAGAAGACATAGCGTCTAAGATCTTATATATACAACGCCAAGTTCATTCTTAATCAAATGTGGGACATTTGAATGGACACATACCACCGCGCTTCGCATGCGACGTCCACGGCAGCCCATTCTATTTGTTCTGACCATATATATGGTAGCTCTTTCTCTTTTGGAGGTGCCACATGCTCTATTGACACTGACCGGATGGATATCATATTATGTTAGCGACTACACTTATTTATCAAATTCAATACTTTTAAGTGGTACCGTAATTCAACCGATAGATCACGCTCCGCAGCTGGAATTGCAACGTTGACAATCGGCTCGATAACAAATGATAGAAGTAGTCAGCTCGATAACAAATGATAAAAGTACTGGGTAAAGCTCACCCTTGGAAACGAATTCGCGAAGAAAGGGTGTCAAAAAACAACTTATACACACAGGCAACGGGCATACTTATCTGTCTAATGTGAGAAATTAGCTGTCGATCACTCTTGAGAAAGCCCGCACTTCGATTCGGCCAACTACTCCCTCAGACAAATTACCGTCGATCAGGGCTTGATTTGGTCCCATTTTATACAAGTATGTGTACCTTTTTATGCAAAAAATTGTCCATGTTTTATTTGTAAGAAAAAAACTACTCCATTACTTTTTGAACGGGGTGTTTTCGGTAGTGAAAAATTTGTAAATTTTTGTTTGTGGTCGAGAAGTTAGGTGTTTCAGGTAGTGAATAAGTTGTTAAAAAATGTCAAGTTATTTTCGGTAGTGAATAAGTTGTTGATGGTTTGTGAGTAGAGTTATTATAGTAAAAACGTTATTTATTGACAATTTTTTTGTTAATGGAAATGAGATGGTAAAATACTGAAACTTTTTTCTTAGTGAAATGAGATGGTAAAATGTGTTAAGTTTGTAGTGTATTTTGTTAGTGTAAAGGGGGCCTAAGTATGGTAAGTTTCATGAGAAATTGATTTCTACGCTCCCCTAATTGATGCAAGCACTCCTATTTCATCTTTTAGCATGTGAATTTACGGAACAGTTCCTGAAATTAATTTGTATAAAGTGTATGCATGTAGGGATTTGTTTCGTAAATTCACTCGCTAAAAAACGAAAAAAAATGAGTGTTGCATCAACTAGGAGAGTGTAGAAATCAAGTTTCTTTTTCTAGTAAGTACACATCAACCATGCATGTAGTTTTCTTTACGAACAAAGATCACAAAAACATATTTGTATACCTTGTTTATGATACTGATTTATCCTAATAGAAACTAACGGCAAAGGGAACATTGATATTTGATCGTAAGTGTGAGGGCTTGACAAGTAAAATTGAAAATGTAGTAACAGTAAGTGTAAAAAGTACAGGGGTGCAAAATAAACATGAACTGAAAATCCATAGGGTGCCTTGCTTTGGGGGCTGCTGCAATTTTGTAATCTTAATCTAACTTTTTGTGAGGACATACATTTAGAGATGGGGAAGGAGAGTAATTAATTAATAATATAATGCAATTGGATTACCAACAATAACATAAATAATTTTGACATAGATGTACCCGACATCATTCTATGTGTGTGGGTGTCACTTGTATCATGCGGCTCGCCAGTGTCCATATGCATCCAACCATTAATTCCGAAACGCCCAAATAGGTATATATCGGCATTGCTAGCTATTTTATATACTATTAAATGAGACTTACAACACTGTTCACACAGATTGATAGATCATACTCCTAAATCCTAGTGTATTAAGTATATATATAGGAGTGACAATTCATCCTACTTATGAAATTAAATGAGCAACTTTATTTTCTTGGTCAAAGCAGGTGAATCAGTTGGTCGATAGATATTCATATGAGCCTATAGGCCAGAGCATGCCTAGGGGTTGGGATGGTCCTTTGTTTGGTTGGATTACTCAGAACCTAAAAGCTAAAAACTCAGTTAGCTAGCTGGCATAGATTCTATTTTAACTTGGCCTACTCTCTTTATTACTACACGTTGGCATATCTGCCTCTCCCCCTCCACATTGTTCTAACTGGGCTACTCCGTGAACAGATGACATATATTAAGTTAACACAGATGGTTGCGGGTATGAATCTAATGGCAAAGGAGGTTTTAGAGGTCTGTTCAGAGATTCAAGGGCTAACTGGATTATGGGCTACTTTGGGAAGCTGGAGTGCAACTCAAGTATGGAAGCAGAGCTTTGGGCCGGGTATTTAATTATAGAGGGTTAACTGGCCATCATCCTGGAGAAAAGTTTGGTGAGCACCTCAATCGAATCTGACTCTCTCATTGCAGTCAATCTGATTACAGAAGGTAATATGAGCCCAAAGTGTTATATATCATTGTAGGCGCGGTCAAAAGTATTAACACATCAGCAGGGAGGACTTATTGACTCTCCAATTATTAGCAGACACATGGCAACATGGCCTGCGTGGAGGGGAGCCTTGGTCAAGGTCACATCCAGAGAGGGTTGCTGACTATCCAATGGGAAAAGAGCGCGCGTACAGTGTAAAGAACGACGTCCGCGGAGACGGTCCGCGGAAAGGGCTACCATCGCGGGACCATTCCCGTCCCCGCGGGAGAACTGAGAGATATATGTGTACATATTAAAGAGTGGGCACGGCGGCAGAGAGCCGTAGGAAGACCCCGGGATTCCACCCGGACCTAAAGGCAGGGTCCGGAGGAGGCCCCGCGGGAGATGCATGATCGCCGTAGGACGCGACCTCGCTCCGAACGGGAATAGGGGAGTTGCTCGTGGCTTGGTGGCTTGAGAAGGAGGTAACGTCACGGGGAATCGGGTCCTCCCGCGGAGAGTCGCCCGCGGAATGTTCCGCGGAGAGGTTCCTGCGGGATGTTCCGCGGGAGACTTCCGCGGGAGAACCAGTTTCCCCAAGGCCTGGAGGTACGGGAGGGACACGTGCTGGGGTCTTATAGGAGCACCGTCCTGGGCCTGTCTTAGGCCCAGGTGTCCTATAAATACCCCTGACATTCCCAATGATTAGGAGGATCTTTTTCTGGAAAAAGAGCAGGTGAGAGCACTGATTCTGAGGAAGGAGAATATTCTTCCCCGTAGAGAAGGTGACCTCGCTCGTTCAGACCCGGGGAAAGCCGACATCACCCCGCGGAGAAAAACAAGGGACGCGCTGCCTTTGTCTCTCTCGTACCTCCTGCTCCCTCCTTCATCCCGCGAGATTTCTCCCCCCTTCCCTTTGTTAACCATCAACTAATCGCACCTCTCCAGCTCATTTTTGAACACGGAAGCGCAGTCAACAGAACCCAAAGCAGCCCCTACAATCATCAATGAGGCTCATGGTCTGTTCAATTGCACGGGAACCGTGTTAGCCCACACTTATCGTAATGTTGATCAATGCGCTGATCATCTAGCACACCTTGAAGCCAAGCAAAAGGAGGAGTACTTGGTCATTGTAGTGGACATCCCTATCTCCTTTAAGCTAGGGAGTTCGTAATTAGGGATCATAGGCTTAATCTTAGGCTGGTCTTAGATTAGCTATTCGTGGCCTTCTGTAGGTCTTTATTAACGTCATTCTTTGCTACTCTATGATGTGGTCCTTGTTCGTTTAGTTATATGAATTTCCGAAGTAAAAAAAAATAGAGAAAAGTCCACTTTCACCCCCTGTGGTTATCGCCATGTGCGGATACACCCCATGTGGTTTAAAAGTGTGCACATAACTCCCTGTGGTTTTCAAATTGTGCGGATAGACCCCCTGCTGTCGTATTTTCCATCCATTTTAACGGAAACAATATTAAAAGACCGTTATACCCCCATCACGTCCCTTGATTCTTCTTCTTGTTTAAATCTAACCACACCATCCCGTATACCAAAAATTGAATCCAAACCGTTGATATTATAAATTTTGACGAGTACTGCGTCTATGCCAAAATTCAAGTCAATCAAAAATGAAAAGCTTATGGTCAAATCGATTTTGTTATGAAATTAAAATTTCAAATTTGAATTTACTACAAGTTAGATCACTGGATTATTGATGCCTGATCGAGATGATTTTTTTACAGAGATACTATATTCTTTATTTAATACATTATGAACGACTCAGATTACATTCTAGAGGTGTGTGAGATACACCTCCGTTAAAATGGATGGAAAATATGACGGCAGGGGGTCTATCCGCACAATTTGAAAATCACAGGGGGTTATGTGCACACTTTTAAACCACATGGGGTGTATCCGCACATGGCGATAACCACAGGGGGTGAAAGTGGATTTTCCTCAAAAAAAAATAAATAAAAGATAAATAGTCATATGACGTTTGATACCAGCCTCAAAATAAATAAAAAAAACTTGATAGTTGTTCAGCAATACAAGAATATCTTGGTTAAATTACCAGAAGAGCCCTTTGGGACCTCCTGGGTCATCTGCTACAACTCCCACGAAAGGGACACTTGGCTTAAAAATCCAATCAATGCTCCTTTGGCCACAATTTCCTAAAGCCAATAAGTTTGGCCGTTTTGGAAAAGGAACCACACCCATCTCCATCTGGGAACACATCACACAACTGAAGTGGAGCTTTGTCCCTTTCAATGGCGTGCAAGGGCTGTTTGGCCATTTTGCTCTCCCAGGAAGAAGTAGTACTGCAGCTTCTCTGGCTCCATCTTCACTCATGGCCTCTTGCCCATTTTTGGGACCATTTTTTGGGTCTGTATGACATGCATGTGCTGTTTCCCCTAAACTTATGGTCATCTCCTTGTACCAATTGAATGGATTGCATGTACTTCCAAACAAGAGAAAGATCCTTTTTCTTGATAATTCAAGCCATTCCGGTAAGCTTAAGCACATCTTTATTAATTTTTGGGGACGTCTTATTCTTTCGTCAACTGCTGGTGGTGAGACTATTTGATAGCATTTAGGAGGTTTCGAATCTGAAACCTATGAGAGAATAAAACCCTTAAGTTTCAGTTTTTGATCATCACCAAATCAAGCCTTCTGAGTTAGAAAGAAAAGATTCATGCATTTAGATGATATCTCATGTGATTTCTTACGTGATTCAAAATAATCTAAAATCTACCATGTTGCCGGTAGACGATTCAAATGTTCATTATGTTGAGTTCGATATGTAGATCAATCATGTAAAAATTAGATCGATTGGATCGTTGATGATCTAATGGAAGGCTTGATCGAGTCATATTATTCCTAAAAGAAAGTAACATTCAAATGGATGTTAATGTTTGAGAAATTTAACTTTTTGCGCGCGTTGATAATACACATACTGATAGCTATAAAATAAATAGTTCAAATCTTTAATGAGGTGCTGCATGTGCTACCATGGATTATATGAGGAAATACTTAAAAGATTGGGACATAATATATTCCCCGCCAATATAAAAAGAAATAACTTTATTTCAACGAAAACTGAAAATATCTTTAAACGTAATCTCTCCTTATACTCATTGATAAGTTTAATCTAATACCTAGGAGGAAGTCCATAAATACAACGATTTGAGCAACATTGTGCACAGCATGCCAATGAGGCAGTGCTTAACTGATCATTAGCTAGGTATATAAGATAGGTAATTTTCAATTCCCAACGAAACAATAAAACCACGTTGCCAGGTTGTGTCTAATGTTGTGTTTGTAGGTTGGCTCTCAAAGAGAAAGTCTAGATACCTTTAGCTTCAACAAACCACGAACTTAATGCAATTAGATAGTAATCCACCCCCAAATCCATTTTCAGAGGAGAAATGATTTTGTCACTCACTTTTTTGTTAACACCACTCCCATACAAATATATTTTTGGTGCAAAAATACACTTGCAGAGGAGTGACGTTAACAAATAAAAAAGGGAGTAGCAAAAATCACCAGTCTTTCATAAATGCAATTATAACTCAACTCCTAATCTTCAATTGAGTCAGCAATAGCATGTGTACTTGTTCAGTTGTTTGGACCATGGCCATAATTTCACCCAGTCCAGCACTTGGGTCACACCTTCAAAGTAAGTTGCTGAGAAGCTCTTAAAAGGCACTAATAGATTCATCGACTCCATCAAGCCCCCATTCCTGTTTTCAATTGCTTGCAATATCAAAGAGTCCCTTCAACTAACCCTAGCCAAGGGGTTGGCGGGTTGCCCTAGTAGTGATCAAGACTTTAGGTACTTGTTCTCTCCTAAAGTTGAAAGTTCAAAATTTCTCAGGTGCTATCTATGTAGCACGGATATGGATGTAACGCCCCGATTTTCGAAGGTAAAATCGGAGGTATTAAATACTAATTCTCGGAAAACATTATTAAATCCAATTTGAAATCCAAAACAGATAACTCGTCCTAAGAATTCATCTATTACAAACTATTGTAAAAATATTAGAAATAGTCTTCGAAGGGATAAGCTAAACAGATAATAGAGCCATCTTCTAAGATTGATATGGGTCCCAAGCCTATTCTGGCTCAACTCCCACCTCTGTATTCTCCTCAGCATAAAATTGTTCGCCCACGGGATCCTGTGTTTCCTGGTTTTCTGCAAAATCTGACACGGATGCCAGAAAATCCGTGCCTGAGTGAAAGAGTTCACCCCGAACTATAATCCAACCCAAATACCCCTCTTACAATACAATTAGCAATCAAACAGGAGATAACAATACGAACGAGTAAATCAGAGATAATTCACATAACTTGTTTCTTTACTATCCATTAACTTAATATGAAATCTAAGATCTCTCCACGAGATCTTTCCTCCCCAACCACTAGCCATGCTCAGTCCCATGAGATCACTTCCCTTTGTTGTCGCAGGAACACCTAAGTTATGTACCGAGTGTGCACCCCCAATAACTACAACAAGGGGTAAGCTTATCATGCCGGTATCACGACTAAGGTTCGCCTATCTTATCAACCACATCACGATTCTTTTCACAATCATCACTGGACACCCGCCAGTCTATCAATTCATCACTGGACACCCGCTAGTATCAATTCTCATCACAATCTCATCATATCACAACATCACGCCTGCAGGCAACCTCTATAAATAAACTTCACAATTTATCCATTACTTAACATCGTCTACGTGATTTCTATTTCGCATACCACCCCATGTCTCTAGGGTCCAATCTAACATTCAAATGAAATATCGATGCAATATCAATCACCATAATAATTGAAAACGAATCCCAGACGGATCGAAACAGTTAATAAGCAATGCAATCACATAACTTTTTATGACTGGGCCGTTGCCCTTAATCTCGTATGGTCACAAAGTCATTAAGAATGTAAGAATTATTTAATTAAGATTTAAAAATAATTTTCTAGACCTTTGTTAATTAATTAAAAGTAAATAAGTTAATTAGACACTAATTAAATACATTAATTAGGTAAAATATATTTAGAATAATTATCGTAACCTTAATAAAGGTCCTAACAGTTCCCTATAATAACTTTGAGTGCTAAAAGTTGGGTTTGGGATGCTCACGGAATTAATTTAAATAAAAGATTCAAGTTAATAGGCGAAACAAGATTAAATAGAAAATAAATGATTAAATAATTGAAAATATATTTATATTTACAGAATAACATTCTGGGGCCGTAAAAAGTATACATAAATTTATTTGGAATTTTAAACCTTCTTTATAATATTTTACGGTATTATTATTAAGAAACAATGCTTAAATGATAATAAATAGTTAATTAAATAAATAAAATTTATTTTAATAATATATCACCTTTGAACTGTCAGGAGTCTAAGAAAAATATTTTCGATATTAAAAATATTTTTAATAAGGTCGTTATTAATTTTCGTTTATAACTTTAGTTAAAAATTAAATAAATAGCTAAATATATAAATTAACTACGAAATCAGCAAGTTATGACCTTTAACATGTTGGGAGTCTAGGAAAATAGTTTGGGTATTGATAGATTAGTTTATAAGGTCGTATTGATTTTTCGTTTACAAACGATTACACAATTACAAACAGAAATTTAATAAATATAAGATTAAATAAAAAAATTATGAAACTAACAAGGTATGAACTTTAGAATGTTAGGAACCTAGGATAAAAAATTCGGGATCAAAATCTATTTTTAACAGGTCGAAAAGTCAATTCGATCAAAAAAAATAAAATAAAACACACGCTGGAAATAACAGAGTTCGCGGCCGCGAACTCTGTCCGTCTGGTTCTTGCGGTGAAGGACCCCGAAGGTCGCGGCCGCAAGGTCGCGGCTGTTTTTTGTTTTTTTGATTTTTTTGGTTCGGTTTCGATGCATGGGGTCACGGGGGTCCTTGGGTTATGTCTAATAAACATATTTATACATAGAGGAGGGCTCGGATTGAATTATAGTACCTCGGTTCGGATTAATTTCGTTTTCGATCGAAAACGTGATTTTGGGGAAGACGACTTCAATTCCTTCGATCGGAGGACTTTGGGACCGAATTGATTGATCTACGGTGATCCTTGAGACTGTAGTAAACAACTCGAACGATCAATTTGGGTTTCGGACGAACGGAACCACGAAACCCACTTTTCTCTCTCTCTTTTTCTCTCTCTACAATTCTATGGAATATAGTTCGGTTCTCTCGGGTTTTTCTCCTCTCTCTGGTTCCGTGGAAGGTGGTGGAAAAGTGTACGTGCCCTAGGGTCGTAGTGGTGTATATATATAGGAGAATTCAAGGAATTTCGGATTAAAACGAATCCTAACGGTATTGGGTTTGTGCATGGACGAATTACGCACGGTTTTTGGGTCACGGAGGAGTTAGAAATTGAGTAGGAGAGTGAGGGAGAAGATAAACGTGCATGCATGCAATTATATGTATGTATGTGATGATAAATTAATTTTTAAAAGCTAATTAGATAGAATAGCTTATTTTTTTGTAATTATCTACTAATTATTAATTAAGGAAAATAATATCATCATAATTAAGTAATTCTTTTTTTAGTATTTATTGGTTTAAAAAAAATTCGGGTTATTACAATGGACACAGGACACAACACAACATGATACCGACACTCCAACACAGAAATTTTCAAAAAATGGGTACAACGTTATTCTCTTCTCATAATTGCATTTTTATCCCCAAAGTGTCCTAAAGTATCCTGAGAGTGTCCGTAGATGGATACACTGATATGTCGCTTCCGGCAGAGTGTCAGTGCTACACAGTGTGCTATCAATTTTTTTGGGGTCAGTCCATACAGAGCACCTGTTCTGACTTCAAGTGAGACCCTGCTAGTGGCTGATGAGTTTATGGTCCCCTAAAATTGATTGAGATAGGCATAAGCTGATCTGGACACCTGATTATATAAATAAAATAAAATAAAATAAAAACCCCCTCAATTCCCAAGCCACGGATTGAGTGGCAGGTACTATTGCGGCAAAGTGTAGTTTGGGTGGCAGGTACTATTGTGGAGAGAAGATATATATGGTCTAGTGCAGTGGCCTAATCATTAATTTAGGTCACTGAATGCACCATCAAATATGATCTTAAAATTATTTATTTTTACTTATAGTAAACAACCATAATATGAAGAAAAAAAAATTATGAAACATACATATGACTTGATCAAGTATTTATCAATGTTCGATTGATTAAAAAATTGAATGATAAATCAAAGTTAACAAAATGAATTCTCCAGTCGCCAAATACTACCATTCTGGTTTTTTCTGTATACTAAATGTTATTCCTTATTATGGCATCGATAAAGTTATAGTGTACAAAATAAAAAATTTGAGATCAGATAATAAAAATTCATTTTATTCGTTCCTTTAATACTCCTACTGGCTCCAATTTTAATTTGGAGGCCACTCTCGAACTCCGATCCCTCGAAAAATGCCAATCAACCTAATTTGACCAGCTTTATGTGAGCAAGAAATATCATTGCCAACGCTAATTTAACATCCTTTTTAATTTGTTTCTCTTTTAATCTCCTAATAATTACCCAGCATACACCCATCTGTGTGCACCAAGAATACAAAAAATTACGCAGGACTCATTTTGGGGTCTCGTACTATTGATTGGAACCGAATATAATCTCCTAAGAATTCTTACAAACAAAACCAGCCAATTTAGATATTGATAAGAGTTTGATCGATTCGTTCAATTTTTGTACCTATAAATTTCAAGAACGAATATAAATTAAGTACTTATCGATATCTAAATAAACTGATTTTTTTCTTACAACTCTTCAAGACATGATTTAAATAAATTGAAGGATTAGAACCCACCTCAGGGGCCCACACAATCCAAATGGTCTACCCCAAGTTATTTATTTGCCTAATTATGTCCGTCCACTATCCACACAAATTTAAAGAAGTTGCTCTTGCTTTTGACTAGACGACAGAAATAGCGCGCGGTGGTTGGAGAGGGAATCCGGCGACCATGATTCTTCTATTGTCACGCTGTCTGCATGAATACGATCCAGGGATTGTGCCGTTAATTTCTTCTTCATCCCATCATCCCCCTTACCCCGAGATATTGCAGCATCCAATCGAGCCCTAACTTAAGTAACATAATGCGTGTGCACGAGCCTAATTAAAAACTTCTTCAAATCAACAATCTGACAACTAAAATCCAAAAATCCATGAGATTGAGAATTGAGAATGCGAGCGCAGCGCAAGGATTGAGCGGAGGAGCTTATGACATTTTGAAGGATTATGTGACTGAAGGTACACTATTTGCACACCGCAGTGTGTGGAACTCATCTAAGGATCCCACACAAAAAATCGAAGCCGCTCAATTTATTTAAAATATTTCTATAAGAATTCCTGTAAAAAAAAATCAGCTCAGACAGATATCGGTAAAGGACTAAAGGGTTTGATTGATTTTTTGCTCAATTTTCTGTCAGAAAATTGTTCAAAGAACTGATCAAGCCCATACCGATATCCCACTGATGGGATTTTTTATGGGGTTCCTAAAAAAGTCATTCTATATAAATTGAGCGGTTCTAATCATTTATGTGGAACCCAAAAATGAATTCTACACGATACAGTATGCATTTGATACACCAAATAGTTTCCCTATAATATTATTGCCCGTTATTGTTTTCAAAACCAGCTCTATCTCTGTAATTGAGTCCGGCTCCTGTCCATCCTTCAAAACGGAATGAAGAGTACAATTTCAGTTCGGAAATGTTTTTCTCGAATCTACTTGAATAATCGAATTCGTACATTTTAGAGAAGTGATTTTATCACTCCCTAAATTATTAACAACACTCACTTGGAAAGTGTCAAAATCAACTCATATTAATTCTACCACTCCCGAAAAAGTTAACAATTTAAAGAATGGCAAAATCAACCCATGGTACTCTCTTGGGAAGTGCCGTTAACAATTTAGAGAGTAGCAAAATCACTCCCCTCATTTTATTTTAATTAGCAAGAATATCAAGCATGTCAAAAATCAATTTAATGTCATATCATATCATTATAAATGATTTTGAAATACATTTATATTCCAAAAAATGGCTGAAATGGGTATTGATCCAGCGTTGCAATCTTATTTTTTCAAGATAAATGTGTTCAAGAAACGGATTTGGCAAATGATAACTATATGCTCCATGTATCTATAAGCTCAAAATTCTCAATCGAAAATGCTTACAGCACCGAAAATAGGGGAACTGAAAATATACATACGGAGCGTGGTGTTCAATTTTGGGTCTCATACGAATAATTCGAACCCTTCATTACTTTTAAAATTATTTATAGAGTAGTGTTGCAAAAAATTAGCTCAACTGAATATATGTAAATGCATAATTCAATCTACCAAGTTTCATTCAAAATTTAAAATCCTGTTTTGAATGAAAAATTTAAATATGATCAACAACTTTAACATAAGCAAAATGACTGATTATTGAAGTGGGTCTGGCAACCTGCGTTTAATGACCAAAAAAAAAAAAAAAAAGTCATGGTTTTATTTTATTTTATTTTATTTTTGTTTGGACATTTTGAGTCTTTTGTTGTATTTGTTATTTTTAGGCCTATGAACTGCGCAATTTGTATCTAATTTTATTAATATAAGTTGCATTTTTTCAAAAAAAACAAAAACAAAAAATAGAAGGTATACCTAAGAAACATTGAAAATACCACCAAATCTGTTTTTAAAACTCACCTATTTTCCGTTTTAGGGTTGGTTTGGAGTGATTAATTGTAGTTAAAATGTGAGTGAAAATTTAGGTGAACATGGGTCTCCCCAATGCCAATAGAAAAACAAAACAAGGGTCTCCCCGTATTCAAACTACTACCTAACATCATTTTTAAATGCCCATAAAGAGTCAAAATCAAAGAATCTCCCAACTTTTCTTGGTTTTTGTTTTTAAAAAAATAAAGAAATTATAATACTACTACAAGAAAATCAGAAAATATATATATATATATACAAATCATCATAATTTTTCATAGCCCTCAACAGTGATTATCCAATGCTCTTAGAGCACCACCACGTATTTCAGGACCACTTTAAAATTTTCATCCCTTCCTCTCTCAATGTCTGTGTAATGAATAACAAACAAAAAAAAAGAAAAGAAAAGAAAAGAAAAGAATGTCATTGTTAGCATATAAACCTCCTAATAAAAACTACAGTACTTGAAAAGAAAAAGGTATACACAGTAGGGGTCTCGCAGATCAACCGAACTGTCCACGAACCAACTCGAGGTATGGTACGAATTATAGACACAAATCCTAATATATGAATTTTGACAATTGAGTTCAGTTCAATTTTAATATATTTTCTATATGAAACTCTAAAACCTTTAACCGCAACCTAACCAACCAGACGAGACAAAACTCACGAATGGGTGCATATTGAAAAAATGACAACTGTGGCAAACGGTTCAGTTTCAAAATCGAACCGAACTGCCCATCTGCTGGGCAGCCCTAAATTGCCCAGGAAACATTAAAAAAATACCATTATACAAAGTGGATAGCCAATAACCCCCAAGTCTATTTCCAAAACTCACCTAGTTTTTTCAATTTTGGTGTTGGTTTGGAGTAATTGGGTACAAGTTAAATTTTCAGGCTAACTTGGGTCTCCCCTTTTTCAAAGTTCAGAGTCAAATCACAGAATCTCCAACTTTCCTTTCATTTTAAATTCAATGATAAAATTAAGACTTGTCAAAAAAAAAAAAAAAACTCAATGATAAAATACTTCATACTCGTAACTATAAAAACAGAAGAAAATGCAAATCTAATCTTAAGAGTGGAGGATAATATGGACAAGACTCTTTCATATTCGAAGATATTCGAGGAAAGTGAGGTTTAATTTCGCTTAACTTTTTCTAAAAGTTAATACGATGTTCATATTTAAATTTTTTTTACATTGATTAATTTTAATAAATACTGATATCCATGAAATATGTTTCGAAATTTAAATTTGTTTTGGCATTATTTACGCGTCAGAAGAAAACAAAAATATAAAGCGGTATGTCTTGCCATCTTCCTCATCAGTATCACTCCCGGCTGAACTCTCTCTCACTCCTTCCTCCTTTCCTCTCTCCACAACCAGACCTCAGGGAGAGAGAGAGAGAAAAAAAACACATTCACACACAGAGACAAACAAACACAACCCAGAAAACAAAATGCGATTCCTCCTCCTCCCCCCCCTCCTCCTCCTCCTCCTCCTCCACCACCACTCCGCCGCCGCCAGAACCCCTCGCACCTCCGAAACCCAAGCCCTCCTCTCCCTGAAATCCTCCATCACCTCCGACCCCTCATCCTTCCTCTCCTCCTGGACCCCCTCCACCGACCACTGCTCCTGGCCCGGCGTCGCCTGCAACTCCCGCCGCCACGTCACCTCCGTCAACCTCTCCAACAGCAACCTCACCGGCACCCTCCCCCCAACCCTCTCCCACCTCACCTCCCTCCTCAACCTCTCTCTCTCCTCCAACCAGCTCACCGGCCCCATCCCCCCTTCCCTCTCTCTCCTCCCCTCCCTCAAACACCTCAACCTCTCCAACAACGTCTTCAACTCCACCTTCCCCCCACAGCTCTCCAACCTCACCTCCCTCATTACCCTCGACCTCTACAACAACAACATGACCGGGCCCCTCCCTGTAACCATTGCAAGAATCGCCACCCTCCGCCACCTCCACCTCGGCGGGAACTACTTTGAAGGCACCATCCCGCCCGAATACGGTTCCTTCCCGTCGCTGGAATACCTAGCTGTGTCTGGAAACGAATTGTCTGGAGTCATCCCGCCCGAAATCGGAAACCTATCGAGTCTCCGGGAGCTTTATGTAGGGTACTTCAACACGTTTTCCGGCGGGGTACCCCCGGAGATGGGAAATTTGACACAACTGCTTCGGTTCGACGGGGCCAACTGCGGACTCTCCGGGGAGATTCCCCCGGAGATCGGCAGGCTCCAGAACCTCGACACCCTGTTCCTTCAGGTGAATTCTCTGTCCGGCTCCTTACCGACGGAGCTGGGATACCTGAAGAGCTTGAAATCTATGGATCTGTCGAATAATATGTTTGTTGGAGAGATACCCAGCTCATTCTCGATGCTGAAGAACCTGACCCTCTTGAATCTTTTTAGAAACAAGCTGCACGGGTCGGTACCAGAGTTCATCGGGGACTTACCGGCGTTGGAAGTTTTACAGCTTTGGGAGAATAATTTTACCGGGAGCGTTCCGAAGAATCTGGGGACTAATCAGATGCTTCAGATCGTGGACTTGTCGTCGAACAAGTTAACGGGTTTTTTGCCGCCGTATCTGTGCTCCGGCAATAGGCTTCAAACGCTGATCGTTTTGGGGAACTTTTTACTGGGCCCGGTGCCGGAGTCGCTGGGGGAGTGTGAGTCGCTGAGTCGACTCAGAATGGGGGAGAATTACCTCAACGGGTCGATACCGAAGGGGCTGCTGAGCTTGCCTAAGCTAACCCAGGTTGAGCTCCAGGATAATCTGCTCTCCGGGGAATTTCCGGTGACGGAGTGGGTGTCGGTCACTCTGGGTCAGCTCAGCCTGTCGAACAATCAGCTCACGGGGGTGTTACCGGCGAGTATTGGAAACTTTTCGGGTGTTCAGAAGCTGTTGCTGGACGGGAACCGGTTCTCGGGTCCAATCCCGCCGCAAATCGGGCGGTTACAGCAGCTTTCGAAGATTGATTTTGGCGGTAACGGGTTTTCCGGCCCAATCGTGAAGGAAATCAGCCAATGCGGGCTGTTGACGTTCGTTGACCTCAGCCGAAATCAGCTTTCCGGCGAAATCCCGACTGAAATCACAGGTATGCAGGGTCGGAGCCATTGTTCTTCAAGTGGGGTCACTTAACTCCACGAACAGATAAATAGATTTCTCACTAGGACATGTTATACTTAAATAACAAAATTTTACTATTTAGACACAATGAAAATTACTAAATTGTCCCAACTTGCTTCAATCATCGTATACATTATGAATTCTCTCAAGCAAGAAAGTCTATTAATGTGTACAACAATTTACACAGCATGCTAATGCAGCGCTGCATTATCAGTAATTGGATAATAGCTACTTCGCAACCGATCGGGATCCTTTATAAGGATGGTATGAGGGTTTTCATCCAGATCGTCCATATCGGCAATCAATAGTCCGGATTGAAAACAATCTTTTTCGGGCAAGAGTTAACTTTTTTCGGAAAGAGTTTGTCTACTCTTTGATTGTTAATGTCAAAACTGTTTTTGTTTGTGTCAAAATTATAGTGCATAAAACCTTTGTACCATGTGCAAGGTACAAGACTTTTATGCACTAAAGTTTTGGCTCAAACAAAAATAGTTTTGGCGTTATCATTTCTCCTTTGATTACTACTATTTTGATTAGTAGATCAGAAAAATAAGTTGGATACGATAGTTGTTTTTTGCCGCACTATTGCCGCACTAACTAAAATTCTTGACTCCGCCGGCAGGTATGCGGATACTCGACTACCTGAATTTGTCCAGAAACGAATTGGTGGGAAGCATTCCTGCTTCCATAGCTTCAATGCAAAGCCTTACTTCAGTTGATTTTTCGTACAACAACCTATCTGGGTTAGTTCCTGAAACTGGTCAATTTAGTTACTTCAATGCAACTTCTTTTGTCGGCAACCCGAATCTCTGTGGCCCGTATTTGGGTCCTTGTAAACTTGGGATTGTAAATAGTACACACCAAGGACACATTAAGGGCTCATTCTCAGCTTCTCTGAAGCTCCTTCTTGTAATTGGGTTACTAGTTTGTTCAATAGCTTTTGCAATCGCCGCGATATTTAAGGCTAGATCTCTAAAGAAAGCGAGCGATGCTAGGGCTTGGAAGCTCACGGCTTTCCAACGCTTGGATTTCACTTGTGATGATGTCTTGGATTGCTTAAAGGAGGATAACATTATAGGGAAAGGAGGTGCTGGGATAGTATATAAAGGGGTGATGCCAAATGGCGATGAGGTTGCTGTAAAAAGGTTACCGGTGATGACCCGAGGGTCCTCCCACGACCACGGGTTCAATGCGGAGATAAAAACCCTAGGGAGGATACGGCACCGTCACATTGTTAGGTTATTGGGATTTTGTTCGAACCACGAAACAAATTTGTTGGTGTACGAGTATATGCCAAATGGGAGCTTAGGGGAAGTGCTTCATGGCAAGAAAGGGGGGCATTTGGATTGGGACACAAGGTATAAGATTGCTGTCGAGGCCGCAAAAGGGCTTTGTTATCTTCACCACGATTGTTCCCCGTTGATCCTCCATCGCGATGTGAAATCCAACAACATACTTCTTGACTCTGGTTTTGAAGCGCATGTCGCTGATTTCGGGCTCGCCAAGTTCTTGCAAGATTCGGGTACTTCAGAATGCATGTCTGCTATTGCTGGGTCATATGGATACATAGCACCAGGTACAATTCTGAACCGAAATTTTAGTAGTATTGACAAGCATGAACCAATTCTGTTTCGAAATTTTAGTTGGCACTTGAAGATCGTATTTTCTGGCTCCTACTACTTATTTGGCTGCATCTTACCATAGTTTCTTTCTATACAAGTGTTTATTGTGGTCTAATAATTTGATTTTGTTGATTCCTATAAAATGGTTACCAAGATAATGGATATGTGGTCTTTGCTCTGCTTTCGAAAGTATGTATGTTGGTAGCAATCTGTCTCTTTCTTTGGCTTTGGCATTGAATGACTATTGGTGAGTGGCCCTCATGGTTCTTGCCTGACAGTCACTTAGTGATAGGTCCCTTGTCAATCAGCAAGGCCTCATACATGGAAATGATTTGTAACCACATGGGCGTCATTTTGTTAGGATTTCAAACAATAGCAGATGCTACCCAAACTTAGGTGTATCTCAAATGCAATCCATCCTAATTGTACTCTTTGACATTCTTAGCATCTGCTATAGAATTTGATCAAGATTTCAACTTTTGACTGAAACCCAAAATTTTAATTTCGCAGAATATGCCTACACACTCAAGGTTGATGAGAAGAGCGACGTCTACAGCTTCGGTGTGGTTCTTTTAGAACTTGTAAGCGGCAGAAAGCCAGTGGGAGAGTTTGGGGACGGAGTGGACATAGTGCAATGGGTGAGGAAAATGACCGACGGCAACAAGGAAGGAGTGCTGAAAATCCTGGACCCACGACTCCCCACGGTCCCACTCCATGAGGTGATGCACGTGTTCTACGTTGCACTGCTCTGTGTCGAAGAACAGGCAGTCGAACGCCCGACGATGCGTGAAGTTGTCCAGATACTAACAGAGCTTCCAAAGCCACCGCAAAACCCAAATGCTGTCACAGAGGCCTCATCTGCAAATGCAGCACCTAAGGACACAAAAGAGAATCATCAATCACCACCGGCAGATCTTCTTAGTATTTGAGAGTTTTCGATTTGGGATGAATGGGGAGTGTTTGCTTTTAGGCTTCAGGTTTCCATGAATTGGTTTAGGCTGTGGTTTTTTTTTCTTTTCGGTTTCATAATTATTGGGCGGGGTTTACTATTTTAACTTCTTAAGGCTTGTTAATGTTTTCTGAAATGTTTGAATTTTTCTTTGTACAGTAGGTTTGGTGAGGTATGTCATAACATAGTTTGGGTAGGGTTGTGTTTGCTTTAATTTTCCATGGCTCCTCCGTGAATAAGTTATTTACGGTAATGCACAATTTCGTCCATCTGTCTCGGCAATTAATAGTTGAGATATATTTTTAAATTTTGACCGGTAATAAATAACTTTGACCGGTAACAATTTTTTTTTTTTTAATTCAGATCATCCAAAACACTTTTTGAAGTACAAGATTGGGTGCTGTAAGACTTAGTTTACTGAACCTCGGTAAATGCGTTTTTCACTTCTCCTTGAATGGATGCTTTAAAAATTTAGGGAAATGATATTGCCACACCCTTTTTTGTTATTGTCACACCCTACAAGTGTATTTTTGCACCAAAAAATACACTTGCACGGGTGTGGCAATAACAAAAAAAAGATGTGGCAAAATCACTAGCCAAAATCTAACCATTGTGAGCCGTTAAAATTTTCAGCTTTGTTTTCTTCCATTCAAATTCTTGCTCTAAATACAGCCTGAAAGATTTGTTGATTGCCCTTGCTGCTTCATGTTTCTGACTCTTCTATTACTGGCATTCTGCTAACCTACACCACCATTAAAGAAAACTAGTAGAGCTTTGGTCAAAGATATACGTAAATGATTTCCTTATATAAACAAGTCTCAGTAGTATAAATGAGCAATAAGCCCAGGACCTAAGGAGTTGTTGGGACTAATTATTGTTTTGGGACATCGCTACGTAGTGCTCTAATTTTATCCACAACTACACAGTTTTGGCCGTGCTCAAACCTAATAATTGTGCGTGTAGACTGAAGCCCGGAAGCAAAAGCATAAAAACATGAGTTGCTAAAATTTGAAAGAGCGGAGAATTAGAGCAAAAAGGGCAGATAAAGATTAAGAGCAAAAGCAAAAGGTGCAACTCTTCTGCGATCACATTCATACGAAATTCATAGACTGTTGTAGGTTCCACACAAACCTATGGTTGCGAAAGGAATTGGACACCGTCGTGAAAAACGAAAAATCACGTGGGCGGTGCACCAGGAGCACCGATTAGTTTTTCAGTTGTTGGACAACATAGTAGGAGTGCAGTACGTGCACGGCTTTCAAGTACCGAGAATTATTTTTTTCTGGGGGAGGAGCCTGGGAAGGGTTCAGTTATTGAGATGAGGACTGCACTTGAATTGAATTCAACAGTGTCATGGTATTCGAGTCATTGAGTGCATATATATCAATAGCTGTCCCTTTTAAAGAATCAAGAACTCTTTCTTCATTTATTAATACCTTTATATTTGTAGTAGTATTAAATTGAAAATAGACCCCAGCCATTGGTCAGGGACTACTTGATTGACCATTTTAGACTTCCAAATTTTTTTGCTCCTTTTTTTGGGGGCACATTGTCCTGTAAAAAAGATCCGATTTGCATTACTTCTTTTCTCTTTTTTCTTGTCTGTGTTTTTTCTTTTTTCTTGTCTGAAAACTAAGGTTGTACTATTTTGAATCTTAAGATTAGTTACGCGTAAATTGACTCGGACATCTGGTTATAAAACGGTCTTGCTATTGTCTGTCCACTAGACTGACAATAAATAGACTAAAAGACAATAAAAATATGTATTTCTGTATACTTTATACATCATTTAATACACATGCCGGGGTACGGATCACTTCGTTGGCAATCATCAGTAAAAAGAAGGTGAGCCAAAGCAGGAGCATTATTCCCCGCAACATACCCTGTGAGATTTGCAGTATTAATGTGCTTGTGGCTCAAGTTAGAGAGGACTTCAGAACAAAGGAGAAAGAGATACTGGGAGAGGGGGATTCCATTCATTCTAGCTTAAAAGGCTAGCCACCTAAGGCCCCGTTCCAGTTTTGTAAAAAGGAAGATTTTAGAAAAGGAAGGTAATTTCAAGCCCGAAAATCATGTGCTTACACAAATAATTTTCCTACCAATATGGATCTTGTTTGATAGATTTCATTGAGATCTTTTATACGATACAAAAAAAATCAAAAAATTATTTTTCATTTTCATTATATTTGAATTTGAAAATTGAAGAAAAAGAACTTTTTAAAAAAGAAGGGTTAGTGGAACACCCCCTAAATAGGACCTTTAGCCCTTGCCCGGCGAAAGGAAAGGGTTTGGGGCCCGTCATATCCAGATCGAAACACACTTACTATTGTCAGCCTATTGAGTTGATTTTAAAATTTTCTAATATACGTAATCTGAATAAAACGAATAGTAAGATCAGACTAATTAAGAACCACGCTATGAGCATTGTTTGATGAATGAGTGATGTCGAGAACGTTAATTTTCCTATCAAGATATTGTCCACATCTTGTAAATTTTTTTATGCTCCTTACATTAAAAGATTTTTAAACCTTGAGCACGGTGTGTTAAACTAATTAATCAGTGCTAGCTCTCCTATTAAAATACTGGAAGATTATGAACTGTTCCTTTTTATTTTATTTGCAACAATGTGATCTACCTTGAAATGGTGACCAACATGCATGCTTAAAACTGATCAAAAAAAAAAAAAACATGCATGCTTAAAATGATACTCCCTCCGTCCATTTTTAAGTGTCCTGCATCGTAATTCCAACTTATTAAAAAGATATCATCATTATACCTTTCACATCAACTTTTTCCCCCACTTTCCCTACTTACCCATCATCATTACTCTTTTACTCACTTACTTTTCAAAAAGGAATCTACTTTTAGGGACAAAATAGACAATACACCAACTTTTACCCATTAACTTTACAAAATGGACACTTATTAAGGGACAGCTCAAAATGGAATACTGGACAATAAAAAGGGGACGGAGGGAGTAATGTTAGTGAGACTGTCCTTGTTGAGCATTTATAATCCCAAAAATTAAGATTCTGTTTCAGACATATGTCGAAACTACTGTATATCCCTCCCATACACGTACGCAGAACTTTAGTTACATATAAGCCTTCAAAATTAGTGGGAGGGAGCAAGGATCTGTACTTGGAAGGGGTCAAATTAAGAGGAGAAAAAAAAATGCTAAAAAAATAAATATTATTTATTACGTATATTTAAAAATAGAGTTTAGAAAGAAAATTGATTTTTACACTTCCATTTTTAATCACATATATTCCTTTTTTTTGTCTTTATTTGGTATGAATTTACTCTATTGCCCTTAATGTGTAAAAAAGTGAACTTATGGAAGGGTAAAAAGGTAAATTCACATAAAGAATGACGAAAAAGGGAGTGTATGTGGTAAAAAGGGGAGTGTAGAAGTCAATTCCCATAGAATTTAATAAATATACAGAAAATGCCCTAACTATTAAAATCACAAAATGTGGTGTTTTTCTGTTTTGTTTTTTTGAAAAATTAAAAAAAATTAAAGTGATTTTGGAAGTGCTATTCCACTTCTTTTTTTTAAGTGGGAGTATTATTCCACTTCACATATGACAAATGAAATGACAGTCAAGTGATGGGCGCTTTATACTACTTGTAATAAGCAAGTAAGGGCTCAAACCTTCCGAGTCTCATTCCATTTGCCTAAATTAGTAGTAAAATATGATTTGTCTTGTCAAAACAAAACAAAAAAATTCACGCGAGACTATTAATAAATAAAAAAAAGTCCAAATGTGTGGGTCTTGGCCACCCTTATCCCATACACGGCTCTGTCACTGTTTAAAATGGATCGTATTTACGCTCTCAATTCTCGTATTGCTCTGTCACTCTCAATTCTCGCGCTCACATATTTTACTAGCAGTCTATAACTTATTTCGAAGACGTTTGCACGCTCGCACCCCGCATTCAAATTAGTTTGGAACATGTGCGAATCTAATAGGAAATTCCTTCTACTACTTAAGTAGACCATGACAAAAAGCCCACGTAGATGCTGTTTGGTAGTGTTTGTGTAATTTCTGTTTGGATATCACTTCGTGCATGCTTTCCACGTAAGTTAAAAGAAAAGAATCTGATTTGTGACACAACATATATGCCCACTGTTTTGGTTTTTGCAGATCCATGATTTTGAGGGGAAGGGCATGGCACGGCATTTTTTCCCTTTATTTTGGCTGTCACAGTTGTGAGCCTCACCATGAGAGATTATTATTTTTCAAAAAAAAAAAGAAAAAAAAGAGTGATATATTATTCAATACTCTTGAACACCATCAAGTACTCTCTCCTCTCTCCATCCCGAGTTAGTAGTCCCCTGTGAAATTATGTGTAATTTTCAAATTTGGATATTGTTTGAAGGTTCTGAGCACAATTGTTGACTTGTTGCAGTATTATAGTTTGGACAATGCTTTAAAAAACTCATCCGTCTGTTGTACGTTAAGGTTTAAAAGATGCATTAAAATATGTAAAAAATGTATTCAAATGGGTGAAAGTGTATTAAAAAGTGTAAAAAATGGTTTGAAGCGTGTTTTCTGGTCTTTTTTTGAGTTTATTGATAACAAATTCCCATGGAAATTAACGTAAGTTGCTTGTCTTTAATTTTTCTTTAAGAATTAGCATGATTAATAGAATAAACTTCAATACAAATGTGGTTTATAATCCATGTCTCTACCGATCTTCGATCAGTTTCATTTTCCACAAATTAATTACGAAACATTAACGAGTTGAACAAATTAAAACGATCCAATTTTTTTAGCCCAAAATAGCTAGGACCACACCTTCAATGACACACACAACCCCACACACACACACGTACAAACACCTTTGGGTCACACCAAATGTATATTGAATTGTGTGGGACTCAGATCGAAACCTCATACAAATGATTGAAGCCGTTGAATTTGTTCCAAACACATTTGTAAGAGTTTACCTAAAGAAATCAACTCATTCGGATATAAATGCTTGATCGATACCCGTCCTTGAATTTGCAAGGACAAAAAAATAAATAAATTGACCAAATTCTTACCAATATCCAAATATATATATATATATATATATTTTTTGCAGGAGCTTGTTAAAATAATATTTCAAATGAGTTGAACTGCTCTAACCCAAAATGAGTCCCATGCGATGCGATGCGATGCACATTTGGTTTACACCAAATAGGAGTAGTACAGTACTCTATAGTAATCCAAAGTTGGGGTCACCAATCCATAGGTAGGACGCCCCATGACCGTTGGATGGGACAGAGGAGCAGTGATTCCAGGCGTTGATTTTGAGAAGGCGGCTTTTTGGATGATAGATCACAATCGTGACTGAAGTTTCACAGTTTCAGGTTTTTAATTTCGTGGAACAGTAAAGCTTTGATTGTTCTGAAGGAGTATTTGTATTTGTCACAAAATACTGTACTACTAATAATAATTACTGTTGCTTGCTTTCTTTGCTTTGGACGTGAGCTGGATTTTCCCCACACAAAAAACACAGTAGTAATTCCTCGGAAGAAGAAACTGCGTCTGTTTGGCTGATCGTTTAATTGTACTACTGTAAATAAATAATTGTGGGAAAAGTATGGCATATTTGCCCACTTGGCTGTACTTGACAAGACTTGGGTTTCTTTGGCAAAAAATGGAAGGGTAAATTTCACTTTTACCCTCCTGAGAGGTTCTTGACAAATACTTCTTCCGTCTCAATTTAATTGTTCATCATTACATTTTAATCGTCTAAAAAATTAGTCTTATCTTTAAATTCGTAATGAATATGTTATTGAATATGGATATTGTTTGATAAATCTCGATTAGTTCTCTTTCCGTTTGTAAATGAGAGTCCCTTATTCTATTTTGAGATGTTCCAAAATAATTGTCCCTTTCAAAAATTAGAAATAGAAATTTGATAAAATTCCCAAAGTGTTCCTCATACTTTAATACTAATGGTACAAAATAGATAGAATATAGTGCTTGCGACCAAATTGAGTGTCAAGATAATAATACCCCAAGTTTAGGGCTAAGTCGGTTGAAAGATTAATAAAACCCGGAAGTCCGGGGTCGAATCCATAGGGAGCGCGTCCATAACTCAATTAGGAGATTAGCTTGCGTTGAAAGTTTTTTGGCATTAGGACCGCCAAACAAAGCTTGGCGTTGAGACGGCCAACTGAGAATTTAGTTAACTGGCTACTTAACGTAACTACGACTTTTTAACTGGAGATTATACTAAATGTTAGGCTTAGGGATAATTAACACCCATAACTCAAAAGCATTCTTGTTCCTCCCTTTTTGACTGCGAAGGTAAACATGTCTAGGGTTTTAGGGACATTTTGACAAATAAACGGAAGGACATAGCTCTAAGCATCACATGTGGCAAGGAATCGAAACCCTTGTCTACGTATGATCAAAAGATTAACACCTCCAAATTTTGATACATAAAATACCCTAGAAGTATATTTACTTTGAAAAATGAAGACTAACAAGGGAAGAACACGAAATACCCTTGGTTACGGGATGTTAATCATCCCATAACCTTACCTTGCAACACTACTCACACATCATGACAGGAGAAGTAAAATGAGCTAGGGTAGGAAAGGGGAAATACGAAATCATACTGAAAATGGGAATAAATGCAAGGTTAATAAGGATCTCAATGTTACTTACAACTTTAATGAACACGAACCACCTCCAAACCCACCAATCAATGCTTCATTAATGAGAGTTTGAGAGTTGGAGAGGAGATGGAGGTAGAGAGAGAAAGAGCTAGCTCTAAATAATCTAAGATAATCCTACAAACGTGCAAAGGGTCTTTATATAGTACCCCTTTTTGATCATAAAAGAAAAAGAAAAAGAAAATAAAATTCTTCAGACTCTGGGGATCTTCTACCGGTAGGAACTGACCACCTACCGGTAGAACGACTACGAAGCAAAAGTTGAATGTTGCATTGACTGGATTTCTATCGGTAGATTCTAGTCTCCTACCAGTCGGTAATGGCTGGATTTTCTTTTGGCCTCACTGTTGGAAATTTGAACCGGTAGGCAAAGCTTTCTACCGGTAGGTTCTGATTTCTACTAGTTGATTCTGATGGATGAGGGTTTCTAATAGCAGCACTTAACAAACTGATTCCGGGGCTTCGACAAAGTCCCCCAAGCTCGGATATTGCTCCGTTTGGAGCCCTCGGATCCCCGATCAACGATGAAATGAGCTCGTGGCATTAAATATGCCTTATTCACAACGAAAAACCTGAAATCACCAAAAACGCACCTTTCGCGCAATATCATTCAAAAACAGAGAGTTATGCGCGCAAGCGTGGCAAAAATGGGCGAGATAAGCCTGATTATATACACTATTGTGGGCTTATCACACCCCCTACTTGGACTTTGCTAGTCCCTAGCAAAAGCTTTACAACTACCCAAATCTTCCCAATTCATGCAAGGTACGAAACATAAGCTCGATATTTCAAAATAACAAGATTCACAAAATTTTACGCAAAACGAAGCAACAACTCATTCCATTAACATGCCATGAACCATATACAACAAATCCCATTCAAGTGAAACACGTGAGAAAGCTAAGCTAAACGAGCCTCGATTCCAGCACTCACAGGGGGTATCACTCAAAAACAACTTCGCTCAGAAGATGCACAACATGAAACAAAACGTATCCCATGCTCAGATTCCGAAAGGCTAATGCGATAACTGGAATTCAAAAAGTTACGCATGCAAACAAAGGAAAGCTTGACAGGAATTTGGAACTATTTATGCACAAACTATTGGAAATCAAGATCAGACATAGCTAAAAGTAATAAGAAATTCCGAGCGTGCATTGCAACAAGAACACCGACACACTTAAAATCAATTAAGGACTTCTCGGCTTATAACGAGTTCAGGATACACAAAAAGAAATCAAACAAAATGGTTCCCGGCCTATACTTGCTTGGTACACTACCCCATGACCAGAACCACACCCTAAGGCTACCCCGACTACCATGCACCCAACCGACGACAACAGAACTACTAAAAGAAAAATAAAAGACAGACTCGAAAAACAACGACCACTGACTCAATCACCGACGCGATAATAACATACTAAAGCCACTACTACACTCCACCACTGCCACAAAATACCAACACCAACTTCATCACTGAGCTCCCGGGCCAAACGTGTACTTAACCCCTGGATCGTACTGCCGCTCCAAATCACGGATCTCATCACCATCCAGCTCATCCCCCGGATACTCGAGGCTACGGTGCTCACCAATAGCTCGGTCCGTTGCCAACTCTGCCGGGGGCTCATACCTCCTCCTCGTTTGTTCCGCAACCTACTCATAGTAAAAATTCGCCTTGTGATCTGCCCTCCTCTGATCCTCCTGAATTTCAGTCGTACGACACAAGAGTTGACACAAAAGCCTTTTCAAAGTCGACCCTTTCTTTTTTGGAGCCGAGCTTGAAGGCACACTGGACGTGCCGGCTTCAGGAATTGCTTGACATTGCACTTGGGCTTGGGCCCGAGCCTCCCTCATCCTTGTTACGTTTGTCTTGCTCTTATGCTCAGAGGTAGCGTTGATAATGCCCAGCGAACTAGGGTCAAGCCGTTGGTTGGTGAGACTAAGGCCCTTGTCGAGGCATAGCCGAGTGATCATAGCGGGGAATGGGAAATTCAGACCGTTCCTGTAGTTGTGCTTGAATTGCACAAGTTGATCAAAGATCCATTTGGCAAAATCCATGGTCTCGTTCGGGCTCATGAAAACGTAAAGTAACTCCAACGCCTGCTCACCCGATGTCTTCTCCATTCCCCGGGGGTAAAGGTTATAATCCAAGACCTTGTTCATGGTTCAGTACTCGTCTTTTAGGTCACCCCCTGCTTCTCCATACACACCCCCCTCGAACACCTCAACGTAAACCACATTCATGTCCACCTCGTCCAAACCCTGAGGAGGATAGGTAATGGATTCCTCCTCCGGCCTTTCGTAACCCAAGTAGCAATAACACCAGGGTCCACTACTATGTCAGCCCCACCAACAGTAGTCTCAATGGTAGAATCCTCAATATCGTACTTCATCCACGAGAAGAAATCTACAACCCAATTTTTAACATACCCCTTAACTTCTTTGAAAAAGTGTTGCATACCTTTTTCCCGGATGATTCCCATGTACCCGTTTTCAGCCAGACTGTGTTCGCAAACTTGGCATTTGCATGTCACCTTCCGCCCTTTAAGCGAGGCCACCCACTCCATGTGCTTCTTTCTTTCTACCTCCTCCTTTCTCTTCTTTCTTCGCTCCTCGCCCTGTTCCTTAGATGGACCACTGTCCCTTTTTCTCAATGCATAACTGATCCTCTTCCCTGAACTGTCGTACGATTGCATTATATCCGACATGGTGTGCAAAGCAACGCTTTCAGCCTAAACCTAGAATACCACAGCAAAATCGCAGCCCAAAACCAAACAGAAATCAGAAATTACAGCCCACTAACAAACCACGCCAGAAAATTCAAAACAGGAAAATGGGCTAAGGTTTTTTTTCAGTAGCCCAATCACAGTGAGATGTGAAAACGGCCATGGGTGAGAGTTTTGGTACAGATCAGTCAAGGCAAAAAGGGAATTGGGGATTTTCGGACAGATTTGGGTTGGAGGTTTGGGTTTTGGTTCGCAACTGGAGAGTGAGATGGGGGTGATTTTGGTTCGCGGAGAAAGAGAGAGCGAGATGATCAAAAGAGATACAAGGTTTGGCTCGTACCTAGGTTTCCTTGATTCAAAATCCAGTGAGAGGGATGAAAAGAGTTACCTCGTAGATGGATTTCGGCCTTGTTGATAGATATTAAAATGCAGATTGCCCTTTTCTTTGGTCCGAAGTTGGGCTTGAATCCTTGAGATTGAGGTTGAAACTTGAGAATGAATGGAGATTTGGTGGGATTTCAGTATGGGTTTGAGGGATTTGTAGGGTGAATTAGGGAGAGAGATGGGGAAGTGCATAGGTTAGGAAGAGGAGAAGAGAGAGAGACTTCAGTTTTTGAAATGAATATGGGAGTTAAAAAGGCCGACTGGCCTCTTATATTTTTTTTTGGGGCCCACTCGACCTACCGGTAGGAGTTGATCTCCTACCGGTTGAAATTCTGCTAGCACAAATCATGCCCTTTCTGTTAATAATTTCGACCGGTAGACAACTTGGAATTCTAAAACCTGCAGATTGACCCAAAAGCAATTCTCCACTTCCAATTCAGCACCAGCCCCACTCAATGTAGACAATTACAACTCTCACACCCTCCAAACAACCGGTATCCTAAGTTCGACAAAAGGATTGGACTCGGACAAAGCTCAAACATGGATCAAGTGTGACAATATGTGGTTTATTCACAAAAGAAATGCCTTGTATCATTTTTCAAGCACGCATTAGCCTCTCCTTTGCAATGCAAAACCGGAATCAAAATTACCAAAGTATGTAAGAGGAGTTAATAACCTAACTACGGGTACGATAAACAAAGAAAACATGGGATACGACAAAAATGAATCTCCACTCTACATGCATAATCGACTCAAATGCACTTAGAAATCTGTTCCACACGGTTCATGCACATATTAACGGGACGAGTCGCACAAATTTCAAATGGTGCATTCACACCGATACCCTTGCTACTTTCGAAACCAAAATGAGCATATGTTTAGTAACTTAGAATGCGGGAAGATTACGCCAAAAATTTAAAAATTTCTATGCAAAAACCAAAACGTAAGAATGATCACCCCCCCCCCCCCCCACCCAACTTGAAATATGCAGTGTCCTCAATGCGAAAAGACAGAAAAGTAAGGAGAAGGGGACAAAAATGTACCGACGAGGTAGAATGTCAACCACCCGATACCTCGACCAAGTTGGAGGATTTTGCGTCATTGCCGCCGTTCATCATCGAAACCGCTTCCAAGGCTCACTCTTTCGGTTCCACGTCCGGAACCAAAGCCAATTGCACAGGGCCATCGCCGGAACTTTTTTGGTCTTACAACCGCGACACATAGTCGCACCCTTGCTTAGGGCTCCTGAATGCCGCACGCGCCCCGGCTTTTAGACCCAAACTACCAAGGTTGGTGCGGTAGCGTATTACCCTACAAAAGACTTAAAAATCGGCTACCTAATAGGAGACAAATGACACTAGCACCGCCGGCTCGTGATAGCCCGGCAACAAAAATTATTCTAAACAAATATTAAAACCACCGAATCGTCACGTGATTAAGCGGTTACTACTTTTCTCCTCCTGTTTCGCTTAAGGTGTCGCAAAGCAAATGAGACAACCCCTTAGGCAAAACACAGGTGGCTATACCGGACCACGAAAGATTTGCCTTTACTAACCGGAGTTGGGTACACGAACCTTTTTTGAATAGCGGCGTGCAAAGCTATAAACCCAAGTCAATGATGGGTACCACCGAAGTGGCCGGGCCTTCCAAACAATTAAGTCCAGAAGTACGCAAAAGCTCCCCGTGAAAACATTTTTAGAACGTTCCAAACCAATGGATCATCCACATGCACCGGAGCGACTAAATCCTCCGTGATCTCATCATTAGCAAAATTTTCCAAGAATGGCTTAACCCGTTGACCGTTAACCTTGAAAACATTTCCATTCGAAGGGTTCACAACTTCAATTGCCCCATGGGGGAACACGGTTTGCACAAGATAAGGGCCAACCCAACGTGACCGCAATTTACCCGGAAAAAGATGAAGTTTGGAATTGTAAAGAAAAACTTTTTGACCGACTTCGAAATTTTTCCGTTGGATGTTCTTATCATGGAAATTCTTCACTTTAGACTTGTAAATGTCCGTATTATCGTATGCATCTCTCCAGATTTCTTCCAATTCATTAAGGTGGAGTTTGTGATGCGCGCCGGTGGCGGACAATCAAAAATTTAAAGTTTTGATGGCCCAATAGGCCTTATACTCCAACTAAACCGAAAGATGGCATGTCTTACCGTATACAAGCCGATAAGGCGAAGCGCCTAAGACGGTATTGTAAGGCATCGGTCAGGCGGAGTGACCAATCCTTGCGATTTGGATTAACGGTTTTTTCACGAATGTGTTTTACCTCACGGTTTGCAAGCTCGGCTTGGCCATTGGTCTGAGGGTGGTATGCGGTGGAGACCTTGTGTGTGATCCCGTATTTCTTCATAAGTGCTTCGAAAGGCCGATTACATAAATGAGAGCCTTGATCACTAATAATGGCCTTCGGGGTCCCAAACCTTGACAAGATATTGTCCTTGAGAAATGCCAACACCAATGTGATTGCTTGTCCTGGTGGACGGCCTCCACCAACTTTAAAACATAATCCACCGCGAGGAGAATGTAAAGAAAATCATAAGACACTGGGAACGGCCCTATGAAATCGATCCCCCAGCAATCAAACACTTCAACGATAAGGATATTGGTGAGGGGCATCATATTCCTTCGAGTCACCACACCCAATTTCTGGCAAGCTTCACACGTTCGACAAAAGGCATACGCGTCCTTGTGAAGTGTTGGCCAATAGAAGCCACATTGTAGAACCTTGGCAACGGTCTTGGTATGGGAAAAATGGCCACCACACTCCTTGGAATGGCAAAATTGCAAGATCCCTTGTTGATCCTCCTTCGGAACACACTGCCGAATAATGAGGTCCTCATAAAACTTGAAGAGATACGCGTCATCGAAGACGAATCTTTTCACCTCAATAAGAAACTGCCTCTTATCCTGTGCACTCCAATGACTCGGTAGTTGCCCCGTTATAAGGTAATTGACAATATCGGCATCCCAAGGGCTCAAAGAAATAGCAAACAGTTGCTCATCGGGAAACGTGTCAGCTATCAGGAGATTGGCTGTTTGGTCCTCAAAGTCAAGCCGAGATAAGTGGTCGGCTACCACATTCTCAACTCCTTTCTTGTCTTTGATAGTGAGGTTGAACTCTTGGAGCAACAAGATCCAACGGATTAAACGAGCCTTTGCGTCTTGCTTGGAGAAAAGATACTTGAGGGCGGCATGATCGGTGAAAACTGTGATCGGGGTGCCCACCAAGTATGATCGAAATTTGTCCAAAGCGAAAACGACTGCGAGCAACTCCTTTTCAGTAGTCGAATAGTTCATTTGGGCCTCATTAAATGTTTTGCTCGCATAAGAAATGACATAAGGATGCTTATCCTTCCTCTGGCCAAGAACGGCTCCCACGGCATAATCACTTGCATCGCACATCAATTCAAACGGGAGGTCCCAATCCGGAGTTTGCACGATTTGAGATGAAGTAACGCTAGACTTCAATTTCTGGAACGCTTCCTCGTAAGCACAAGTCCATTCAAAAGTAGCATCTTTAGCGAGAAGATGACACAAAGGATGTGAGATGGCGTTGAAATCCTGAATGAACCGTTGGTGAAAACCAGCATGGCCTAAGAAAGAACGAATGTCCTTCACACACTTAGGCATTGGAAGATTAGCAATCAAGTCGATTTTTGCTTTGTCCACCTCGATGTGCCGCTTTGATACAATATGCCCCAAAACAATGCCATGTGTAACCATGAAATGACATTTCTCCCAATTTAGCACAAGATTCTTCTCCTTGCATCTCCCCAATACTTTCCCCAAATTCGATAAGCAATCCTCAAAGGAGTCCCCGAAGACCGAAAAATCGTCATTGAATACCTCAACAATACGCTCCACCATATCACTGAATATACCTAACATGCATCGTGAGAAGGTTCCTGGAGCATTGCACAACCCAAATGGCGTCCGCCGATAAGCAAACGCCCCGTAGGGGTAAGTGAAAGTGGTCTTTTCTTGATCATCCATAGAGACTGCGATTTGATTGTACCCCGAAGAGCCATCGAGGAAGCAGTAGAAAGCATGACCCGCTACGCGCTGAGGGAGATGAGGCCAACATCGATTACCCTTCAATTGGCCGATAGAAGCATTCGTGTTCCTCACGGGATGGTGGAGGATGTACTTGTGCAAGTGGACAATTTTATCTATCCCGTGGACTTCGTCATTTTGGATACTTGCCCGATACCCTCCTCTCAAGCATCAACGTCAACTTCGGTTATTCTTGGGCGTCCATTCTTGGCCACTTCCAATGCCGTTATCCATTGCCGAAGCGGTTTGCTCAATCTTACTTTTGGCAACATGAAGATGGAAGTGAATGTGTTTAATATCAGGAGCCAAATGGGGGATGATGAGGGCGTTCATGAAGTCAATCTTATCGACTCTTTGGTTCAAGAGCACGTTGATACTTTCTTGTACAAGGAAATTTGAAGAGTTACCGTCGAAGAGGCGACATTTCTAGACTCACCGGAGGTGGATTACTTGTATTCTTTATTGGATGTGGAGGATGTGTGTGGGATGGATATTTGGAGCCCGAAATTTGAAGAGTTACCGCCTTTAGCAAGCAAGACTCTCCTGTCAAGTGTGCAATTTCCAAAGCTTGAGTTGAAAGTCTTGCCCGATACTCTCAAGTATGCTTTTCTTGGGCCCGATGAAACATTTCCCGTTGTGATTTCTTCCTCTTTGGACAAGCATCAAGAATCTCAACTTTTGGAGTTATTAAAGCGGCATACCAAGGCTATTGGGTGGTCGATTGCCGATATTTAAGGAATTGATCCTTCGTTATGCACTCACCACATTTATCTCGAGAATGATGTCAAGCCTTCCCGCCAACCCCAGCGCCGTTTGAATCCGATCATGAAAGAGGTAGTCAAAGTGGAGGTTTGGAAGTTGTTAAACGTTGGCATTATCTATCCTATTGCTGATAGCAAAAGGGTTAGCCCGATACAGGTTGTTCAAAAAAAATCCGGAGTCACGGTGGTGGCTAATGCCGATAATGAATTGTTGCTGACTCAAGTCACTACCGGTTGGCGTGTCTGCATTGATTACCGGAAGCTCAACTCATGCACTCGCAAGGATCATTTTCCTCTCTAGTTCATTGATCAAATCCTACGAAGCAAAAGTTGAATGCTGCATTGACTGAATTTCTACCGGTAGATTCTGGTCTCCTACCAGTCGGTAATGGCTGGATTTTCTTGTGGTCTCACTGTTGGAAATTTGAACCGGTAGGCAAAGCTTTCTACCGGTAGGTTCTGATTTCTACCGGTTGATTCTGATGGATGAGGGTTTCTAACAGTAGCACTTAACAAACTGATTACGGGGCTTCGACAAAGTCCCTTAAGCTCGGATATCGCTCCGCCGTTTGGAGCCTCGGATCCCCGATCAATGATGAAATGAGCTCGTGGCGTTAAATACGCCTTATTCACAACGAAAAACCTGAAATCACCAAAAACGCACCTTGCGCGCAATATCATTCAAAAACAGAGAGTTATGCGTGCGAGCGTGGCAAAAATGAGCGAGATAAGCCCGATTATATACACTATTGTGGGCTTATCATATAGGGGTAATGGTGGAAAGTAAGTGTAATGATTACATGTTCCCTAAAAAAGTTAGAATTCCAAAGAGAGACTCTCATTATAAACGGAGGGAGTATAATATTTTCGAAATCACATAAAATATTACTATGAATTATAAGATATAATCAATTAAAAAGTGACATGAACTCCAAAAAGGGCAATTAAATTGGGACGAAGGGAGTATAGAGAGACCTTTGCTGATATTTTTAAAATTATAATAATCTTCCTTACTTTTAAAACTATTATCAAGAGTCATTTTGCTCCAAGTCAGTTTTTTTGCTCAACTCTAGCTCTATTTAATTTACTAACAAATTTAGTAAGTATCGTTCCACTAGTTGAGTTTGGGTTGATTTAGGCGCAACTTATTATTTCTTGTTTATTTTTTTAACAAATATTAAATGAGTAAGTGTCTTTAACAAATATTAAATTTTTAGCTTGCATATTTATTATTGTAACGATCCGGAATTTTGACCCAATTTTTTTTTAATGTTATTAAAAATTATTTTCCTAATACAATTATTATTAGTATTATTATTTTTTTAAGATACAATTATGCATGCATACTTTTATTTTTCCTACAATACATGCATGCATACAACTCTTCTATATCTCCCTCTCCTACTCCTACTCGACCTCTACCTCCTCCGTAACCCTAAAACCGTGCATAATTCGTCCATTCCAAAACCCACTTCCATTAGGACTCGATTTGATTCTATCTCATCAAAATTCTCTATATATACTTCATTACGTCGACCCTAGGGTTCCCCACGAAAATTATCACGCCCCAACAATCCAGGAAAGAGAGATAATCGGAGGAAATCGAAACTCCAAATCTATGGAGTTCTAGAGAGAGAAAAGAGAGAGAGAAAAGTGGGTTTGCGATCAAGAACCAAGAGGAACCCGATCCGATCATTCCAATCCCTTTCTACAACCTAGAGTATCGCCAAACATCTTTCAATTCGGTCCCAAGGTCTTCCAATTGTCAAATCCGAAGCTTTCTTCTCCAACGTTCAAGTTTCGATCGAAAACAAATTCAATCCGATTCGAGGTATTATAATTCGATCCGAAGCCTCCTCTACGTATAATTATTGTTTTTAGACATAACCCAACGTCCCCCAAGGTCCCATGCATCGAAAAACATGAGAAAAACAAAAAAAAACACAAGCTGACCCGTACCTTGCGACCGCAACCTGCGGACCGCAAGAACCAGGCCGCAACATTGCGGTGGCGTCCTAGCCGCAGGGTCAAACCTTGCGGTTCGACCAGTTTTGCTTCGAACCCTCGTTTTGATGTCCCGAACACCGAGTTTGACCCCCGATCTATTTTTCCTAGACTTGTCACACTTCAACAATCATAACTTGTTAATTTCATTTTTTTTATTTATCTATTTATTAAATTTTTATTCGTTTTTATGTAAAAGTTTATAAACTAAAAATCCTTGCGACCTTATAAACTACTCTATAAATCCCCAAACTATTTTTCCTAGGTTCCTAACATATCAAAGATCATAACTTACTGATTTCATATATATTTTTTTATTTTATTAGCTATTTATTAGACTTTTACTTGTTTTTAATTAAAGTTACAAACGAAAAATAGTTGCGACCTTACAAACAATGTTTTTAACATCTAAACTATTTTTCCTAGACTTCTTACATCTCAAAGATGATATGTTATTAAAATAATATTTTATTTATTTAATTAACTAATTATTATTATTTACGCATTGTTTCTAAATAAAAATACTTTAAAATATTATAAAAGATGTTAACTATTTATTATCTATTTATCCTTCTTTTGTCAATTAACTTAATCTTTTTATTTAAAATAATCCCATGAACCTCCAAACCCAACTTTTAGCACTCAAACTTGTTATAGAGGACCTTTAGGACCCTTATTAAGGTTACGACAATTATTCTAATATTTTTACCTAATTAATGTATTTAATTAGTATTTAACCAATCTAATTAATTAAGAATAATTAATTAAAGCCTAGAAAAAATTATTTTAAATCTTTATTAAATAGTTCATACCTTATTAATGATTTTGTGGCCATACAAGATTAAGGGCGACGGTCCAGTCATAAAAAGTTATGTGATTGCATTGCCTAATATTTGTTTTGATCCGTCTGTTATTCGTTTTTGATTATTATTGAGAATAAAATTGTGTCGATGCTGGATTTGATTGCTAGATTGGACCCTAGAGACATGGGGTGGTATTCAAGATAAGTATCACTTAGACGATGTTAAGTAATGGATAAATTGTGAAATTTCTTTCTTTTTAGAGGATTGTTCGCAGGCGTGATTCTGAGATATGATGAGATTTGTGATGAGAAAGTATACAGACGTTGTTATTGCTAATGGAAAGGGAAAGACAAATGAAAGTTGTGGGCTTAGCAGGACCTCGGGGGTGGCCTAACAGGACCTCGTGTGATCGGGGGTAGCCTGAGTAGGACCTTGAGGGCAGCCTGAAAGACCCAGTGTTGCTAGGGTAGCCAAGCAGGACCTCGGGGGTGGCCTGACAGGACCTCGTGTGATCGGGGGTAGCCTAAGCAGGACAGACTGATGGACCTAGAATTGTGAGAAGGGCCAAGGCATGACAGGACCTCAAGTATTGGGGTAGCCTGAGCAGGACCTCGAGCCCGATGGACCTAGGATTGTGATTTGAAAGCGGCGGGTAGTCCAAAGTTGATATGATTTGAAATCGGCGGGTAGCCCAAAGTGATGTCTGTGATAATTTAAAACCGGCAGAGTAAGCCCGGAGATGATTTAAGACTGGCAGAGTAAGCCCAGTAACTGGCAAAGTAAGCCCAGTGATGATATAAAACTTGGCAAAGTAAGCCCAATGATGTTTTGATAAAACCTGGCGGAGGTCCAGCGATATTTTATGTTGATAAAACCTGGTGGTGGTCCAGTGACGTTTTATGTTGATAAAACCTGGCGGAGGTCCAGTGACGTTTTATGTTGATAAAACCTGGCGAGTGTTCCAGAGATATTTTGTGACGATAAAACCTGGCGTGTGACCAGTGATGTTTTATGGTGGTAGACTTGCGTGTGTCCAGTGATGATTGTGATGTGGTATATAAGATAGGCGAACCCTAGTTGTGATTCAGGCATGATAAGCTATCCCCTTGTTGTAGTATTGTAACTTAGGTTATCTACGACAGCAAAGGGAAGTGATCTCATGGGACCGAGCATGGCTAGCGGTTGGGGAGGAAAGATCTCGTAGGGAGATTTTGGATCACACGTTATGCTAATGGATAGTAATGAACTGGTTGACGTGAAAAATCTCTATTTTACTTATTCGCATCATGATTATCCTGTTTTACTTGCTAGCTGTAATTGTAAGAGGGGTGGTTGGGTTGGATTATTCTACTGGGTGATTTATCACTCACGGATACGTTCGTATTCTGGCAAATCGATTGCTTCAGCGATCAATTTGCTAGAGGGCCCAAGATTCAATGGAGGAGATTCAACGATGATGCAGTTCGACACGAAAAGAATATCAGTAACGAAGATCGAGGATGCTTAGGATTCGTATCAAGTCTAGAGTCAGCTCTGAAGTTAATGTATTTTGAATCAGTAGATTCCCTTGAGATTGTAATAACTACATTTTTATTTTGGAAAATTATGTTTATTTAGCAAAATTTTCTTAAGAAATCATTTTATTTTGCTTCCGAAAAGTCGGGGCGTTACAATTATGATTATATTTGTATCCGCCTTTATAATATCCTTTCAAGTTAGGTTGTTTCTTTCCACTTTTCTAATTTCTCCCATGGACACAAATAAATAACCAAACATATTTATACAAGTTAACAAAAAACAAAAACAAAAACCAAGATAAAATTGCCTAGTTAGGCCAAATCACCCTATTTTGACTAATGAAATACTAATTAACACTTGGTAGAAAATAAAATTGAAATAGAGATGAGGATAAAACAAAGGGCTTGAAACATACGTATTTTGAAGGGCATTGTTGTCTTTGAAGTGCTAAATTTAACCCGTTAGTGATTTAGTTAACGAAAGGGAGATTCTTACTAATAGTCTCAAAAGCAAAGGTGAGCAATGTGATGCAGATTAGATTTTAGAAAAATAGTATTTTATTTTATGATTTTAGTTTAGTATTTTGTTAAGAATCTTATAATTTAGAATTGTTAAAATAGAATTATTTAGTTTCTTAATTTAGGTTGAGTCAATTTCCTATTTTATGTTTTCTTGTTTTACAAGAATTAGGGTTGTTTCGTAATATTTTTATTCCTTTTTAATTCTAGGGTGGCTACTGCTATATAATAAGATTCTAGCCATTAGGGTAAGGGAGTTGTTTAATATTGAATTAATGAAAATTGAGATTATTTCTCATTATTGTGTGTTCGTAGAGGGAGTATCTCTAGTTCATATTTGTTTGTGATTGTTCTTGTTGCGCGTTCTTCTTTTTTGACACGCCTCCTTGCATCAGTTGGTATCAGAGCCAACTAAATAATTATATGTTAACAATTCTAAATTATAAGATTCCTAACAAAATACTAAACTAAAATCGTAAAATAAAATACTATTTTTCTAAAATCTAATCTGCATCACAATGTCATTTCAGAAACCTCAAAGAAGGTCTCTACATTTGTAAAAAACCACAGGGAAGGTTAGTGAAATTTACCCAAAATGAAAAGATAGTTCTGATCCAAACAACTTGACTAAGGCCAAGGTGATAAAGAAATATAAGAAGATTTCCGCTTCTTCTCTTTCTTCTCATGACATATGCAATAGAAACTCCCTCTTAATTAAGCAAGCCCGTGAGTGTATGGATATAGGTGCTACTCTTGACGTTAAGTATTATGGCGGGGAGAGAGAAAACATTAAAAATATATTGAGTTGGAGGTAGGCGAGATGTCAGATAAGGAGCTTGATGGCTTTGATGATTTGGAGGAAGGTGTCTTCATCTCTGTGGAGTTTTGATTCTGTCTTCTATTCTTTTTGGGTTTCAGTGTGTTGTCTTCGCTGTTAGCCTGTTGTTTGTGTTTTGTTGCGGTTGTTGGAGTTTTATTTTTGGTTGCTTCTATGGCTGGTTTTGCTTTGCTGGATCTTTCGCTTGTTTTGTTGGTCAGAGGTAGTTTGTTGTTGCTGAGGTTGTCTGTTTTCTTGGCACTCTGTCTTCCCATGTGTGGTGGCTGTTGTTTTTCTTTGGTGTGGCTGTGTCTGTAAGTGTCCTCTTTGTTGTTAGAATAAATGCATATACAAAATAATATCGCAATCAAATCGTGATCTTGAGATTGTGATTTGATTGTAATTATGATGATTTTATTCCATAGTTAATCAGTATGATTTTCTTTTCATAATTAGGCTCTCTCCTCTTGTATAAATAGAGGTGTCATTGTATGATTTCAATAATCAAATTCAATATTTCTTCTCTCATATTTTAACATGGTATCAAAGCTATACGATTTAGACCCTATGGAATTTTCGCTCCTGGCGGGCGACCTAAACCTTGCAGCCGTCCGCCGGGCACTCATAGTTTACTTCGCCCACCGCGCCTCTTCACCACCAGCACTTGTGGCTTTCTGATTCATGGATTCTTCATTTCTTTTCTTTCAAACTCAAGTTGGTAGACCTATTTGAGTTTGGCTTGACGTGGCGTGGCAGCTCCTGGTTTCTTTTCGCTTGGATGTTCCAAGTTTCTCTTGCCTTTTTCAAACTCAAGTTGGTAGACCCACTTGAGCTTGAGTTTAAGGGGGGGATGTTAGAATAAATGCATATACAAAATAATATCGCGATCAAATCGTGATCTTGAGATTGTGATTTAATTGTAATTAAGATGCTTTTATTCCATAGTTAATTAGTATGATTTTCTTTCCATAATTAGGCTCTCTCTGCTTGTATAAATAGAGGTCTCATTGTATGGTTTCAATTATCAAATGTAATATTTATTCTCTCATATTTTAACAGTTTGGCGGCTGTTTTTTGGGTGTAGGTGGATGTTCAGGGTGTTTTTTTTAGGGTTTGGGCTTGGCCTTTTTTTCTTGGTCTCTTGCCAACGTTTTGGGTCTTGGGTAGCCTTAGGTTAGTAATGCTTCCTTCGGATGCCCTTGTCCCTTTAATCTTTGTATCTTTTCAGAAAATAATAAATTTCTTTTGCTGAGAAAAAAGGAGCAACTTGTCTATATTACCGACCATAATGCACTGATGGTGCATAGACAAAAGAACTGTTAAAAGAACCATCGCGTGATTCAATTCTTAGGATGGTTTTACCCCTCATTTTGGGATTCTTTAGTAGTTCTCCCTCCGTCCCTATAAAAGTGTCATTGTGTCAATTTTGAAAAGTTAATGAGTAAGAGTTTGACAATTATCATTTTGAAAAGTTAATGGCTAAAAGTAGAGGATAATTTTGAAAAGTGAAGGAAGTAGAGGAAAATTTTGAAAAGTGAAAGTAAAAGTTGATGCGAAATTAATAATGATAATGTCTCCTTAAAAGTTGAAATTATGAAGCTGAAAACACTTAAAAAATAGACAGCGGGAGTCCGTACTACTTATGAATTCTACTAGTACTACTTTTTATTTATCTTTATGTGAATTTAAGATTATCTTTTTCTACAAAATTGAATTGTAAATAAATCTACGCAATTAATTCTCATGATTTTGGATAGTAAAAATAAATAAAGAGCCTACATGTTCAGGAAAAGAGAGAAAATTAATATGTACTTCTCTTTTTTCTCCAACTTTAGTATTCTCAGGAAAAACATTATATCAATCTACTTTTACTAATAATTATTATTTCACACTAAAAATTGCCATTATTTCCTCACTAAGAAAGGTAAGATTATTATTTTCTGAATTAAATTAAAAAATTTGCTTAAAGCAGTGAAACAAAATTGTACAAATAAAGATTTTGACATAAATTAATTAGTCATCCAATTTGCCCTACTTATTTAGGTGTCCATCCTACTAGGTTTGAATACTTAAGTCAATATCCTGAAATTTAAATAATACCTAAAACACCCTTAATCATGACAAATACAGAAATTATGACAAAATCTTGAAAAATACAGGAATTATGACAAAATCATCCGGAATCATGACAACCTTAAACTAATTTTTTAAGTTAGTTCTACATCCCGAATTTCTTCACCTATATGGTAAAGAATTTTAGGACCTTAAACTAACTTTTTAAGTTAGTTTTACATCCCGAATTTCTTAACCTATATAGCAAGGAATTTTAAGACCTTAATCTAACTTTTTAAGTTAGTTCTACATCCCGAATTTCTTCACCTATATAGTGAAGAATTTTAGGACCTTAAACTAACTTTTTAAATTAGTTCTACCTCCCGAATTTCTTCACCTATATAGCAAAGAATTTTAGGACCTTAAGCTAACTTTTTAAATTAGTTTTACATCCCGGATGATTTTGTCAGGATTCCGGATGACTTTGTCATGATTGCCGCTGCGAGGACCAAATTAACAAATATTCCTTATTTAATTTGGTTCGCGCAGCGGCTTTATTAAAGGGGAACTTAAATAGGGGTCCTATTCTACATAATACTTAAGTCCTAAACCTTGTAAGTTTGAAAACTTATGCTTTCATCCTAAAATTTAAATAATACCCATTTTGCCCTTAGTAATTTTTTACATTTTAATAAAGCCGCTGCGCAGACCAAATTAAATAAAAAATATTAACTTTGTTAATTTGGTCCGCGCAACGGCAATCATGACAAAGTCATCCGGAATCATGACAAAATCATCCGAGATGTAAAACTAATTGAAAAAGTTAGCTTAAGGTCCTAAAATTCTTTGCTATATAGGTGAAGAAATTCGGGATTTAGAACTAATTTAAATTTTAAATTTAAGGTCCTAAATTCTTCACTAAATAGGTGAAGAAATTCGGGATGTAGAACTAACTTAAAAAGTTAGTTTAAGGTCCTAAAATTTCTGACTATATAGGTGAAGAAATTCAGGATGTAGAATTAACTTAAAAAGTTAGTTTAAGGTCCTAAATTTTTCACTATAAAGGTGAAGAAATTCGGGATAAAGAACTAACTTAAAAAGTTAGTTTAAGTTCCTAAAATTTCTGACTATATAGGTGAAGAAATTCGGGATGTAGAACTAACTTAAAAAGTTAGTTTAAGGTCCAAAAATTCTTCACTATACAGGTGAAGAAATTTGGGATGTAAAACTAACTTAAAAAGTTAGTTTAAGGTCCTAAAATTCCTTACTATATAGGTGAAAAAATTCGGAATGTAGAACTAACTTAAAAGTTAGTTTAAGGTCTTAAAATTCTTCACTATATAGGTGAAGATATTCGGGATGTAGAACTAACTTAAAAAGTTAGTTTAAGGTCCTAAAATTCCTTACTATATAGATGAAGAAATTCGGGATGTAGAACTAATTTAAAAAGTTAGTTCAAGGTCCTAAAATTCTTCACTATATAGGTAAAGAAATTCGGGATGTAGAACTAACTTAAAAAGTTAGATTAAGGTCCTAAAACTCCTTGCTATATAGGTGAAGAAATTTGGAATGTAGAACTAACTTAAAAAGTTAGTTTAAGGTTGTCATGACTCCGAATGATTTTGTCATAATTCCTATATTTTTCAAAATTTTGTCATAGTTTCTGTATTTGTCATGATTAAGGGTGTTTTAGGTAATATTTAAATTTCAGGATATCGACTTTAGTATTCAAACCTAATAGGATGGACACCTAAATAAGTAGGGCAAATAGGATGGCTAATTAATTTCCTCTTTATTAAAATGTAAAAAATTAATAAGAGCAAAATGGGTATTATTTAAATTTCAGGATGAAAACATAAGTTTTCAAACTTACAAGGATTAGGACTTAAGTATTATGTAGAATAAGACCCCTATTTAAGTTCGCCTTTTGTAATTTGTTTCTTCAATCATTTCTGCAGCGTGTTCAACACCTGGAGTTTAATCACTTGGTTATTCTCGTTTCATATTGGCTGCTGATTTTGTCACTTCATTTTTTGTTAACGCCACTCTCTTGCAAATGAACAAAAATACACTTGCAGGAGAGCGGCGTTAACAAAAAAGGGAGTGGCAAAATCATTTCTCTTATTTTGTAATTGGGAAATTTATAGAAATAGTCATCCTAGTTTTACCCGAGTCTCATTTTCGTCATCTAAGTATCAATTGTAACACTTTTGACCTTCAAATTTGGTTTTCATACCAAGTTGGTCCAATCGATAACGTCAGTCAACCAAATTGAATGGAAAAAATCAGATTGAGGGCAGACGTTATCAATTGGACCAACTTGGTACGAACTGCAATATCTAAACTGCCATCAATTTGATTTTTTCCGTCTAGTTTGGCTAGCAGAAGTTATAAATTAGACCAATTTGGTATGAAAACCAAACTTAAAGGTTAAAAGAATTGCAATTGATACTTGGATGAAGAAAATGAGACTCGGTTGAAACTAGGCGGACAATTTCTATAAATTTCCCTTTGTCATACTACCAAGCTTAATTCATTTCAATGGCGTCGCATGGGAAATTTCACTAAATCCAATATTCACTGCATATCCTTAATTTTTGCGCAAAAATTGATATTTGCTGCTGTAAATGAAAATTGAAAACAACAGTAACACAAACATGTTAACTTTTCAATTTTTATTTACAACAACTGACAACTTACCAAACAGAGCCTTTTTGGTAAAATACTGAAATAGTCTAAGAAAGTGGGGGATGGATGAACGGGCCGGGCTACAGGCGGGATGCACTTTCAGGTACTTCATCTTATACCCCCATAAAATCTGGACAGTAGGGTGACCGAAAAAATGTGTTGGTTCGGTTTTTGTACTATGTTCGGTTCAGTTTTCCTCCATTTTGGACAGATATTCACTGATCAAAAGATTAAAATTCTTTCTACCGGCGGTAAAAAATTTCACTTTTTCCGCAAACCGAAGTATGTTTCACGCATGCTGAACACTTTTTTTTTTTTTAATTTTACTATACGAGTTTCAAGGGAGAAAAAACGTTTCCCTTTTCTTTGTGTTTTGTAGTAGTAGCTTTTTTCCTTTCCAAAATAAAGTAAAGTTGCTGTTTGCTTCTCCTCTTTTAGTCTTTTTATGCCGGGCCTAGATTTGAATCTTTAAAGCAGTTCAATTAAAGTATCTTTTACATAAAGTCTTAGATCGAGGGAGAAATCTTTTGTGATTCTTCAAGTTCTCTAGCGTGAATTGCCATCCTTTATTAAATCGGGAACGAGAATAGTCGAGGTGTGGTATAAATTGGCCCGAACAGCCCTAACCGTCCAACCAAAACAGAAAAAGCCATAGATCAAAGCTCGTGGGTGTCATATCTCTCCCTCACAAACTCACACACAATACAAGAGGAACCTCACCAATAAGGAAAAATAGACCGTCCAATTTCTCCTTTTTAAAGTTCACTTTAACAATTTCTCCTTTTTAAAGATCATGGCCAAGACCAATGTCCCGATCGAACATACTTACCGATCTGCAAACCAATGCGCAGACCATCTGGCTAGAATGGGAGTCGAGCGGACGGAGGACCTTGTCTTTGTCATGGACTTACCCATTTCATTGAGGGAATTCCTGGTTCGAAACCGACTGAACGTTAGGCAGATTCTAGACTAACTTGCTATTTCGTGTTCTAGAGCTTGTTCGCTGTGTTTAGGATTTGTTCGCTGTGTTGGTGTTTAGGATAACTATGTGTGTTTCCCGTTTGTGGCACTTCTCCTCGTAATCTACTTTGAATTTCCGTTTGACCCAAAAAAAGAAGTCTTTTTATTTTAGGGCAATTTACCTCTAGGTCCAGAAAATAGAAAGTAATTCCCACCAAATCTCCTCTAATTAACGAAACACTAAAACCCTATGAAAGTGCCTAAAACCCCAAATATTGAAAGTGCCTAACCCCTAGGGCACCCTATGAAAGTGCCTAAACCTCAGAGTACCCTATAAAAGTGCCTAAAACTCTAGGGTACCCAATAAAAGTGCCTAAATCGCTAAAACCCTATAATAGGAAAGTGCACCCTAAAACTCCTATGAAAGTGCCTAAACCTAAGCCCTAGGGCTCTGTAAACACCTAAACCTAAACTTTAGGTACCTTAAACCCTAGGTATCCTAAAATCTAAAATCTTAAAGTACCCTAAAACCCTAAGTACCCTAAAACCCTAAAATCTAAGGTCACTTAAGATTTTAGGGTACCCAAGAGTACTAGGGTCCCATTAGGGTACTCTAAAACCCTAGCATACCCTAAAACCCTAGGGTGACACTTCTATTAATGATAAATGTATTTTTGTAAAAGTGGACTTAGTGGTAATTAAGTACTTCATCTCTCCTTAATGGGAATTAAGTGTCACTTTTCTGTACTTAGAGGTAATTAACTCTTTATTTTATAGAGCTAAATTCACTCACACTAAGGGCATCCGCATTAACTTCTCTATATTTTAGACCAAATTACCTCTTAAAAATTCACTTTATTACTTTAACTACTTACTTTTAAAATATCTCCTACATCAGGTTCTCTCTATATTAAAATTATCATATTAAAAATATTAATTTTTTGTTCTTACAAAAAAACAAAACAAAGCAAAACAGCGGCATCAATCTCTCTCTCTCTCTCTCTCTCTCTCTCTCTCTCTCTCTCTCTCTAATTTTACTCTCTCATTTATCAAATCCAATCCCAGAAAATCGGCAAACAAAACCCCAAACCAGTCTCAACCAAAGATCAACAACACAAACCCCCTCCCCCGCGTCCCCACCTCACCCCACACTGGCAACCAACGATCAACCCCTCCGATCACCACCCCAATTCTCCCTCCAAACCCATCTCAACCAAGGCATGCATCATCTCTTTCAAAAAAGTTAATGGGTAAAAGTTGATACAAAATGCATAACGATAATGTCTCCTTAATAAGTTAGAATTATGAAGTTGAAAATACTTACAAAAATGGACAGAGGGAGTACTATTTATGAATTCTACTAGTACAACTTTTTATTTATCTTTATGTGAATTTTATATTATCTTTTTCTAAAAAATTGAATTGTAAATAAATATACGCAACTAATTCTTATGATTTTGGATGTAAAGATAAATAAAGAGCCTACATGTTCAGGAAAAGAGAGAAAATTACGTACTCTTTTTTCTCCAACTTAGTATTCTCAGGAAAAATATTATATCAACCTACTTTTACTAATAATTATTATTTCACACTAAAAATTGCCATTATTTCCTCACTAAGAAAGCTAAGATTATTATTTTCCGAATTAAATTAAAAAAATCTGCTTAATGTAGTGAAACAAAATTGTACAAATACGGATTTTGACATTTAAAACAATTTGTTTCTTCAATCATTTCTGCAGCGTGTTCAACACCTAGAGTTTTGTTTTGTTTTTTCTCAAAACGATAACATATAATATTATAGATCCAAGAAATAATACATCAGAAGGAAACTTCATTCCTAAACAAGGGATCAAGAAACCAAACAGGAGAGGACTTAGTCCAAAGATTACACTTAACTCCAATTATACCCACCTCTCCAAATAGACAAGCACTGCAAAAAAAACCAAAAACACCCACACATGGGTGAAAGAAGCCCCACAAATAGGGAGAAATCCCACATAGGAGACACCAAAGAAGAGAACTAGAAAAAAGGAAAAGAAAAACTGTTAACAGAAAGAGGGAGTCCGGCGTATTGGAGTAGACTTTATCCATCAACTTAGATCTCCCACTCTGACAGGGGAGGACGCCTTTAACGACCAGGATCTGCAAAGCACTACCTCTAACAGCCGTCAGACACACGGCGGAGGACGGGTGGCGAATGGTGGTTTGGGTTGGAGAAGGATGGGGGTGAAGGGAGAAGAAGAGAAAACCTCAGAGATCTAGGATTGAGAAATGAAAAACCCCCATGAGGGAAAGAATCCCTCCCCTCCCTTTTCATCACTCATTGGGGCGTAAAACTCTGGGGGAGGAGAAGGAGGGAGATAGGGGCGATGGCTTCTTTAGGGTTTGAGAGAGAGAGAGAGAGAGAGAGAGAGATATCCTATTTTGGCGGCCAATTATTTTTGATAAGGTTAAACTCCATATTTCTCATTTCACTAGAACACCGGAGTTTAATCACTTGGTTATTCTCATTTCATATTTTGTAATACTACCAAGCTTAATTCATTACAATGGCGTCGTAAGGGAAATTTCACGAAATCCAATATCGCCTGAGAAGTCAACCCACGCCATCTGAATGCGACTCTTCCCCCCCTTTTCCTTCGAAGCGAGACCCCAAGGATTTGACTTTTTTGATTTACAGGGATTCTTGAAAGAAAGGGCACGAAAGAAGCTTTATTAAAGGATGCACAGAAACAAGTTTCCAGGTTGGCTCAAGAAGTGAGGGCCATAATATAATAGTTTAGGTAGGGGGGAGAGGTTCTCTCAACAAGCGATAATGAGAGTACGAAAGAGGAATAGGTAATGAATTGAGTACTTCCTAAAGTAAGGAATAATAGAGGTCAGGCCAAGGCAAGCCCAAAACAAAAGAAGGCGAATGGTGAAAGGCTAAATTCAATGCTCTAGGCAATCCATCTCACAGTGCATCTTACAACCGATATTTCTTTCCTAAATAGGCATTGCTGCTCCTAGGGCTTCTTTCTTGGCGGTAGGTCTCTCGAGCCTAGAAAGCGAAGGAGAGTTGCCATACCCTTATTAAGATAAAAGAGATCAAAGTAGATAGGCAGCCAGGCACAAATGGGAGCCAGGCTCCGTAGCATCGAGTCTCAAGAAATTCACCATGGGACTTTACCAGGCTTTCTTACTAAAGACAAATAGACATACAGACGACAAACGAAAGGAATAATGGCTTGAATGGAAAGGGCAAGGGACAGACTGAGCTAGACTACCACGAATGGGGACTAAGCAAACATATTTCAAAGGGCACATATGAAACTTCTTGCTCCTTCTTGCTTAACGTAAGCTCTGATCTACGACCACCCTGCCCCTTTCTCTAATAATAAGGCAAGCATCAAAGCCCTGTTGGGAGTAGGGGCTGAAAAGAGCTCTAGGAAGGTCTCTAACGGTTCATCATATGGTCAGCTCAGAAAAGTCTCTAGGAGCTCCAGTGATCAAATCACTGCATATCCTTAATTTTTTCGCGAAAACTGATATTTACTGTTGTAAATGAAAATTGAAAGCAACAGTAACCCAAACATGTTAACTTTTCAATTTTCATTTTCAACAACTGACAATTTTACCAAACAGTAAAGATATAGGTACGGCAAAGGCTGTACAACAGCCATGTACGGATGATTTTTACGCCCGTCTCGGATTCCGCAAAGATGATCGGAGTCACTCATTTTATTCAAAACATATTGTTTACGATCCTTGTAAAAAATCATCTCAATCCGATATCGGTAAAAGGCGTTTACGAATCATCCAACTTTGCTTCAGAATTTAGCCTAAATTCTGAAGTAAAGTTGAATGATTCGTAAATACACTTAACGATATCAGATTGAGATGATTTTTTTACAGAAAACCTATACAATATGTTTTGAACAAAATGAGCGGCTCTGATCATCTTTGCGATACCTGAGATGGGCGCAAAAACCATCTGTACACCACTGTTGTACAGCTTTTGCTGTACCATTAACAGCTCTCTTTACCAAACTATGCCTGTTTGGTAAAATACTGAAATAGTCTAAGAAAGTGGGGGATGAATGAACGGGCCGGGCTACATGTGGGATGCACTTTCAGGTACTTCATCTTATAGTCTTATACCCGCATAAAATCTGGACAGTAGGGTGACCGAAAAAATGGGTTGGTTCGGTTTTCGAACTATTTTCGGTTCAGTTTTCCTCCATTTTGGACCGATATTCACTAAACCGAACCGAAGTATGTTTCACGCATACTGAACACTTTTTTTGATTTTACTATACGAGTTTCAAGGGAGAAAAAACGTTTCCCTTTTCTTTGTGTTTTGTAGTAGTAGCTTTTTTCCTTTCCAAAATAAAGTAAAGTTGCTGGTTTTTTTTTTTTTTGTTTTGATCATCAAGTAAAGTTGCTGTTTGCTTCTGCTCTTTTTATGCCGGACCCAGATTTGAATCTTTAAAGCAGTTCAATTAAAGTATCTCTTTTACATAAAACCTTAGATCAAAAGAGAAATCTTTTGTAGTGAATCTCTAAGTTCTAGCGTGGATGTCATGTCTTTTATCAAATCGGAAATGAGAATAGTCGAGGGGAGTAAGTTGGCCCGGACAGCCCTGACCGTCCAACCAAAACAGAAAAAAGCCTTCGACTAAAGCTCATGGGTGTCATATCTCTCTCTCACAAACTCACACAATACAAGAGGATCTTCACCAATAAGGAAAAATAAATGGACCGTCCAATTTTTCCTTTTTAAAGTTCACTTCAACAATTGAAGTCTTTTTACTGTATTTTATAGAGCTAAATTCACTCTCACTAAGCGGAGATTGCTATACTAGCTATGAGAACATATTTATCTTGGACTCTAGGAATGACTTTTTATTCGGTGAGTCAACGCAGATGTGATCGCACTTGATTATAGGGTCCGATTTTTTAGCGGAACGGCACCCCAAAGAAGCACTAGTAGAGGCGAGACCGATAGTTGACGAATAATTCTACAAAATTTGCGATCGATGCGAATGGCTCAATCTACAAGACTCATCGCTTTGTCATGACGTAGGCCCTTTTTAGAGTGTCTTACATGATTTGGACCTCCATTTTGTCATTTGAAGATTTAATTAAATTATTAATTACTTGGTTAAGAGAGTTTCAAATCTTTCAATTTGAATTAACTCTTACTGGTAAAAGTTGATTTCTTACTGGTAAAACTATGTAAGAAAATTCAGATTTGGACTATCACGTGCAGTTCAAATTAAGAACCGAAAAGGATCCAATTTTGAATATAAAAAAAAACTTCAATTTTCCTTTTTCTTGACTCCAAAAGTGTACGTGTTTACATGTGGGATGCAGTTTTGCCAATACCGTATTTGAATACCTTGAAAGTAATTAAGGTGAAATCGTTGGGAGGTTTCTTTCCCGTCACTTGCACACATATTGTGTGTGCCCTAACGCGAATATATGATAACGAGTTTGGAAAACCTATGTCTATCTGTGGGCCCCCTCCCCGATGAAGATCCTGCACCCGTCATGCCACTGCACAACCATAAACAATACGTACAAGAGTATTGTAGACACCCCAATCCGGACCTCGGAGAGTCTTTGTCCACCCCAATGATGAAATAGAGGAAACGGTACCTTTACGAGCTTGAAAAAGGGTCTCTCTAAGCCCACATGAGCCCAAAAACCCAAAAAAACCTGAAAAGCCCAGATAAAAGCCCAAACAAAGCCCAAAAGAACCCTGGACCGAAGGAAGAGGAGCCGTGCGTAGCGGAATGGGAGCGCACGGCACCTTGAAATTCAAGAGTGGCCGTGCGCGGCAACCATTAACCGCACGACACCTTGAGCAAAAAGCTGGCTGGCTCAGCCGAAAACAGTGTGAGCTACAGCTGATGGCTGGCTCAGCCGAAAATGCACTTCTGGCCCACCCAGAAAATACCTCCACCATTTGAATTCAAAATCCTTGGCCATTTGCCTATAAATTGACCCCTCCACTCAAGGGAAATGGGTCCCTCTTAGCCCTTCTTTTTAGTCCCTTCTCTTGCTTTTCTCTTGTCTCTCTCACTCTACTTTCTCTCTCTAAGTTCTCAAACCCCCTTTTCATCACCACTTCCATTTCCAAGCCTTAAAGGATGCCATTCCCAAAAGACATTCTTTAAGAGCTTTCACTCACTCCCCTTCTCATCATTAAAGTTGATCACTCATTGACTCCAAGACCCCATCACCCAAAACACCTAACCTTCACTCACACCCATACTCTCTTTGTCTCATTTAACCTCCACATCCACATCCGTGACGATCCATCCACAACCTTGCATCCGCGACCCTTGATCAAGCTCAAAACCAAAGGTATAAACTAGTTTCCTCGGACTAGATTCCGTTCTGGTCCTGAGACCTTTCTGTCAGCAGATCTAACCCCTTTTGGTTTAGATCCCGACTCAAAACATATTTTCATAAAATAAAACCAACACTTTGTCTTTGAGGTTGGGGAACCGCGGGCTATTCATCGACGCGGCACGCGACTCTCAAATAAGACGGCGGCATGATACACACTAGTGCTATTGTGAGCAGGCTGCCTGGATCGAGTTTCCCTCTGTTGTGGTTACCTGTTTTTGTTGTTTACTGTGTTTCAGTAGCTCTTAAAATAAGACCATATCTACAAGCCATGTTCGGCTCTTCTAAAATCTTTCAAGATCATCCCAATGATCAAAAGCGTTGAAAACTACTTTAAAACTATGTTTTGAGAAGGATAATGAAGTTCTTATGATGATCTGACCGCCGTGAGGCTACTCATGAGTTTTTAAAAGATCTATAGAAAAACTAGCGAGTCAAATAATGTTTTGAAAAATTGCAGCAGTCTGACAGCAGGGCAGGTGCCACGCACGGCATGGTGGGATGCCTCGCACGGCATCTCAGGGTGCCGCGATGGTGTTCTGAGGACCAACAGTCCGACAGCAGAGTAGTTGCCACGCACGGCATGCTGAGATGCCTCGCGCGGCATCTCAGGGTGCCGTGAGCGGTGCTCAGAGGTCCAAACAGTCTGTTGAATGTTACTTACCTCCATTCATTCATATCATTTTAGCACGACTGTACAGATGGCACCACTTGCACGCCAATGTGATATATTTCCCATGTCCCTTTCCCGTTTCGTGCTTTATTAAAGAGCTTGATACTCCGAAGGATACCGAAGATCTCCCCTTTTGAAAACATCAAGTAGAGACCGGTCTTACCGGGCGAATGGGGTGCTTTTTAAAGAAAAACCTTCCTCATTCGTAATGTGGCTCCCGAACCCATTATCTCAACGTTTTCGCCAGACTTAAAGCCTTTTTCAAGCAAACTCTCGGTTTCTCGGATCATCCATCTCGAAAATCCGGGTGGCGACTCTTCGAGCGAAGCGCTCATCCTCGGGCGCGGGAGCCCACAGTGGCGACTCTGCTGGGGACGAACTTTTATTCAATACTTTTTTTTAAAAAGAAAAAAGAAAAAAAAAGAATGTACAAAAAGTATTGAATAAACAAGAGGGCCAAATTTGAAAGGTGTTTTCTAAAAGGGGATTTTCGAATATTTTCCGGAAGATCAAACTCTTTTACCCTGTACACTTTGCACTGCACAAGTCTCGCTATGCGTGTTTCGGCTATCTTGCCCGGTTTACCGGTGACAAGCTCTCCCAGAATGCTCAGCAACCCTCGACTATGATGAGCCATCGTGCTGTACGACCGTTGTCTTGCAATACACTCGACACGGGGTAGCACATCTTGGCTCTAGTCCAGGGAACCCTCTTGAGACCAAAACCAGCCTTTGCACTTGTACATAGCCATAGAACCTTCCTAACTAGGACATGGACCCATGTCTAGGACTTATGTGCTATATTCTGCTTACGTGCTTTTATTCCTGTACACACGCCTCATTCGCACACCATTGCATCTTGTGGGCTAGAGGAATAGGCCTCCTTAGAATTCTTTAGGACCCTCCGGTCAGTCCAGGAGACTTTAAATCCATGGAGTTTGAGATACCTCCGGTGTTTGCCGTGCCCGAACGGCTCCCTTGGTTTGGGTCTAGCCTTAAGCATGTCTGTATCTGGATTCCGGTAGCCACATTGCTCTGTCTCGGATGGTCACGATAAGGAGATTGGCTCTGGTTCCGACCCGTTCGGAATTCAACCTGCCTGACGGTACCTACCCGGGCTATCGGAAATCTTCTGTACGGATGTCTTAAGTGAGAGTTGAACCACGGTAGGTCCACTAGGGCAGTCCAGGAGACTTTAAATTTATGGAGTTTGAGATACCTCCGGTGTTTGCCGTGCCCGAACGGCTCCCTTGGTTTGGGTATAGCCTTAAGCATGTTTGTATCTGGATTCCGGTAGCCACATTGCTCTGTCTCGGATGGTCACGATAAGGAGATTGGCTCTGGTTCCGACCCATTCGGAATTTAACCTGCCTGACGGTACCTACCCGGGCTATCGGAAATCTTCTGTACGGATGTCTTAAGTGAGATTCGAGCCACGGTAGGTCTTAGGCCTTCTTTCTAGGAGATGGGTAGAAGTAGGGCGAGTATTCGGATTGGTTATGAGTTGCTCCCTTTTGACTTGTTACCAGTGTTGCCAACATTGATCGCTTGCGGAGAAAAGAAGCTGTACCCAATTGGTTCCGTCTGTCCCATAGACTAGTTCGCGTAGACACCCTGGAAGGACCCCCGCTGTTTGAGGTCCAAATTGAGGAAGAGGAAGAACCTGTGGTAGAAGAATCCGTGGTCTCATTCCCGACTGAAAACCCCTTACCTATGGCTGACCAGGGAGACGGAATGGAGGAACTCAGGCAGAACGTGGCCAACATGGATGTTCAGTTTAAGCAGTCCCTCGCTGGTGTTGACGCGCAGCTTAAGGCTGCCGTAGTCTCTATGAAAAATGACATGAATATGATAATGGAAAGCATGCAGGAAATCACTGACAAGCTCCTAATCAAGACTTCCCTGCAATCGAGCAACCACCTAAAGTTGAGGTACCAGTAATCGACCCTAACCTGGCCGCTATCATGGATAAGATTGGCAAATTGGAGGAATCTGTCTAGGAAACCAAACGGCTTGGAAAAGGAGAAATCGACATGAAGAAACTATGCCTCTTTCCAAATGCCAAGCTGCCAGAAAAGTTCAAAGGAGTGGATTTTGCAAAATTCGACGGAACTGGTGACCCAAAAGCCCACCTTCAAGGGTACGTCGGATCCCTCACCATGCGTGGCATCAAAGGAGAAGCTATGGCCCAACTCTTCCATGAATCCTTGTCCGGTCCAGCCCTGCAATGGTTCCTCTCTCTCGAACCATCCAAGAAAAGGACTTGGGAAGACATCGGGACAGCTTTCGTGGCCCAATATGATTTCAATGTTGACCTGAAAATGACCACGAGAGAGTTGGAAAGCACCAAGATGGGTGAGAAGGAAAGTTTTGCCGACTTCGTGAAACGTTGGAGGGCTAAGGCTGCCCAGATGCAAAATAAACCTGACTTAAAGGAACAAATACGGATAATAACCAAGAACTTGCCAAGCTCTTTTGCACCTTACATGGTTCTTTCTCAGGCTGCCCCAAATTTCGAAACTTTTTACGATTCTGGATTGGCTGTAGAGGAGGCTCTGCGAGACGGAACTTTGGAGAAGAAAGAATCTGGGTCCGGGTCCAAATCCAAACGGGCGTATTCAGGAAACAGCAATGTTCTCTTCGGGAATGCCAATCAGGCAGGAACCTCATCCACAAAACCTGTAGAAGTTAACCAGATTTCCGAAAAGCCAAAATCCCAGAATCGAACCTTCACCCAATTCAGCACTCCAAGGTCTACTCTCCTCAAGAAACTCACAGACATTGGGATACTGAAACCTCTTCCGCCACCACAAACCATTCCGCCAAACTTAAACCAAAACGTCTACTGTGACTTCCACCAAATGCCTGGCCATACCACCGACAACTGCATCCGCCTCCGTCATGAAATCCAGAACCTCATCGACAACAAGGTTGTCGATGCTCCACCCACAGATAAACCAAACACTGTCTCAAACCCCCTGCCACAGCATAATACCCCCTTCCGTATCAACCAAATCACCCTAGCCGAAGACCCAAGCCTCCCAGGACCTGATTCTACCCTATTCCCTGAGGCTGAACCAATGCCTGTCAATGGAATTCCCGGAGGGGTTGCCGTCCCTTCTATCTGGGAATGGGAAGACACGTGGGGAGAACTGATTGCTGACTGGGAAGAATTTGAAGCTGCCAACTTCCAAAGAAACGACGAACCTCTGTTCGAGGCCGGATGGGAGGTTGATTGGCAAAACATCCAGGCAGATCCTCTTGATGGATTCTCTTTGAGTACACTATTCGAAAATCAAGGGGAAGAATACTTGGTCTTCCGAGATGCACCCGAATGGGATTGGGACCCGGCCCCGGATGAGTATCAGCTTTTGGCATGGAACGACCCATTGGATACCTTCTCCCTGCCGACGCTATTCGGTGAAGAATACCAGCTTGGATGCCCACTTGAGATGGCAACATACAACTGGCCGGAACTCGCCCCGCTCCGCCCAGATTTCTCTCATTTTAATGACTTCGTCGTCAACAAACTATATGAAAACGTGGACCTCACCCCGTACCCAAACCTTCCTGGATTCGAGGAGGAAGTCGCTAGCAACGGGTTTGACCCAATGGACTACCTCGTGGACGGAGCTGAATCTGAGCCGTCAGTCACTTTCCCGGAAGACGCCGAGGTTGCCATGATAAACTTATGGGAAGATGAACCGGCAAACTTGTGGGCCGACACTGAAGTGGTTAACGTAAAAGTGGGAAACGAAGAATGGACTGTTAACAAAGCCATGATGGAGGCTGAAAAATGGACACCCGAAGATCTGTGGGATGATTTGGTTATCGCCGATCTGGCCGCCAATCTACAAGATACAACTATTGGAAACAAGCGTAAAGCCCTGGCCGACCTATGGAACGAGGAATCGAAGTACCGCCAGATTGATCACCTAACCAGAAGCGGACGTATTTATCAACCTCCGAACCTCCAAGTTGGGGAACCTTCTAACCCTGCAGCCGCAGAACCATCTGATCCCTTCACCACCCCGGTCAAGAGCACCTTCCGACCCTTTGACCCACCAGTTAAAGAGCCTTCCCGACCTGAAAAGAACCCCGAAGGAATGATTAAGCGTCAACTCGAGCAGACCAAGATGTCTGTTTGGGATGTGCTGGTTCACTCCACACGCCACCGTGAAGGTCTCATCCAAGCACTCTCCCAACTCAAAGTTCCTTCCGCTATAACTCCCGATGAGCCTGTGGCATTAATCAAGACCATACCTATCAAACATGCCATCACCTTTACTGATCGAGACTTACCCGCCGAGGGAACTGATCACAATCGTCCGCTGCACATCACCTTGAAGTGCCATGGCAAGTCGGTTCCAGCAATCTTGGTCGATAATGGATCAGCCATTAATGTCTGTCCGCTCCGCGTTGCTTACTGTTTGGGATACAAGAATAAGGACTTCTCCCCATCAGAAGTCAAAGTCCGAGCATATGACAACACTCGGAGGGATGTGGTTGGAACTCTCATGATTCTTATGACCTTCGGACCATATCAGACGGACGTAGAATTCCACGTGGTGAATATCCCTACCTCCTTCAATCTGCTTCTGGGTAGGCCCTGGCTGCATCGGCCAGACATCATGGCTGTGGCCTCCACACTCCATCAGAAAATTCGGCTGGGACTGGAAACAGGAATGCTTACTATCCACGGAGACTCAGGGATTCATGCCCCTGTTGAGGACAATGCCCCACTCTTGGAGATTCAACACGGGGAAGAAGACATCGCTTTGGGAGGCTTCTCTCTAGACACCTTTCGGTCTATCTACTCAGTTAGAATCGACGACGACTTTGTCATTAGCAACGTCGCCATCAAGATCATGAAAAAGATGTCCTACATGCCAGGGTTGGCACTGGGAAAGAACCTCCAAGGCCCTGCAAAGTTCGAAGCCCAGGGCACTCTGATGCGTACAACAGGCCTTGGTTACTCACCCTCAAGAAGCAGCAAGGTGAAAAGAGGAAACAGGCTAGAGGACTACTTTGTCAAAGAAGAAGCAAAGCAGATTTACCAAGGACAGCCGGAACCATTCTTGGACAAGGAAACCAATACCTTCCTGCCAGGATTTGAGATATTCGCCAACGATGTCTGGTTGGATAGTGATGAAGAAACTGAGGTTGAGGAAAAGCAGAAAGAGCCCGCTGACTGGATTGAAGTTTTCGGCATGGGTAGTCTCGCAACTCTGTTTAGGAAAGACGAATCAATGGGTACAGCTATGGAAGCAGAAGTGCTGATGATGGAACAAGATGCCCCCAAGGATCCGACTTTGTTTATCATGGATGTTGCTGAAGAGTACAAAAACTGGATCTTCATGCCAAATGCAACCTACCACGAATCGTGAGTCCGAATCAACTGAAATCATAAGTCTATCGAGTCTTCGTGTCTTCCGAGTCTTCCGAGTCCGTTCAGCCTCGAGCCAGCCTCTCGCCCAAACTCTCGAAATCAGATTAATTCGACCCGAATCCGGTGTATGGTGCCCCGAGGCCACTTTGTTGATCATGAAATGAATGAATCGATTACCTTACTTCCCCGACTTTGAAATAAATTGCGTCGCCCCTGGTGATAAGGGATAGATTCGATGGGGACATTCCCAAAGAAATTCGATCCCTAATCGGCGGGGAAGATGAAAAGCGTGCTCAGACCTGTAAAAGAAGAAATTGTTTTAATAAATCTGAGAGATGAGAGAATCCCCGGATGACCCGGATCGGTTCTGCATTCTGCTGAAGAACGCGAAGCTCTTGTAAACCTGCTTAAGAATTTGAAGATGTGTTTGCGTGGTCACATGCCGATATGCCCGGAATCGATCCGAAATCGTGGAGCATCAGATTCCCCTTTATCCCGATGAAACCAGTAAAACACAAACTAAGACGCATGAGGCCTGACCGGTGCTTAAAATAAAAGAAGAAGTCACTAAGCAGATTGATTGATGCTGGGTTCTTAATGGTAATCGAGTACCCTCAGTGGATTGCAAACATCGTCCCCGTAGTACCAAAGAAAGATGGTAAAATAAGTCTGCGTCGACTTCAGGGACCTTAACAAAGCCTAAAGATGATTTCCCACTACCACACATCGATGTGTTAGTTGATAACACCTGCTGGTCATGCTCTACTCTCTTTCATGGATGGTTTCTCGGGATACAATCAAATCCTTATGGCTCCGGAGGATCGGGAAAAGACTACGTTCATCACTGAGTGGGGACATATTGTTATCGAGTCATGCCTTTCGGACTAAAGAATGCGGGATCTACTTACCAGCGGGCATGCCGGCATTACTACCGACATGATTCACAAAGAAGTGGAAGTCTACGTTGATGATATGATTGTTAAGGCCAAAGAACGAGAGGGGCATTTGCCTGCACTTAGGAAGTTCTTGAAAGAATCGGGAAGTACAAGATGCGTCTCAACCCCGCCAAATGTACGTTCGAGTCATTGCAGGAAAGATGCTTGGATTCATGATCACCACCGAGGCATCGAAGTCGACTCCATCAAAAATCAAAGCCATCCTAGAAATGGAGCCGCCAAGATCCGAGAAGGATGTAAGGAGCTTTCGCAAGGTGCAATTCATCGATGGGTTCATTGCGAGACGACTTCAACTCGTGAACCATTGTTCCGCTTTTACTCAAGAAAGGAGTGCCATTCGTGTGGGATGATAGGTGTCATAAAGCTTTGAAGCCATCAAGGCCTACTGCACAAGCCACCGGTATTGACACTGCTTATAGGAAAGCCTTTGATCCTATACTTGTCTATCATGTGGGATGCATGTTGGCGCAGGAAGGAGATGATGGGGTAGAAAGGGCCGTGTATTACCTCAGTAAAAATGGTCGGACCTGAAGAACGTTACACTCCCTTAGAAAAGCGTGTTGGGCGCTTGTATGGGCTTCAAGAAGTTGAGGCACTACATGTTAGCCTACCCGGCGAAGCTAATATCTCGGATGGATCCCCAAAGTATCTATTCGAAAAACCGCCTCACGGGTAGGATAGCACGGTGGTTGCTAATGTTGGTTGAGTTTGAACTAAAGTACGTCACCCGAGAAAGTCGGTAAAAAGGGAGAGTGTCGCGAGAATTCCTAGCCGATTGCCCGGTTGAGGGAGGGGAGGATGCCGAGTTCAATTTCCCCGACGAAGACATAATGACGGTAACCGAGGACATTTGGCAGTTGTACTTTGATGGAGCAGCCAAGCAGAAAGGATTCGGAATCGGTGTATTACTCATTTCGCCCGATGGATCGCACATCCCATTGGCGTTCAAGCTTAACTTTGAAGTCACCAATAACCAGGCCGAGTATGAGGCTTGCATCGTAGGCATGGAGGCAGCCATCGAAATTGGTGTAGAAAAATTGGAAGTTGTGGGGGATTCGAACTTAGTTGTGTCTCAAGCGAATGGTGACTGGAAGGTCAAAGAAGAAAAGCTGAAACCGTATCACCAGGATCTCGAAGATCTCATTCCCCACTTCACCAAAGTGACATTCACTCATGTCCCAAGGTTCAAAAATCAATTTGCAGACGCTTTGGCAACTTTGGCATCAATGGTCGAGATCCCTGTTGGCGTAAAGTTAAGACCAATTGTGATAGAACAAAGGGATGTTCCAGTACACCAACACGTCATGGCAGTCGACGAGCCCGATGATGGCCACCCATGGTATTATGACATTTGGAGGTACGTGGAAAGGGGAGAATACCCCGTGGGAGCAAACAAGGGAGACCGAATCGCCCTCCAGAGGATGGCAACTCAGTACCTTCTATGCGGAGGAAACTTATATCGAAGATCGCCCTGTGGCACGCATAAGCTCTGCATCCATGGAGAAGATGCGAAAAGGGTAATGGAAGAAGTCCACGAGGGTGTATGCGGTCCTCACATGAGCGGCATAATGCTTGCAAAGAAAATTCTCAGGCAGGGATACTTCTGGTCCACCATGGAAACGGAATGTGTGGAGTACGTGCGAAGGTGTAAAAAGTGCCAAGTTCACGCTAACCTCATGCATGTCCCGCCGCACGAGCTGCAACAAATGACCTCGCCATGGCCCTTCTCAACATGGGGGATTGATGTTATCGGAAGGATAGTACCGGCAGCATCCAACGGTCACAAGTTCATTCTGGTAGCCGTCGACTATTTCACGAAATAGGTAGAAGCTGCTTCCTACACCACTTTGACCGCGATTCAAGTCGCGCATTTCATCAAGCAAAACATCGTTTATCGGTACGGGGTCCCTCAAGCTTTCGTATCTGATAATGGGGTTCATTTCAAAGGACGGGCCCGGGAAGTTCTGGAGAAATTTCAAATCCAGGTGCACAAGTCGGCGACATATCGACCGCAGACCAATGGCGCTGTGGAAGCAGCAAACAAGACGATCAAGGTCATTCTGGAGAAAACTATTCAATCAACAAGAGACTGGCATGAGCAACTACCCCTGGCCTTATGGGGGTACCGCACGTCGGTGCGAACGCCAACGGGAGCAACCCCCTACTCTTTGGTTTACGGGATGGAGGCGGTACTCCCTATTGAGTTGGAAGTCCCATCTCTTCGGACAATGATCGAATGTGAAGTCCAAGAGGCTGAATGGCTGAGTAACCGATTTGAAGAACTTATGCTATTTGACGAACGTTGGTTGAGGGCTCTTTACCATATCCAAGGGTATCAACGAAGGATCGCACGGGCATTCAACAAGAAAGTGAAACCCAGGAATTTGATAGAAGGCGACATGGTTTTAAAGGAAATCCGAGCCCCAGTCTACGACCCACGAGGAAAGTTTCGACCGAAGTGGTCCGGGCCGTATATCATCAAGACCATCCTTTCCGGGGGAGCTACGCAACTCATCGACTTGGACGGAAATGAATTCTCAACCTTGGTTAACCTGGATCAACTCAAGCGCTATTACCCCTGAGAGAAGCTCGCTAGGCTGAAAAACCGCAAGGGCGGGCAGTCCTAGGCAAAAGTTAGAGCAAAGCCTGCTAGGATGAAAACCCGTCAGGGCATCCTAGGCAAAAGTTAAGGCAAACAATAAATGAGCTCGCTAGACCGAAAACCCGAAAGGGCGGTTCTAGGCAAAAGTTAGAGCGCAAAAGGAGAGTGTTAAAACCTGAGCGAACCCTACCCTGAACTACGTCATGACCTGATTCCTTCACCAGAAGGATACGTAGGCAGTCTCACGCTGAGACCCGGTCACGATCCATCAAAATAAAAATCAGGTTGAGAAAACTTGAAGAACAAAAATCAAGAAGGGGGAAACCCTCCAAGACTCGTTTTTATTAATACAATTACTTCTACTACACAAGGTCGAGCAAAGCTTTCATAACAAAAGAAGTGCAATATGATGAAAAAGGGGTCCTCAATTTATTCAACGGTCAGGGTGGTAGGATTGAGTCAGTTTCCTTGAGCCCCAGCTCTCGCCGCAATGTCCCTCCTAAGCCACCTTCGATAGCTCCCGCGCACCGCCACAGAAGGATAGGGATGTGCATCGGTCACCTCGCGTGTCATCCAAAAGCGCTGGTAATGACAAAGAACTGAATGACTGAAAAGAGGCAGAACCACGTCCACAAGAACTTCGGCAGGGGCCTCCTGTCTCACACCTAGCTGTCGCTGGATACGGTAAGGAATATAGAAGGTGAAAGCTCCCAAGCCAGCAAGAACAACCCACTGAGAACCCATATAGTGCACTGTCATGGGAGGAAGATCCAGCCATCGACACCTCCAAGCAATGGTTTCCGCTCGACGGCGTCTGAGAAAATCAACCCACTCAGCCCTGCTCCTATCCTCAAACTCAAAGCATCGCTGAGAGAGTAACCTCGCCTCGTATGCCCAGTTGCCAGGAGGGATGGTCAGCACGTTCACCTTATCACAAAGCCAAATCTGTGGGAAAGAGAGAAGACAAGTAAGAAGCCTTAGATAACCAAGCCGAGCGTTGAGGTAAAAAGATAACGTGGGAGAAACCCGAAAAAGGAGAGCTGAGTGAGAAGCCGACCTGTAGGAGAAGTGGACTGCCCCCAAAAGTCTCAGTCTCTCCAGAGCGAACCTTGTCCAAACCAATCAGTGTCTCGGCCAGAACCATCGGAATCACATCCCTTCGGGCTTCGATCTGAACAGCGACGCTGGCCAACGCCGAGCTAGCGTGACCGGCAGAAGGAACCAAGAGATAGGCTGCGAGCAAGCACATACAGAGAGCAGTCATGCGTCGAGTCTGGTAAGTCATGTCTCTAAGATCGCCAGGAGAAGAGAATAGCTCAATGAGACGCATGACATTGAGATGGCCATTTCTGACCAAGTAGCGGGCAGCACCCTCACCCACCCCGAGGGCCGCGACCAAGACTCGATACGCACTCTCACGTACAGGGGGAATGATGACCTCCCCCGAACCAAAACCCCCGAGGTATGCACGGAACTCCTCGACAGTGGGACAGAGCTCCTGATCGCCAAATCGGAACACGTGAACCTCCGAATCCCAGAAACTCACGACTGCCCTCAAAAGCTCGGGACGAAGGCGAATGTTGCGAAGGTACCTCAAGGAATAGAGATCGTGAGCTCGAAAGTTGAGCCAATCGACACCTTCCATAGAAGCCAACCATGGACGGAGAAAACCGGTAAGGGGGAGAGCCATTTCAAAGAGTAAAGGAAGAAGATGGGACTTGGACGAGATGAGGAGAATGTGGTAAGAAGGCTTGAATTTATAGGAGGAGTAGAAGGGACAACTTCAACTTTCAAAGAGACTCGGGTTTCAAAAGTGCAAGTTTTCCATGAGTCTAACATAGGGAAAAGCTTGGTCAAGTCCTAAAAGGGCCAAAACAGACATGCACTGGTTCAGAAATGCCATTGCATGGGTCAAACCTCAACACCCGAGCAATCTGCTTGGAAATCAGCAAAAACTACAATCTGTCAGGAAAACGGCCTCGCACGGCACCTTGAGAGATCGCGCGGCATGTTGAAACTAGAGAAATACCACGGCAGGTCAATTAGGGTACCGTGCGAAGTATTCTTAACCGCACGGCACCCTGGGGTATACGCACGGCATGTTGACTCTGCATTTCTGCAGTTTTGGCAGCAACTCCCCAAGAAAGAATCGAGGCCCTACGAAGCACCAACCAGCACCTGAACAGACTCTAACAGGTATCTGGGACTTCAGGGATGTTTCGCTTCAAGGTAACTCCCAGGGTTCGTCATCGTGGCACAAAAACTTGATAATGTCCGTTTCTCAAGCCATGTCAAAGTATCAAAGTCCACTTCGGGTCGTTTCAAGGCATTCTTCCGAGTCCTGCAAGTCATAATGGTCAATAGTGACCTGGTCCAAGTTCCGGTTCGTGTCCAAAGTCAAAACTCGGGAAGGTCGCGTGTTAAAGTCAACACTTTCTTACTTTTTGGGTATATTCCAAAGGCAAAGTAGAACTCCCAAGTCGCACGCCAAGATTTAAAGGCCGTAATTGCCGTATGCTTGTGTCCGGAGTTAGTTGTGAAGGTGTCTATATAAGGTCTGGTGTATAGAGTCAATTCTACCAAGATTCATCTAGTCGCTTTCTTTGATTTCTATTTCACTGTCAATATGTTTTGATTTCTCGTTCGGTTCAGTGGTTGGTTGCGCACCCCGATTAATGTTTTAGTTATTCAATTTTCTTCATACAAACCAAAGGAGATTGAATGGCGTAAACAATGAAGGGGCAAAATCTCTGTATAAATCCAAAAGCATCCATGAGTCGAAGTACAAAGAGGGGCACGATGGCCCAATGTCCTATCTACCAAGGGCAAACAGGCGCCCTACAAAAAGAAGCGCGCAGGCCTCGTCAAAAGTACAAGACAAAAGAGGAGCTCAACTCTCATCCCCGTCCTCGCCCTCGCTCTCCTCCTCGTCCTCTACGGAGATCTCCTCGTCCGCAGGAGAACTGCTCGCCGCTGGAGTACCGGTCACCCTAGGCACAGTATCTCCTGAGGTGACCTCCAGGTCGACGTCTGTAGGCTCAGGTGTATCGTCCTCAGAGACGTCAATAGGCTCGTCCTCGGTCCCTACAGAGCGTCGTGTCCTCTTCGACGCCGGCTCCTCCCGTGAGCCAGCAGAAGAGACCTGCCGCACTATCGGGCGGACGAACTTCCGCCGCAACCCTCGAGTAGCCCCTCCTCTGGCCTACAATGGTATAAGCATTCATATAGCATTTGCATCATAATCATAATATAAGCAGTTGAAGTAAAGCAATTGACTAAAGTTCGAGAGTGTACCATCGCCCCGCCAACACGAGGCAACACCTCTGGAGGGTGGCCCATGGCGTACTGCCTCACCAGCTGCTCCAGGCCCATCATGGCCTCCGCCATCTCCTTCACGTACCCTGGAGGAGCCTGCAATGAAGGAAGTTGATCAGAATGTGCAAACGGAGCGAATGTACAGAAAGTTGAAAGCATGATATACCTGAGCAAGAAACCCCGGAGCCTCGACGGGAGGACGTGGCACCACGACCAAACCAGGGACTCCCTGAGGGGTCATCACGTCCACTGTCCAAGAAAGGGCAGGGAGACTAGTGCCACTCAGGCCCGCACCCTCGCTGTGACCCCTGGCACCCAGACCCTCGCTGGCTCTGTCACCCCTGTCTCTCTTCCGTCCCCTTCTTCCTCCAGCGCCCTCTCGTGCCGCCTGTGCCGTCTCTGCTAAAGACGTATCCCTGCACCCGCCATCGTCATCGGGAACAAGATTGCTCTGCGAGTCGCCAAGGCCCGCACTGCCTCAGCGGCTCTAACTCGAGGTCCGGCCGTGTGAGCTGCTCGACCTCCCCGCGTGTGTACTAGCCTGTCCTCTGCACCAGAGCAGGAAGTAGCGGGGACTCGAAGGCGTCGGCCTCCGGCGGCGGCGTGACACTCGGTCACCCAAGTACCACTGCCAACCGTAAGGGGACTCGAGAAGCACCCTGCCCCTGGCAACCACCCTACTCTGTGCCACGTAGGGGATCTCGAAGCGGTCCCACACCCGCCAGTGGACCTGTCATCAAGAATAAGCAACATCAAGGTGCTGATTGAATGAAAATAGGCTGAAAACAGATACGCAAGCGCTTTAGTACCTGATCGGGACGCAGCTCGTCCAGGAAAAGACGGAAGGCGTCCAGCTTGCCCCTCCCTCTCTTCACGCCCTTGTACTCCGTCGACCAGCGCAGGGCTCGAGGGAGTATCGTGTCGTCAGGACACGTAGTCTCAGGAGGGTACATCCCTATCACCTCGTACGTCCAAAGCTGCAATTCAAGACATTGAAAGTTAGCACAAGATGTACATTGAATAGATATAAATGGAAAGCTAACTATTCATGAGGAAGGAAACAAGATATACCTCCCAGACCCTCCAATAGCCTCCCAGGCTCACTCCTGCCCCGCGGGAGAGGGAGCCCATAAAGGCATAGCACGTCCCCAGCGCCGCACCTCCCCAGTCGAAGCGGGCGATCTCCCCGACGTCCCTCAGGGCTGGGAGAAGTGAAAGGTGCACTCGGTTGCTCTTGTTGGAAACAGGGATGCACCAAGCAAGTACAGAGGAAGCACCTCGCCATCTGCTCCTCCTCCACCTGTCGGTCGGGAGCCTCTCTGTCCAAAACTCAGGAGCTGGGCATACTTCGCATCGTCCCCTGCGCCTCGGCTCGTGCCCAAAGCATCGCTCGCTGAACGCCGCGCCTCCTGTGGCAACATCAAAGGGATAGGTCACCTCCGACCCCGAGACCGGTGATCGCCGCAAAGTCCAGGGGCGTCAGGTCAACTCACCAAAAGAGAAGTGGAGGGTGTTTGTCGTGTCCCACCATCTCTCGGCCCGAGCCCTCACCACTGGGCGGTCGTTGCACACGCCCGTCGACACCCCTACGAACTCTCCAAAGCCAGCCGCCTAACTATCTCCTGCGAGGCCTCGGGCAACCTCTCCCAAAACGTCGGCACGGCCGCAACCCCCGTAACACGAGAGCGAAATCGCTGTTAACAACAAATGGACAAATATTCGGTAAACAGGCATGCATGCAATACGGTGGTATACTTAGATGCAATGAAGTGGAAATACGATGCATTGGAATTTGAAATCCCAGATATTTAAGGTATACCTCGTCTCGTCGCAAAGAAAGGTGCTGCCGAGTCCCTCAAGACGAGAGCCTCGTCGTAAGTCGGTCTCCTCGGAGTGTAGGGGTCGAAAAGTGAGGGCACCACCACGTGTTGGAAGGGCACGTAGACCGCCTCGTCGTAGGGCCTCGCCCCTGCAACGCCAGAGTCGCCTCGGCCACCACAGTGGCGAGGAGCCATCACCCCGGCCTCCTCGGCGCCTCTCCTCAACCCCGGCTCCCTAGCACCCTCGGCCCTAACTCACTGTAACTCCGCCTCGGGCCGCCGAAGGGCGTCCGCCAACTCAGGGTACCCCTGCACCAACTCTAACACGCCCTCCATGGACGCCGTCGCTAAGTAGTCGCCCATCCCTATAGGGCGTGACGACCCTACACCTGTACCACTGCCCACAAACATAGGCGGTGTGTCCTCCACCGCTAGCTCCACCTCCGGCTCACCCTCGATGACGGGGGCCTTCCCCAAGTCAGTCCGAGGCTCTCTCACGGGAGAGGCCTCCGTCTCCTCCACCACCAGGTCTAAACCACCACCACCATGACCCTCCGTGGTCCTCTCCTCAACGCTGGCCGCCGCCTCCGACCGGCCCGAAACCCCAACGTCGCTCCTCGACTCCATTGCACCCGGAGTCCCTGTCTCCTGGCCGTACCCAGCCAATACCACACTGCCACCGTCGCCACCGCCACTGCCGACCACCGTGGCAGCCATGGCCGCGGTCTCCCCGACCAATGCCGGCTGCCCAAGGGCCCCTGGCCCTGCCCCAACTGCCGTGCCATCCTCCGGAAGAGCAAGAGATGGCGTGGCCCCAGCCCGGAGTAACGCATCGTCACCAGAAATGTCACCTGGCTCCATGATCGATATATATGAGAGAGCGAGAGAGAGCAGTCCAGAGGGAGAGAGAGAGCACAAAGAGAGAGAGAGCACAGCGAGAGAGAGAGATGATCGAGAGAGAGGGAGCAACGAGAGAGATGACCGGGAGAGAGGGAGCAGCGAGAGAGAGATGATCGAGAGAGAGAGATGATCGAGAGAGACTGAGAGAGAGAGGGAAATTTCGAAGTGGGGTGTACTGTGTACACCCCGCGTGTATATATATATAACCCTCGAACCGGACCGCTGGGAACCAACGTTGGACCGGGTTCACAGCCAAATTGGCCGCACGGCACCTTGGCGTAGTCGCACGGCACCCTGGACGAACATACAGCGCCTCCGGTTTACTCTACCGTGCGTCCCTAAATTGACCTCGCACGGCATCATGGATTATTTCGACTGTTCCAGTTTGTGGCTGATTCGTTCGAATTCGTACGAGACGAGAAGTTTGAATGCAGGAATGGAAGAAGAAAAATGGACTTTTCATTCAATAACACCCGGGGTAACCCCCGGGATTTGCCATTACATTCAAAAAAAAAAAAAAAAACAACAAAAAAAACGTTAATGCCCTCTTTTCTCCTTCCTTCTCCTTCCTCTTCCTCCTCCTCTCCTCCTCCTCCTCGATCCATCGGTGTTACAGGCGTCATTCGCCCTGTCCGAACGATCATCCGACCCGTTGGGGTTGCCCTGAGTCTTCCGCCGTATCCTCCGAGCCGCGCCCAAGGACGGACTCGGGGTCGTGCTTGTCGTCCAGTTGATCAAAAGCGAAGTCCTGAAGATTGGAGACGGCACGACGAAGAGTCCGGATAGTGGAGATAAGCCTCGCAATTTGCTCGTTCAATTGCTCAATCTCCCCGCGGTAAAAGGCCATCTCGGCCTCTAGGGAAGCAACACGCGCTGCCAAATCATCGTTTGCCATGCTCGAAAGTAGATTGATGCAACGAAAGTAAAGGAACTTTTGAGATTTTGGTGGTGGTGCATGGAATGTGGCACCCCCCACACTTATAAAGACGCCCCCCGGCGAAAGGGCACGCCTGCATTAATGGGCACCCTTAAAACTTTCAACTGCCCTCGAAACCGAAGGGCGCCTAGAAGATCAGGTGCACCGCGCTTCAATCCAGCCGCACGGCACCCTGGCTCGAGAGGCTTAAATGCCTTTTCTCGAAAATTGATCCAATCACCCACCAAAATCCTCTTGGAAATTCTCAGCTGTTTTGCAGGAAAGATCCCTTAGAATGTCGTGCATCGGTTACGGCGCTATTTAATCCCCCGGGAATTCGCCGTCGCCTTTTTCTCGGTATTCGCCCTCCGGGACTCACCGTGATGGTTCAAGGATCCGACATGTTTTCCCCAGCAGGTCCAAAATTCATTTTCGCCCCGAGGGTCTGGTCTCGTAAAAATTCTAAATTGAATTTTCGCCCTCCGGTGGCTCGCCTCAAAATTCAAAATCCGGTTCGCCTCCGCGGCTCCTAACGCCTCTTCGCCTCCCGAGCCACGGCCCAACGGCCTAACGCCTCTTCGTTTCTCGAGCCACGGTCTAACGTAACGTCTCTTCGTCTCTCGAGCCACGGCCCAACGGGCCTAACGCCTTTTTCTCTCGAGCCACGGCCCAACGGGCTTAACGCCTCTTCGCCTCTCGAGCCACGGCCCAACGGGCCTAACGCTTCTTCGTCAGCCACCGCCCAACGGGCCTAACGCCTCTTTCTCTCCAGAGCGTAGGCTCGTCTCAATTTCGCCTCCCGAGGGCTTGTCTCAGGTTTTTCAATACTCTGCATGACACACCGCGACCGCAAGCACGCTTTTGCACTCCGGAACTTGGTCTCTCGCATTGCATTGTCCCGATTGAACTACGCTGGTCTGATCCCTACAGTGGGGTACGTAGGCAGCTCCCCGAGCGCGACCACCGTCATATTTACTTACATTTTCGTTTTGTCTATGGCCAAAGGCACTAGAGCAACGGATTGGGATGCCTATTCTTTAAGCGCCACTCGTACCAAATAAATGGTATCCGAGTTACGTTAAGGGGACTACCGTAGACACCCCAATCCGGACCTCTGAGAGTCTTTGTCCACCCCAATGATAAAATAGAGGAAACGGTACTTTTGCGAGCTTAAAAGGATCTCTCTAAGCCCACATGAGCCCAAAAACCCAAACCTGAAAAGCCAGATAAAAGCCCAAACAAAGCCCAAAAGAACCTGGACCGAAGGAAGAGGAGCCGTACGGAGCAGAACTGGAGCCCACGGCACCTTGAAATTCAAGAGTGGCCGTGCGCGACATTAACCGCACGACACCTTGAGCAAAAAGTGGTCGGCTCAGAAGTCGGCCACACACCACAGTGTGAGCCACACCGATGGTCGCTCAAATTTAAAATGCACTTCGCCCGCCTAAAATACCTCCACCATTTGAATTCAAAATCCTTGGCCATTTGCCTATAAATTGACTCCTCCACTCAAGGAGAAAGGGCCCCTTAGCCCTTCTTTTGAGTCCCTTCTCTTGCTTTTCTCTTGTCTCTCTCACTCTACTTTCTCTCTCTAAGTTCTCAAACCCCCTTTTCATCACCACTTCCATTTCCAAGCCTTAAAGGATGCCATTCCCAAAAGACATTCTTTAAGAGCTTTCACTCACTCTCCTTCTCATCATTAAAGTTGATCACTCATTGACTCCAAGACCCCATCACCCAAAACACCTAACCTTCACTCACACCCATACTCTCTTTGTCTCATTTAACCTCCACATCCACATCCGTGACGATCCATCCACAACCTTGCATCCGCGACCCTTGATCAAGCTCAAAACCAAAGGTATAAACTAGTTTCCTCAGACTAGATTCCGTTCTGGTCCTGAGGGGACCTTTCTGTCAGCAGATCTAACCCCTTTTGGTTAGATCCTGACTCAAAACATGTTTTCATAAAATAAAGCCAACACTGTGCTGAGGTTGGGGAACCGCGCGGGCTGTTCATCAGACGCGCGGCACCTTGACTCTCAGCGCACGATACACACTAGTGCTATTGTGAACAGATCGGCCGGATCTCGAAGTTTCCCTCCGTGGTTACTGCTTTTGTTGTTTATCGCTTACGTAGCTCTTAAAATAAGACCATATCTACAAGCCATGTTCCGCTCTTCTAAAATCTTTTCAAGATCATTCCAAACGATAAAACGTTGAAAACTACTTTAAAACTATGTTTTGAGAAGGATAATGAAGTTCTTATGATGATCTGACCGCCGTGAGGCTACTCATGAGTTTTTAAAAGATCTACAGAAAGCGAGTCAAATAATGTTTTGAAAGATTGCAACAGTCTGACAGCAGGGCAGGTGCCACGCACGGCATGGTGGGATGCCTCGCACGGCATCTCAGGGTGCCGCGATGGTGTTCTCGAGGACCAACAAACCGACAAAGAGAGTAGTTGCCACAAGACGGCATGCCGAGATGCCTCGCGGCATCTCAGTGGTGCCGTGAGCGGTGCTCGAGGTCCAAATACCGCTGAATGTTACTTACCTCCATTCATTCATATCATTTTAGCACGACGTACAGATGGCACCACTTGCACGCCAATGTGATATATTTCCCATGTCCCTTTCCTGCTTCGTGCTTTATTAAAGAGCTTGATACTCCAAATGGTACTGAGATTTTCCCTTTGAAAACATCAAGTAGAGACCGGTCTTACCGGGCGAATGGGGTGCTTTTTAAAGAAAAACCTTCCTCATTCGTAATGTGGCTCCCGAACCCATTATCTCAACGTTTTCGCCAGACTTAAAGCCTTTTTCAAGCAAACTCTCGGTTTCTCGGATCATCCATCTCGAAAATCCGGGTGGCGACTCTTCGAGCGAAGCGCTCATCCTCGGGCGCGGGAGCGCACAAGTATTTGCATTCCGCTAAGGGTTTTCAAAAATAAATACTTATTTGCAATTTTTAAGTTTAAAAATAATAAACCTACCGAAATAATTTTTTGTGTCATATGGATCTTTTGAACAGTACCAAAAAAAAATCAAAAAATTATTTCTTAAATACATTATTTTTAAATTTAAAATTTACAAATAAATAATTATTTTTTACGAACCCTTAGCGGAGGTAACTAGGCAAAATAGTGGGGTTCAATTTTAAGAATAGGATAATACGAGTTTAACCTAATCCCACCCACACCAATACATCAATCGAGGAAAAACTTATTGCCACCAACCATATATTGGAAATTGGAATAGCACTAATCGTTGTTTATTATCTTATCTTAGGCAGACCAAGCAGTGCCTAGAATGGGCAAGATCACTTCTTTTTTTTCCCTGACGGATAAGGTGTTCGGGCAATCTTGCGTGCACTCCAACTAATTCCCTCCCTGGTCCAGTCAAAGGCAGACCACATCCATGCCGGAGACTAGAAAATTCATCAAAATTTCTTTCTTGTAACTTGACCCTAAGAATCGAACCCTAGTTAATTATTGTGTGGGGAACAAACTCACAAATCAACCGAACTAACCCGTGTAGCTGGCATCAACACTTTTAATACCTTGCTGACTACTCTCATAGATTTAGGTTATATGTCATCTTCGTGAACAAATTTGTTAGTTTCGCATGGTCTACTTTCACAACTGCACATATTTGAGTCTTATTACATCATTATATTATATAGCTTTGTCTGAAACCAAATAAACATGACATTATCCTTAATTCAGGATAGTTCAAAAGTTAGTGATTGCTATTCGAACTATTTGTAAATTTGAAGGTCCTCTGTTTAATCCCTGCAGCTGCAATGCACTTTGACTCGTGGACTGTCTATATATTTATTCTCCGGAAGTGAACTCAAAACAAATCTGTAAGGCTCTGTTTGGAACTTGGGAATCGAAAGAAAAAGGAAGGGAAATTTCAAAAAAATTCTCTGCCTTTGTGTGGTTCTTGAGGAAACAAAGGAGAAAATGCCAAAGGCAAACGCAAACGCAAACTCAATTTGTCTTCCAATTTCTCTTTAATTTTTTCTTTCATTTTTTTCATAATTCTTTTATTCCCTTTTCCACTTTCATTCCCAAGTTCCAAACAGAGCCTAAAAGAGTTATTCGTCACAAACAAAATTAGTACTAATATGTGCATGAATAGATGGAATGATTGCTCGATGAGTGATTTGGGTAAATAGAACAAAGAAAAAGAATTTAATTAAAAAGGTATATAAAGAGTAAATCAGTGCTAAAAATGATTTGCTTCAGTTCTATTTCTACAACTTCTCAAAACTTTTATCGGAGGGATATTTCTCGTTAGTTTCAAGTAATAAAGCCCAACCAGATACGAACAAGGGAAAATTACGAAAATCACCTCCAAGGTTTCTAAAAACTACAAATTGCCCCTCAAGTTTGAAAAATTACAAAAATCCTTTGTCGCATAGTCCTTTGTGGTGATGAAGCTGCTAGAAAATTGGACAAATTCTATACATCATCAAATCTAACTATAATGGACCAAACTATCTTTTTTTAGTCTGTAAAAGACTCTTTTACACCTCTGTAGCAATTCACAAGTTACAAAGAATAGTTTGATCCATTGTAATTAGGATTATGATTGATGGTGTCAGACATATATAATCAGTCAAATTACGTAGCGGCTGCATCATGACATTCGATAATATGTAGTGTGGTAGGGGTAATTTGTAATGTCTCAAACGTGAGGGGACAATCTATAATTTACAAAAACTTTGGGGGTGATTTTGGTTAGTTTCCCTGAGCAAATCAAAGTGGGCGGAGATTGGAATGGACCAAAACGACAAACAACTTTTTGCAAAAGTGCATTATCAGACATAGGGTTGGATTGGACCCTTTCTTTCTTTCTAGTAATTTCGCGTTCCAAGTGAGAATGACTGCATACTGAAGCTCCAAAATCGGCATCCAAATCGTAAGTGCATACGTTATCCATGAGATGTGCTTGTCGGTCTCCAATTGGCTTCATGTGCTCTTACATAAATTGATTTGTACTACTCCTATTATGTTAGTGTTCAACCCTTAAAGTAGACAAAACACTTTTCATTTTTCCATTGTAAAAAAGAAGCATAGTGGAATCCCATGAATAAAGCAATATTCAGATCACATCCAAAATTTCTATCTGTTCAGTGTGGTACACATCACACCTTCTGCCTCTCAATTCGCATCTCGATAAAGCCTAATCCAAAGTTAATTTCAAAGAGTTGGCCCACTTGGCTAAAGCCTCTATGGCTGAACGTTAAACTGGGGTCACTAGACAATTGGGGCCTTTTGCCAAAAGGAGTAATTTTTTTCAACAGCAAAAAAAACGAGACAGATCGGATGAACCCCATTACCAGTTAATATCACCGAAATTGAAGGAAGGTCCACTAATTTAAAGACGAACTTGCAATAGTTTGGGTGGGTTTTGCCGATCAAAAAAAAATAGTTTGGGTGGGTTTCTAGTGTTAAAAATGGAATTCGTGACATCGAATAAAATTCACCCTTTATTATAACGAATGTCAAATGGGTCATACAATGCCGGCCCAAACCATTTTAAAATTGTGCCTATCATGCCTGGTCGTCCCTAGCCTGGTCCATCTGTTAATCATGTCGTGCATAGTCTAGGCCATTTAGAAATCATGTCGTGCTCTACCGTGTTCAGTTGATCATGCTGTGTTGTGCATGTTCCTGCCTATTCTCGGCTCGGTGCTTGTGTGCCGATGCCTAACTGGGTCTTGCAAAGCTGAAAAGAATAACCAATTTCTTGCATAATCAAACTGGAAAGTTCTCATATAATTACAAATGCAAGAATGAAAAGAAAACAATCACTTTATCGATGACAAAACGCTGCAATGCAATGAAAATATAAGAAAAAGGTGCATCACTAGAGTTTGAGTATTTATTAACAAAATTGGCATTGTGACGCCCTATCCCGGGGAGTTTCAGGTAATAGCCGACCAATCTGAGGGCGGTTGAGACCCATGCAAGAGCTGTCTGATCGGTGACCAGAGAGGTCAGTCGGATCGAGGTGGTCCCGCATCGCTTGGTGAAATGTAAATAGTATGCTATAAATAATAAAATTTCAAAGTTAAGCGTGCTCGCCCTGGAGTAATCGTGGAATGGATAATTTCACTGGGAAGTCTAATGGAATTTAACGTTCAAAGCATACAATATTGTACAGGACGGACTCAGGTTGTTACAGGCATATATAGTCAACTAATCTTAAAATCTGAAAGTAAAAAGATACACACCATCATGCATTAATTGATGATACAGGACAATTGAAAAACCGTGATCCAAACCTGTTCAAGTTAATTGGAACAAGAACGAATCTCATTATTACTCAATTAAATAATGAGTCAAATCAGAGCCGGCCTCGGGGTAAGTCCCAGTGTCGGCTCTGAGTTTTTTGGGGCCGGATGCGAACTTTATATTTGAGACTCATTATATAATACATAAAAAAAAAAAAAAGACTAGAAGAATTAAAAACAATGATAACACAAAACTCAATAATCATTATATACTTTAATCCAAAATATATTACTTAAACATCACCCTTCTCGCATTTTTTGCAGCAAAAATAGTAATTAAGCTATTATAATCAAGTTTCGACACCATATCTTTTTCAATGGATAACATAGCTAATCCATTTAACCTTTCTTGCGACATAGTTGATCGAAGGTAAGATTTGATCAACTTTAACTTCAAAAAGCTTCTTTCTCCGGAGGCAACCGTGACTGGTATCGTCAACAATATTCTATAAGCAGTCCACGCATTGGGAAAACATATAACCTTTTATTTTTGTGGTCCATAAAAATTAGGCTCTCAAGTTTAATGAATATTATAGATGTATACCTATACCTAAGGGTACAAAATATATAGGGGCCCACAAAATTCGTGAAAATTTGGGGGCCAGATGCGGCCGCATCACTGGCGTATGTCCAAAGCCGGCTCTGGTAAGCCCCACAAGCTCCCGGACTTGGGCAACCCCCGGATAGGGCAACCCAAAAAAACAAAAAAAAAATTCTATGTAAAAATATATTTATATGTATATTTTGGCGAAGATATAACGCCAAGGATCCTATTGGCTAGAAGCGTGTAGTTAAGCTCTTGCTTCCGGTGTTCGATTCTTATGCCCTCCAATTCCTTGGGCTATGCTAGGGACAAAGAAAATAGGATCATTAAAGTGAATCTGAGCCGTTCATGTACACTTTAAGGGTCTTTTATTTGCCTATTTTCTTTACATTTAGCATTTCTCTAACTCCTTTCTGTTACTTTTCAATCTCTCTCTTCCTCTTCATCGACTACAGTGCACCCACTTCTCTCTTTCTCTGTCCATGAAGTGGAGTGGTATTTGTCCATGAATGCAAATAAATATAAAAAAATGTACATGCATATGTATATTATTTTTACATAGGAATCACAATGGTCATTTGCACACACACACACACACACACACATATATATATATGCAGGCACCACCTTAAAAAACTTCAATAAAAAAATTAACCAATTTTTAAGTCAGGTTTGTATTTTTGCAAGTTGGCTCGTAGTGTTTCTCTTTTCATTTTATTATTAACCATTGAACATTGATCAAAATAAAAAAAATTAACTAAATGAAAGCTAAAAATAAATATAAACGCATTATAATCTTTTATTTAATTAGATCATACTAAATCATAAAGCGCTTCAACCAAGGTTAAATTTTTTATTTTGTATTTTTTATATAATTCAAACTAAAAGTACAATCTATTTTCAATTATTACTCTATTTCTCTCTCTACCCACTTGTAACGCCCCGATTTTCGGAGGTAAAATCGAAGACATTAAATATTAATTTCTAAAAAAACTTTATCTAATTAAAGTTTAAAATCCAAAACAGAATTCTCAATGTCGAGATTCATTTATTACAAACTACTAGGAAAATACTAAAATAGTCTTTTGGGAAATAGGATAAGCTATAGAACAGAGCCGACTTCTAAGTCTGATACGGATCCCAAGCATACTCGGGTTCGGCTCCCACCTCCTGATTCTCCTCAGCATAAAACTGTTCGCCCTCGGGGTCCTGTGTTTCCTGGTTTTCTGCAAAATCTGACACGGATGCCAGAAAATCCGTGCCTGAGTGAAAGAGTTCACCCCGAACTATAATCCAACCCAAATACCCCTCATACAATACAGTTAGCAGGCAAACAGGATATATATAGAGCGACAAAGTAAAACAGAGATAATTCACATAACTTGATTCATTACTATCCATTAACTTATCATGAAATCTAAGATCTCTCCACGAGATCTTTCCTCCCCAACCACTAGCCATGCTCACCCCATGAGATCACTTCCCTTTGTTGTCGCAGAACACCTAAGTTATGCAGAGTGTGCACCCCTCAATAACTACAAGGCAAGGGTAGCTTTTATCATGCCGGAATCACAACTAGGGTTCGCCTATCTTATATACCACTTCACAGTCATCACAATCATCACTGGACTCTCGCCAGTATATCAATTCATCACTGGACTCTCGCCAGTATCAATTCTCATCACAATCTCATCATATCTCAACATCACGCCTGCAGGCAACCTCTAAACAGAAATAAACTTCACCATTTATCCATTACTTAACATCGTCTACGTGATTTCTATTTCGCATACCACCCCATGTCCCTAGGGTCCAATCTAACATTCAAATGAAGTATCGATACAATATCAATCACAATAATAATTGAAAACGAATAACAGACGGATCGAAACAGTTAATAAACAATGCCATCACATAACTTTTTATGACTGGGCCGTTGCCCTTAATCTCGTATGGTCTCAAAGTCATTAAGAATGTAAGAATTATTTAATTAAGATTTAAAAACAATTTTCTAGACTTTTGTTAAATAATTAAAAGTAATTAAGTTAATTAAACACTAATTAAATACACTAATTAGTTAAAAATATTGGAATAATTATCGTAACCTTAATAAAGGTCCTAACAGTCTCCTATAATAAGTTCGAGTGCTAAAAGTTGGGTTTGGACGCTCACAGAATTATTTTGAATATAAAGATTTAAATTAACAGACAAAACAAGAATAAATAGACAATAAATAATTAAATAATTGAAAATACATTTTTATTTACAGAATATCATTATAGGACTGTAAATAGTCTAAATAAAATTATTCGGAATTTTTAACATCTTTTATAATATTTTAAAGTATTTCTATTTAGAAACAATGCGTAATTAATAATAATTAGTTAATGAAATAATTAAATTATTATTTTAATAACATATCATCTTTGGGATGTCAGAAGTCTAAAAAAAATAGTTTAGATGTTAAAATCATTAATTATAAGGTCGCAACTATTTTTCGTTTGTATCTTTAATTAAAAATAAAATAAATAGCTAATAATATCAAAAGTTTATGAAATCAGTAAGTTATGCTCCTTGACATGTTAGAAAACTAGGAAAAATAGTTTGGGGATTTATGGAATAGTTTACAAGGTCGCAATGAATTTTAGTTTGTAAATTTTTACAAGATAACGAATAAAAACTTAATAAATATCAGATTAAATAAAAAAAATATGAAACTAACAAGGTATGCTCTTTAGAGTATGGGTAATCTAGGAAAATTAGTTAGGGAGTCAAAAACCATGTTCGGAAGGTCGAAATATCGATTCGGAACGAAACCACGCAAAACCGCACGGCTGGACTGAGCGGAGGAGGGTTCATGGGCCGCGAGGTTGGCCGAACTGGTTCTTGCGGCGGAAATCCCGCACCTTGCGGCCGCGAGTCGCTTTTGGGTTTTTCTCGTTTTTCTCACTCGTTTCAATGCATGGGACTACGGGGGTCATTGGGTTATGTCTATAAACACTTAATATACTTAGAGGAGGGCTCGGATTGAATTATAGTACCTCGGTTCGGATTGAATTCGTTTTCGATCGAAAACTTGAATTTGGGGAAGACGACTTCAATTCCTTCGATCGGGGGACTTCGGGGCCGAATTGGTTGATCTACGGTGAACCTTGGGACTGTGGAAAGTACTTCGAACGATCAATTTGGATCTCGGACGAACGGAACCTCGAAACCCACTTTTCTCTCTCTCTTTTTCTCTCTCTAAAATTCTATCGATTAAAGCTCGGTTCTCTCGGGTTTTTCTCCTCTCTCTGGCTCCGTGGAAGGTGGTAGAATAGTGTACGTGCCCTAGGGTCGGTGTGGTGTGTATATATAGGAGAATTGGATGAGTTTCGGATTTAAAACGAGTCCTAACGGTATTGGGTTTCGGAACGAACGAATTAGACACGATTTTTGGGTCACGGAGGAGGTAGAGGTCGAGTAGGAGAGTGAGGGAGAGGAGAGACGTTCATGCATGCAATTATATGTATGTATATAATGACAAAATAATTTTTTTAAGAGATAATTAGATATAAGAACTTATTTTTTTGTAATTATCTACTAGTTATTAAATAAGGAAATTAATATTATCATAAATAAATAATTCTTTTTATTATTTTTATTAGTTCGATTTTTTGGGTTATTACATAAAAAAAAAAAGGAATTGGTAGAGTTTCTCACAGAAATGTAAAATGATTTAGTTATTTTTAAAATTTTTTTTATTACTTAATAGTGAGCGGGCAACCAAGCTTAAGGTCGGACTTGGGCAATCCAAATGTGGAGGCCGGCACCGAGTCAAATCTCATTTATAGGCATAAATAGTAACAATATACTCATGCAAGTGCTTGAACTGTCCTCATCCCCTGCTCGTGCCCGTGCAGGATTTGTGTTGTACATGTCGGCCGTAACTTGCCCCAAAAACGATAGTCCAACACGACCTACCTAAGTTTCCGTGGCGTTCATTGCCAGCCCATATCGTACATGCATTTGTCATACTCGTTTCAACCTGGACCAGTCGATACCTCTACACACAGCATATGCAAGTATGGCGGTATAAGTTGCATATAGTTCTAGGTTTTTTACCTCACTAATTAGCAGAAACTCCTAACTCTGCCTCTGATAAATTGATAAAAAAAAAAAAAAAAGCCTTTCTTTTTTGTTTTGGAGACCTCGGGTATTATAAGCCTTGTTTGGAATCTGTTTAGTCTCTTTTCAACTTCACGAGTATTTTAATGTGAATTGCCACTTTTTTTTTTTTCCCACAAAAAGCAAAAATCGCACAAAACTATTGGTCTGCAAAATTATCATCTCACCCGGATTCACCCTTATAACCGATTCCACAGTCGAGTATAACACATTGACTTTGGCCAACCAATTCCGTGTGTTCTACTTGTCTTTCTTTCTTCTGTTTTTTCCCCTCACCAAATAGAAGTGCGGGTATGGTACTCGTCACCTCTATCAATGAGTTTTAATGTCCCGTCAAATTACACCACTATTTGTAGGGAACTCCACTAAACTTATGTCGGAATCAAAACTAAAATCCCACCATGTGTAGGCGTAGCCATATATGTGGTGTCAGAAGAATGTTTAGCCCCAATAAGAGACTACAGGAATTTAAACACGAGCAATGTCGAACCAAGTTTCCATACTTGTCAAACCTGTTGTTGAGTTTGTGTCCTCTATTGGGTGGGTCCCTCCTTGTTAGTGGGTTCCACAAGGGGCTCATTTGATTGGGTCAAAAAAGATATGGGTCATCTTGTTATTCTTCGAATGACAAAGGAGGAATCTTGTAATTTCTGTTATGAAAAAAACAAAAGGAATCTGGAGACTTCGGCTCTGTTTGGAATCTATAGAAAAGGAAAGAAAGAAAAGGAAAAGCAAAAGCGAAGAAAATAAGAAAAAAATATGATAGAAAATCTATTATTCACTGAACTTAAAATTTTTATTTTCTTCTTTTATTCTCTTCCAACCAAACAATGAAAGAGAAATTTTTTTAATTTTCTTTTCTTTTCCATTCCTTTCCAAAAGTTCCAAACAGAGCTTTCGTCTCCCATTACCTGTGTGAAAAAGTGAGAAACAGAGAGCATGACTGAGAAAAAGAAAAAGAAAAAGGGGCAAGGGTTTTGCTAAGTTCAAGCCAAGATCGGATCACCGTTTCTTCTCTAATTTTGATGAGTTTATAGTATGTTCTTCAGTTCGACGAGCTCTATGTGTTGATCGGATCCGATTGCGGAGTTTGTCTCAGGATCTAGGAGTTTGGAATATCCACCTCGGTGAGACCTAAACTTGTATCTAGTCGATTTTGTTGAAATCAACCTTAAGGTAATGTTTGTATGCCTCTAATAGCTTGCTAGGGAAGAACTTTTGTAACCCCATTATCTCATTATAGGAGAAGATTTGGTAGCGATTACGCTCCCATAGACGCATCTCTAATTTAGGGGAAACCGCGTAAAAATTTCGGTGTCTCGTGGTTTGCTTACTTATTGGTATTTATTTTTTGGCTCCTAGATTGCTTGTTGTTGGTTATTGTAGTTGCGATAATTTAGCCTATTCTCTGTTTGCATAAGGAGGGAAAAATATTCATAGTGTTTCGATAGTTTTTCCCAACATCTTCTCCATGCACCCAAACAATCACGTATGGAAAACTGTGGTTAATTTTTAGGAGGGAAGAAAGACGCTTGAGAGGTGATGTTGGAAAAAGCCATTAAGGAGGGCAGTGAGTAGGGCTTTCGTGTTCAAATTATACTTTTTGAAAAATTCAACGAGAAAATGGGAGGGCACAGAAAGCTGTAAAGGAAATGAAGAGAGACCTTGCCAGTTCCCACTAGCCCAGATAGATGGAAACATGTGGAATGAAAAGAAAAAAGGCTGTGCGTCTAAAGTACAATTCGTCTAATCATTCACAGTGATTTCCGGCGGACACTTCTGAAATCATGTTCTGATCACATACGATTCGGATTATCAAAATTTAATCGGAAACTACGAGATATTCTTTTAAGTGTCTAATTATTTGTTCCTGGAACTGTCCGAAATAAATAAACAAATATATATACATATATCATTCTCTCCTCAGGATCACCTTACTTTAACTAAAATGCGGACCTCCCTATTTCTTTCATTTTCCGATCGAATTTCGATGATCTGAGCCGCTCAATGTATTCAGAACGTGATTTTAAGAATATTAGTTAGAAATCAACAAAAAAAAAGACCGGGAAGGGTTTCATCCGAGCAGTATTTATTTGAACCGTTCGATAAAAAACAAACAAAAACTGCTCGGGTGAAACCCTTTCCGATCTTTTTTTTTGCTGATTTCTCACTCATACCTTTAAAATCACATTCTGAACACATTGAGCGGCTCAGATCATCGAAATTCGATCGAAAAAGGGAGGTCCGCATTTTATTAAAATGAGATGGTTTTTACGGGAGACTGGCCGTATGTGTGTGTATATATATATACACACACAAAACCTCTTATAAGGGCGCCCTTAACTTATTAAGATAAGGACCTTCCATTTTCCAATCGAATTTTGATGATTCGAGCTGCTCAATGTCTTCAGAACGTGATTTTAAAGGTACCAGCAAAAAATTGGCATAAAAAATGTCCAGGAATGGCTCGATCTGAGCAATTTTTAGTTCAGATTTGATGAACGGTTCAATTCAAAACTATACAAAACAAGCACTTTCCGGTCATAGTTTTTGCTAATTCTCGCGAACATCTTTAAAATCACATTCTGCATACATTGAAGGGTTCAGATCATAAAAATTTGAACGAAATCTATGAGATTGAGATTTTGGGTATTTTTTAGGTGTTTATATATATATATATATATATATATATATCCCCATTAATTTGTTGGCGATACGTAATTCTCATTCTCAGTATTATTATGGTTTTGGAGCTTTCCCTTTTACCAAGTGGTGAGGTTTGCTATGTGGGATAAAAGTAGCAGAATTTCTTTAAGCCACGCATGCACCAAACGACATAGTTTGGAGTCGCTGCAAATTCCAGTCCACAAGGGGCATGCATGCGAGGAGTTTTTCAGTGCCAAGTGGGTATCGGCGACGTGGCATCCGCTCGGCGCATCTGAGCGTCCGATTCACTTTTGAACGTTTAGATTGAAATCTTCTCTCCCCTCTCATCCCGCCACTTTCTCTCTCCTTTTTCTCTCTCTAAATCTGAGCCGTTCAAACACGAAATGGACGACTCAAATGCACGAAAAATTTTGGTACTGTGCACTGAAAAATTTTCCCATGCGAGGGACTCCTTCCGTGTGTATCTATATATACACACTAGTATCTTAAAAATTAAGTTCACTGTAGCCTTGTTCGGTCCAAGCCAGGACAACTCTCTCTCTCCCTCTCCCTCTCCCTCTCCCTCTTCGTTTTTTGGTACTGTGCAAAGCAAACTCCTCAATTTTCCTCTCTACCAAGCTCCCCTTCCATTGGCATCACCATCACACAACAACGCACACCACTCCGTCACATGATCAACGACTACAGATCAGCTACCGTCACCACAAGATCAGCTACCAACTTAACCACCACATGCAGTTTCTTCCACCGACCCCTTTCTTTGTCAATTTCCATTTCTTGACTGGGACCATATTCCTCTACCTCTTCTCTTCATCTCACTAATTCATGTATTGAACTGGGTATTGGCCGGTCTTTCTCCTAATTACGTAAACGTAGAGAGAGAGAGAGAGAGAGAGAGAGAGATGGAAAATCGGGGCGAGCAATTCGACGCAATAGTGGTAGGGGCAGGGGTGATGGGCAGCTCCACAGCATACCATCTTTCCAAAATGGGTTACAAAGTTGCCCTCTTCGACCAATTCGATTTCCTCCACCACCGCGGCTCCTCCCACGGCGAGTCCCGAACCCTCCGCGCCACCTACCCCGAGCCCTACTACGCCGCCCTGGTCAAAGAATCTCTCACCCTCTGGGAACAAGTCCAGTCCGAAATCGGTTACAAAGTCTACTTCCCCACCCCGCAACTCGACATGGGCCCGTCCGACAGCACCAGCCTCCGGTCCGTCATCGCCAATTGCGGCAACAACTCGGCCCCCCACCAGATTCTCGACGCACGCCAACTGCTCGGTCAATTCCCCGCCCGAATCGATATGCCGGAGGATTGGGTCGCCGTAGTCAGTGAAATCGGGGGCGTGATTAAACCCACAAAGGCAGTTTCCATGTTTCAAACACTTGCCGTGAAAAACGGAGCTGTGCTCAGAGATGATATGGAAGTGAGAGAGATAGAGAGAGATGATGAGAGAGGGGGGGTTTTGGTGTCTACGGCGAATGGGGAGAGATTTTGGGGCAAGAAATGTGTGGTTACCGCGGGTGCTTGGATGAAAAAGTTGGTGCAAGGGGTTGCGAAGGTTGAAATCCCGATAATGCCCTTGGAAACATGTGTCATGTACTGGAGGATCAAAGAGGGGCACGAGGCGGAATTCGCCATCCGCGGCGGTTTCCCTACGTTTGCCAGCTACAGTGAGCCTTACATTTATGGCACACCGTCGTTGGAGTTCCCCGAATTGATCAAAATCGCGGTGCACGGCGGACAGCCTTGCGATCCTGATAAGAGGAAATGGGCAATGGGACCCGGACTGACTATATTGGAACCTTTGAAGGAATGGATCCAGGGGAGGTTCGGAGATCAGATCGATGCTTCGGGGCCAGTGATGGAACAGTCCTGCATGTATTCGATGACGCCGGACGAGGATTTCGTGATCGATTTCTTGGGAGGGGATTTGGGGAAGGATGTGGTGATTGCGGGCGGTTTTTCGGGTCACGGGTTCAAGATGGCTCCGGCTGTGGGGAGGATACTGGCTGATTTGGCGATAAGTGGGGAGGCAAAAGGTGTGGACCTAAAGCACTTCGAGTTGAGAAGGTTCGAAGGGAATCCTAAAGGAAATGTGAAAGATTTTGGGGATCAAGTTGCCTTTTCGGCTGCCTTTCTCAATTGAGTGATGTTGATATTTAGTGCACAAATTATGAATTTTCCTTGTCGAGCATTCATTGCATATCAAGCGTGCAATCTCTCGCACACTGTTAGGGGTTTTGTCGGTTGGACATAAGTTTCGAGAAAGAAATTGTTGTTGATAAATTGTCAGATATTTCCAAATCGAGTCGAATCTAGCTGTTATCGAGTCGGAGCGGCTCGAATCGTTTGCGGTCCTAGACTACTACTCGTACATAGTCTGGGCCATTTAATAATCGTATTGTGTTATACCGTGCTCAATTCCTATTGTGTAGTTCATGTGCCTGCCTGTTCTCGGCTCGGTGCTTGTATAATGCGTTTATACAATTCCTGTTGTATAATGCGTCTATATTTATTTTTAGCTTTCATTTAGTTAATTTTTTTTTTATTTTGATCACTGTTCAATGCTTAATAATAAAATGAAAAGAGAAACATTACGAGCCAACTTGCAAAAAAACAAACCTGACTTAAAAATTGGATAATTTTTTTATTGAAGTTTTTTAAAGTGGTGCCTTAAAAATTGGTTAATTTTTTTATTTAAGTTTTTTAAAGTGGTGCCTGTGCATGTATATATATGTAAATAACCATTTGTGAGTCCTGCGTAAACAAAATATTCATATGCATGTACATTTTTTATATTTATTTGCATACATGGGCAAATACCACTCCACTTCATGGACAGAGAGAGGGAGAAGTGGGTGCACTGTAGTCGATGAAGAGGAAAGAGAGAGATTGAAAAGTAAAAGAGTTAGAGAAATGCTAAGTGTAAAGAAAATGGACAAAGAAATGATGCTTAAAGTGTATATGAACAGCTCAGATTTACTTTAAGGGTCTTTTCTTTGTCTCTAGCATAGCCCAAGGAGTTAAAGAACTATTTTTGGAAGCATTAATTGCAAAGCTATCTTTTGAGAGGAAAAAAAGAATCCCCCAATGGAGGGCATAAGAATCAAACCCCATAAACCAAGAACTTAACTACACGCTCCTAGCCAACAAAGCCAATTCGATCCTTGGAGTTACATCTTCGTCAAAAATATATATAAATATATTTTTACATAGATTTTTTTTTTTTTTTTTTGGGGGTTGCCCTAGCCAGGGGTTGCTCAAGCCTTGGGGCTTGCGGGACTTACCCCGGGGCCGGCTCTGCATGTTGTCGGTGCCTAATTGAGTCTTGCAAAGCCCAATTAGACTAAAAGTTCTCAGATAATTACAAAATGCAATAATGAAGAGAAAACAAACACTTAATCAATGACGAAACGCTGTATTTTTTTGTAGCTTCAGTTCCCCAAATCTATTTTTTTGAAACACTTAAGCATTAAACGCTGTATTTTTTTTGCTTGGTTTCAAAAAAACGCTGTAATGCAATGAAAATATAAGAAAAAGGTGCATCAATATAGTTTGAGTACGTATTAACTAGGTTGGCATATAAATCTAACTATCCACTATAGTTTGAGTATGTAATTAACAAGGTTGGCATATAAATCTAACTATCCACTATAGTTTGAGAATGTATTAAATAGGTTGGCATATAAAACTATCTATCGTTAACATTTTCTTAAAATCTCAAAGTTAAAAAGACGAACACCTTCCATGCATAAATTGATGATAAAGAACAATTGAAAAACCGTGATCCAAACTATCAAACATTAACATTTCTACTTGTCTTTCCTTTTCTTTTTCACCAAATGGAAGTGCAGGTATGGTACCCATCATGTCTGTCAAGAAGTATTAATGCCCCGTTAAATAACACCACTATCTGTGAGGGACTCCACTGCACTTATGAGTTATGTCAGGACCAAAGCTAAGATCCCACCATGTGTGAGTAGTGCTAGAAGTATGTTTATTCCCAATGAAAAACTATAGGGATTCGAACATGGGCCACATGGCCATGTCCAACCAAGTTTCCATGCTTGTCAAACCTGTTGTTGAGTTTGTGTCCTCTCCATGCACCCAAACAATCACGTATGGAAAACTGTGGTAATTTTAGGAGGGAAGAAAGACGCTTGAGAGGTGATGTTGGAAAAAGCCATAAAGGAGGGCAGTGACTAGGGCTTTCATGTTCAAATGAACTTTCTGAAAAATTCAACAAGAACTAAGTGGGAGGGCAGACATCACATAGTGAGACACAGAGAGAGAAAGCTGTAAAGGAGATGAAAAGAGACCTTGCCACTAGCCAGATTCAATAATTATAGCTAGGAAACAGTACTGGAAACATGTGTAATGAGAATAAAAAACAGTGGGTCTAAAGTACAATAAGAAAATTATGAACATGGACTTGATCATCACATATCCGTTAAAGCAACTGCAAAGGCCAACCACACTGCTCCCCTGTTTTTTATTATCTAAAAACAAAACACCTTTTGACTATGTAGTAGTATTACGTAGTATGGACACAGACACAAATACGAATACGGAAACGGGCATAAATAAAGTCACCGGATAAGATAGTTATCAAGCATAAGAATTAACACGGACATGGCAACTTTTGTATGCACAACAGTTAGTTTTAGTTGCATGAATATCTCTACCTTAGAGCTACTCTGAATACTTAGATTAGTGCTCCTATTGAAAGCATTGTAGACCGATGATACATCACTTACATACATACCATGTAAATTCTTACTACACTTCGAGCTCAATACGTAGTTATATTCTCCAATAAACTTCTACAATTAGCAAAAGCCACCTTGTCATGTCCCATGTTTGTTCCTCCCGTATTCTTCGTGTCTCAGGCTTGCAGCCGTGTCCCACCATAAACACTATTACAAGTTCATAGATACGTCATTTGACGTGGTCCCGACATATCGCCTGCCTTTGACGAGTCCAATACGGGTACGGCCACTCTTACGTATGCGTGTCGGTGCATGTAGGCTTTAGGTGCATTGCTTAGAGAATCAATAATGAGAGAGAGAGAGAGAGAATAGAAGGATGGTGGGGGCTGGATGTTGGGATGAAGTGAAGTTTGATTCGGCCTTTTAATCATGCAACAACGCACGGGCTCTTCTTCATCATAATTGTTCGACCAACACTTTAAATATTCATATGTCTAACAATTATTCAGTTCTCCCGTAGCAAAGCCACATGGTGCTCCGGAACACTCAACTAAAGGTGTATGAACCCTACATAAATGTGTAGTACTAGAATGATCCGGAGCACCATGTGAACGTGCTCCGGGACAACTGAACAAGTACTCAATAACAATTCTCTCAGGTCATAGTAGTATTTAAGTCAATTACGAGTCAAAACCATAACCAAAAAATTTGAGCTCCACCTGGGCTGCTCCAATATTCGAAATACCCGCAGGTTCAAGTCCAGTCCAAATAATCGTAATCCTTTTTTCCTGATAATACCCTCCATTTTTCACAACGCTTCACTCGAAATTTCGCACAGTACTCACATTCTAAAACGGGGACAAAATAGTGAACACAAACTCAAAAGGTCTTACACCGATACACGTCCACGAAAACCTGAACCGGCAACAAGCCCAGAACTCAGAAGGCAGAATCACCAACAAATTACCCCAAGGGATTTTGTACCCAAGGAACCTGAACCGGCAATAAGCCCAGAACTCAGAAGGCAGAATCACCAACAAATTACCCCAAGGGATTTTGTACCCAAGGCACGACTTGATGGCCCAGGCTTCAGCTGGCCCTGTTGTTTCCTCCAAGAGATTATAGTCAAGGCCCCAGGTCTGATTGGGCTGGGTCAAATTATGTGGATGGTCCATCCCTGGGCCGAATATATACTGCTTAGAGGCCCAATAGCAAGGGCTAATAAAGCTGCTGGCAGACTTCCAGATTAGAGCTGCAAATGAATAAAGCTTTCGCTGACTTTCGAGATTCGACTCTAAAAAAAGCTCGTTTGAGGTTATCATTAAACAAACCAAACATGAGCCTAAATTTACGCTCGTTTACTAAATGAGGTCAGCCAACACCTAACAGTATTCGGCAAGCAAACCTTGTTTATATACATGATGAAAATTTCATGTACAAACCTAAATATACATAAACATATATAACTTGCATACGTATAAACTTATCTGTATACATAAAAATATATAACTTGCATATGTATAAATGTATTTTTGTAAGTGCATAAAATTCTAATTTTAAAATTTTAATTTTATTTGCACCTCTACACCAGTATGCGAGCATTAGTATATGATTATTTAGGCTCGTTAAGACTTGTAAACAATCACGAGCTCGACTCAAGCCTATGCCAGCTCGGCTCGAGCTCGACTTGTGAAGTTTTGATTGGGTTCAAACTCAAGTTCGAGTTTGCAAAAACTTAACGAACAAACCTGACATTCTAAAACTCAGCCCAGTTCATCTCGTTTACAGTCAGTCCTATTTCAGGTTACAACAAAAGAAAACCAGTGTATTAGAGCTTTAACAATACCCATCTCTTTGTTGAGGGATCTCACCTAACCTAAACTCATGGAAGCAATTCGAAGGACATTGAAAACTCATCCCTTTCTTCTACCGACAGGATACAACATATCACCCAGTATAGAACTGATCAGTCATATCTGGTTTTGATACAACAAAAACCCAGCAACTTATTTCCAAGAACTGTGATCTGAAAAAATGGGTATAAAAGGAAACATAAAAGAGGGGTGAAATACGCATGCAGGAAAACCATGCTGGTGGCACTTACTCATTTCTTGATAAAAGAAACCCCCTTCTGAATGCTCTCTGCTAACTCTTTCTTTGCCTTCTCCAGTCCAACCCTGTCACAGCAAAACAAAACAAAAACAAACAAAACAAACCAATGTGAACAAATGGGTAGCTGAAAACACCACATATAGGATCACAACATTGGATAAGAAAACACAACACTACCCATATTTCCCAAAATTTTCAGATGTGTGACCAACCTTTCGTACTCATTCAAGGGGCCGAGTGGGTATATCTCATCGATTCCTGTACGGCCGAGCCGTACTTTGGATGCAAAGAAAGGAAGCTCAGTCACCTACAGTGACAACCCACTAATTTGTTACGTACAAATCGGGAGAAAGTGCAAAACTCTTTAGATGTGAAAAGAGAATAAGTGATGTATGGCAAGTGAAATTGGGTAGGATACCTGAGAAGCCACAAAAGCACATTGAATGACACTAGCGTCTCCTCTCAGTCCTTGCAAACATGCATCAGCAAATTTAACTGCGGCATAAGCCTGAGGTATTTTGATGTGAGAATCAAGAGCTGAAAGTCGAGATCATTTCTGCAACAGAAAAACTAGCAAGAAAAAGTGTGCTAATTGTAAGAATGGCTAACCATTGAAAGCGTTGCCGATCCGGCCCCAGCTTTTGCCTGACAGCAAATCCAACAAGCATGGTTATTAAGTAGAATAAGGTTGTATAGAAACACGGTTATGTAAGTAGAAACATGGCAATGCAAAATCTATTACCTTTGCATTACAATTGAAGCTCGCATTACAACTGAAGCATATACCACGACACACTGTGTGATTGACTTGTAAGGCTACTAAATCTAAGAGAAAGACAACTAAAACCGAAGCTCTTCCAATCATTTCTTGACTGATACATTCTCAGTCATATCATAGGCAGGATAACCTCAGACATATGAACAAAGAAATTCGAGTCATCAGTTAGGTATGATAATGTATCGTGCCTCTTCATTTATGGAAGGCACCTCGCTTATCCTAATTGGCTGAAGGTAAAGCCATGCAGAACCCAACAAGGAGCATGAAAGGAACAAATACAGAAAATCCTGCATAAAGCTGAGGAGAAAAAAAGACAGAATTCACAGCCAAAAGCTGAGGATCCCAAGCCATGACTATCCTAGCCCCCAAATTATTGCCCAGATTATGAACATGCAACCAATGCTCTGGAAAACAATGCCTAATGGCAGACTCCATATTACTACCACAAATCTAAGTCTCCACAAGGCCCAACAAACTAAGCCTTTGGGAATATTGCGATGTTCTTTTCATTCAGCACGTCTTTTCTAGGCTTCGGGTTATCTCATCAGCCCTATTTGGCAACTTGTGTAATAAGTTTCTAGTTTAACCGAGTCCTATTGATGTTTTTCATATATTAGTCTGCTGCTGTTAGAGTATTACGCAGCTGTTGGGTCCCGGGTGGGCAGAAGATAGTTCTTAGTTGTGCTTAGGATTTGATGCCATCGTCCCTTGTCCTTTTAATGTATGTAACAATCCCAAGGATTAATATTTTTAAAAAAAAATTGCCGTTACAGAAAAGAAAAAGCAGCTGCCAGTGTGCTCTCAGAAGCAAAGTGTGTCATAATAGTAGGATTGCCCTTTTTGTTCCTCTTATTATATTTCTTAAGTTTCAGGAAATTGGAAAATTTTAAAATTTGTTGGACATGGTGGTCATGGCACATGGACCTTGATATTGTTTGTGATGTTTTGGGTCTTCTAGGTGGTCCATATGGCCTAAAAAACAAAAACACACACTGCAAGTTTCTTAATTTATCCACTTGGAGCTCTAATTTTAGTAGAAGCAGACTGCAATCAAACCTTTGGTTCATAGACCCTAATACTTTTCTTAACCTTTTGGAACCACAAATAAGAAAGCTTGCTAGACATAAACGCGTAACAAAATGCATAATGGCTGACACTGCTCCAAATTTCCTACACTTTGGTGCAGGACCAGTTATTGTTTTTCTGATTAGTATCTCGGCACCGCATTGTTGGCAAGTCAATGTGCCATAGTTCACGCTTGCAACTTTCCTACAAGTTGGTTGGGGGTAGTTGAGTTCTCCAGGTATAATTTAGGGCCAGTAGATCCTCATTCTGCTAGTCTGGATACTGCAAACTACAAAAAATGGAAGTAATAGCCATCATTTACTAATGCTCAGTGAAATAAATAGGGTCTGAAAACATAGAGGATAGCAATCGGTTAAAGCCCCAGCTGTCCATCTATCACCGACCGCCACTCTCCATAGAGTCGCATCCTCTTTTGAATTTTTTTTCATGGCAATCACATAGCTATTTCTTTGAAGTTCAGACCCTCCTTGCAGTCTTGGCTGTTGACATTACCCAATGATATATGGTACCCTTTTCATTTTGCTGCTGTAAGCAAGGTTTTAGTGCACTGACACCTTTCTTATTCTACTTCGGAGGGAGAATATCAGCAGGTTTAATCCATATGTGGTTGTAACTTAATGGAATCAAATCTAGATGGGCTTGAAGTTCGTTCTTGATCCTAATAGGAATCCTTAAGAACATCTAAATTAAACCGCTATATCTAAATACAATGCCAACTTTAGTAAGACTGGAAGAGGGTCAGAATCGGACCTTGATACAACCCCTTGGCTGCCCTAATATCAACAGGTCTTTTCCCAAGGTTGGAAAATCATCAGACACTACAGTGATGTATTTAGGTCTGGCAATAAAGCTTCTCAACTATCTTTTTAGTCTCATGACTCTCATCTGCTTTCAAAAAGGTCAAGAGGCTTGGGAAGCATTGAAGAAAATAAAGCAGTGGATCAATCAATCCTTAAAGGTAAGTGACTATCATCAAGAATGTGTGCCACATCACATTCATGGATACATGCCACAATCCACAAAAGTGCACATGCACACATGGATGACTGGGGACTAAATTCATGTTGAGTTGACAACCTCTTCAAACTTGCTGCAGTTTTAGAAGCCCACCCAAACACAACGGTTACGCACAACAAAGAGGAGTACTGGAGCTTGGAACAAATATAGCAACAAAAACACAAAAAAGAAAAAACCAACAAATGTCTTACCTCAACAACTTCAGTTCCACCATTCTGAATACGAGATGTCAAATAGTCAGTTTCTTCTGGGGTAAAAGAGCATGGAGGTTTAACCTGGATAGGAGTTGACAAATTGTAAGATATGAGGAAGCTAGATTCTCTCTAAATAACAAGAATTTATCCAGCCGGACTTCATAGACTTCATAAAAAGATATACAAATACAAGAAGCTAGTTCAATTGAACCTGAGACAGAAGCGGTAAAATCGTCACCCCTGCATGGCCGCCAACAACTGGAACGTCAACTTCTCTGGGATCAAGTCCCATAACTTCAGCCTTCAAAAATTAAACAAAGGAAGTTAATTAGTGCCATAAAAATTGAGGATACTAAATCATACGCCCGCAAAGCATGATAACAAAAAGGAAGCAACTCAAGATTTTATGGAGTTCGGTTAAAACTGAATTACCGAAAATTGCTGACACCCCTAGGCAATTTTATATTTTGGAATGCATATTCCCAAACACAGTCATTGGTAGGGGCTACACCTTGGTATCAAAGTAGTAATTTTATAGATCCAAGGCGATAGTTTTCCAACTTTTCCTATTTACTCCCTTAAACTTATCCTCGGTTAGTATGGGGTCGCAGGTTCAATGGTTAAAACTCAGCTCGGCCTATTAACCTTCAGGTTATGCATTCAAATATGTGGGCAAACGCTCCACGAATTGCTGGCCAGCGTTGCTAATATTAGGGGGGCGGCTACAAACAGACTAAGCTGTTTGTGAATAGCTCAAGCTCGACTCATTTGGAATCAGTTTGTTTCCTAAGTGCACAAGCTTAGGCCAAACTTTTATGCTCCTTCAGAAATTGTGCCCAACCACATTATCTAGGCATGAGTTACAGTTTGAGCTCTAGCTCGTTTACATTAGCAACGTGGGTCAGCAAACAATCTTAAAGTAGTTGGACCACAAAGATGTACGACAAGAAACAGCTGTTGCAACTCAGTTCCATTAAACAAAGAATGGAAATCCCATATTTACCACACTTTCGCATGAAGAACATGATGTAACGGATTGCGATTGATTAATGCGTACCACAAAAGTATTGGCTCTGACAACATCAAGCATTGTAACTCCCAACAGCCTCTTTGGATCATAGGTGCCAGCTTTCTTGAAAACCTCTGCTGCAATTGGTACTGTAGAGTTCACAGGATTACTGATCAAGTTGACAATGGCATTGGGGCAGCATTTGGTGATCCCTTCACAAAGGGTTTTGACGATGCCAGCATTGATGTTGAACAGATCATCCCTTGTCATTCCCGGTTTTCTTGGAACACCAGCAGGAATTATGACAAGGTCCATGCCAATGAGGGCATCCTCCAATTGGCTTTGTCCAAGAAAACCGCGTACCTATGGATGAGGACGAGTTCAGATCCATGGACATATAATAAAATAACAGCATAATGAATGTTGGAGCTCGAGATATTCATTTTATTCCTTCTCATTGTCAAAAATACATAGTAGAAGCAGAGACTTGAATCATTAGTTTTGTGTTACCTGCCTTTTTAAGGCATGCAATCTTGCACATGTAAAATTAGTTATATCAGATTCAACAGGAAAAATTGTGTTTTATAGGATCTAACAGGAGAAGTATAAATGCCAGAGATTCAACTTCTTGGAATTAGTGTAGATTTTCCCAACATGTCACAAAAAAGGAGAGATTATCCTGTTGTGCTTCAAACACGTAGGATAATTTTCCTTAATGATTGGAGATATCTATTCACGTGATATTGTGCAATTAGAAGGAATTTTTATTGGAATGAAAACTCACCGTGGGTGGTGTTTGATTTGAAAGTGGTTTCCATTAAGAAGGAATTTTGGTCAAGTTTGGATACCAAGTCCAATTTGGAAATAAATGGCCAATATTTTTTGGTTTCCTTCTCAACGGCAGTCATAGTTTGTGTATGTATATATTCCCTGGTTTGGTACGTGAATATATACAGTATTGGAGAGGAAAAACAGTGCTTGGTAAATAGCATTGAAGGGAGAGCAAGAGAAAAAATATATAGTGAGAGTTAAGAAGAGAAAAAATATTAGTGAGCGTGGACTTGGGGGGTTAATATATATCTATCTTATTATACTCAACTAATATAGTGGAATTCTCTTTTGTAGTGGAGTAGGTATTGAGACAGAAGAACATTAAATTCTGTGTTCTTTATTTTTCTTTGTGCTTGTTCAATTTTGTGGCATGCTTCCATTGAGGTGGGGGACTAAAAATCCTACCATATCCTACACTTAAAACAACACTAAAAACAAACATGACCACTAACGGAATCATAGCCAAACCACATACAAATATTGTTTCGAAAAAATGAATTAATTTCACACTTAGAAAGGTCCCAGTTGGAAGTACGGGGTTTCAGCAAATAACTGTTCCTAGTTTCCTACTCCCCAAAACCATCCAAAAGCATGGTCGGATGCCCAAATGTTAAGGATTAGCTGAAAAAACCTTCAGAAGCCAGGATCACAGTCCCAATATACCGTCAACAAGCCAATGATTGACATTATAAAGCAAAACATGACCCCAGAGAGAGAGAGAGAGAGAAATTACCACTGCACCAGTGTCCATGTGACTGATATCTGCTGTTACACCGGGACTATTGACAACATCGTAGAGATGGAGAACTGAAACCAATGGATTCATCTTCATCAACATGGCCAGAGGCTGCCCAATCCCTCCTGCAGCACCCAAGATTGCAACTTTGAATCCGGGAGCTCCACCTTTCGCCCGACAGCTGACTTGTTGCAGTCCGGAACTTCCCTCCATCTTTCGCAGTGCACAATTTATAGGCAATTATCATCACATCCCAATATATAACAAAGGTCTAAGTCTAACCCAAACAGAGAGCAGCAAACTAAATCATACATACAAGTATCCAATCCAGCGGTGGTCCTCGAGGGTTGCAATAGGGGGTCCGGGCCCCTGCACACCTCCTAGTTTTCCCATTACATCTACTATATTTTTGGTTTTGTTTGTGCAAGTTATGAAGAAAGGCCCCCACATCACAAAACTAAGTTAAAATTCTTGTAGTACTATTCCCTTCAGAAAACATATACCACTCATTTACTTCCCAAACGTTTACTTATGCAATCCACTTTGGTATTTTTTGCTGTATGCAAGCTGGAAATGTATGTCACGATATTTATTTCTGATATTTTTTCCATACATTTCTCTGTTAATATTTTAGGATGAGATTTTGTTGTTAATTATGAATACGTGTGATTTGGTCCCCCCACATCAAGAATCTTGCGTCCACAACTGAGCCAATCCACTATCAAAATCTAAAAACAACACACTTTACAGCACCTAGAAGTTGAGTAAATCATTCACATGAATCCCAACACAGACCAAGCTTAGAGGCAATTATATCAACCCAAATTCATCTAACGAAAGCAAGTATGCAAAAAAAATACTACCTCCGTCCAAATTTAATTGTCCTTTTTGGGAGTTCGTGCCACTTTTCAATTGATTATATCTTGTAATTTATACAGTTTTAGGTGATTTCTAAAACATTGTATTAGAGAACAAATTGAGATCTATCAAACAAAATCCATATTGGATATAAAATTCATTATCAATTTAAAGATATAACTAATTTTTTCATACAGTTAGAATAGACCTGGGACATGTAAATTAGGACGGAAAGAAAGAATAGAGAATAACAGCCATAAAGTTTTTGGGTCTCAGCTTTCCATGAATACAAGAACAATCTTGTCAACTAAATGAATTGGGTCTCTCATTTCTAAACCACAATTCAATTTTTGATATACTTATAGACGTTGGATTAATCTAATTTTTTGCATGCATATATTACTCTGTGGATTCTACAAGGTGAACGGTTCTGATTTTTGCAATGAACGCACGGTGGGGCCCACAATAGGTGGTAAAAACTTGGGGTTTTCCACCTACGGCGGAAAGGATTTAAGCTTAGTTTGAATTTTATCAACTAACTTCCTATTTGGTTCAAAGTTTTCATGAATACTAATTCAATACTCAGCTAACTGAGTTGGGTTTCTCGTTTCTCAACAATTATTCCCAAAAAACCAACAGATGAGATGGCAGTTCATATACAACACAAAGGTAGATTTAGACATTGAAAAAATCAGCATAATTTTGGAAAAGAGAAAGAAAAAGTAAAAACCTTGGGATAATTAGGGTTAAGGTGATCTGAAATTCTGGCAATCCGTTGATTGGCATTTCCGTTCGCCTGCATTTCTTAGCTTGTTCGGGTTGTTTGCTCAAAGAATTCAAGTAAATGGTGGGTTTTGATTTTGAAAGGGACTGCCTTGTGATCTGAATAAACAGAGGGGGAAAATATATACTACGGAGTATATGCGAAATTGGGTAATCGTATGTTGGTTTGCGTGTATCTTAAATTAGGATGAGGGTGAAGATGACGTGAGAGTCTGAATTGGGAAGTGTGGAAACTGACCCCTTGGGTTTTCGAAGCTTTATCCCAACGGAAATGAGGAAGACAACGGGTTTTGTTTTTTTCGGGAGTGGATCCTTTCCGTCCAAATTTTGGACCGGACCCGACAGGGGAAATTTTGACCGTCCAATCTCCAATGTTACAATTAATGATTTGGATCTAGTCAGAGGCCCTTCGCGCGAAGAGTTTGTGACCAGATCTAAACCATTAATTTTTCCATTGTACCACATAGATTATGATTGTTTTCGTATGTGAAAAACTTGGAAAAGAGATAATCCGAACTCCTTTTTTTTTGAACATTTTTTCATCACATTTTCTTAAAATGAGTTCAACTAAAGTTGAGTTCCGCTTAATTTTTGAGACTTTTTGAAAGTTTTATCCTTATTCAAAAAAAATCGTATTTGTTACTTTTGTAATTATTGATTCGTCTCGACGAGAGCAATCATAAAAAATAATATTTTTTTTTGTACTTTTTTAGCTTAATAAAAGTGGATGTTTTTCAAAATATTTTGATAAAAGTAATTTTTTTAATTTTTTCGAATCAATAATCTACAAAAGTTCGGCGCAAAATTAACAAACGTGAAGTAACTATCAACTTGATTGATTATTCAAAAGTAGCTATCAACTTGATCTATCAAGATGCACTACAGAGATCCTTGGTCCGATTTTTTTTTTGGCCCTCCGATTGAATTTCTCCACCACAATTATTTGCTATCTAATGTAAATAATAAAGAGAATTAATTTTGTCACTCCCCTTTTTGTTAATCTCACTCCCCTTCTCTCACAAAATAAATTATCTAATCAAGACGCAAAAAGGAGTGGCATTAACGAAAAAAGGGAGCGGCAAAATCACTCTCCATTATAAAACGCTAAAAACAGTTTATTTTGGTGTTGTTCGGGTTAAAATAGTGTGTTTATTTACGAAAAAAGTTCATATGGTATGGAAAAAAATCATGAAAATTACGTCGCGAAGAATTCTAGTGATCTCACTAATAGTTACCATTTCCTTTTGTTTGCTTAATTGAAGAAATAATTGAAAAATAGTAAAACAACAAATACAAAAATGAGCAATAACCCTCAACTAGCTTAGCTAACCAGACACGAGCCCCTCCTTGGGCTGATTCTTCCTTTTGCTCTGCAACTTACAAGGTAATTAGCAGCCGTTTACAGCTCTTGTTCCCTTCCTAAGGAGGATTTCCTATAGGTTAGTTACCCGCCACTGGAAACACCAATTCCTGTCCGATTTCATTGACTAATAAGGTTATTAGATTAATGTAATTAACATAGAAACAATTAAAAAAAGAAATGTGAGTTAATATATTAGGATGGCGAAACACCCCTATTTAGTATACAGTGTGCACTTTATTTTATTATTAAGCCATAAAAATCCGTAATTGAACAACAACAAAATTGTATATTGGACCACAAAAGTTCATAATTTTGAGCTGCCTTTTTTTTCACAACGCCGCAAAAATTCATAAATAAACAACCAAATAGATTCATATCTAGCCACAGAAATTCGTGAAGTAAGCCACAAAATATGCAAGTAAGTTCTTATCAATTTCGACTTAGAAAAATTCCTTTCTTCTAAAGCAAACTGTAACCCTTATAGTTAATAAAATTCGATAAGCAACTCATATATATCATTTGGAAGCCACTATCTTCATGTCAATCGATTAATAACTCTTCTCCATAAATATCACCATGTTTGTTGTATTCCATGAAACTTTTTTGTTTAGGGCAATGCTCCTTCAATTGCTCTTTACCATACTTTTGAATTATGCATTAAGCAAAATTTCAAAAATTGCTAAATAAAGTTCAAATTGCTTAAACCGATACTTAAGTGATGTAATAGCTTAATCTATAATGTAGAGAAAATAGATCTATAACTAAAATCTTTGATTTTTTTTTCAGATTTGAAACTACTTTCTCTCTGTTTTGGTGGGTTTATACATTTTTTATTTGTTGGGTTTACAATTTTTTTTCCTATTGCCGGCTCTGTGTACCATATGCAGAAAAATAAAAAAAGCCACAAAAATTCATAATGCGTACATCTGCCGGAGACTTTCCTATGCGGACATAGAGAGGTTATTCACGGCTTCGTGCAATCTCAGCCATCCAAAAGTGTTTTTGACGATCCGGATTGAAAATAATCTATTAACGACTAGATAACGGATTGTTTTCAATCCGGATCGTCCAAAACACTTTTAGACGGTCAAGATTGAGCGCCGTAAACCTTATTCACGGCTCCTCCGTAAATAAGATTTTCTCTCGGTCCAAAAAGTGTTTTAAAGGATCCAGATTAATGAAAATAATCTATCAACGGTAATAGATTCTGAATCGTCCAAAACACTTTTGAATGGCTGAGATTGAGCGTCATAAACCTTATTCACGGCTCCTCCGTAAATAAGATTTTCTCTAGGACGTATCCACCTTATTTAGATTTTGTCTAGCGAGCTGGAGTTAAAGTTTCTAAAATTGTTGCTCCGATCCCTAATTTCTTTTATGTTTGATGATCTCTGTTTAATCTTCTTTCTCATGCTTAATAGTCCCGTTGGAGGAGCAATTGTTTTCCAAAAGTACTTTCCCGTTCACTGAATTAAGGAATCAAGACATTTCCAACAAGGAAAATGTTTTCCAAAATCAGTTTCCCGTGAGATTATATATATTCTTTTGTGGGAAATGCTACGGTGTCCACCCGCCATTTGGGGACACCGTAATTTTTGGCGTAATTGACCATTACAAACATAACCAAGAACTGTGATATGAATAATTTTTGGGAATTTTAGGGGTTATGCCTTTGTAAGGCCGTGGTCATACGTATCACTTATTTTGGTTATGCTTGTAATGGTCGGTTATGCCAAAAATTACGGTATCCCGAAATGACGGATGGGCACCGTATCATCATCCCTTCTTTTGTACCATTTGAACTTTGAAGTACTTTTCTCTCCACGATACAATGTACAGGACCCGGAGAGTATTTATTCAGCATCTTAAAAAAAAGAGTCTTTATCCAGTTATATATTCTTTTCGCATCCTAATGTAGGGTTTGATTTCTGGTTATTGACAAGGTGTATATATGAACGGTCTCCATTTTGAGAGTATTCTAAGATTCCCAGAGCACTACGTGGTGTTGTCTATGTGATATACTCAACCATTTACGTGACAACAGATTATGCAGTAGGTACATATTATCATTTACTTTTGTCCGCGGAATCGTTATAGATAAGATGTGACCCATATTGTGCCGTGGCGATCTTTTATTTGCGGGGAGTAACCACGTGTTACTTTCTAAAGTATCCAATAATTGGCACCATTTTGAGTAGTTAATATGCATCCTTATCCCGGGGAATATAGGAGATGTAACCTGTAAAACTCACGCCGTTTCATTCCTTCTAGATAGAAAAAAGGGAGGAACAAGTGACTGAATTAATCTTGCAAGTGCATGCAAATAGTGGGGTGAAAGCACATGTTATGATTTTCTTTTGGGAAATATTCTGTGTCACCTGACTTGTGGTGGGGATTGGTATTGTTATTATTTTGACAAGATTGCAAGCTACCCAAATTGATAAGAGCAGCCCTATTGTAGCCAGGGGGTATGAATGCAGAAAGATAAAGAGTTTTTTTAGGGAGGGTAATAGGGTAATTTCACCTACCAGAAAGATAAAGATGGAGCAAATAGGTTCACGTATTTTCAACCATTCAAATTAAATACTTCACTTTTGTAAATAATAATAATTGAGAAAATCTTTTTAACGGCTCCTAGTTGTTTGCGGAGCCGATCACGACCGTTCAAAACTCTTTCTTGAAAAGTTTCATTAAAATCCGGACCATCCAGAATATTTTTGGACAGTTACGATTGGTTGCTGCTGTAAATAACTTGTTCACGGCTGAACCGTGGATAAGTTTCTCTTGTAATAATTACACAAAATTATATATAAGAATTACTCGAAACCTCCCACGTTCGAGAAAAGGAACCTCAACATGCCCATAGCGTGGCTTTTTTGTCGTGGGAGAGACCGAATGGAGGCAAGGACGAGGGAGGCTCCAAGCGCGATTCTGAGGCGGCGAGCTAGCCATGTGTACCTTTTGTAAGAAAACTTGATGATCAAGCTAGCGTTAGACACTGTGTCATTGAGACAGATTCGTCTCTATTACAGTGTTTACGATTTTTTTGGACTTATATTTTCAAGAAGAAATGATCGAAATCCCACCAAAATAGAACTACAATCGATGGACCTAACGAACCAACTCAAGTTTTGTACTTTCCTCATATGAAGAGACTCATGACTCACATGAAAATATGGAAAATCGATTGATCAATCCAAGAAACCACTCTCTAGAAATCTCTCTTTAAACAAATGACGAAAAATACCTGTAAATAGAAGTGTTCGTGACTATTTTGAATAGTCACAAAACCAAAAGACACAACTGTTTATCGAACCAAGTGTCAATGAATAGATGCAATTCTATCCTCCAAATTGTATCCTAAAGCATCTCCTTGATGATGCAGATTGCGGAGTGAGATACCCTAGAAGTTCTAGGCTCCTTGATTTTCCATGGTCAACGGCAAGGAAAAAGCAATTCAAATTAAGGGGACATGAATGTGGAGTGGTTGGCATGGTTTGTCCTTTAATTAATTGCTTCTTTGTTTTTTTCTTTGACTTCTGGGAAAAAAGAGAAAAGGGTCGGTCGACAAATTAAGAGGGGTTCACTTCAACAAACATCTATTTTTTCAGAATAATATTTTCAAACTCATCTTTTATCCAAAAACACTCTTCTTTGTTTTATTTTGTATGATGTGAAATTGCATGATTACCCTTTTTATGTGTGAAAGGAAAAATGTATGAAGGGTAGTTTTATATCTACATGAACGAAGGCAGAAAAATGGAGTGTGCACTTGGACAAAAAGGGAGTGTGAAAATCAATTTTCTTTTTTAAAAAATCTAAAATCACTGGAAATCGACGGACTCACTCATTTTCTCTCATATTCCCCTATTATTTATGTTCTAGTACAGTAATTTTATCGGTGAATCCCGGGAGAATTTGAAGAGTTTTTTTTTTTTTTTCACTTAATTCATAAGCCGAAAATGCACCGGAGTAAGGGTCAGAGAAATTAGGGTTTAGTTGTTTTTTTATTTTTAAACTCCCCTTGTCTTCCCTCTGAGCATTTTCAAATACACTTTTGAATAGAATGAAATATAATTCCTTGGATCTCCAAATAAGAGGGGCTCACTTCAACAAACATCCGATCTATTTTTTTAGAAATGATTTTCACACTCATCTTTTATCCAAAAACACTCTTCTTCTTTTTTTATTTTTTATGATGTGAAATTGCATGATTATCCTTTTTATGTGTGAAAGGAAAAATGTATGAAGGGTAGTTTTATATCTACATGAACAAAGACAGAAAAATGGAATGTGCACTTGGACAAAAGGGAAGTGTGAAAATCAATTTTCTTTTTTAAAAAATCTAAAATCACTGGAAATCGACGTACTCACTCATTTTCTCTCATATTCCCCTATTATTTCTGTATTTATGTTCTAGTACAGTAATTTTATCAGTGAATCCCGGGAGAATTTGAAGAGTTTTTTTTTTTTCACTTAATTCTTAGGCCGAAAATGCACCGGAGTAAGTGTCAGAGAAATTAGGGTTAGTTTTTTTTTTTTTTTTGTTTAAAACTCCCCTTGTGTTCCCTTTGAGCATCTCCAAGACTCCAACCCAACTCTCTCTCTCTCTCTCTCTCTCTCTCTCTCTCTCTCTCTCTCTCTCTCTCTATTTTGGAGATCCAAGGAGTTATATTTCATTCTATTCAAAAGTGTATTTGAAGCCTGACACTATTCGTAACGAACCCAACCACAATTTTCTAATCTTATTTCTATTTCTCAAATACACATTAATTCATTCCTTTTGTTAGAATTTATATCATCGTATTTACATTGTTTACTTAACGAAATATGAGTTCGATCGGCATGAACCCTCATAATTAAGACTTCTCATTATTTAAAAGTCATGAAGCATGATAATCTCTTATGAAATGCTAGTATGACTAATTTTTTAATTCTATATATTTTTACACAACTAAGGCAATACAATTGTTTGGAAGATATTGAAGTAGAGGATCTAATTAAATTCTAAAGGACTCTGGTTTACTTGGTCTAATAGAAGGGTTGGATTAGTTGGATCATTGTAGTAGCAGGATTGGTAGAGCCTTGGTTAACTTCCACTAGCAAAATTTGTTCACTGAATCTGAGGCAGCTTTCCTTGCCCCAGGAATCTCAGATCATAGCCCTATAGTTGTACGGACCCGGGGATCCTATCTATAGGGCAAATTGCAGCCGTCTGTGACTGTTTTCAACGATCCGGATTCAAATGAAATTTTTCCAAAAAAAAGTTAAACTCTTTCCCGGAAAAATTTCATTTGAATCAAGACCGTTGAAAACACTCACCAACGACTGTGATACGCACTATACAAAGGGTTTCCGGGTCCGTTGTTTCTATCGTTCCTCACAAGGGAGCGGAAAAACCCTTCAAATTTTTCAACTTCTGGATGAATCATTAAGGGTTCTCTCCTCTCCTTCTTCAGTCATGGGGTTTAACCAACAGAAGATCTAGCTTCGCCCCTGCTGATTCTCTACAAGAAATTAAGGCGTCTCAAACCTTGCTTAAGAGCTTTTAATAATGAGTTTTATTTTAGTGAGGGAAGTAAATTCATACCTCATCCACTCTTACTCACCCCTATCAACTACTACTCAAACCAAGTACTCCCTCCGCCCCAAATAAATTAATTGTCACTTTTCGAGGTCTCAAAATAATGTCTACATCTTCTTATCTATAATATTTTTTATATACAATCAATGTACCTTGTTTGATAGATCTCAATTAGTTCGATTATACAAATTTTCAAAAATCTTGAAAAATATTATAAGTTGAAAAATATAAGAAATTTTGTAAATGACACGATTGCCAAAAAAGGACACTGATTTTGGGACGGAGAGAGTATAAGCTAATCCTTCCTCTTAGTTAATCCCCCCATAACATATCCACCCTTTATCACGATTGTTTCTTATCCACCCAAAATCTCATCTGTCCAACAAACGGGTCCTAACGGCGTTAAAGAAGAATTCAATTCTTATCCCCAAGTGCAGAGCCACCTCTCCTCATATTAGTTGGAATCTCTCAAAACCCTAGCCGCCACCATGATCTTTCTTCTCCCTTTCCCTATCCCCACCTATTCATCGGTGGGAGGGAAAGGCCTTTATACTTGTCTCTTTGTTTTATTTTTCTTTTGTTTCTTCAAGTCAACGACTTAATTTTTGTTTGATCTTTGAGAGTTTTGTTTCTCATTTTCTCAAAAGTTTTTGTTTCGTCTTTGGACGAATATTTGTTTACAAATCGGGTCCTTTCAAAGATGATGTTTCTTCGCAATGATGTCCATGTCAACAGTGCTTGTATCGTACATGATATTTTTTGTGAGAATTCGTGGAGGCTTGTCAAATCTGTAGTTTTTTGAAAATTTATTGGTGCATTCATACTTGATTGGAGTCCATATATCTGATCTTCTGGGTATTTGTTGTCTTTTATCCTTGGCTATCACTTTATCTCTTTTGAGATTGCTAATTTGTAGGTATGAATATACAACAGATCGCAAGTGCCACTGTTTGCGTCAAAATCAACGTTTGAGTCGAGGTGAAAGATCGGTTGACTTGTGTTTTTTCTCTCATTTACAATAGTTAAATTAGCTGATTAGTTTGGTTTTGTCCAAGATTTTTATAATGAACTCCCCTATGCAAGTGCTGCTAAGCTATAATTAATATGATCTTCTCCTTTTTAACAAAAAAATTATTAGTTGGAAATTTAAAATTCTGTTGAAATTCCTTCAAGGTGCTGCTAGCAGTTTGCGTTACATTTTTCAATAACAGAGGAGTAGTAGATTAGATAATTACTACTCCTTCCGTCTCAATTCTTTAGTTCTTTTTGGAAGTTCGTTCTATTTTTCGATTGATTATATCTTGCAATCTATAATCTTTTAGGTAATTTTGAAAACATCATTTAAAAGAATTTATTGAGATCTATCAAATAAGATCCATATAAAAAGTATTACCAGTTAAAAGTTATAATTAGTTTTTTATTTAATTGAAATAGCACAAGGGAGAAAAGAATGGGAATAGAGGGGGAGTATTATATTTGGCTAATGACTGGCAAGAAAAGTGAAGCTTGACCGTCATTCCACTTGCACGCTCGATATGTTTAATTCAATTCTTTTTCGATTAATAAAATAGAAGAAGCTTCGGAAGAATTTCGAAGTGACGCGACATTCTCCCACACGCTCAGCTGATTCTTCACGGCAACTCAAAAGTTTGCTTTACGAACCTTTTCTACTGCCAACATAATTGATTTATTCGTCGCTTGTCTTACAGGATTAAAGAATTTATAACACTTTATTCAGTATGAAATTTATTTGACATATCCGAATTAGTTTTGCAAAATAAATTTCGTAAGTAATATTAAATCGTACTCTTATAAATGAAATGGTGATTTGCAAATATCACCTCTTAAAACGATGTCGGCTCTTGCTATAAGAAGGTCGTCCCTTATTCTATTCATTCCTTAGGTAAGGAACGGCAGGATGCTAACTTCCTACGACTCCAAACCGTACAGGAGTTCCATCTAGACAGACGACTAGCTCCTAACTCGTTAGCTACTATAAAAGGTGCCCCCCTAAATCCCCCTGTCTAGGGGGCACTCCTGGTCTTGTTCCTTTGATTAGTTACCGTTGTTTTCTTAGAATCTCAACTACAATGGAAAACCCTAGTGTTCCATGAACTCTATGCACTAACACCTTCCTTGACTTAACTCAAAGCAGGAATTCCTTCAACTACTTTCAGATAATAAAGGAAGAAAGCTCAGCTTCTCATGAAAATTAAATTCACAAAATATCGCACATTGCATTCACCGTCTAAGACACACTCCTTGAGCCTTAATCCGTGGTTTAGGATCTTCTTCCTTATCCTTAGAGCATCCGCAATGGGAATAATCAAAATTAATAACTAAAATGTGTCACATTAGTATTTGAGTATCCATTTAGTTCATAATCAAACTTAACAACCTCTATCTCCACATTGGTTATTTTTACATCCCTAACTAAAAAAAATCCCAAAATACACAATACACCTATGTCCAATCACAAATGAGTTTCAATCACGCATCCGATCACACCAAATTATTCGCCTCGATGAGACGATTCTAATGAGGGGTGTTTTGAGTTATTGAGTTTTGAATTTCCTTATTGGGTTTGGTTATTGAGTTTTGGTTATTGGTAAAAGTTGTTAAGTTTGGTTATGGAATGGGTGAAATTTGATTATTTGCTAAAAGACTTATAACTTTGCTTATTACAATGTGAGGTATTTTTTGAGCATTATTGTTAAGTTTGCTTATTCATATCCATTTGATTATTACAATGCGGATGCTCTTAGTTATCTTTCAAGAAGTTAAGGACAGTAAAGATGCCAAGATTTCCCCCTCCCCAAGTGGTTCTCTCTCTGTTATTATGATTCGATTCACTTAGTGTCGCTCACTCACTGCCTCGTATGCGCTATCACCTCTGCTTTTGTGTGCTATGGTGACATCGCTAGTGAGTCAGTTCCTTCACTCCTTTCAATAAGCCATGTGTTCTACTACTCTCAGTACTAATGACTAGTTGCTTGCTTGTTGAAATGACGTAGGTGACGACTGAAATTCTTTCCCTTTTCTAAGACACAAGTTACCTCTCGGTTGGACTTGGCAAAATGAGGAATGTGAACAACCAAGGGCCAGCTTGAACCGCCCTGCTGAGGATATAGACCTCAATGGGGGAAAACAATTCTATAAAAACCAAGGATGCCTCCCTACTTCGTGATAACGTCACGTCAAGTAGCCTTTGTTCCAGGGAAAAAACTAATGACTATTGTTAACTCGATGACCGAAGCCTTAGTGGTAGACCAACAGGAACTTGGACGAACAGGCAAACGTCACGTCAAGGATGCCTCCCTACTGCGTGAGCAGCCTGCCTTTAGGTGTCCTATGGCGGTAGTTATTTTTTTTGAGATCGAAAATGCGAAGGCAGGAGCGCAGGTTACTCAGATAAGAGCGGAAACGAGAAGGCAATCGTTGGAGGCGAGGCCCTTTAAATGCCTCAGGAGCTCTGCTAGTAAGAGCATCTGCACCACTCTCGGTACTCCTCTTGTTATGCTACAGTGGCGAGCAACTCTTGGAAAAGTCAACAGCATCAGCTTCGTAGCTTGGATCGTTACTTTGCAAAGATTTAACTTTGCTACAGTTCCTCACTACAGGAGGCGAGGAACTATTCATAAGTTGCTTTAATATTTTATTGATTTAATTGGTAACTTGTCCCCACTTGTTTCACTGTTCACACTTATTTTAATGTTCATTGCACTTTGCACACTAGTCTTAATACTCTAAAAAATAAGGTAGAGAATGAGTAGAGAGTGAGAGTAAAGAGTCTGATGCTGTGTAAGTGTGAAAAACTGAATAGCTAAAGTAGAAAAGTGATTTTTGAGGATTAATTTGGTCCAAAATCTGCTGAGGCTGATGCGGATGCCCTAAGCTCAGCTGACCTCTACGGTACTAAATGGAACAACTGTTTCGTTTGGTTCAAATTAGGGAAGTTGTGGACCCCTATGCCATTACATTATGGAACAACCGTTTCGTTTGGTTCAAATTAGGGAAGTTGTGGACCCCTATGCCGTTACATTGACTATATTATACTTCAGCTCCATACGAAAAGGAATAAGGGTATTGGTAGACAAAGAACGAGGAGAGAAGAAAAGGCCTTGGACCTATCAAGGTTTAGGACCCTACTTTCTCCTCAACTTCTCAAACAGGAGGATATGGATTCCAAAAAGGACTAAGAAATTACAAAAGAGGTTGTGTTGGTTGTGTTCCATTAAGGTTTCTTTAAAATAATTGTTTAATTGCAATTTTTAAGCTTAAAAATAATAGATTTGCTGACATAATATATTATTTTTAAAGGGTGCAAAAAAATCAAAAATTATTTTTGTAAACATATTATTTTTAAATTTTAAAATTGCAAATAAGTACTTATTTTTAGGACTATGTTAAGCAATCATTATATATTATTGTTATTATGAGGAGTATGAAATTATGTCCTTCTAGTTTATTTTTGTAATATGACCAAAAAAAAAATATGGGGTGTTACATGCATGCTTAGTTTATCTATCAAATTATTATTGATAAATAGATAATAGACGTGGTGTAGTAGTTATAGCAATTCTTCTATAACCACAAATACTTATATAAATACATCTACATGGCAACCCACACAACCACACTCCACTAGGTGTTATGTATATTTGTTTGCGTAATGAGTTTGTTGCTAGGCTTTTTGGTAGCTACAGAACTCCATTAATTGCTAGTGGAATGAAGTGCAGTTGGTGTCTCTTTTATACTCTCATGCACATAGACAGAGTTCAATTCTCGTAAGCACTCATCCATCTTCCCAAGTCTTCTAGAATATCCTAGATTAGAAATAACGAATGGACAAAAAAAAATCCATTAATTGTTTAAGGAAAATTGAATACTCCTAACAATATTTCGTACATAATTTGCAAGAAGTTCTGTCGATTTTGCTGTTACCCTCGAAACAAATTTTCAACCTTTGCAATTAATGTTTCTTGGGCGGTGGAAATCTTAATCATAGATCGAGTAAACCTAGGATAGATTAGTGGTGGTGGTTTTCTCTGAGAAATGATTTTGCCACTCCATTTATTGTTAACGCTACTCTCCTGTAAGTGTATTTTTATACTAAAAATATATTTGTAGGGAAGTGGCGTTAACAAAAAAAGGAGTGACAAAATCAGCAGTCTTTTCTTTTTAAGGGAGAGTAAGAACTTCAATGATATAATAAAGTACAACTTGCCGTGCGCATCTAATACAACTGGAAAATGACCTAAAAATTAGTGTTGTTGTCTTTAGCTTTATGTGTTGGTTTTTTGTGCTTTTTTGATTTTGTCATTACTCAAATTTCTTTCGCTTTTGTTAGTTTTATGTCAAACTTTTGTGGATTATTGATTCGTATTGAGACTAATGATTTTCCCAAATATTTATGCTAATATCCAAGATAAAACCCAAAAAATCAACTTTGGGGGCTTTATCTTGGATATTTTAAATAAAAAAAAATTTGGTAAAGTTTTTTTTTTTTTTTGAATTTTTCGATAATCCACAAAAATTTGACGAAAAACTAACAAACGCAAAAAAAAAAATTCAAATAAGGACAAAACAAAAAAGCTCCAAAAAAAAAAAAAAAAAAAAACTTAGAAAAACAAGGTCTTAACTTGTTACTACTATACTACAGTAATATACAAGTGGTTGGATAAATCGTTCATCATTTAATAGAAAAGTCAATTACTACAATTTATTACAAGTGAATATTAAGTGTCATTGACTTCATTCCTAATTTATTGCAGCCTAACATTTAAGAGCATCCACAATGGTAATAATCAAAATCAATAATCAAAATATGTCACGTCAGCATTTTACTATCCATTTATTAGTCCTTTAACAACCTCATTCGTCTCGATGAAACAATTCCAATGTGGGGTGTTTTTGAGTTATTGAGTTTTGAGTTTGGTTATTGAGTTTTGGTTATTAGTAAAAGCTGTTAAGTTTGGTTATGGAATGAGTGAAATTTGGTTATTTGTTAAAAAGACTTGTAACTTTGCTTATTACAATGTAGGTTTTTTTTTAGCATTGTTGTTAAATTTGTTTATCCCCACCCATTTGCTTATTACAATGGGGATGCTCTAACAAGTAAATTCGTTAGCAGTTTATCTTTCTAGTTGGGTCTTGATTATCTTTTTTAATGTTAATTTGTATTTGATCAACTTAATTTTTAACGGAATTATTATTCTCGGCGAGATTTTAAAATGAACTATTTTGATCATTGAAGACAGTGACCCTAAAAGAACACAAGTGGCCGCTTAATAAGATCGTCCATCTAATCCTTTTGAGGGACTGAAGAGCATCCAATGTTATTTTTATTTTATTTTTTGCATTCCAACTACAGGTTAAAAAATGAAACATACCTGTATTCTTTTTTCTTTTCTTTTTTTTCCAGGCGATATACATCAACGAAGGTTAGTGGAGGATGTTAGGGTTAGTACGGGGGTCCAGAGGCTATCCATAGCCCTGGTTAAATAGAAGGAAAAAAAAAAACTTGATTTTTTCAGGTCAATAATGACTTGAAGCTTTTAAAATTGGTAGGTAACGAAATTAGCACGTTACCCAAATGAACCAAACCAACAAAAGAATATTAGGCTCTCAAAATAGAATCTGGATAATTTTCGCCAACCATATTCCTCATATTGGTAAATATTAATTCCAGCGAACTCTATTGCACAGAAGCAACTCCCCTTCCCTCCAATTTAGCCTTAGGTTGTGTTTTACCTAACTTTTAACGAAATAAGTTGATTTTGTTCTTATTTGAATTTTTTTCGCATTTGTTAGTTTTGCGCCAGACTTTTGTGAATTATTGATTCTTTTTGACCTTTTTTTTTTACTTAAAAGTGGTTATTTTTAAAAATATTTGGGTATCATTTCTCTCGTCGAGACGAATCAATAATTCACAAAAATTTGATACAAAACTAACAAACAAAATTGAATAAAAATAAAAGTGCTAAAAGTTAAACGGATGGGGGGCAGATTGAAGCAATGTAGTATTAACTTTTTCCTGAAAATACGACTTTCCCCACTCTCCCAAAATGTCAAAATTCATAGCACCACCCGTGACAAATCTTTCCTATAGATTCACATGGTCTATTAATTTGATTCCAACGTGTCGGCTCAGCAATTATCTAGATCTAGATGTGACTTTCGGATCCGAGGATTCAGTAGTGAGCAAGTCACTACAAGGGTGTAGTGATCAATCGGATCATCCGTTTCCCCAATTGATGGTTCAGATTCGTTGATACCTTTTACTAGTGAAAGTAATGTTTCACGGGTAAAAAGATAACAACATATTTGAATTTTTTTTGTCGAGATGAATGGCTCGGATTGCGCACTACATGAGGCGCTACAAGGTTGCTCACTACAGGTCCTCGCTCTAGTTATTTTTCCGATCGTTAACTTCAGAACTTTAAAATTAATTGAGATACATGCAAACTAGTCCTGATATTCATCTGGTCATCAAAATAATTATCTAGATGTGATTTTTTGGGAGTCTCTAAAAAGCCAAACCTTCTCATCTCCATAAATTTAATTAAATTATTAAAAAACGTGTTGAACCACTCTCGAAGCCCTTTCCAGTTCCCTGAAATTGCAATTACTATGGTTCGAGCAGAAACAAATTAAAAAAAAAAAACTAAATAATCACATAAATTGAATTCGGTATATGAATGAATTTAACTTTCCAAGTCTCAAAATCTCGACCTCTGTGTCATCAGCAACAAGAACCGTGCAGCTAAGCAGCTCTAATTTGTTGTTTCTAAACTAAACAATGGATTTGTTCCAAAAAAAAAAAAACTAAACAATGGATTTGTTCCAAAAAAAAAAAAAAAACTAAACAATGGAGGGTAAATATGTTTGGAGATATACTTATTCACGGAGCCGTTGTGAACAGACTGTTTACGGAGTCCACGATTTCGGTCGTTCGTTTCGGCTTTGGACACTCTTAGGGGTGTTTCGGTTTCTTAAAAAAAGAACTTTTAGCGAAGGTAATTTCAAGCTCAAAAATCATTTATTTATGCAAATAATTTTTCTACCAATATGGATCTTGTTTGATAGACCTCATTGAGATCTTTTAAACAGTGCAAAAAAAAATCAAAAAATTATTTTTCATTTCGTTATATTTGAATTTGAAATTACCTTCTTTTTGAAAAAGAAGGTTTAGAAAAAAAAGCAGAATGGGGTAGACAATCAATTAATCCCCGTAAACAAACTGTTCACAGAACCCTCCGTTAAAAAGATTTTCTCTATAGTTTTTCTCAAATGCAAATTACTTAAACACAAACACGCCAGTGATACACACTAATTGTTGTACAAAGAGATTAAATTCTTTCCAGCGACGGTAGAAAACTCCACTTTTTTACTACCGCCTTTTTTGGTCCTATTGTGTACTTATTGTTGATCTGAACCATTTATCTTATAAACCCCACATAATAGTGTGTCCATGCAAAAAATAAACTTGATCACACATCGATAGGAGTATCAAAAATTGAATTTTGTTTTGTAAAATGGACAGTTTATCTTTATTATTATTAACAAAAATCAGATTGTCCATTTTATAAACCAAAATTCAAATTTGATATATCTAACGACTTTCGATGAAGCTGATTTTTTGCATGGTAATAATATACTACGGGTCTTATAATATGAACGGTTCAAATTACAATAATAGACGCTCGGTGGGGCCCATAATTAACGGTGGTGAAAAAATAGGGTTTTACATCAGCGGTGGATAGGATCTATTCTCTTGTACAAAACACTTGTATACACTTTTCAGGTGCATAGTGTGAAGGGTCCTCCACCCACATGAGCGCGCTCGCAAGTATCGCTGCTTATTCGTTTTGAATCTCAAAACTTTTACATATGGTTTCTAATAAATTTTTAGTATTATTTATCTCTCTCCACTTATTACCTTCCAAAATCTCCCTAAAAACCCAAACTAAACAGAGTCAAACCCAATTTATGACTACATCTTCATCTTTTCTTTTCTTTTTTTTGATCCGCACTACATCTTTTTATCTTTACTTTCTACAATTTTTCACATGCTCCAAATCTCAATTTAAACTCCCAAGAGCATGTACATTAGTGTAGATATATGGGCTATATTAGCTAAAATAGAGAATGAAAGTCACAAAAGTAAGCTACACCAGAGTAGCAAAAGATAAAGGTATAATAGCTTAGATGGAAAGGTTCGGTATTATTATCGAGTCACTGTTCATGAGCAATTCCTTAAACAATTATTATTTCTGACGCGCGGAATTAACAGGAAGATTAGTTGTGTACTAATCGAACGAATGATAAACTTGAGTCCATGAGAGAAAGAGACAAAATCTGAATATTATTGATAAAAACTGCATAAACATTAGGTTCCAACCCCTTTTATAGAAAAAAGGCATAAACCTAGCAAAACCCTAACTCAAAAACGAAAATTCCCAAAATTTGGGGAAAATAATAAAATTGGAAAAAGGAAAGAAAAACATGACTTCCCAAAAAGAATCAACTCCTACGGAATTATACGCTAAAAGTTATTAACGAAACAAATATTGTCTAAAACAGCAAAAACGTCCAATTGGAGGCCTAAACGAAGGAATTAAGCCAAAAAACATCTTTGATCATCAACCAAAGGTTGAAGCGTATCGACCGCAGCACGAAAATAAGTCAATCTACCAGGTTTGGGCCCGATCCGAGCTCGTCCGAAAGTTGCCAAATCGGGTAATTTACAATTAAACAACGTTTGAACTTTCGAAACTTCGACCGGTCCAATTAATCATGAAATTGGACATCCACGTGTTCTATATCAATTTTTCTCTCCTCCTCCTCCTCCCTCTCCCTCTCTCTCTCTCTCTAGAATTCCCAACCTCCCCCTTGATCCCCTCACTTTATAATGATACCCTCGCCTCTCCGGAAACTTCAACTTCAACAGCACTTCCACCTCCCTTTTCCTAACCCCACCTTGCAAGGAGTAATTGATTTATTGTAGTCAATTTGTGGGTGGATTTGGATCTTTTGATTTTGGACAGAAAATTGTGAAGAGAGAGAGGGAAAAATATAGTACTGCAATTGAATAGGTAAAATAAAAAAAAATTGGATTGTTGGATAACTAAAATACATTTTCCTTGATATACATGCTCAAATGAACCAACTCCAAAAAAGGCACATGAAACGGCAACACTACAGACGACGCAGAACAAACTTTGGCGTTTGTATTTTCAGTCAGTAACAACATCAGCGTACGTGGTTTTGTCGAACATCTTTGAGTCTTGACAAACAATACTTTCAACTTTTGAGGGGCCACACGAGAGAGAATCCCAAAAGCTTCAAGCCCACGAGTTTTCCATTGCCGATAACAAACCTCATAATTACCTTCCTCTTTTTGCTAATCCACTCACTCTGTATTTGTAAAACAGAGCCAAATCTCAGTCACTTGTCGCCCATGCACCAATCTCTCTCTCCTCTTTAGCATAATCCCAAAATGCTTCTCCTGATAGACCCTTAACACACACACACACACACACTCTCTCTCTCTCTCTCTCTCTCTCTCTCTAGCAGAAAATGAGTTCTCAGAAAGCAGCAGTTCTTGTTGCTCCACTCCTATCACTGTTCTTGTTCGTCAGTTGTGTGGTATCTGTTGTCAGTTCACCTAAAAGAGACGTCGCCGTTTTACTCCGAGTCAAGAACAACCAGCTCGACGAACCAAATAATCGACTCGGCGACTGGGTCGAGACGAGCCCAAACGCGCCCTGCGACTGGACAGGCATCACCTGCGACCCCCAAAACGGCGCCGTCGTCTCCATCGACCTCTCCAATCTCGCCCTCGCCGGCCCATTCCCGGCCAACTTCTGCCGTATCCCGACCCTCCAAAACCTCTCTCTCTCCAACAACAACCTCAACGGCTCTCTCTCCTCCACGTCCATCTCTCTCTGCTCTCACCTAATCTCATTAGACCTCTCCTCCAACCTCTTCGTCGGAAAACTACCGGAATTATCACCGGGCTTTACCAATTTGACAGCGCTCGATCTCAGCTTCAACAACTTCACCGGCGTAATCCCGGCGAGTTTCGGTCGGTTTCCGGCGCTCAAAATCCTCCGTCTGATTTCGAACTTACTCAACGGCCCAATCCCCGAGTTCTTGACAAATCTCAACGAGTTAACCCATCTCGAACTCGCTGACAATCCGTTCGAGAGTCCGCTGCCTTCGTCGATCGGAAACCTTACAAAGCTTGAGAATCTATATTTTGCGTTGTCGAAACTTGTTGGAAAGATTCCCGAATCCATCGGAAATCTCGTTTCTCTCATCAATTTAGATTTATCAGATAACAATCTCTCCGGTGAAATCCCTAGCACAATTGGCGGATTGAAAAGCGTGGTACAAATAGAGCTGTACAGGAACCAATTATCAGGTGAAATTTTGCATTTTTTATTGTTAAAAATATATATTAGTTCTAAATTTTTGTTTTCGTATTTTTTTATTTTTAGGTTTTTTTAAATTAATTATTCCACGAAAAGAGCTTAGATGTGATTTTTGCAACCATTAGTAAAATAATTACCTTTTTCGTTTTTAGTCCCGTATAATTCATTTTTCACACTCTGGTTCATGATAATGATTAAAAAAAAAAAAAATTTCCAATGTGGTCCTTGATTTGATTTTTATATTTCCCTAATTCTGTGGTCGATATGAATCATTATCCGGACAAAAGTTATAATGAAGAGTTACCAATAGTAGGATGCGGGGGCTCGGTTGTGCCACAGTATCCCTGCCCACACTCCGGAACGGGGTTCACTTCTTGTCCAGTATTTTCTCGCTCTAGTTCGGTCCAGTTTTGGACCGTTGTGGGTCCCTCTCGGGTCCACAATAATGATCGGAATCGTTCATTTTTTAGAGCTCGTTGAATATGTCATCCACGCCAAAAATTAACTTCACCGAATATCAATAGGTACATGGATGAAGCAGATTTGTATATGAAAAAAGCGATGACAAAAATTAAGTTAAAATTAATAATTGCCCATTTTTTTCATGTACAAATCTGTTTCATCCATGTACCTATTGATGTTCGGTGAAACTAATTTTTGGCGTGGATAACATATTCGACGAGATCTACAAAATGAACGATTCCGATCATTGTTGTGGATCCGGGAGGGGCCCACAACGGCCCAAAATTGGACCGGACTGGAGCGAAGAAATACTGGACATGAAGTGAACCCCTCCGAACGGTACCGGTTTGGAGGGAAAAAATCCTTAGGCCTCCTCCTATAAAGCAAAAACGTAATTATAAGATCCTAGAGATAAAATTTAATTATATCTCTTTAGAATAATATGATCAGAATAATAATATTTCACACTGATTCAAACGGATTGAAAATTGGAGAAGTTAATTTTTAAACTGTATTTTTAATATATAAACTGTCTAAAAAAATTAAATACTCCAATTTTTAATCCGTTTCAACAAGTGCGAATATCATATTATTTTGAATATATTATTTAAAGGATCATAATTAACTTTTGTCTTTAAGGCTCTAATAATCATGTTTCTGCTCCACAGGATCCTAAATAAAGAGCAGATAATTATGAGATGAGAGTTCTATAGATAAAAGTTAGGATTAATTACTTGTTGCCCCATTTATCTATACATATTTTTTACTTTACCCTCTCCTACTATAGAACACTACAACCGACCCCATTTATCTCTTAGAGCTAACTAATGAGAGTCTTAAAGTCAAAACTTAATTATGATCATTTAGGATAAAATGATCAGAGAAATAAAATCTTTGCACTGATTCGAACGGATTGAAAATTAGAGCACTTAGTTTTTTCTTTTTTTACAGATCATATGGCATGCACATGCCCTTTTAACGATTTTTTGGATCTTAGACTAATGGCAGACCTTATATGTTAGGAATTGAAAGATAAAGGGAGTATATTGTAGCGTTCTATAGTAGGAGGGGTAAAGTGAAAAATATGTAGAGATAAATGGGCAACAAGTAATTAACCCTAAAAGTTAATTATGATTCTTTAAAATAATATGTTCAAAATAATAATATATTCGCACTTGTTTAAACGGATTAAAAATTTGAGTACTTAATTTTTTAGACGGTTTATATATTAAAAATACAGTTACAAAATTAACTGCTTCGATTTTCAATCTGTTTGAACCAGTGTGAAGATTTTATTATTCTGATCATATCATTCTAAAGATACATAATTAAATTTAATCTCTAAAACTCTTATAATTACGTTTCTGCTCTATAGGATTGCAAATAGGAGGCTAAAGGATTTTTTTCCTCCAAAATGGCAGCGTTTGGGGTTTGGGTAGGGGGTACTGTGTAACGTCCCGATTTTTGGATACGTTAATTAAATCAGTTTTAATTGATTTAATAATTCATAAAACAAATTTAAGAAATAAAATTTTATTAAACAAAATTTAGCAGCGGAAATCTCAAATACTAATTTAGAACTACTTAATTGTCTTACAACCCAACGAAATAAAACAGAGTTTGACAAATGTGATAACACTTTTGGAAAATTCAAATAACAATACTTTAAGTTAACAGAGCTTCTAAGGGTAAGGCATCCAAGGCTCGACAAACTCCCCTTCTGACAAACTCCCCTTCCTCAGCTGGGAGGTCGTCACCCTGATACTGATCATCTTGAAGAGGATTCTGTTCTTCGGTTTCTTGATTACCTGGCATAAAACGCCAGCCCAAAAGCACTATAATGAGTTTTGAAACTCAGTAGGTAATCCCAACCCTACTAACCCCTTACTCTACAGTTAGCAACATAACAATTAATAATACACAGAAGGTACAGAATAATAGCACATCGTTATTTTCTTTACTATCCAAAATCTTACATGAAATCTAAGGATTCTCTCCATGAGATCATTTCCTCCCACATCCACTAACTACAACCGACTCATGGGTCCACCATTCCTCTTGCTTATCCTGTACCAGGGTCCTAGGTGAGCGCACCTAAATTATGTATCTAGCATGTTCTCACTTAAGACCATAACAGGAGGATCGAGTCATCCCATGACGCATTGTACATTAGGATCGAACATCCCTACCACTAACTACATCCCTCTTAAACAAAAAAAGCGAATCTTCCCATGACGCATTATATATTAGCGTCACAACATCTCTCAACACTGGGCCCTATTGGTTACCCATTTCAACACAGGGCCCCATTGGTTACCTTTGTCATAGCCATGGCTTAAATCACAATCCACAATCCTCACACCTCAACACTTTATTATTTTCCTTTTAACTTAACATTATCTACGTGAATCACTACTCGTAATCATCCCGTGACCCTAAATCCATTCTAGCACGTACAACAGGATACAATCAACAATAGCTCAAACATGATACATCTCAATGAAACAACAATATAACAATTGATATGTGCAAATAATTAAACACACAAAGAATTTGGATTGAGCCGATGCCTTTCGAGTTACTTAAAACTTATTAAGCATTTATGTCCTTTAGTTCAATTTATTAATCCGAGGTTCAATTAACAGTTTCGTAGCCCTAGAGTATTAAACAGTATAGATTAATCTAAGTAATTAAGTTTTACCATTACTGGTTTCGTAGACATTAAGAACTTTTACTATTCTTTGTTCCTACAGTAAGTATATTCTTTACTATTAGGTAGAACTAACTTACATAATAAGAAATCTTACTTTATAAATTATGCTGGGACACTTTTGTTTTATTCATTGTACTAAAAATAGTAATCTACTGTATACTAATACTCCTTTTATTAGTTCCATTCCCAATACTTAATAATTTGCCAAGTAGTGTGTTATAGAGAAAGCTTTTTGTTTAACCATGTACACTTATGCATTTTTTTTTTAATAACTATTGACTATCACATCTTAAGTGTAGCTCTTAGACTACTCTAGCATTTTCGCTAACTTCTAAGTTTAGATCTTAAAAATCTATTATTAGAATTAAATAAAATTTCAACTTCTCCCAGTTTACTTTCTAAAGTTATCACTTAAAAATAAATTCTAAGTTACTGTTAGTTTAAGCTTATTAGTATTACTAATCTTATTCTGTAATTTTTTTCTTTTCATGTGATACAGTTTGAATGTGAGTCACTCCCACACATTAAATATCATACACATCAATTGAGAATGCAATAGGCATGTATTAATCCTACCGAACAACAATGTATCAACTAATGGTGGAATAAGTCAACCACCTAATTTAGGATCAGAATTGGGAGCTAAAGTAACCACAGGGGCATATTGCAATTTCGAACATCACTTTAAAGAGCAAAACGTGCATGCTACAGTAGTATCATTTCCCATGTCTGAAAAACAGATCATTTTCCGTTCCAAAGCTTTCGATGCATTAACACGATTTTTTTTACTAATATAACTGATCAGAATAAGCTTATAGAAACTAAATATACTTAGAGGAAAGTAGGAGAGCGATTATCCTACCTTGAATCCGGCCGAAAAAGCGATTAATTGGTTCGGTCGATTTTTAGCGATTGGAGAAAAACTACGGAATCGGAGAACTCCGGGCTGCCTCGGAATGAATGGAGGGTGGGCTGCGGATGCTTGGGGATGTAGTGGTTGATTGGAAACCTGAATTTGAGGTATGGAGTAGTGCTACGTAGGAACCCGTTTTTCTCTCTCTCTCTTAAAACGCCATGGATGAGTATTCAAGCTCTCTCTCTTTCTCTCTTTTTCTTTTTCTGGACTGACCAGTAAAATGGAAAGGAGTAACTGTTTTGATTTCGGAGGCCTAGAGTTGTATATAGGGAGAATGAGTTAGTGGGGAGGTGGGGTGTTGTAGTCGGTTGAGGGCATAGAGGGAGAAGTGGGGAAGTGAGAGAGAGATAATCGAAGAGGGAGTCGGCAGAAGACAGATGAGAGGAGATGAGTCAGTTGAGAGGGATGAGAACATGTCCCATGTTTTGTGTAACTTGGAAATCTCCCCCTGTATACAAGATACACGTACATACCTATATGTTATATATTACATTTTATTTTATAATTTGTTAAGACTTGTGATAATTACTAGTATATGTAATAAAAATAAAACTAACATAGCAGCTATTTACTAACTATTATAATTAGTCTAATTAACATTATTTGAACAATAAAAATAAATCAGGGAGAAAATTACGATCGTTACATACTGTGCCTCATGGCACAGCAGAGCTCCTGCATCCCAGTCGAAATAATAAATAATACCAATAAAAAAGGGGAATTGATTTTTCCACTCTTTTTTTTTTTTAATGTCACTCTCTTTCTTTTATAAAACAAATCATCTAATAAAAACATAAAAGAGAGTGACAAAATCACTCTCCTAAAAAGTTAGACAAAAAATTTAATAACAAGGGGGCTCAAGTTGGGTTTCTCCTATTGTTTAAACGAACTCGTCGGGTGCCTAGAAAACTCTAGCCTCCTCATCAACGGAATCGGATCCGGGTCCGGGTCCCTGTAGCGACTTCAAGCCATCCATTTTGATAATCATTCATTCATGTATGTTTGTTAACTCTTATCGATCGTGAAAACGATTCAACTGGCGCACTAGACCCGGATCACTCGTACAAAATCAACTAAAACTCATTTAGCAAAAATGACTTGTATAAAATCCTAGCAATGCTACGGTACACACTCTCGTACCATATGCACTCTTATAACCAAACCAATGAAAGTCGTAACTAAATCATTGAGGGATGTAACCAAACCATTGAAAGGCATAACAATTGAAAAAAGCGTTTAGTTATGCCTTTCAATGGTTTGGTTATGTCCCTCAATGATTTAGTTACGATTCTCAATGGTTTGGTCAAAATGATGTATATAGTAGGGATGTGTACCGTAGCATTTCCCAATCCTTAATTATAGACAAACTTTTTAGTAAACCCAATCCTAATGTTTTGAAGTATTACTCCCATATTTCTTGCTCCGCAGGTGAACTGCCAAGAACTCTGTCGAACTTGACTTCGGTTGTCAAACTCGACGTGTCTCAGAACAACCTCACCGGGAATCTACCAGCGAGTATCGCCGGAATGCCTGTACAAGAACTCGGTCTCAACGACAACAGTTTTCACGGCGAAATCCCCGAAAGCCTAGCCACAAACCCCAACCTCTCAGTCCTGAAGCTATTCAACAACAGGTTTTCCGGTAAATTACCCGTTGATTTAGGGCGTAATTCTGACCTCACTCTTGTCGACTTCAGTTATAACGAATTCGTCGGTCCGTTGCCTCCGCTCCTCTGTCACAGGAAAAAACTTGAACACCTTTGCACTTTTGGTAACAAACTCACAGGTCCTATTCCGACGTCGTATGGTGATTGTAACAGTCTTAATTACATACGTATGTTTGCTAACAATCTCTCTGGACCGGTTCCGGGTGGGTTCTGGAGTTTCTCTGGACTCACATCTCTCCAGCTGGAAAATAACAATTTCGATGGCTCAATTCCTCCTTCCATTTCAAAAGCTCGAGGCTTGATGGCGATACGGATCGCTGGTAACAACTTAACCGGCGGAGTTCCAAAGGAAATTTGTCTGTTGAAAGAACTCTTATATCTTGATGCAAGCAGAAATCGATTTTCTAATGAGTTGCCGTCGTGCATAACTGAGTTGAACAAGTTACAGACTCTGAACCTCGAGGAAAACATGTTAACCGGTGAGATTCCAAAGAGTGTTGGTTCATGGAAAGATCTAACGGAGTTAAGTTTGTCTCGTAACGATTTTACGGGTGAAATACCGAGTGAACTTGGGGATTTACCGGTGTTGACGTACTTAGACCTCAATGGGAACTCGCTTTCGGGCGAGATACCGGTGGAATTGACGAAGCTGAAGCTTAACAAGTTCAATTTGTCCAATAACAAACTGGAAGGTGAAGTACCCAGTGGTTTCAATAGTGAGTTTTTTCTCCCTAGCCTAATTGGTAACCCAGGTCTATGTAGTCCAGACCTTAAACCGCTCCAAAAATGCCCGAAACCCAAACGGGTTAGCTTGTACGTGGTAGGAGTGTTAGCGGCCGTCGCTTTGGTGATGATTGGGACTCTTATCTGGCTCCTTAAAAGGAAAACTATTTGTATACTTTTTAGTAAGAAACAGAGTACATTGAAGATTACCTCATTCCAGAGAGTCGGATTCAACGAAGAGGACTTGTTGGACTCATTAACTGAGGAAAACTTAATAGGGTCAGGAGGGTCGGGCCAGGTTTACAAGGTGAAGATCAAGAGTGGAGAGACTGTGGCGGTTAAGAGGCTGTGGGAAGGCAACAAGGGAGGGGATACAGAGGCACTGTTCCGATCAGAGGTGGAGACACTCGGAAGAATCCGGCATGCAAATGTTGTGAAACTGCTGGTGAGTTGTGTTGGAGAGGATTTCAGGATTTTGGTTTATGAGTACATGGAGAATGGGAGTTTGGGAGACTTGTTGCATGGAGACAAGGGTGGGGTTTTACTGAATTGGGCTGAGAGGTTTTCGATAGCGGTTGGGGCAGCCAGTGGGCTGGCCTACTTGCACCATGACTGCATCCCACCTATTGTTCACCGGGATGTTAAGTCCAACAACATTTTGTTGGACGAAGAGTTTGGGCCGCGAGTGGCTGATTTTGGGCTGGCCAAGACATTGCAGCACAATGTGAGGGAAGGCGATGGAGCCATGTCGCGTGTTGCCGGTTCATGTGGCTACATTGCTCCTGGTGAGTTTTTTCCTAGATGATCTTGGTCTTTGTAATTTGTACTTCATCATTTATAGTATATATGATGAGATAGCATAGTATGTGAATTAGACGACTGTAGCTCAATGGGTTCAAAGGTTTTGTCAACTTTAATTGTTGGTGAGAAAACAAATAATAAAATGATCAGTCCCAATTATCTATCATCGTAGACCTTGACAAAGCTACTAACCGAAATCCATATTTACCCACACTGCATGGGGCGAAAGGTATAACAATTCAATTGTTTCATTCTGGGAATGTGAGTTAGTACCCTTTGCACTTTTTTTTTCCCGAACCTCTCACATTTAGCCCATGTTATAGTCTGCTCCCGTTGTTCTCAAACCAAAGTGAGAGCCACTGACTTTCTCAAATTCTGTACTTCCTCCTTTCCTTTTCCTCCCTGCATACATCCATGATCCAAATATATCCCAAGTGAATGCATATCAAACGGGTATTTGACTTGCGTCACTCAAGGAACAATGGGGGGTAACAAACATGCAAGGACATAAAATATGCAGTCAAGCAATGTGAATTTTTGTGGTCTTTTTTAGCAGCTCACTTTTTGTTCATGGGTATCTCCCTCCCGTTTGGTAATCTGCTGCTACTTTTGTATAGGTACTCATTACCTCATCAGCAATATCATAATCTTATCCATACTGTTGAAACTCTGTTTTACTCGTTGCAGAGTATGCCTACACACTAAGAGTGAATGAGAAAAGTGATGTTTACAGCTTTGGCGTGGTTTTGTTGGAGCTCATAACTGGTAAGAGACCTAACGACAACTCCTTTGGTGAAAATAAGGACATTGTCAAATGGGTAACTGAGGTTGCCGAATCATCTCCACAAGAACGAAGCGGCGTGGCCACCAATCCTTGCATAGATTGGAGACAGCTTATAGATCAAAGGTTGAACCCATCAACAAGTGATTACAAAGAAATCGAGAAAGTTTTGAATGTCGCTCTCCTTTGCACATCGGCCTTGCCCATTAGCAGGCCCTCCATGAGAAGGGTCGTTGAGTTGCTGAAAAAATAGAAATTGGCGGCTCACCAAGAGTTTGGTGCTGATATTGTTGGTTAGTTGTTTAAACTCTTTTCTGGGTTGTGTCCAGTTTTCGTGTGATAGAGTTGTGCTAATGTGGCAAGTAGAAACTTAGGCCAAGACCTGTTTTTTTGGCTATAGGCTCATATTTTATGAAGCAAAGGTTGAATTGATTATCTTTCCAGTAATACAGCGACTATGATTTATTGAAGTTTCAAGGAGAAATACATTTTGTGAGCTTTAGCGGACACGTGGCCGCATTTTTTGTTCATGTTATCTTGAATAAGTTTTATAGGTTACTAACAAAATTCAAGATTTGCAACACATGTTTTTGCCACACCAGCCACATCTACAATCAACAAATCAAGATTCTCATTCGGGGGTCACATGGGAAATACAAAAATGATTCTCCTTTTTTATGTTCTCATCTTCAAAAGCTTGTAGGCAACGAAAAGTTTTTCTTCCCTGAAGGTGTGACCGATAGAGCTCCTCCCGGCGGATGAAAGTATGCTTCTACACTCCTCAATTAAAGTCCGAAGAGGAGAGTATTGAGGAGATCCCTCCTTCAAAAACTCAGGTCCGATTCGGCTAAGATTCTTATTTTCCGCTTTATGAGACAAGACGTACTTATTTTAGTTAGTGGAACACATTTTCAATGAGGTGCTTTCTATTGCGTTGGGTTTAGGTCCAAGTAGAGCACAGTAAAGTTGAATTATTTGTTCTTTTCAACTTATAGCATGTCTGTATATACTAATTAAAGTACGTAATATACTAATATTACAAGAATCTATTCTAATATAAAGGGAGAGTACCTTTGGAGTGAAACTCACCTTCGAGGCTGGTCACAATTTAGTGAATTTACTATTCCAAAATCGTCCCAAAAAAGTGAACCATTTTAATTAAAATGGGCCATGAAATAAAGATTTGGTGGATTAAAATCAATGGGCTGCACTAATGCAAATTTAAGCCCAGTTGTGCATCCCAGTTGATTTCGGTCCGAATGAGATATGGGTTATGGCCTCTTGGGCTTTATTATTTGAATGAATTTTGTAGAGGCACATGGACGATGGTTCTTCAATAATACCACGGAAAGGGGATTTGGTTTTCTGGCACTTAGTTTCAACTGGCCATTGGCCATTTCATAAATGGCCAATTATAGTATATCGGCCCCGTTTGATAACAGTGATAGATGGATGTGATTCGTAAGGAGATGAGATTAGGATTGGAATTGTTAATGAGAAGAGATTGGTAATGAGTTTGTTTGTTTGGGATGAGATTAGATGGTGGAATTATTAATATCATGTTTGTTTGAGATGAGATTAGATGATGAGATTGAATTGATAGAAGGGATTGGTAATGAGAAGGAGTTGGGATTGGACTATTAATACCAAGTCCCACGGGGTACTGCTAATACCCGCTAAAGTCCGGTTTCCTCATCCCATGGGATTCACAATCCGGAACCATTTGTGTTACCAAACAAGGAATTAATAGTCCGAAGGTACTATCAATCCAATCCCATGGTCGAATCAAGTTATAAAACGGGGCCTAAAGAGCATGAAATGAGTTGGTGTAACTTCCCATTACTCGTGTAGCCCATGGAAGAAGGGGACTTCGGGTTGGTGTTGTGCGCAGCACAGTGCTGCGTACCTCCGAGCCGTCGGATTGTACATCTGATGACTCGGATCTCATCTCTGCAACCAATGATCAAGAGCCGTTCATTACCGAAATGAGATCCGAGCCGTTGGATGCACGATCCGATTGCTCAAAAGTGCACAACACAGTACTATGCATACCACTGCACAACACCATCCCCAATTCGGAAGAAGGAAATAATTGGGAATTGTTGCATAATCCCATGATTTCTTAATGGAAGCTAGAGGTGGGACACTTTTTAACAAAAGGAGAAGGCGGGAAAATCGTGCCAAGGCTGTTGGACTTTTTATCAGCCTATAAATACAATAACCCAAGATGGAAAAAAATGTCCAGCACCAATCAAAAGTTTTTTAATTCAATCCTTTTGCTTCCATAAGTATCTCGGATTTTTTCTTCCCGTTCATTTTACATTCGCTTGTAATCCAACTAGTGTTGTGTCCATTCGATGCATGAAAAAAAAATTTACTTTAGTGTTTTTTCAGTTATGTGTATGAACGGGCATAATGCTAATTGATACAAAAGATAGTTTAATTTGATGCACGTTAGCAGTGTTTTCGTTCTATGTACTGAAAGACACACGTGTGATGAAGAATGCGTTTAAGGCATCATGTAACGGTGCTCCATGGACATATAATAGTTGTCTCTCTCCCTCTCCCACGTCTCTCTCCCTCTCTCTCTATTTTTATAAACAAAAGAAAGTAAAAAATCTAGAAAAGTAGAATTGGGAGTTTGGATACTTTTGAAAGTAAAACACATTTGCATAGTATATTGATTGATTGATGATTGATTTTATTATTCCGATATGATAAAGTTATTTTCTTTTTTCATTTCGTTTTGCTTTCCACACGATTGAGAAATTATTAAGTCCTCGCTCGAGGCAAACCACAAACCACATTGTGGCCTCAACCTTTGGGACACATCAATTGCATTACAAACAAAGTCAGATTGAGGCGTCCTCGTCTATTCACAAGTTAGACGTCGACAAATCTTTACACGCCTGTGCTCATACCACACACGTCATTGATTTTTTACTCATGCACACCCGCATTGAATTCTCAATCTTGTTTGGTTGCAGTTTTGAAAAATGTCTTATGCTTTGTTTGGATTGATATTTGAAAAGTTTTTTGAAAAATAGTAGGAGTAATAAGTGGAAAGAGATAGAGAGAGAAATGTTGGAAGTAGGGGGAATCTAGGTGGAATCTAGGGGGTATTTTTTAAAAAATTCTTTTTAAGTTGTAAAGAGAACAAAGCATTATACTTTTGAGATAAAATGTGACAGGAGGTGATACATTTTTTAAAACTTTTTGATTTTTCAAGTGGAAGTACGTTATATACATTTAAAAAGTAAAAATTAATTAAAAAATTACCAAAAATAAAAATACAGATAAGAAAACAGTCAACAAATTTGGAGAGAATGTTTCTGAGGGAGAATGAAACAAGTAACTTTTCAGTTTTCGAGTGTTCTCTTCTCTACATTCTCTACATCTTCTGAGATAAAGATCCAGCCAAAAATCTGACGGAAATGATAAGGGCGCACCAATGACTCATGTGGGCCCCAAAGAGATACACCCACCGAACCATTCACCGCACGTACGCCGGGTCCATTTGGCCACCGGATAGTCGATCTGAGCCATCCAAAAATTCTATAAAAAAAACCAAGTGGGCCCACGCGAGAATCAACGGCATCCGACGTGTGTAGGTGCTCGATCCGAACTTCCAAAAATCAGAGATCCGAGCCATTAAAAAGTGTAAGATTGGTTCGAGCACTTTCACAAGTTGGATGCCATTGATTCTCGCGTGAGCCCACTTGATTTTTTTTCTTAGAATTTTTTTTTATACAATTTTTGGATGGCTCGCTGCCCGATGGCCGGAGTGGGCCCGGCGTGCGTGCGGTGGGTGGTTCGGTGGATGAAGTTCCGGGGGTGTATCATTTTCCTATTCCAAAACCAAGTAAGGAAAAATTTCAAAATGACACTTGAACTTTCACTCCAACGTCACCGAAACACCTAAATTTCATTTTATTTCAATTAAACACTTGAACTTTCAAAATCAGCAAATTGAGGCACCTGCCGTTAGCTTCCGTCTATTTCCTTCACAAATCGGCTGATGTGGGTCATTTGCGTTAAAGAGCCTCACTAGACATGTTAGAGAGTGAACTCCATGCACATAATCACAACCAAATGAGTTCACTTCCTAAAATATGTGCATTGAGAATGGGAATTACAAAAACATTTTCCCCACCATATGACATACGAAGCATTCCATTGTAGCTTTACTTCAACCATGTTCTTCTCATGATTTAAATCTTGTATACCAAAGCAAACATAAATTTAGCAACTCATCATAGTGTGAGTTCACATACATACATTTACCAAAAAGAATAAAGTGGGCATTGCACCTTGAAATGGAATATATGTATCTAGAACAAAAACAAGTAACCTTTATTTGTTTAACTTCAGAATTTTTCAAATTGATTCTCACCTACCTGCTCACTCAGAATTGTCTAATGCTTTCATTGAACATTCAATCACGCTCTAAGATATTTGGCATCCTTTCACACGTTTTTTGAGGCACAAATCGATCTTTTTGCTCTAAATCTCTCTCCTACTTATAAAAATGAATCATCCTATTTCTAATCGGGATTTGAAGGCCTCATTCCAATCACAGTCCAATTTTCAGATATGTTTGGCTTGCTCTTTTCAACACCCAGCCCCGGCTACCTTTCTCACGATTTTAAGTAACACTTTTTTATCCCCACAAAGAAAGAGGCTGATCATATTTATCCTTTACCCTTTCATTTTTTTTGTTAGGAAAAAAGAAGGAAGAAAGTAGCTGATTGGAATTTCCACAGAGGGGAAAAAACCATATTCATTAGATCAACTCTAGAAGTTAGAAAGTAAAACAACATGACTCACAATTCGAGAAACGGGTGTTTTTCAAAATGAACGGCAAGGAGATAGAACTAACCAAAATACACTCTCTTTTTAAACATCAAAATGCAATTTCAATAGACAAAATATTAGCAACTTAAAGTGCCAAGTCACAATATCAATTTAACATCCAACGTACAGGCATCATGCAAAAAATGTTGGTCGAGTCACAAAATATCTCTTTTTCAAACTTGCTAAAAGACGGTGAGCTTCGTTAACCCAAACCATCTCATAATTAGGAGAGAGATTAAATTATAACAATAGTAACTCATAATCTATTTGAAGAAATTTATAACATTAGAACCACAAAATAGATGTCCATCATCTATTCTAGCTAGCTGCAAAATAAACAATCCACAGGTGGTTTTTTTTCTTAGCCATGCACCTAAACTATAGTTACGACAAAATGAACCAATACATTTGACATAATCGTGAGAGGTGTTGTACATAGGAGTAGAGCAGAGCAGCCGTGTTGTGTCCTCCATGTCTGCTTCGTTAGAGAAAGGGCGAAACATTGATCACAGTGATTTTTGAGCAATTAACCCTTGAAATTGACCATTGAAATTGACCATTTACGTGTCAAAAAGATCAAACACAAAAAAAAAAAAACCGCAACTTACGAATCTCTTGGAGAGAAAACAGAAATGATGAGCACAGCCAAAGCTGTACAAACAGCTTGCACAGATCCATTTTGGACCCGATTCGGGTCCCACAAAGATGATCGGAGCCACTCATTTTGTTCAAATTTTGTTTTTTAGCGTTCTGTAAAAAATTATCTCAATCCGATATCGGTAAGGACGTTTACTTGTGATCAGCTGAAAGTTGAAATATTAAAAAAGTTTAGGAGGTGAAAACCACCAGAAAGAAAAAAAATGAAAGTGGGAGAAGATAAATCTTTACTCGTGAAGCACTTCTAATAAAAGGTTCATCTTGTGGAGGGCCTGGAACAAATAGTTGGAGAAAAGATGACTCAACCAAAATGGTAACAAAGTAACACGCGCGCGCACAAACAGCAGGGAGGCATGCAACCCAAGTGAAACAGCTAGCTATTCACCATTGGTCCATTACGTTGTTAATCCAAACAGGGAAACCATCCTGTTGGACAACCTATTCACAAGGCAAAGAAGCACTATTGTCTTCTAACAAAGCGGCAAAACTCGGAGCATTTATCTTTTGGCCAACCTTTGCGTTGATAGAGGTTAAGTGTTTCATAAGCTAAAGCTTCAATCCTCAAAGGGCTATTACTAACTTCAACTAGCTATCAACCCAAGGAAACCTTGTCCCAACTATTTGGAATACGCTTCATTGATCCTGTTTTGGCATTATGCTCCATCAAGGGCTCTAATTTCAATTAAACCACAAGCTAACATGTCTTTCGTTATTCATGTCAATCCAATTATAGCAGTTGTACCACGCGACACATTCTAATTAAAAATTATCACAGATAGAAAAGTACAACTGGAAAGAAACATAAACTAGAATAGCATATTTACAAGAATTGCTAAATATGCCGATTAAAAAGAAAAAAGATTTGCTAAATATGTTCTCGCAGACATAATCTAACCACATATAGATTGGATTCTTTTGAAACCTTAGTTTCTTCTTTCCAAAAGCAGACTCCTTTTTTTGGGTTGTATTGAAGTACAAAATGACAACTACAACCTCATAACCAATCAAGGAACAAACTCGTTTGACTGATCAAAGAGATCGGTTTAATCTTTGGAGTTTTTTCCCAGGACAAGTTCCTCACCATCCTGAAATTGTTTACGAGGAAAGGAAAGTTGGGTTTCCTTGGAGAGAAATTTAGAGGAGGATTATGAACTAATTTCATCGTTACTAGGAGCTTATGTGTTGTGTACTAAATATGGTACTCCAATATTCCCATCACTTCACACTCTATAATCTATTCGTTATCTTCTGGATCTTTTAAAGAAGTTGTTGACATATTCTCTCCAGCTGACCATGAAATCGAATAAAGGAGATAAAAGTCCAATTTTACGAAGAATACCAGAGAAATTTATCAGTGTTGTCAGATGATTCTTGACCATTCAAAGTACTCTAAGCAGCTTGATTAGTGGAGTTGCAGTTAAAGCAAGTGTTAACTAGGAGTACATAAACCATCTGATGAACAATGCTCATCATAAGGTGACATTGTGTATAGAGATTCTCCAGATAGCTTAACTAATCATTCCCATAATAGGTTTCAAGAACAAATCGTGAGCAAGGACAAACACATCTTGTATTAATTATGTTAAGAGGTAGTAGGTCTATCTAAGGCTCCGTTTGTTTCAATGTAAAACATTTTCCTGTAAAATATTTTACTCATATTCTGGTGTTTGGTTGACAATGGAACTTTTTCCTCCAAATGAAGGAAAATAACTTCCCCTCAAAATTCGCGTAAGTTATTTTACGGGATGCATCCCAACGTTTCTTTTCCAAAGTCCAGCTACCCCTCTTTTCTATCCCTCTCCCTCTCCCTCATTGATTCTCCTCAAGTGTGTTCAAGCAAGCTACATGTAAAACTACCCTCTCTCTCTCTCTCTCTCTCTCTCTCTCTCACATGAAGTGTATTTCGATTTCCCAAACCAAACCAAACCAAACCGAGCCTTATGTCCCAATCACTTGAGGAAGTGTATTTCGATTTCAAAAAATAAAATTCCCCCTTTTTCCTTTGTTCTTTTACTGATCTTGCTATTTATTATACTCCATATCTATTTCTATTGCAATCAATTGATCAGAGACTACAACTACTCGATTGAAGAAATGTATTCCAAATACTTCCCCATTTGTTGGTAACTCATCCGGCAATTAGCAGATAATGATTTGTTTAGGTGAAATTTTTACCCGTGATATCCTAATAACAACCAAACACCGGAAAACGAAATTGACAAGTTTTGTTTTGGCAGAATCAATTTGCATAAAAAATATTTTAGAACGAAAAATATTTTACGTTGAAACAAACGAAGCCTTAAATTCAAACTTTTCAATCAACAAAGTCTTCAGACGCACAAAAAAAAAATGAATTTACAATGAGAAAAGGTACCATATGTGGTGGGCCGAATAAGCAAGAAGGGCCCATGTGGGCCCAAGAGGGTCAGAACCTTGGATTGCCCTGACAAATAGGCCTGGGCTCGGCCCATACCGGCCAAAGAAGACCGAACGGAGGTGAGCTGAACCAAATGGTGGGCTCACCGGTTTGGGTGGTCCAGCTACGGAACCCGAGTCAAGACTTCGGGTCGGGTTACACGAGTCGGGTCGGTTCTGCGGGTCAACAGCCCGGGAGGAGCATGAGGAGTAACCGCATCTTGTCTTCCAGAAGAAGGTAGAAGGTTCTAGAGGGGAGGCGGTTACCAGTGACGCCAGGTGCATGTGGCTGACGTCATAATATCCCCTGACTTGGAGAGCAAGTACATGACCTATATAAGGAGAGGAAAAACCCTAAGAAAGGTACGCAACCTAACGCACTCAGAATACGCTCTCTCTCCTGTTTACTTGCTCGTCAGAGGGGCGAGAGGCGGCGAACCGCCTCCCGCCTTGCTGCAGGTGCACCGCGGAGCATGGAGGAGCTATACTCGAGGGATCGTTCCAGGAAACCACCACCCCACAATTGGCGCCGTTGCCGGGGAAGTTCTTCCCTACACGCTGGTTTCCTGAAACCGCCGGTTTTAATTGGAAAACGTTTGGTGTTTAATCAAAAATGGTGGAGATCCATGATGAACGACCAACGCAGGCCGCGGCTGGTGAAGGAGTCACCGGTCTCAACGGCCCGATTCCTTCCAAGCCTTCTGGGTCCCGACGACCGCTTGAGCGCGACTACAGCTCTGCTGCGACGCTATCAGACGAAATTCCAGCTGTCCTGAGAAGGGACCCTCAGGTCCGGGAATATCTTCGCCAACTCAATGACCGAATGGCAAAGAAAGACCGAGTAATAAACGCCCTTCGAAAGGACGTCCAAATGGTCGCTTCCGCCGTCCGTCTTCGATCTTCCTCGCCACGTCAAGAGAGGCAACGCTCGGTCTCACCTAGATCGGCGTCGTCAAGGGGCGTTCACGTGAAAGAAAGGCTCGGAAAGAGAATGGCCCCGTTTAACGAAAGAATGCCAAGCCTGTCTCCGAACCGGTCTAAAGGTCGAGGCGATGTTAGAGATCGCCTCGGTCGACCTGACAACAAACTCAGGTATGAGGTTCCGGAGGAAAGCTCAGGCTCGTTTTACAGCTTGGCTTACACAGCCAGTCATGAGACGGCGGTCGATCGACAGAGGGAGCGTCGGTATGCAAACCAGGACGACCGAGCACGGCGTCGAAACCGAGAACGGAGAGACCGAGATCGGGAGCATTATTATCGGTATGAACAATCGCCCTCCCGCGAGCACAAAGGGAAGCACCGTCGAGAAGAGGTGTACGACAAGCGAACTTCACGAGCTTCGGATCTTCCGGTCTTTGTTACCCCAAAGGCTCCACTAACGAAAACCAAGATGGTTCTGGAACAGTTGGTATCCTCTCCATTTACCGACTCGATTAAGAATGCTCGGCCTCCGAAAAACTTCACGGCTCCAAAATTCAACCAGTACGACCCAAAAACCGACGCCGTAGCCCACCTCATCCATTACCAACAAATGATGTCCCTTCACCACGCTGACGATCCGCTGATGTGCAAAATGTTCCCGTCAAGCCTTGGGACCCTCGGTTTGCTGTGGTTTAACAAACTACCAAGCAAGTCGGTCCCCGATTATAAGGCTCTGTCGGCGTTGTTTTTACAACGTTTCGTCACCTCTCAGAAGATAGAAAAAGACATCGACTCGCTCTTAAGTCTGAAGAAGACCGGTGATGAATCACTTCGGCAATACGCGAACCGTTACTGGGACGTGTTTAACGACATTGAAGGATGTATGCAGTACCAAAAGGTCGCGGTGAGCTCCTTTAAAAACGGCCTCGACGAGTCGGCTAAAGAAGCTTACCAGGACTTCTATCTCCACCAGCCGAAAGACATGCAGGACCTAATGATGCGTATCGACCAGCACTGTCTGATGACCGAGGATATGGCTGGGACGGGTAAAACCGAGCCCGATCGGGGTGGAAAAGCAGTGCATAATATCCAGAAGGGAAAGGGAAAGGATCGGTGGAGGGAGCAGGGAAGCGGCTATCAGAAGGATTACGCGCGAGGACCGAATCCTCACGAGTTCGAGGCCGGACCCATCGTTTTCAAGGACCCTCTGCATGTGCTCCTTAAGAAAATTGAACACGAGCCATTTTACACCCTCCCCGCTGACAACATCCCCTGTCCAAAGGTTAAAGATAGCAAGTATCGTTGTTCTTACCATGCAAGGCGCGGGCATCTAACCACTTGGTGCCCGCAATTTAAGGAATATTTACAGGAGTTGGTACGAAAGGGGCACCTAAGCCAGTATATCGACCAAGAGAAGACGAAAGAAAAGTCCGGCGAGCCGAAGACTCCCGCACCAGGGGGGTCGGGCGAAGTAGGCCAAGGAAGCAAGCAGCCCCTTCGCATTATCAATGTAATCCATGGTATGGTGGATTCTGTAGCCGAGTCTCGGCTTAAGACCGAACTTAAAGAAGCCACCGAAGCCCTGCAGGTCACGTCTATTCTCCCAGCCGCAAAGAAGTCACGCCGAAGCCCTTCTCGGCAAATCACGTTTGACGACAGTGATCTAGACCGAGTCTCACTTCCACACAATGACGCGCTGGTTGTCAGTCTCCAGATAAATGACTGTACGGTGTGGCGAATCCTTGTTGACCAAGGGAGCTCGGCGGAAGTTATTTATTTTTCCCTTTTCAAAGACATGGACCTTTCTGAAGCTGACCTGACACCTTGCTCGGTCCCACTCATTGGCTTCAGTGGGGCTCCAGTCTGGCCCCTTGGCAGCATAACCCTTCCTGTCATGGCGGGGACTCGAACAGTTAACATGGACTTCGTCGTTGTCAAAGTCCCGAGCCCGTACAATGCCATTGTTGGCAGAAATTGGCTACACAAGATGGAGGCCGTAGCATCGACTTATCATCAAGTCGTCCGTTTCTTCGGTCGGTATGGTCAAGAAGATGTCATAGGAGACCAAGTTGCGGCAAAGTCTTGTTACGTCTCGGCTATCAGGGGAAAGATCAAGCCCTCGGAGGTACAGATCATTGAGCAGCCCGAGATTGACGAGGGCAAACCCGTCGCTGAAAAGGCAGTTGAGGAACTAATCACAGTACCCGTGACGGAAGGCTCGGATCGGTACTTCCTGATTGGTTCCGGTTTATCCGAAAAAGAGCAAAAGGAAATGTTAACTCTACTACAAGAAAATATTGAAGCATTCGCCTGGACCCCACAAGAAATGCCCGGGGTAGATCCCAAGTTCATCTGCCATCACTTGAATGTTGATCAAAACGCTAGGCCGGTTATACAAAGGGCTCGGCGCTCTGCCGTTGCCCACGCCGACGCCGTCATCGATGAAGTTGACCGACTACTTGAGACCGGAGCAATTAGGGAGGTGCAATACCCGACTTGGTTGGCAAACACGGTCGTGGTCAAAAAGAAAAATGGGAAGTGGCGAGTCTGTGTGGATTACACCAACCTCAACGACGCCTGCCCAAGGACTGTTTCCCACTGCCGAAGATCGATCAGTTAGTCGACGCAGTCGCCGGACACGCCCGGCTAAGCTTTATGGACGCATACAGAGGTTATCACCAAATCGCAATGTACGGTCCAGATCAGGAAAAGACAGCCTTCATCACGCCGAAGGGAATATTTTGTTATTTGGTCATGCCTTTCGGTCTGAAGAATGCCAGACCGACATTTCAGAGGGCAATTTATAAAATGTTCGAAGAACAGCTCGGGGTAACGATGGAGGCCTATATTGACGATTTGGTGGTCAAAAACCGAGAGTCGAGCGACCATCTCGAGGACCTTCGCGAGATGTTCTGTATCCTTATCCACCATAAGCTTCGTTTAAATGCCGAGAAGTGTGCGTTCGGGGTCGAATCCGGTAAATTCCTTGGTCATCTTGTGACCCGAAGAGGAATAGAGGCCGACCCTGTTTTGATCTCAGCAATCCAAAGCCTCGTTTCACCCACTCGAATCAAGGATGTTCAGAAACTCACTGGCATGGTTGCGGCCCTTAATCGCTTTGTCAGCCGTTCCTCTGACAAATGCCGACCATTTTTTAACTCGCTAAAAGGTTGCCGCCGAAACTTTGTATGGACCGACGAATGCAGCATGGCTTTCGAGGACCTCAAGTCCTATCTTCAATCTCCTCCCCTCCTCACGAATCCTATGGACGGAGAGGATTTGTACCTCTACCTCTCGGTCTCGGCAAATTCTGTAAGCTCGGTCCTAGTTCGTCAGGAAGGTTTAGAGCAGCAGCCAATCTACTACACAAGCCGGACCCTTACAGATGCCGAAACAAGATATCTACCTCTTGAAAAGCTCGTGCTCGCTCTCGTAATCGCCTCCCGGAAGCTCGTCCACTATTTCCAGAGCCATGTTATCATTGTTCTAACCGAACACCTTATCAAAACCCTTCTTAGACGGGCTGATCTATCTAACCGTATTTCAAAATGGGCAATCGAGTTGGCAAACTTCCATATCGAATTTCAACCACAGACTGCCATCAAAGGACAAGCACTGGCCGACTTCATTGCTGAATTCTCTCCCACTATTGATAGGGCAGGCGCCGGACCGAGCCACTCCAAAGATGCACAGGAGGAAGAGCGTGCCAAACCTTGGCGGCTTCTCGTTGGGAACACTTGGCAGCTATTCGTGGATGGCGCATCAAATAGCCGAGGATCCGGAGCTGGCGTTGTCCTCATCTCACCAAGTGGAACTATTCATGAGCATGCCATAACTTTGAACTTCCGGGCTTCCAACAATGAGGCCGAATATGAGGCACTTCTTGCCGGTTTAAAAATGGCCGGTGTTCTTGGCATCAAGGATTTGGTCGTCTACAGCGATTCCCAGTTGGTCGTCCTTCAGGTAACCGGGGAGTATGAAACCAGGGATGACCGAATGACTAGGTATGTGGCGTCAGCCACCGAACTCCTCCGGGGATTCAATAGCACCAGGATCGTCCAGATCGGCCGCGAAAAGAACGCCCATGCCGACTCTTTGGCTTCCCTAGCTTCCGCTTGTGCCGAAGGGGGCCCACGGACTATCTCCATAGAAGAGCTCGAAGCTCCTTCCATTGAGCCGGGCCCAGTTTCTCCGGTCAACATGACATTCTACGGCCCTAGCTGGATGGACGAAACCGTGCAATATCTTCGCAACGGCATTCTGCCTCCTGACCGACGTGAGGCACACCGCATCATGCATAAGTCTGCCCGCATCTGGTTATCGGCCGAAGGGGAACTCTACCGCCGGTCATTCGGTGGGCCGTACCTCAAAGTCGTACACCCCGAACAAACACGTGAGCTGCTACGTGAACTCCATGAAGGTAGTTGCGGAATGCATACCAGAGGGAGGTCTCTATCTCACCGAGCGCTGACTCAGGGGTACTGGTGGCCTACTATAGAAGCTGACACTACCAACTACGCCAAGCACTGTTTGAGCTGCCAGCAGTTTGCACCGAATAAACACCAGCCCGCTGCCAACCTCCAACCTTTGAAAAGCCCGTGGCCTTTTGCCCAGTGGGGGCTCGACATCGTCGGTCCTCTTACAACAGCCCCCGGGGTCTTCAAGTTTTTAATCACTGCCACCGACTATTTCACAAAGTGGGTGGAGGCCGAGCCACTCGTCACAATTGAGGATTCGAACGTTAAACGATTCGGTTGGCGCAACATTGTTTCCCGGTTCGGTGCCCCTCACGCTATTATCGTGGACAACGGAACCCAGTTCGTTGGCAATGTATTCTCGGCATTCTGCGAAGAGCATGGTATTTTGCTTTTAAAAGCAACTCCCCATTACCCGAAGAGCAATGGGCAGGCCGAGTCGTCTAACAAGACCGTGACTAATGGGATCAAACGTCGCCTCTGCGCAAAGAAAGGAAAATGGGCCGAAGAGCTATACCATGTCCTTTGGGCTTACCGAACTACTCCACGCCGCGCAACAGGCCAAACCCCGTATGCTATGGCCTTCGGCATGGAGGCCGTAATCCCCACCGAGGTTGGTTTACCTACTCGTCGCACGAAGGATTTTGACTCCACCGTCAATATCGAGATAACCACCAAGGAGCTTGACCTCACCGAGGGCCGAAGGGACCTGGCCCGGATCAAGATCGCTAAATACCAGCAGGAGCTGGAACGGGGATACAACCGAACTGTTCGTCCTCGGTCTTTTAAAGTCGGTGATTGGGTCATGAGGAAGGTTTGCGGCGGAAAGAAGAAGAAACTACACCCCAATTGGGAGGGCCCGTACCAAGTCACGAAGATTGCCGGAACTAAGTCCTACCGCCTTATGAATAAGACCGGAGAAGTAGTCCCCCGAGCCTGGAACGCAAACAACCTACGAAAGGCATATATGTGAATAGGCCAGCATTATGCATTTATAGGGATTCGGCACTTTCGGCCACCCAATATGTTTGATTGCTTATTCGGTGGGACACTTTCGGCCCCCCTCGTTTATCTCATTCGGGTTTGGCACTTTTGGCCAACCCATGTTTTACGCATTTCTAGTGTTTGGGACTTTCGCCCGACACCTCGTACTGTACGTTTCTGAGCTCTGGCACTTTTGGCCGAGCGGTATTAAATAAATTATTCGGCTTAAATACCACTATTTTCCTCACCAATTTCGCTCATGTTCGGTGGAATGGCCAACCTTTCGTGGCTTCGGCCTGTCTAATTAATTAATTAATTAACGTTTTTTCGGTGGAATGGCCGACCTTTAGTGGCTTCGGCCTGTCTGATTAATTAATTAATTAAAATTTTTTCGGTGGAATGGCCGACCTTTCGTGGCTTCGGCCTGTCTGTTTAATTAATTAATTAAAGTTTTTTCAGTGGAATGGCCGACCTTTCGTGGCTTCGGCCTGTCTGATTAATTAACGACCTTTCGTGGCTTCGGCCTGTCTGTTTAATTAATTAATTAAAGTTTTTTCGGTGGAATGGCCGACCTTTCGTGGCTTCGGCCTGTCTGATTAATTAATTAATTAAAGTTTTTTCGGTGGAATGGCCGACCTTTCGTGGCTTCGGCCTGTCTGTTTAATTAATTAATTAAAGTTTTTTCGGTGGAATGGCCGACCTTTCGCGGCTTCGGCATGTGTGATTAATTAATCAATTAAGCTTTCTGCGGCCACCTTTAGCGACATCATGGACTCGGCATAACCCCTTAACTAATTACATGTTTATCGTGTGGGCACCGACCAAAAATACCCCCGGTCTAATTTGTTACTTCGCGCCCAGTCCTAACATTCTGCACCCGAAGTGGGGGCTCGTCGGGGACTCGGTGCCATGAATAACCATAGAGACTGAACAAATCAAAACAGGCGCATTCAAACCGAAAGTACAAACCAAATGGCTCGGTGTATGCCGAAAGTTTGGCTCCGGCCAACAAAACAAAATTACAAAACTGAAGCAACCCAAATGTTCGGCACAATCATTTAAAAGAGAACTAAAAGGTCTACGGTTTTGGAGTTGCATCCCCAGCTTTAGCATCGGGCTTCTCAACATTCTCGTTTGCCTGTGAAGCCTCCGGCATTGGCACGTCAGGAGTAGACCTCTGCCTTGGGTATTTTGGCATCGCCTTGTATAGCTCCGAGGTGTCTGGGATGCCCGTTGCCTTCAGGCCAAGAATAAAACCGACGCCGCAAGCTTTGTCCTGAATCCCCACCACTTGATTTTTGTAATGCTGTGTTGCTTCGGCCGTTCCTTCGTTGAAACCCTTCTCATCGGCAGCATCGATAAGCTTCTTCTGCTCGGCCTTCTGCTCCTCTAGCTTTTGCTTGAGAGCCAGAGACGCGGTGTTTGCATTGGCAGCCTCCTTGTACTTCGCCACCTCGGCCTTCAGCTTGTCTGCATTGGCTCGGTGTTCGTCACTCGTCTTGATCAGCTTGTTCACCTGCTTATTACGCTCGGACAAGTGATCCCGAACTGCGGCCAGATGTTGCGAAGTCTGTCGGGCAATACAAGATAAGATATACAAGGATTATAAAAAACCAAAGCTTGAATATAAAACCTTTAACCGGCACCTGAATATGAAGTTGACACGCCGAAGCCAAGGAAGCTTCAAGATCCTTCGGGAGTTCCTGGGCATCCCGGGGAAGAAGAGTTCCATTCAGGAAGGTATAGGCCACCTTTGGGTCATCACGGACGCTGTGGCCTCGGCGAATCTGGAAGCCAGAGAAGGACATCACCAGATTCCAGACCGGATTCTCAGCCGAAGCCTGATCCGAAGGAGGAGAAGCCCCAGCCTGTGCTTCAGGAATGCTGGTGTGCGAGCCGTCCGCCGAGCCTCCACCTTCGGTGTCTGGACGCTGGCGTTTTCGTGTATATTGAACCGTTTCGGCCTCCTTGCTGACCGGGGCTGCTGTTTTGGAAGCGTCCCCTGGGTTCACGTCGGCCTCAAGGTCCACTGGAGTGAAGGGAGCTCTGGGCATCTCGGTGCTGCCTTCTTAAAAGGGGTCCGGGGTGTCTCGGTCGATCGGCAGGCGCAGTACTCCTCGTAGCGGATGACTGGCGTCCGGTGCTTGAGCTGACATCCTAGCCTCGGCGATTCTCCTAGCACGTTCGGTTCGGCTTTTCTTTCGGGCAGCAAGTGTGGTGTTGTATGTCGTAATATATCCCAGAAGCTTCAATGCGTTCCGTATAGGACAGGCTAGAAGCTTGTCTTCCCTCTGTTGATTCACTCGGGCCTTTAGCCTGTCAACTACCGCAACATCTGCAAAAGAAAAGTCACGAAGATTGTTTAAAAAGTGATAGGATGAGGACAACAGAGTCGGTAATTGAAGAATAGAATGGCTCCTACTACAAGCATCGCTTTCTGCTCGGGGCACTGGTGTCCGGTCCGTCTCTCCGGGACCGAACTCCCAGTTCCCTCCCACTATCACCAGGTCTTTTGTGTCATCTTTGTCGGGGAGTTCAAGAATAAGAGGCCGTTTCTTCTTTCGACAGGAGAGGTAGCATTTCTTGGAAAGGGCATTCTGACCGACAAAATATACGCCGAAGAAATCCTCGAGCCGAAACTCAAGATTGTGTCTCCGAATCAATTCAGCAACACCGAAGATCACCCGGTATGCGTTAACAGACAACTGGGTAGTTGTAATGTTCAACACATTAAGCCTCGGACGAACCGAGGAAAGGGGAAGGAGATTCCCCCAATACAAATCCCGGCTAGTGGGACAACTACCTCGGCAGGGGTCGGGTTAGCTTCAACCCCTAGGGGGACTAGTTGGAGGGTCACATCGTCGGGGATTCGGTACGTCTCCCTAAACTCGGCCAGAGCTTTGGCGGTTTGAAAATGAGCCCTATAGTTGGCTCGGCGTGCCCTCTTCGGGCGACGCGCCAAGGGTCCTTTTCCATTGACCTCTTGACCGGTTCCCATTTCATGTTCGGTCCCAAGGTTCTCCTCGGTTTCAGTATCCTCCCCCATGCTATCTTCAGGAATGTTTTCACCGACGTCTATGTGAATATGAGAATCTACGTCGACCACAGGAGGCCCCAACGCCGCGTCCAGGAGCTCGGCGTCGAAGTCATCATCATCATCCCCCGGACCTAGTGTGTCGTAGTCTCGGATCATGTCTTCCTCATCGGTTGTAGCAGACTTGTAGTCATCGGCCTTCGAAAAAGACCTAAAAGGACAACGATACATGGTTAGCTACAACCTCAGAAGTGTGTTCGGTCTAAAGGGATTGGGCAAGGTGTTTTTCCTCGAAAGCGTTGGTCTCTAGTTACTCGAATAAGGGGTCAGTTTGGGGAACGTTTGGTTTATGTTCTCGAAGATCTGGCTTAAAAGAAGGGATGTCCGGTCTAATTCGTGACAAAAATATTGTGACTACCCAACTTGTTAGAAAAGTCAAGAGCGGGGGTACAGTAGCCTAGAGTTCTGAGAGCGAAAATAAAAGAATTCTCGAATCGATAAGAGACTGTTAAGAACACTTACATGGTGATCGCGAACGAGGGTCTGAAAACAGTGGAGAGATCGAGAGTTAAAACTGCTTCACGCTCTGGAGAAATCTCGAGTGAATGAAAAGGGGGTGTAAACCCTTTCCCCTATAGACTCACCTATTTATAAGAGGAAGCGTGGAAAAGTTTTTGAAATACGTGCGCGCGGGAAACGAAGCGGCGGCACCGGTCTGGGCCGCTAGGGCATCGACACGTGGCACGAAGTGATGGGGCGTCAGACGAGGCGTCTCCCGTACGATAGGTCGCCAGCTGTCTTCCTCTTAGAATCCCGTTCGGTCTTCTGGAGGGGAAGTTTTGAGTCGGCTCTCAAAGATTGATTTGGCCCGGTCTTCGAATCAGCACCTCCCATTCCCAGAATGCCAAGTGCTGAGGGGCTATTGTGGTGGGCCGAATAAGCAAGAAGGGCCCGTGTGGGCCTAAGAGGGTCAAAACCTTGGATTGCCCTGACAAACAGGCCTGGGCTCGGCCCATACCGGCCAAAGAAGACCGAACGGAGGTGAGCCGGACCAAATGGTGGGCTCACCGGTTTGGGTGGTCCAGCTACGGAACCCGGGTCAAGACTTCGGGTCGGGTTACATGAGTCGGGTCGGTTCTACGAGTCAACAACCCGGGAGGAGCATGAGGAGCAACCGCATCCTGTCTTCCAGAAGAAGGTAGAAGGTTCTAGAGGGGGAGGCGGTTACCAGTGACGCCAGGTGCATGTGGCTGACGTCATAATATCCCCTGACTTGGAGAGCAAGTACATGACCTATATAAGGAGAGGAAAAACCCTAAGAAAGGTACGCAACCTAACGCACTCAGAATACGCTCTCTCTCCTGTTTACTTACTTGCTCGTCGAAAGGGCGAGAGGCGGCGAACCGCCTCCTGCCTTGCTGCAGGTGCACCGCGGAGCATGAAGGAGCTATACTCGAGGGATCGTTCCAGGAAACCACCACCCCACACCATATTATCCTTTTGGCTTGTAAGTTGTAACCAAGGCTCACCGCAATTGCCAAGCTCATTACCAGTATCAGCAGGAGATTAAGAATATCAGAAATAAGCCATGCAAGTACTAGCATTGTGATGATCAGATAGTTCAAGTCTTAAGTTATCAGAATCGACTCCTCATGAGAACTGCTATATTAACTAGAGACTTTCTGTGAAAAAAAAACAAAACTAGAGACACTTTATGAGAACAACTCTTAGGATAGGTTCCTGAATGGTAAAGGAAATATCTAAAAGTCATCAGATAATTCGATTAATCACATTAACATGTGTGATTGTCTCCAAGCAAACATATACCGTTGTTAGTCAAATATATCATTGTATAACTAACATGGTATTAATGAAGAAGGTTAAATGTAAATCTAGTAATGCATAGACCTGATACTGATTGGACAATACCCCACCAAGCCACTTCCATAAGTATAATAACTAGTAGTCTTACCAGTTTTAGAACTTCTCTTGCATGCAGGAGTAGGTGGGTCCTGGATTTTGAACTTGGGAAACTCCAATAAGAAGTGGTGTTCACACTGTCAGAGAATGTGAACTTGAAGGAAAATAAAAGCCAGTAAATAAGCTAAAATTGGGTAGAATAAAAATTCAAGCAACAAGGCCGTATGCAACGTAATTTCCCTGCAGATGGAACAAACGGATCCAGACGTGTCATAGAGGACCACTATTTGTGGAAGCTAAGAGTATACTGATGCTTCCTGGACAGTTAGGATTTAGGAAGATTTTGCAGCTTAGGCAGGTGGCTCAATCTTGGATACAGTATAAATTTGGTGATGGGGCATCTAAGTTTTTGTGGATGGAGAATTGGCATCCTCTTGGCCACTCTACCAAAGATTTGGTGAAACAATTGTCTACCCACTTAGGGAGTTCCTTGCAAGCTAAAGTGGATCAACTATACTCAAGGAGTTTGGAGGTAGCCTGAAGCAAGGAATGCTATTACTTCAGCAATTATTGAGCAAGCTTCCCGCTATTTCCTCCCTAATCCTACTCAGCAACATAGTGACATATGGTCGGTTACTGTTAAGGGTAACGACACAGCAAAATCAGCCTTGAATGCTCTTACACAGATTCATCCTGCTGTTCCACGGGCAAAAGTGGTTTGGTATTATCCTCACAATATGCCCAGGTGGCCTTCATTCAGTGACTAGCTATTTTAGGAAGAGTATCTACAAAGGATTGACCTCAGCACTAGAAGATTATTCCAGTTAATTATGATTGTGTTTCGTGGGCTGGTGAGTGAATTCCACAGCCAACTATGTTTGATGTCATTTGCAGCCCCATATATGGAAGCACATGCTCGGAAGGAATGGGGAGAACAGACCTGTGCATTATCGCTGGATGAAAAAGTGGAATGCATTATCGCTGCATGAAGAAGGGGAATGAATTAAAGTACAGAAAGGAGGTAAAGCTTTGCAAAATATGGTGTTCATATAGATTGTCTTCAATTTTACTGTGTATTATACGGAGTATTTGGCTAGAGAGGATGTGTAGAATCTTACTGCATAAGGCTGTGGACCTAAGGGTTGTAACTGCTACTGTTGAAGGGTATTTGAGGTCCTCCATCTCTTCTTGAAGAGGCCTGTCTAGAACTAATACCAACAAGCTGTTGTGTGAAGATTGGCAAATTGCAGAAACAATTTTCTGCCCTTTGAGCGAGATGTTTATGGGCTCTACCAAACTGGGACAAGACATAAAGGGAGATGTTTTTCTTGTTGATAATGAATTAACTTACCAAAAAAATCTTAAGCCTAGATGAGGTTTCTTTGAATGATACAACACATAACTAATACTTTTCTAAAATCCCAATTAAAAGACGAATCAAAACTATGTCAAAGTTTTTTGTTTTGTTTTGTTCTTTTGCTTTTGCACAAGAACCCCGTGATTTTCAGGTCCAACCGAACCAATAATATGCATTTCCTAGAGGGTACATATAGGGGGAAAAGAACTACATTTACAAGAGACAAAATAAGCCTCTAATACAATCGCACACTCAACTCATAAGCATCACAAAAGAATGAATACAGTAACTATCCTAAAATGACAACATCGATTCTTGTATAGAAAGACCATTTCAATGCCATTGAATGTCTTTAATTGGCAAGTAAGTACAAGCATAGTGTCCGGTACTGCATGCCATGAATGAAAAAGGAAAAAGGAGTCATAAATTTTCAAACTGAAAGCAATTAGGTGAAACTGGTTTGCCGTCAGTATAGTTGTGTGCATGATGAAGATAAAATGATAACATCTTCTCTCTTTTTTTGCTGCATGTACTACATTGGTAAAGTTCTTTATTGTGACTTCGACATACTTTGAAGTGCTAGGTAAAAGCAGTGTTGACGAGTCAAGGTCACGTGGCGGAGTATCAAGTGTCGAGACTCCGATAGCCATTAGATTTTTAAACAGTTAGACATGCATAGAAGTGTTTTCCTAGAAGAACAGTAACACAAACTAACGAAAACAATTTTTCCTAATGTAAACAACTATTTAACAAGAAACCCTATTCAACAACATCAGTCAACGCGCATGATAAAGGGCACGATGAAATCACTGAGTAATTCATCGTCTAATAAAGTAGCAATTGAGAAGGACAGCGTTTTTTTTTTATTGAATTGCAAACTGTAGACTTAAACACCTAGGGGGACCAAGAGACCAACTAATCATATGGTACATAAGCAAAGACAACTGATAGAAATAAACAGCTAGGTCAAACCCTCCCCAACTGCTTTATTTAGAAACAGCCACATATGTTGGCATGCGGGTATGGAGGACGAAGGAAGCTTAGATATCCTCTGTTTTAGCGACATTGAGATCAATTTCTCTAGCGCAATTTGGTGGAGCAAATGATAATTAGACAGTTAAGCCCTTGTAAAGTTGGTTCCTGGAACGTACGTAGAAGCATCCAAACTTCGAGGTTAGAAGCTTGGCTTCTGATAACTGAAGGCAAGCATGCTGTCTTAAGTTCAATCCAGAAAACTGAAACAAAGCTATACTAGTAGTACTACACATATCTACCATCAGAAAACTAGAAGCAGCAGGGCACTACTGGCACCAACACTGCAGCTGGAAACCAAGACAGATAAAAGGAACCTCATTAGGGGTTGGTAGCACCGTGCTGTCCCAGCCGATCGGGTTCTGCTTCGGTCTCGCTCCGATGATCGAAAACGTTCATTTCGTAGAGCTCACTGAGTAGAAAAACCATGGTCGACCAGGACAGCACGGGGTTAACGTTGTCCCTTGAGGGACAAAGGGACAGCACCAACCCCCAGTTCGAACCTAAACAAAGCATCAACAAAAGGACCTTCACGAGCCTGAAAAATCTAAAAGGAATATCTTCCATTGAATGCATAAAAGTCTATTCTAGCCATTTGTTTTCTTCATTTCCTGGAATGAAGGGATCGATGGAGGCTCTGATCTCAAACTCCACTCTGGAAATTAATGACCTCCCTTGCTAGCTTCTAGATAGGCGGCATACGCCCACCAGGCCGTTCGCGTGGGGCTCCAAATTTTGGCCCCTCATTAATTGAGAAATTGAACGATGGTGTTCCAATTTTTTTTAAAAGTTCTTTTTTTTAAATTCACGTAATTTTAAATTCAAATATAATGAAAATAAAAAATATCTTTTTAATTTTTTTTGTACTGTTTAAAAGATCTTAATGAGATTTATCTTACAAGATCCATGTAGGAAGGAAAATTATTTGTATAAACACATGATTTTTGAGCTTAAAATTACCTCTATTTTTTTAAATTCTTTTTTGGGGAAACCGGAACACCCCTGATACTCCTGTATATAATGAAATGGGATTTGGGTATGGCACCGTAAAAACTATTTTCGGTTTTTAAAATTAATTTTCTTGACATTAGTCAACGTGCGCATAAATTGTTACTCTTAAAAAATTAAAAACTTGTGACCGAGTTAGTGGGCCCCGCGGGCGGCCCCACCCCAGCCTATTGCAATCCGTACACACGTGAATACAAACTCAAAGCAAATTTGGAAGGTTGGTTATGTAAAGTCGCTTTTTTTAAGAGGTAATTAGTCCAATTTTCTTAAGGAAATTGATTTTAGCACTCCAAAAATTGATGGAAGGGTTCCAAAACGACGTCATTTTGTATATCAAAACAGTTCAATTTTGGAGCCCCTCTATGAATTTTTGGAGTGCCAAAATCACAATCCTTTTCTTAAAGGGGCATGATACAGAGAATGTTTGTCAGACAACTAATTAATTAAGTAGTTTAGCTTAATAATTAAGTATGATTACTATTTAAGTATTTATACCCAAATGTGTAGAGTACCCCGTTCCAGAACACCTTCTTAAAAAATAAGTACTTATTTCACATTTTTAAACTAAAAAATAATGTAACTGAAAAATAATTTTTTGATTTTTTGCACTGTATTAAAGATCTCGATAAGATCTATATCAAACAAGATCTATATTGCTAGAAAAATTATTTACGTAAACACATTAAATTTGAGCTTCAAATTGCCTTATTAAAAAATAAGTACTTAATTCTCGTTCTGGAACGGGGCAGTCTGTCAAGCTGAGAAGTGTTCCCGCCGATGTTTAATTGAGCGTGTTCCCGCCGATGTTTCGATAGCTTTTTTTGTTTGATACTCCCATACTCCGTAATGATAGCCTATTACAACCAACTGAGGCTAGCTCAGTTGGCCAAGACTCTTGCATCTGACTAGGAGGTCAAGAGTTTGAGTTTCTCCGCCTGCGTGTGGGTGTTCTTCCCTGAGAGGACTTTTCCTTTCTTTCTTTATTTCTACCCTATAATGGGCTTATTTCTTGTATTGGTTGAGTTGTTGGGTTTGATTGTCTCGTGAACTCTCACAATTAATATAGTGTCTCGGGTTTGTACTCTGTACTTCATATCAGGTGTAAAAAAATCTCTTCTATCGATTGAAAAAAAAATATGAGAGCCTATTACAAAAACTTGTGCTATTTTTCAGAAATAAAAAATAAAATACTTTCACAAATGATTGTAAATTTTGAGATTTTTATGAAAATTGATTCCAAAAGTTTAAAAATTGCATATCATAGTATTGAGACCATTGAAGTGGTGCCGATTTTTTTTTATAAATTACTAGTGATAGCCCGTGCCTACGGCACTACGCATCCTGGTTGGAAGGGGATGACAGTTGAGTGATTTAGGTGAAAATCATGGGCACTTAACCGGGAAGTTGGAGGATGCACTATAGCATTTGGATCAAATGAATCTAAGTCGTTCCAACAACTTGTCCCCACACCCTTCTGTTTTATAATAGAGATAGTACTCAAAAATATTACTAGCTTTTATTATTATTATTATTATCTAAAAACATGAGTTTTCGTAATGAAGTATTTTTATGGAGAGAATTCAAACCCTTCTGCTATGGAATTATATCCTTTCCGAGTCTTACCTTGGACTAGACCAGACAGTTCATAACTGGATTGTCCATTGCTTGAATGTGCTCAAATACAGTCACCGGTAATAGTATCATAGCAAATTGCCGAGCAAAAAAAAAAATTTGTATCTACGCAAATTGAAACCATTGATTATACCAATGTATGATTCAATTCAAAATTTGGACCGGAGAGAATCCGAACCCTGTTCTATTGGATCAAGCAGCCATTGGTTCGGAATCATTGCCCTAATTTATTATAGGATCCATATCTATCTATCTATCTATCTATCTATCAATATACTATAGAAATACGTATGAGCCTTCAAAGCCTCCAATTCTTAAATTCCTAAAATTTTTAGTTTTTTTTAAAAAATAAGAGAGAGAGAGAGAGAGAGAGAGGGAAAAACGTAGGGGAAGGGGGGAGAGATAGAATATAACGAGGGGTGGGACCGTGGGAGAGATTTTAGGGGAAGGAATTGATTTTTTTTTAGATGGAACCGAGTTGAGTTTTAAGTAGTATAACAAAGAAATAATTAAAAAAAAATCATACTCCTTTTGTTTTCCAAAACCTATATCGATGTTTTTTAAAAGAATTATATACTCTACTAATTGGAGTTGTGACTTTTTGACGCACAATACAACAAAAAAATCACATTAAAGTTTTGTTCTATCAACTAGCGGTGTACCCATTTGATAGATGGGAGCAAAAAAACATAATGTGATTTTTTTTGTCTCATGCAAACATGCATTATATGTTATCCTGTAGATATACTAGAAAAAATGCTACCGTGCATCAAAAAAATTCACATTAAAGTTTTGTTCTATCAACTAGCAATGTGTCCGTACGATAAACGAGAGCGAAAAAAATAGGGAGAATTTTCCACAAGTCCATTATAGTACTTTCCAAACCCATCTAGTCCACTTCTAAACTTCATAACCCCTCTAGTCCACTAGTTTAATAACACAATTCATATGACAAAAATATCAATCCTATATAACCACTCATAAAGAGAGAAACCGTAAAAATATTTCCAGATCTGGCACAGCCTCTCTCTCTCTCTAAACTTGCCGGTGCACTCCTCCTCGGCGCAGCCCTTTGTCGCCGTCCATGGCCATTACCACCATGGCCGAGTTCCCTTCCATCACCGGCGGTCATTGATACAACAGTCACCGCAAGTCTATCTCCATCGCCGTACACATCGTCGTCGTTCATGTCTTGCCGTACACGGCGTCGCCGTTCACGCCATCGTTCACACCGCCCTTTGTCGCCCTCCATTGCCATCCTTTCCCACCATCACCAAACGAGATCTGCACAAATCTCCATGCTATCGCCGTCCTTTCCCACTGTCGGCTTCGTTCCCACCATTGTATTCAACACAAAGAGGTAAGTTGAGTTTAGTTTAGAGTTGAACATATACGTACTATTTTAGCAGATCTGGTTTGATTAGGGTTTTGGATAAACTTATAGAATCATATAATGTTATATATGAGTTTCTGAAATCTTTTTCATTACAGTGGAAAACATATGATGCTATATGTTTACATCTGATTTATTAACATATAACCCTATGTACATATGATGCTATATGTTTACATCGAATTTATTAACATATAACCCTAATTACATACCGACTGTAGTATAATTAGGTCGGGTTCTATGACCGAAATTACACCCCACACCCCCGGGCTAAACCACAGCTGAAGATTGTCTTCACCCCTAACAGTGGAACCATAATAAATATTCAATGAAATTTATGTGAGGCACACGGAATTTTGTGATACCAGGGAAGCAATTTATCTATTCTCAACAAGTGTTTCTAGAGGTGGCAATCTCAACCCATATTTTGTAATCCGCCCAAATCTGCCCACTCCAACCCACCCATATTTTATAATAGGTTGATATGGGTTGAACCCATGTAAACTCATATTTACATGGGTTTAAATGGGTTTAATATGGGTTAGAATTAAAATACTCATCCTTACAAAAAAGTGAAACTAATATTCTCTTGCTAGTTGCTCCTGTACGTACGCCTCTTTTACCAGTGTCGTTCCTGTACAAGACAAAAAAAGAGAGAAATACTCCTCATAAATTCTCTCTCTCTCTCTCTCCAAGACCCGAGAAAGTAGGTAAAGTATATGGTCCACACAATTGAGTCTGAAATTTCCCCCAATTGACATATGTAAACTCATACATAAGATTACGGACTTATCTACGCGATCGAGCTAGCCGAGCTACAGTTATCTCAAGCTCGGTTCCTTTTGAGGTCAACTTTTTTACTAAATAAACTGAGCGCGAACATGAATATGATACGGCACATACCGTAAATAAACGAATCGAACTATGTTTAAATCTGAAAATCCCAAACTAGGCATGTTCAGTAAAAAAAAATATATATTAGGGTAAAAGTTAAAAAAAAAATTTACTTTTTCGATTCTTTTGTCGAGACGAACTAATAAGGGTAAAAAGTTTGTCGCAAAACAAGCAAATACAAAAAAAAAATTTGAATAGAGACAAAAATTTAAAGTAAAAAAAATTTACTTTTAAGATTCTCTCGGTGTTACCGCGACCCTTTCGTAGATGTGGTATTTTTGTTTAGCAAGTCTGAGTTTCAATATAGGGGAATTAGTGTGTTTTTTTATTTAAAAAAAAAGGGGGAGGGGGGAACAGGGCGGGTTTGGGTTTGGCTTGACCCATATTCGACCCAACCCGTTTCAACCCGTTTTTGACCCGTATTTGACCCGCCCATATTTGACCCGCGACCCGTTTCAACCCGTCCAGACCCGCCCGTTTGTCACTTCTTAGTGTTTCAATCAAGAAAATGATGGAAGGTTTTAGAAGGTAATATAGATACCGAATTTTGCAAGGAAACCCAATGCCTCCTTTGGAAAACTGGTGCCGGTTCGGTAACCCGGTGCGTTCTTCGGGATCCTTCGGGAAATCGATATTTCTTACAGGCAATTTCATTCCAAAATGCTTTTCTCCATTCCATTTTCACCGCATAGGATCCCAGATCCCTAATTCTCTTCTCAAATTACTCTCAAATATAGACACTCGTAATCTGGAATGGGAGAGAACACATATTCCATTGAAGTAACCATGAGTAGCAGTACCCAATTTCTGTATCAACGAAATCGCAACAGAAGATGGAAACTCGGGAAGCAAAAAGAAAATGCATCCAAACCCAAGAATTAGAGAACTGATTACTCAAATTGAAGCATAGAACCCAGGGAAAAATTCACAAGAAGAATCAACATAACGTTAAAAGTTAAAACCCAGGAAACAAAATAAATCAGGGATCTGAACACCGCACAAAAATCGCGCTCGAATCCGACCAATTCTGATATCGAAGAGAGAGAGAACTCAAAAATATTGAATGGTTGCTTCCCCCAAAAAACAAACAATGAACGGTTGTCGATTTTTTTGGTTTGTTCACAGTTGCACTAACCTAGTCGTTAGTTAATGATAATCTGAATTAATGGTAAATTTATGTTTTGATGCTTTCGACTTTGTTTCCGCTCGGTTAGGGTGGAATGTATGTTGTCATATATAGCTTGTGGTTTACATGTGAGGTAAACTTCTTTAAGGAGTCCGACTCCTCTCCAATCCCTATGGAATTGGAGAGACCTCCAATCTATGTTCAATTGCGTCCAGTGGCACCTAATTCATACAAAGGTCAGGATTTAACATTAATTGAAATGTTTTTCCAGCTCTATTTTTAACTCAAGTGATCCCCTGTGGGCACTCAATTACCGAACGGTGTCTTCCCTCCATCTCTGCTTTCCCTCCCCTGTGAAAACTACATTTTTGCCTTTAAAAAAAAAAAACATCCAAGCCTAAAAGATTTGGAGATTCAAGTCTCATAGTACTAGCTTTTCTTCTTACGCGCATTATTTTTGGAGACCCGAGAAACCCTAACTTTGTAATTAATCATCATATAGCTGTATCACTTTGTTCAGGTTTATCTATACTACTTCTTTTAAATTTTCTTACTTTTTGTTTTCCAAAAATACCTCAAGCACTTGCAATTAATTTCCACCCCATCTTATGCCTCTTCTCAACGGACGCAATACAAAAAAAAAAAACTTCATGCTGAAATATAAGGAAAACCCGCAAAACAAAAGTTACGAAACGTCTCAAAGAAGTACCAACCGGGAACAAACCAAAAAAATCGACAACCATTCATTGTTTATTTTTTGGGGGAAGCAACCATTCAATATTTTTGAGTTCTCTCTCTCTTCGATATCAGAATTGGTCGGATTCGAGCGCGATTTTTGTGCGGTGTTCAGATCCCTGATTTATTTTGTTTCCTGGGTTTTAACTTTTAACGTTATGTTGATTCTTCTCGTGAATTTTTCCCTGGGTTCTGTGCTTCAATTTGAGTAATCGGTTCTCTAATTCTTGGGTTTGGATGCATTTTCTTTTTGCTTCCCGAGTTTCAATCTTCCGTTGGGATTTCGTTGATACAGAAATTGGGTACTGCTACTCATGGTTACTTCAATGGAATATGTGTTCTCTCCCATTCTAGATTACGAGTGTCTGTATTTGAGAGTAATTTGAGAAGAGAATTAGGGATCTGGGATCCTATGCGGTGAAAATGGAATGGAGAAAAACATTTTGGAATGAAATTGCCTGTAGGAAATATCGATTTCCCGAAGGATCCCGAAAAACGCACCGGGTTACCGAACCAGCACCAGTTTTCCAAAGGAGGCATTGGGTTTCCTTGCAAAATTCGGTATCTATATTACCTTTTAAAACCTTCCATCATTTTCTTGATTGAAACACTAAGAGGTGGCAAACGGGCGGGTCTGGACGGGTTGAAACGGGTCGCGGGTTGAATATGGGCGGGTCACATATGGGTCAAAAAGAAAACGGGTTGAAACGGGTTGGGTAGAATATGGGTCAAGCCAAACCCAAAACTGCCCGACCCGACCCGTTTTCCTTTCTTCTTTTTTTTTTTTTTTAAATAAAAAAACACACTAATTTCCCTATATCGAAACTCAGACTTGCTAAACAAAAAATATACCACATCTACGAAAGGGTTGCGGTAACGCCGAGAGAATCTAAAAAGTAAATTTTTTTTACTTTAAATTTTTGTCTCTATTCAAATTTTTTCTGTATTTGCTTGTTTTGCGACAAACTTTTTACCCTTATTAATTTGTCTCGACGAAAGAATCAAAAAAGTAATTTTTTTTTAAAACTTTTACCCTAATATTTTTTTTACTGAACATGCCTAGTTTGGGATTTTCAGATTTAAACATAGTTCAATTCATTTATTTACGGTATGTGCCGTATCATATTCATGTTCGCGCTCAGTTTATTTAGTAAAAAAGTTGAACTCAAAAGGAGCCGAGCTTGAGATAACTGTAGCTCGGCTAGCTCGATCACGTAGATAAGTCCGTAATCTTATGTATGAGTTTACATATGTCAATTGGGGGAAATTCTAGACTCAATTGTGTGGACCGTGTACTTTACCTTCTTTCTCGGGTTGGAGAGAGAAAGAGAGAATTTATGAGGAGTATTTCTCTCTTTTTTTGTCTTGTACAGGAACGACACTGGTAAAAGAGGCGTACGTACAGGAGCAACTAGCAAGAGAATACTAGTTTCACTTTTTTGTAAGGATGAGTATTTTAATTCTAACCCATATTGAACCCATTTAAACCATGTAAATATGGGTTTACATGGGTTCAACCCATATCAACCCATTATAAAATATAGACGGGTTGGATTGGATTATAAGTGGGCGGATTTGGGCGGGTTACAAAATATGGATTGAGATTGTCACCTCTAGATGTAGCCAATAAGGTGTAATGAATCTGGGATTATTACAGCATTACGACTACAGAACCAAGACTTCCTAAAACTTGGAACTCCCTTTTCCTCGGTTTCCCCTCCTTTTCAAACGACATGTTTTTATTCCTCTTCCCTATTATGTAATCTGCTATTCAAACATGATTTGCTACTGTTTGATTGTTAGGTTGTTTACATAATCATATAGTTCTAGCCACTTCCCTTTCTTTTTTACCTTTTGTCATTTGGAGCAAGATCTGTAAGTATTGCAGGCATAATTGCAAGATCACAGACATTTTGGTTTTTTATTACATGACTTAAGCATGAACGTAGGCGCTAGGCATGTAGATGGATACGACAGCATAAACCTATATAAGTCAGATTCATTAAGTTCCTTATCTAAGCTTCCGGAAGTAAATAGACAGATGGATTGATTTGGTTGTTATTTCACACTGTAACCTATCTTTCCTCGAAAATATCAGAGATATCTGTCACTTTTGACATTGGGATTTATCTGATGATCAAAGCAAATGGTTGTATTTGTTAGGAATCCAGCGTGGTGTTAATAACATTGCCTTCGTGCATGGCATGTGCATATGACTATTAGCACCTTCAAAAGGTCTGCTAATTGCTATTTGGTAGAAATCTACTAGTCCCAAGGTTGTTAATACCATTCTGTACCGGCAGGTTTGTTCCATTTCAGAGAAATCCCAATATGGTGGAGGTCTGATTTCGTTCCAGTAAATTTTTCGGCGAGTTCTGGCCGTACGAGACTGTTCCAGCGAGTTTCAGCCGTCCGCGCCCCCCACCCCCAACAACCTCAACCCACCATCCCTAACCTCCACAAAAAAAAAAAAAAAAAAACTGATGTGAAGAAAGAGAAAGGAGGAACATACACCTCTCCTCGAGTACCTAGAAACCACCGCCCATCACAGCTCTAAAACTTTCCCACAGTCGTCACACCTACACCGATCTCGACTGTCCAAACGTGTTTTGGACGGTCCAGATCTGTTTAGGTAATTTTTTAGTATAAAATTACCAGATCTGTTTGATCTTGAGGGGTTTTTTTTTGGTAATTTTGCACATTTTGGTAATTTTACACGTTTTGGTAATTTTGCACTAAAAAATTACCTAAACAGTTCTGGGCCAGCCGAGATGACATCACGTGGCTCGTGCCCACCCGGCACTGAAAAACAATACTCTTCGCAAAACCCAAAAAAATGGAGGACGATGTGCCTCAAACCGGCGGGGAATTGATCGTGTCAAACCGTGCGAGGGTTCTGTGCCGGGTGGTCTTGGACCACCAATCCCGCGACATGCTCTACCTCCCCAAGGACGCCTTCATCAGGGTTATACAGACTGCGTTGACGAGTCAGGAGGCCAAACAGGCGCAGACCAACTTAGGCACTAACGTCATCTCGTTCGAACCCTCCAGCCATCAATACTCCGAGGTCCGTTTAAAGGATTTAGGCAATCGGTATAGGTTCCAAGGACCCAGCTGGCTGACAATGATGGGACGGAACCGATTTAAGTCGGCTACAGTCGTTCTTAGAAATAAGCTTTTATATATATAGTGGCCTAGAAAAAGGTAGAAACAAGGGTTTTAGGTAGGGTTCTGCGGGGAAAGTTTCCTGTAGAGGAGCATCCACACATCACTGTCCTGCTTCTCGTTCAAAAACACTCATGCAGCGAGAAATTTTTGGGTGCCGGATGGGTACCTCGTCACCCAGCTGACGTGGTGCCTGAGCACCACATCCGGGTCGTCCAAAAGTGTATTGAACGTCTTAGGTTGAAACACTCTCTATCCTCTCACCCCAACAAACGAGGCAATATTCATCAAACTATCTATTACTATTTTACTATTTAGTTTGTACCCCACCAATGAGTCTTTTGCTATTCTATTCCTGTATTTTATTTGATAACCGGATGTTCAAACTAGTTTGTACGCGCCTCGATCAATTCTGAGGCCTTGAAGGTAATATTCGGGCATAATCCACATTGCTTCAATTTTTAATCCGTTTGAATCAGTGTGAAAATCCCAATTTTTGATCATTTATCTTAAAGTGTCATAATTAATTTTTGCCTTTAGGGCTCTTATAATCAAATTTCTGCTCTTCAAGGTCCCAAATAAAGATCAGATACTTAATTTTAAAAGCACTTATGATCTCTTAAAATAATATGATCAAAAAAATAAAATATTCGCACCGGTTCAAACAGAGAGAAAATTCAAGCACTAAATTTTTTAGACTGTTTATATATTAAAAAATATTAACATTTAATATTATTTTGGAAGAAGAAGGAAATGATATACTCCCTTCGTCCCTTTTTAAATGTCCTACTTCGTAACTCCAACTTATTAAAAAGACATCATCATTATACCTTTCACATCAACTTTTTCCTCCATTTTCCCTACTTACCCATCATCATTACACTTTTACTCACTAGTTTTTCAAAATAGAATCTACTTTTATGGACAAAATAGACAATTCACCAACTTTTACCCACTAACTTTACAAAATGGACACTTATTAAGGGACAGCCCAAAATAAAATACTGGACTATAATAAAGGGACGGAGGGAGTATTAATAGACCACAAGTTAAAATAGGGAGTCTAATATAGTACGTATTTTAAAAATGACTAACTAAAGTAATAGTAATGTGGTACTTTTTGGTGTAATTTGGTATGAATTTCAAAAGGGCTGATGCGGACGCACCTGCATTCACCAAAATTTTGGCACGTGGTAAACCTTTGGTGTATACTCACTTTCAAAAATACTCTTCGTAACCATCCCAGGAAAGAAAACAAAAAAAGCGCCCAAACGGAGTGGAAACAAAATTAATGATTGGATTATTATTTGTCTCTACTAGGAGCAATGCATGTGCTTAGCACGAAAATATCGTGGCCGTTGGTTAAAAACTTGATTTTTAAAAAAAGCAATTTCAAGTTCAAAAATCATATACTTATACAAATAATTTTTCTATTAATATGGATCTTATTTGATAGATCTCATTGAGATCTTTTATACGGTGCAAAAAAAATTAAAAATTTATTTTTCATTTACATTATTTTTTATTTTGAAAATGTGAAATAAGTACTTATTTTTTAAGAAGGTGTTCTGAAACGGGGCCTGAATTTAGAAATTAACCTTGGGAGTATCTACCAGTGTGATTTCCAGTTTCAAATCTGTGTGGCATATTTGCTGCAGAATTGATAACAATCATATGCTATGTTGCCAAACAAAAAGCTGCACATGCAAACCAAGTCGAGATTATATCTACGGTTTCAATCTTCTGTTTTTTGTTCCATTTTACACTTGGGCTAGTACACCTAAAGTTCTTCTTCCATCCAGAAAGACGGATGCTCTATCTAACACAACGACAAACCTAATAAGGGTCCTACTAAACACAATGGAGAAACGATTACCTGCACAGACCAAAATTTTACACCAGGAATGGTGAAAGCGTATCTCTCTTTCCCTAGAGCTTTCTCTGAATCGAAGACCTGAACCGTTCACCGAATAGAGCCCTTCATAACACCACACATGAGCTCCACTTGACTTGACTGGAGCTCAGCAGATTCGATTATGGCGATCACAACACCACTCCCTTCCTCTGCTCCAAACCTTCTCCAGTTACCGCTCCACTCCCTTCTCGGTCGTTTCGCCGCCTCATCGTTGCCCGCTCCGTGATTAATCAAAACGATTCTAGAAACCCAAAAAAACCCTAATCCCAAACCAGTTTAATCAAAACGACTACAGAAATGCCTTTTCATTTAAAAGTCTAAAAAACCACATCTAGAAAAACCAAAAACCAAATACCCAAACCATAGAAAAGAGAAACGGGGCTTTGCGCTCCAAGCTCGAAGAAAACGAAACCCAAAAACCCTAATCCCCAAAAACCCCTAATCCCAAACCAGTTTAGTCAAGACGACTACAGAAAACAAACAACCGTACACAAGAATACCTGGAGATCGATCGAGCTAGAGATTGATGATGAGGAAGTCGCTGGAGATCAATCGAGAGAGAGATTGATGATGAGGAAATCGGTGGAGATCAAAGGAGCAAGAGAGAAGGAGAGAGGAAAAGCAGAACAGCTATCTGGGAATCAGAAAAGGAAAGAAAGAAGATAAATAAATCTCGATTATAAAAGCGCGGTCTTTCGGGGTGAGATTGTATATACCCTGTTTTTAATCTCGATTTTTACCCATGATGAAAAAGCTAAAAAAAGCATGACTGTTTATGATGATAATAGTGCTTGCCCGTGCCTACGGCACTACGCATTCCGATTGGAATTGCCTGTGCCTACGGCACTTGCTAGGCTATGCTAGCTAGTGGCTCAAACACTAAATCGATTCATTAGTATGTAGTATGTGATTCTCTGATTCTCTTCTTAGTGACACGAAAGAGAATTACCTGTGCTTACAACACTCCTCCAACTATACACGGCTTTGTTCGGTTTGGAACTCTAAACCCAAAATTTTGAAAAAAGTAATTTTTTTACTTTTTCTCTCACTAACTTTTCAATCATTACTCTCATTTTTCACTCTATCTCTCTTTACTTTTTACCTCTCTCCACAATCATTACTCTCATTTCTCTTTCTACCTTTATTAAAAAACACTACTCAAAACCCACAACCGAACAAGGACTTAAGCTAGCTACAAATAACTACCAATTTGCTTATGAACTACAGTAAATACCAGATAAAAAGTTAAAACCATGAAGCACATCAGTTAGTGCTCTGCATCAACAAAATTAGAAAAAATCTAAGCACACCAACCAGTGCTCTACATTTAACATATCAAAAAAAATCTAAGCACACCACCTGCGAACCAACTTGAGTGAATGAAAAGAGAAAAACCAACAATACATGTGAAGCACGGTGGGCCGCAAACTTTGTTTTTTTTTGCTACTTCAGAGGTGGATCAAACACTCTCACCTTCAGTTCTGCTATCTCCTGCTCCCGTTTTGCAAACGTTACAAAGAATGCAGCTTCACCTCCATAGCCTGCTAGAAACTCCATATACTGAAAAGCAAAAAGTAGTTCCATTCAGATTTTCTGGAAGAATTGTAAAAAGAAGCAAAGTTATGGAAACCCAATAGTATTACTTAGGTTTATGATGAATAACAACTCTCCCTTTAAGATCAAGATTTTTGAATTGTTTTCTACTTAGGTGATCATTATAGATAAGCCAAAAAGAAGAGTATACGATAGCATACCACCAAAAGGAAGTCAATAATTGGACCTTCATATCAAGCACAACTAATGTGTTGGAAATGAAAAATGATTTGCATATGTAAGAACTCCATAACACACATTATGCTTCAACCTTCAAGAAATTAAACACATAATGGTTCAGCCATCAAGAAGAGGATTGAAGTCATTACCGTTCTTCAAGCAAACTCATAATTTGTATCTCTTTAAGCCAACATTTTGAGTAATTGTTGCTATATGCTGTGGTTAAATGGGAAACAACGCAACAAACTTTAGTCCCATAAGTCCGACAGGAAGAGCAAAATAAGGTTCTCCACCTTCTGTCCCCTAGTGATGTCCCAGCAAAATATACTAGAGTGATGTTCCAGTCGTAGCAAAGACCAACACTACATCCAACCCACAAAACTCTAGTTGGCCTCCTATAGTTTTGAAACCAACAAAGCACATGGAATAATAAAAAAAAATAGCAACCACAGAACTTACTGAAATGCAGTTGTAAGTTGGAAGTAACTTCAATCCTTGCAAAACTTGTGAAGCCGAAGTATACGAATCAAAAACCCACATTCAACAAAGTAGTCAGAGTCGAAATATTGCTCTCAAATAAGAAATGGTCAAGGAACACAACCACCCAGACTAACCTAGCTCAAAATTATTAGACTTAATCCCACATCGCTCATCTAAGCCATCCAAACTTAGTTAATATATTCTAGAGGTTACTCCACCTATTGCTAATTGGTTTTAGGTTGGAACCCTTCAAGAAATTTAACATGGTATCAGAGCGGGTTCTCAACCCCAATCTTAAACCACCTTTGAAACCCTAGCCACCCAACACCCTACACACTTTTCCTCTCTAAACAACATGGTATTAGAGCTAAGGTTTTGGAGAATTTGTTCCCCCTTATTTGTGCCATAAGTGCACCAATTGTTGGTTGTGATCCAAGTGTTATGGATCATTTGTTTATCTCTCCACGTGCGAGTCGAGGGTCACACGTGCGGGGGAGTGTTGGGATTTGTCCCACATTGGTTAATTATCTCCTCCAAAACTAGTATATGAGCCTGGGCGGCCTCTCCACTCTTTGCCAATTGGTTTGGAGTTTAATGCTTTAACATGGTATCAGAGCTAGGTCTTTGGTGGTCTCATCTCGCGTGGTCAAGTCTCTGTCGCCCGAGTCAATCACCTTATCTTATCAATTCATACCTTCACGTGCATCCGGACTGCACGTGAGGGGTCTCCCGAATCAAATCTCCTGACTTCCTCAATTCGAACCTCCACATGCATCGGGGCTGCACGTGAGGGGGAGTGTTAGACTTAATCCCATATCGCTCATCTAAGCCACCCAAGCTTGGTTAATATATTCTAAAGGTTATTCCACTTATTGCCAATTGGTTTTAGGTTGGAACCCTCCAAGAAATTTAACATGGTATCAGAGCGGGTTCTCAACCCCAATCTTAAACCACCTTTGAAACCCTAGCCACCCAACACCCTACACTCTTTTCCTCTCTAAACAACAAAAATAACAGTATTAAGTATTAACACTACCATTTTAATGGACATTGCGGTCGATGCTCACGACATAGTTCCTTGAGGCTTTTATGGTCTAATAATCACAGAATTACACCAACAAAATCAAGAACAAAAAGAACAAAGTTTGTTAGAAAGTGACATCACCACTTTGCTTGAAGTTAACCGCTCCTAAAAACCCTAACATGGTAAACACGTCGCGACCAATTAGATTATGCAGGAAAACAACTGGAATAACAAAAATGGATAGAAACCAAGACAGTAAAATACCTAGAGATTTGGTTACCCAACCCTCATTGCACTGAATCTCACTGGCCATGTTATAGATTATTCACCGCTGATCCACTCCTACAAACGGAACCAACCCAAATTTAGGTAAAAGAGATTGGGGTATGCTAGAAGCGCTGGTAATCAGTTCGACGCAAACCTATTCCTAATTAGATAACTACTTCTACATAGCCAACCCAAAAAATTGACATACAGAGGAAGTCGGTTCGTCGCAAACCTATTCCTACATCAGATAACTACTTCTACATAGCCAACCCAAAAAATTGACATACAGAGGAAGTTTAAAATACCCAAATGGAAGTTAAAAATACCCAAATGAGATAACTACCCCAATAGGTGGGTGGTTTAGATGTTGGGTGAGAATCTGTACCCACTCGTGCATCAGCTGGAACACGAACATGCAGCCAAGGTTACAGGCATACTTCTGGAGATGGACCAGACTGAGGTTTTGCAATCGCCAGAGGCCTTGAAAGCAAAAGTTACAGAGGCAATGGATGTCGGATGTCCTAAAGAATGTCTCTGCTCAGCAACAGGCCAACGGTCCAGCTGACCACCTGGCATCAATGACAACCTTGTTTCCTAAATGTGGTAAAGCTGATTAAGATTAGTGACTCTGTGGTTTGGTGAGTGCACTTTTCTTTTTCCATTTAGGATTTTGTATTCGACTTGTGTCATGTAGGATTTTAGAGTTTTGAACACTTCAATAGGCATGCTTGCAGATTTCAACTCTTTCAACCATACCTAGCATTTAAACTTCCATTTGGATAGCATGGCTATTTTAAGCTTTCCTATTAGATGACAATCGAAGTAGCATGGCCAAGTTGAGATCAGTAACTGGGGCTTCCAGCCTGGAGTGGGCTACCTCAAAAAGGGAAAAAAAACACATGGTGGGCAACATTTATTTTAACAAACACATGGTGGGCAACAAAAAATACCTCTCAAGTTCAAGCTTGCTGCAGTGTGACTATTGACTTACAGTAAATCTAAAAGAAGCACACAAATGCAAAAGTTACAAAAATTAGAGAAATGAATGTATTAGAGGAAGCAACAAACATGGGTCTTCAGAGATGTTGCGATTGGAAAATCAGAGATGCGTTTGCCAAGGCTACAAATCAAAATTAAACAAAGGGATCGAACAAATGAAGAACAAACCTTGTTTTAAATTGTTTTATGCTCTTAAACCTCGACCATTTGTCGTTACATTCAAAAGACCGGTTGTTGCACCACCGCCGTTGCCGCCATCACTGACTGAAACCCTACAGAAACAGCCAGTAACTACATAACGAAAACCCTAACTTTCCAACAAACTTGGATTCGGAGAAATACGTGAGAGAGAGACGGTGGTCGTCGGTGGGGTGCGCCAAAGATCTAGAGAGAGCCGGTGGTTGGGTGGTTACGATGGGAAAGAGGAGTGAGTTGTTCATGGTTCAAAAGGGAAAGTAAAGAGAGACAGAGACGCGTACTTGGTTTGGTTTAAAAAAAAACAGATTTGATGGCAGCTTTGTAATTTAGGCAAAAACGATGGACACTTCAATAGAGTTGGAAGAATGGCTCTCAACCCTTAGATCAAATCAATCTCAACTCTTGAATCAACTTGTCTTGTGATACCCCACACCTTTCTGAATTATTAGACAGAGATAATCTCACTTGTATATGAAACCGTGATTATTATTATGTATACAAAGATCACGCTTTTACTTAAAAGCGTGACAATCTCTTCCATATACAATTTCACTTTAAGATAACTTTCTTTGATGCATTTTTCTTCTATTTACAACCCCAAACTCCCACAATTTCATTGTACGATAAAAGATAACATAACTACATCAAATTCATTTGTTAGCTAACAAATAGATTCTACACATTGAAGTTAGAACGTATTTAACAATCTAAAAAGGTAAAAAACTACAACGAATCGTGCATATGACAATTCGGATCTCATCTCGGAGATACCAAAATTTTCCCTATGAGGTAAGAAAATAGTTTGGCAACAAAATAGTACTAGCTGTGTGAGGTCTAGTCCGTTGAGCACGATGGCGGCAACATTGAAGACGTCGTAACCAACAGAGACTCCGAAGATGCCGCTGAGGAGGAACTCAGAGTTAACTCAAATGTGTGGTGGTGGCAGCTATGGAGAGAGAGAGAGAGAGAGAGAGAGAGAGAGAGAGAACAGGATTCTTTCAATGGTGGAAAAAGAGAGAACCTAGTATAGAGGAAGTAGATATAGGTCGCTTTTATTTTCTACCTCTTTGTATTTGAAGTCATTTGGTGCAAGTTAGTCATAAAAATAAACATCTTTGGAAAAACAGAGCACTTTAAGCATTAGTGCTAATCGCAAAACACACGCTCTCCGGTGGATTTTTCACTAAATTTCTGCAAAAATTAAATTAAATTGAACTCATAATATTTTCTTGATAAACTAAGATAACAGACATATTTGTAGAGATGGTGGTGGTTGGTGACCACAAGTAGGGTCATCAAGGTCAACACACACACAAAAAAAAGCTCAACACACATACCAGCCTCAAACATGGAATCAGAACAAAACACCGTTCACGTGGCTGACGACTCAATGCCATACTTCATGTGGAGAATGTCAAATGGATAAAGAGTTCCCCATTAACAACCAGAACAATGAGAACATAAAGCGAGTTTGGAAGGCTTCAAGATAACTTCTCTTGTAAAATATGGAAATTCAACCTTCAAAATCAAGTCCCAAAAACATGAAACAGACGACATGTTGGATTGACACAGCATATGTCGTGAATAATGGAATCCAAACACATGATCTAGCAGATAAAATTGTAGAAAATAAAGAAATCATAATCACAACACAAGAACAGTTTATTTACATGCTTCGCCCTTCATTTATTTCACCATGACAAAGAATTGTAATAATGTAATTACATCACCTTCTATCGCTACAACTTACAGCTAGGATCTTGTCTATACAGATCAATAACGATAGCCGTACTCATGTAATCCCCAATCGATGATGTATGGGGGGGGGGTGTGGGGAGACAAACCTAACCTCTGCCTATTTATCCACAAAGTGGCTACTCACAAAAAGATTTTTCAGTGAAATAGAAGCCTCCTATACCTCTGGAATTCAAGGACTCAAGGGGCATTGTGTCGTGGAACTATGCCTCCAAATCAAAGCTGAAAATCATCAAAAAGGGCAGACCTGGAGATCCAATTTATGCTCATTACCTTGCTTCCTTCGTTTAAACTTCTGCGCATCAGTGACGCACAAGTCTATGAAAATACCAAAAGCACCCCAAGGCTAGGGGATAGGCACGGAAAGTTGAATCCACATGGGCTAACTTCTATCAGGTTCCACACTCCATAGCATCAGTAAATTGAAAAGAACAAACATATTCCTGCATGTCGACATTGGACGGTGCAGATGAGGGATGGAAGAGCAAAAGAAAAGACAGTGAGAGCAGCATAAAAAGATATGGCAATCAGAATCTGATCTCATTTTCTTGCTATAAATATGGTGACTTCGAAACTGGGATTGGCAAGGGTGTACGGTAAGAGTAGTTTCATAAACAGGAGAGAGGGTCTAACATGAAGAGAAGAGTCTAGCTTGGTGGCCAAGAATGACTTGCCTGCACCTTTGAAACGGGGCCTGAATTGATCATAATGTACAGATCCCTATCTCGGATCACAGGCAGTCCTTGGCCAACTCGATAGGCTCTTATCTCTCATGCAAGCTCCTTCTTCTATCCAATAAGTCGTAGGAACAAACATCTTACATGAAGGTAAGAGTTTTTTGTTACCACTATGACAGCTTCCCTGCTATACACAACAGAGATTTCATTTTCCAGAACCACATTAAGGTGTTATCGAAAACAGTTTTTATACAAAACGAAAATGATATGCAAGCATGGATGCTAATTTTGAACTCTGAATTTTTTTTGCCGAGCTTCTTAACACATGATAAAGAGAAACTTCCCAAAATGTTTTCTATCTTATAGATGATTACGACTTACAAGTAGACAATTCCATGCACATGTGTTACACTACTAGCAATCAAGCATGTCACAAACAATTGGCTCGTACAGGATCAATATTGCAGACTCAAATCAAATTGTAGACAGATACAGCGATGTGGGAGTTTGTTGCAGCTCAGTTTATGGTGAAATTCATTATTTAGAAGCAGAAGCCAAAAGGCATCATTATTTGGGAAGCTTTGTTCTGAAAGCTTAGGGTCTTCAGTGGACATATGATGAGTGAGAAACTTTTAGGCCAGGTTTGGCTTGATAAAATCAACATCGGAATGGAACGGCCATTCCCATGTTTGTTTCACCGAAAATCAATGGAATATCACTCCTAGTGGAATTGACATTCACCAAATAAAAAGAATACTCATTTCGTTACAAAACTAAATAATCATCATTCCATTCTATGCCTTTTGTTGGTGAGACAAATAAGCCCATACAACGATATGGTCATATTGTTAGATAGCTTAATTTACATTGTTGGGCACATTTCCTATCAGCTTAAACTTTTGGGACTATTGGTAACTTAACATGGAGCGCTCATGTTCGCAGAAGTCTTGGGTTCAAGTATCTCTATTTGCTTTTGTTCCCTGTTTGCATCATGTTCATCTTCTCTAGATGTTTGTATCTTCACGTGCAAGACAGGGTTGTACCTAAGAAAGGATGTTAGGTGGCTTGATATACTTTTTTTTGGGGTAAATGGGCTTGATATACTTTATTGGTTCAATTTCCCAAAAACTTAAGCTTTTGGGACTATTAGTAACTTTTTTTTTTGGGTCAAACGGAAGTTTGGACTATTAGTAACTTAACACATCAATTACACCACCAAAACTCTTTTTGTGTGTGATAGACTCTCAGTTGCAAAAGTTCAAACATAGGGAGCAACTTTGGTACTTTCATGGAATAGAAATCAGTTTCTCATGATTTGTATATGTTTGGAATCCCTTTTACACGGAATAATAGTATCCTGGTTGACTGGATGTCTACATGTAAAATACCAATTTGTAAGAGAAATTGTACCTGTCTTGTGATGATCACTTGTATACTGTTGAGCGTGGTCTACTGGTTTATCTTAAGTATCATGTTTTACCTTGTTTTTGGTTTTTAATTCCTAGCACAATAATGAGAAGTTCCAAATCCCTATCATTTTTCAGAGTTTTCCTTAATAGTTTTCTTTTTTCAGAAAGTGGTTATTCTCAAACTTAGCTCACTAGTTGATTTGACACTTGATGGTGACATGTTCTGGATTTATCCATCACAAATTCAATACCTACGCACTTCCAACGTCTATAAAAGAATGATCCTTCCACTTATTCCATTCCATTCTATTGTGGTCTCCATTCCATTCCATTCCAATGGTGATTTCATCTAACCAAACATAGCCTTATGGCATCCTTATGCTATACAAGGGAGAAATGTAAGCGGCAAATGCCATGAGATGTTGCTGTTAATGTTGCGAAAGGGTGTCCCGTAAGAAGAGTCTCCATTACGAGAGAGCTTGTGGTTACATTACAAAATTCCACAATGTCTCTGAATCATTGTGGATTGTCATTATGAATGTTGGGGGATAAAGTAGCTTCTAACCTGGGAAGATCCTTTAAGGGTAAGGTATCCTATATCCTTTGTCACGAGCCTGTATCTTTCCCCCATAACCAAAATTTATCTGATGAAGTTGTGTGGCTGCCTTCCGGTAATCAAGTGTTTTCAATTAAGTCTACTTGGGAAGCTAGAAGAGCTACCAAGATGATCCAGCCTTGGCATGTTTAGGTGTTGTTCAGTAGGAATGTCCCAAGGTGGAGTTTTATTGCAGCTATATATGGGTCATGTTCAATACCAGGGGCGAATTGGCAAGCACCCCTGTATCTTTCCCGTTTTCCAAAATGGCAGTGAAGGTGGGCTGCCATTCGGTTATCGAGTGTTTACCTTTGAGTCTATCTGGGAAGCTAGTAGAGCTACAAAGATGATCCAACCTTCGCTGTTTGGGTGTTGTTCAGAGGGATTCCCAAGGTGGAGTTTCATTGCTTGGTTACCAATTTGGGACAGGTTGAATGGAAGGAACAGATCAGAAGGTCCGGAGTTGCACCTGAATATCAATATGTGTCACGAGCATCGTGCGAATAGGTTGAGTTGCACCTTAATCTGCGCTTTCAGGAAAAAAGGATACTCATAAAATTGTATCGGTTGTGATGTCACGGTTTCGGGGCGTATCAGTAGCGTATCCATGTGGTTGACCGGAGACGTAAATTTTTTAAAATTTCGCACAACGTAGGGAAAATTACCGATATCTATGTTTTTATTTTCAGAATCGCATTTATTGGGGTTTATAATGGTGTTTGGCTATTTTGTTTATTTTTTGTATCGCGTCCCATATATTTCAAATTTTTGTGTTAACTTTGAGCAGTTTTGATATTAACTTTATATGATGTTATGTGATCTAAATTGATAAGGCTTCAATCTAATGTCATTGGGTATAGATTTACATCATTGCATGTCAAAAAGAATGATAGAAGACAAACGTAATATGCTACATTATTATGACATAAAACAAACCACGTATTAGTCCAAAGTACTCTCACATGACAACAGATTATCTATTTAAGTGCTAATGGAAAAACACATGACACCACCAAAATCTCTGAAACCATCAAAGCACTGAGCAAAGAATGAAAGCATCAAATCAGTCAATAAAGTTGATGCTTTATTGATTCTAAGGTCCAATAATGATATTTTTACTCCTTTTCCTTCAATTATGCAAAGAAAACACATGCACATCGAAGATTTTGGCCATATTTTGTGCATAACAGCTCATTTAGGCCGCACCGTTACGTAACAACAGATACCGTTAGGTATCACTAATACGTGTGCGATTTTCATTCACACCGCAATATCAGCCATATCGGGTACAGGTACCCACCGATACTGAAACGTATCGGCCGATACCGAAACGTATCACCAATATATCAAACCATCTCTTGCAGCTTGAGACGTGGCGGTCAGTCTCGGCCGATAGTACAGATTACGATCAATAGTTTCCTACTCCACAGTACGCCCAAGCAAGTAGCAACACCTTTATTATTCACTAAAATATACAGAGATGATGATGACAGACACATGATAGCCTAAGAACATTCCACTTTACCTGTATCATGGTCCATCAGAATTTTGGGAGCCACACTCCAATGTTTCTGCGCCATGGTCCATTACAATTGCCCTTGAAGAAAAATGATCAATTTGATCAACTTAAGATCATGACATTCAAAGATCATGAATTAAACGTTGCATTCCATAGTCCCTTTCAGTTGGCATAATTCAAGAACTTGGTGATCAAGATCAACTTAAGTCAAAATTAGTTGGCTTATGACAATCAAAGAAATTTATGAGAGTCCAAGATGAAATTCAGATTATAGTCTAACTTAAAGTATTTTAAACTAACAAAATGCAGACACGCAACCTGAAATTGCAAATTAATTCTTGAATGCCACATAACAATCAGAAGAGATTCTTTTTCCAATTAAAAAAAAAATCAGAAGAGATTGGTAATCCATGTCGAGTTTGAACTTGGAATAAAAAACAAACTGGACCTAGGGCACAACAATCTAGCTAAGAAAAGAGAGAGGAAATCAATACCTGAATCTGTGTTTTAGCTATGCAAAAATTGATAGATTATGTTCCTTAAGAAACAGGCCCATACCTTGAGGCCTAGGCAACGTAATAGGGCTATAATGCAGATCATGGGGAGTACTCTCCATACCTTGAGGCCTAACAGTTCAATTGAGGATTCTGTAGTTTGGGTTCCTGCTTCTACTGGTGCATATTCTGTCCAATCTGCTTTGGAAGCTCTGAGAACTCCCAGTCCAAAGGTGCCTTGGGCTTCTATTGTTTGGTTCAAACATAACATTCCCAGATGGGCTTTCATTATGTGGCTAGTATGTTGGGGCAGACTTTCTACTAAGGATAGACTCCTAACCTGGAGATTGGTAGTTGGATCCCATGTGTGTTCTTTGTGGTAGTGTGGCTGAGTCTCATGGGCATTTATTCTTCACTTGTTCATTCTCATCCCAAATTTGGTCTAGAGTCCTTGACAAATTTGGAGTTCGTCGGTGTCCAGTTGAGTGGGATCAGGAGATCGCTTGGGCAATCCATCATCTGAAGAAAAAGGGTTTTCCTTCAGCATTGTACAAGTTAGCCATGGCTGGTTCTGTGTATTACTTATGGAAGGCTAGGAATGAGTGCATTTTTGGCAACAAACACCCTAATCTTGAAGGCACTATGGAGCAGCTTGTTCTTGATATTCGGGATAGAGTCTGTTCTTGGCAAAAAGTGGGCTGCAATAGAGTTAATCAAGACCTTTGTAAAGCCTGGAATCTTTCTAGGAAAATTTTGTTTTGAGTTGTCTGTACAGCCCAGGTTTTTCTGTTTTTTTGAGTAGTTTGGGGCTGTCTTTAGTGTAATGTGATCAGGAGTATGCCCCTTTGTTTTCTCCTTGTATCTTGTCTCCTTTTTTGGTAATAAAATCTCTTTTACCAAAAAAAAGAAAGAAACAGGCCCATTAATGCCCAACAAAACTGAGTGTATTTCATTTTATTCGTATTTAGGCCAAGTATATTAAAAATGAGGTCACTACTGTAAGATTAGATAATACTTCTGTTATTTTACGACATGGAAGACCTAACTTGGATCCTCTGTTTTAGGAAGTTTGAAGAAGAAGCTCACATTTGATGAATAAAAGGCAGTTTCTAGTCGCACATGTATGGCGAAATCCCCCTTCCTCTTACATGTAATTTAATTTTGAGTTTTGAGTCTTGTGCATACCGATGCTCTGGACTATCAATGAAGGAAGCATGGTAATGTGCACAGAAATTAAATTGGGTCTCTAGGCCTGCCCTCTCTAATGCTATTTGGCTTTGATTAGTGGGCATGGTCCGGCAGCAAAATAGGTATAGGGGGGCCACTGTTTCAATGGTATTCTGAGAGCAGCCACTTTGTGCATATTGCCAAAGGTTAGGTCTGTCTCCAATCCTCCCACATCCATACCCCCCAATGATTGGGGACAACATGGGTTCTGTTGTTGTGTGAGCAAGAGGTTTTGTTCAGAATTTTCAAAAGGATTTTTTGGCTACAGATGACTCATTTGAATGCTGTTCATTGATACGGAACTATATCAATGGAATTCAACTTCTAGTTGTGTACTAGGCTGCTCACCAATTAGTCTCTAAAGAAGTTGCATATGACTTAAACACTTTGTCTACTAATTGTCTTGTTTAGGAAACTATGCCTTCTTAAACTGCATGTGTTTATTACCCGGCATCATTAACTTCGGTAAGTTTGGGTAACTCCAGCAGTCATTGACTACAATTACAAATCAGGCAATAGACGCCCAAACAAATAGCAATTTCGACAAGGCTCATAACACTAAGGTAGCTAGGGAAGATTTTTTGATCCTTGCAATCAACTCAATATGGACCTTAGAGTAATTGGTCACTAAGAATTTAATCCTACATAGAAAACCAACGCAGTGGAGGTCCGGGAGAGGTATTGGTAACCATTTTATCAAGTGATGTTCCACTAAAAACTATGAATCCTTCTTATACACAAAATGAGGTGGGAGACTATAGGCACGGACTTAAATGTCGACGATCTTTTGTGGCTGCGCAATGGATATCTTGATATTTGACACCTTTATCATAGACTCAACTGCATTGATCATGAATTAACCAATGCTATTAGTTTTTCAAGAATGATACAGATCACAATGACGCAATAATCATGGGGAGCACAGAATGACGAAAAATAACAAATATAAAGTTTATCCAAAATTTAGAAGGATTGGAAAAATCAATTGTGTGAGCTAATAAATTTACGGTGTACCACGATACATGTAGAGCTAGATTGGCACCTTTCACAAGATCACAAGATGAACTAGTTTAGCTACATACACCTAAACTAGTGTCCATCAACAGCTCCATGTACCTACACGAGCGGAATCTTATTTTCAAGGCCAATGGATTAAGTTTCATAAAGTTTACTGGAGAACCACACATTGCCGAGGGACTGCACTCTGAGTCTCTCCGCTGGACTGGTTCAAGGCAACTAGACCTTTGCAAGGTGAAGTGCCGCAGCTTGCTTTCATCTTCCGGCCACCAATCAAGAAAGTGGCCTTTCACGTTTCTCCGAAGTTGTGAGAGTCTAAAGCACACTTAGTGCCTTCAGTCGTTTACATTCACTAGTCATTAGACATTTGTTATTGAAGTGAATCTATTTGGTGTGACCAATAACTTGTTTCATAATGGCTCGTTGGTTATACTATGATGTATTAGGTACATGCTGCGTTGACATGTCAAGTATCTGAACTCCTATAGCATTATCAATAATACTCTTTTACGTGTTTAACATTCACATAAGTGCTTTGATATAGTTTTCATAAATTATAATCATTTCTATACGAATAGTATACAAACTTAAACAAACCATTATTTGATTTAAAAAGGAACAATCGAAACACTGTCCACCTATTACACTAGTCCGCGCACAATCAACGACGCAACTAAAGACACAAAGATGAGCATTTGAAGGAAAGCCTTTTTATTCCCTTTCAAACTAAAGACTCAAAGATAACCTAGGGATATCTATCTAAGTCCGAACCAGAAAGAGAAAATAGCTTGACAGACAAGCGAACCAAGAGACCAACTACTCATATGTAAAATAAAAGATACACTTCAAAGAGAAATCAACAGCTAGGCCATTCCCTTCCCAACTGCTTCCATGGCGACATCAGGAACCAGGGAAGCTTACATCTCCTCTGGTGGAGCAACATTGAGATCAATAGCTCCAACATGATTTGCTGGAGCTAATGTCAGAGTAGATCCCATAAGGGAAAGCTCATTAACTCTCTGGGCAATTTTATCCCTTAGTTCTTTCATACGGTTTATGGATTCCTCTAGCTGATCCAAGTTGAGTTCATCGATCGGCGTATCAAACCAGGAAGGCTTCGGGCACTTCAACCCTTCAATTTCAAGTTCTTTAGAACGGAGTTTCTCTTCCTCGAGTTGCTTGCACAACTCAGTGTACTGCTGGTGGATTGTTGAGCAAATAGACTCGCGAGGATCCAGATCTCCAGCAACTTCCATAGGGCCTTGGCAAAGGAACCTTTGAACTATTGTGCCAACACAATTATGGCGAAAAGACAAGGGTTTCCCACTAGGGGAGAAGACAACAAGAGCAAGCTCACAACCAGTCAAGGTACAAAGCTCGCTTGCCTTCTTGAAAAGGCCAGATCGGCGCTTTGAGAAGGTAACTTGGCGAGCCTGTTTGGACTCAATAAACTTCATTTCAATCTTTTGGCGACCCCTAGTTATTTTCCTTGCCATGGAAAAAATATCAAGAAGAATAGTTGGGTTTCCTTGGAGAGATTTAGGAGAGAATGACCTCAATTTATAGAATAAGCGTAATCTGTATATTTAATGTTTCCATCTCCATTACTTCTTTCAAATTGTGAGAATCTCACTGGCGTAACTTACATTTATTGACACTAAATATATTTAGTTAGCATATTAAATCTTCAACTTACCATTAAAAATTTAAGGGTACTAGTAATCTAGTCTTAGCAAGATTACCAAACCAAACCAAATCAAACTGAGCCAAGTCCCACTCAATTGGGGCTAGCTACATGAATCCGTTGTCTCCATCGAGCACTTGTCCTGTGATATTCAAGAAACCAATGTCATGTCGAACAACTATCTCTAAAGTCAATTTTGGTCTGCCCCTTCTTTCAGTGCTATCATGTACCAGAACCATATCACTCCTAACTATTGCATGACCGATCTACAATGACATGTCCAAACTCCTTAATCTATTGTCTCTAATTTTGTTTTCTACAAGTGCTACCCTACCATCACAAGATTATTATCAAATAGAATGGACATGCAACACGACACTAGCATGATATTGACACAAGGGTTTTTACAACTGCATGAACATGCACCAAAGACACGTTAACTTGTTAGCTTTGTATTTTAGAATAATTTGATCTCATTAAAACTCTATAGGAAGAGGGACCAATAGGAGTGAAACTACATTGTTCTTATCAACTATTGGTCAATTATCATTGGATCCAACTTTTTTCCCTCTCCCAATTTGTAATGAGTTTCATTTTTTCTTAATTCATTGACACGTGTGAGTCTCGTAAGTATTAGACTTAAGGCTCAGTTCTAATAAACCAAACAAACAAACAAAACTGAGCCTAAAGTCTCAATCAATTGGGTTCACTAACGCAGAGCCGGCCCTGAGGTAAGCCCTCCCTCTCCCACCCCCCGCCCCCCCACCCCCACACCCACACCTAAACCCAAAAAAAACCTTTGTTAACCCAAGAAAAACAATTAGTTTAAGATCAAACAAAGAAAGCCCCTTCCAAAGCTAACAGAGGGGACATGTGAAACCCTTCCACAACTTAAACCTTGCCCTATGTGAAATGGTAAAATCTTGTGTGAGAGCAAGATTTTTTTTTGCATATGTGCAAAAAGTTTATACTTCGTTTTCAGGTTCAACACATCGGTGGGATGTTCTTAGAAAATATGTGAAGGCTTAACAGCAAAGGCATTATCGGCAACTCGTAGGGAAAGTCATGTGAGAGTGTTAGAGCAATAAGAAGTCAAGCACTGGAATTGAGAGATGCATTGATTGAAATTCCAATTTGTTCTAAAGAGGATGTTGTGATGGCGGAATCTTCTGGCAGCAAATCAAAAGTGGAAGAGATGCCTAAGATGACGTCGTTAAAGGCTTAAAGCTACTGAGGTTCATTCACATACAACTTCGTGATGGAGGATGAAATCTGGAGCATACTCTCCAAGGCTGATAAATGAAGGTCCCCCAAGGCAGGCTCCAAGTCGAACCCTCTTACTCTAGGTAGCAAACTACTGGCCCGGTGAACCCAAGGGAAGGGGGTCGTGTGTCACCTGCAGTGTCCAATGCACTAGTTAATAACCTCAAATTTGGCTATGTGCTCAAGTTTGCAAATTCTTGTGGAGAGCAACGATTTTTTTGATGGAGGAAGACGTGCTTGTGTATTGGGCAGTTGGCCTTTAAGGGGGAACGTATGGCATCTTAAAGGACTCACGTGAGTAGTCTAATAGTCCCATGAGCCTCCCTGTGGCCTACCTCTTCGACTGTGACATCAACGTGGCTTAGTCACATCATTGAACATTTCAGTGCTTTCATGCTTTCTATTCTATTTCCTATTCAAAACTACCGTTTCTCCTGCTTTATTTCTTTTGTTAGATGTTGTGTAGGCTCATGGACCCATGTACCTACATAAAAGAAGCTTCAAGTTAATTTTCAAGCTCAATCACAAATGAATTTCAGCACCTAAGATTGTCTCAGTTGACCTCGAGAACAATAATACATAGACGCAAATGCAGTACTTCCAATTGGCTTTTCCTTTAGGGCTGTTTTTGAAGCAACTTCCAAAATAACAATCCAAGCAAACCATATCTTGGCAATGGTAAATCTATCTACATAGACTCCTAGATGCCTAATAATTTGCAGGGTTACACATCTCTCCATGCCTCTATCCTCCATACCCCACCAGACACCTTTTCAGGCCCTACTCCGGCCCACAACAATAATTTGAATCATTCATCTCGTAGATACTACAGAGACCATTGATACGATAAATCAGCCGGATTGGATATTGATAGGCACATGAATAGCTTGTATGAAATAGACTGTTTAAATTAAAATTTATACTTGCCGTCCATTTTTATAAAACAGAATCCACATTGTTCACACTATAATTGATATTCGATCGAGCTAATTTATGGCATCAATGGTCTTCTATGTAGTATCTACGAGATGAGCGGTTTGGATTATCACTATTGGTATGAAGTGGGGACCGAAAAAGGAGTCTCGAGGGCTATGGAGGATAGAGGTACGCATAGGAGCTTAACCTAATTTGCAACCAAGCCAAGCTTTATTATCTTGCCAATATCGTCATTTCTAGCAAACCCAAGGTTCAATGTTAATTCACGGTCTCCTCATGATTACAAGCATTGAACAAAAATCCTAAAAATAGCCCAAGCCAAGTTAACACATTGTGTTACTCACTTAACAACTCAATGTGCTTACCAAAAAAATCTTTTGCACAAATCCTAAACAATTGAGTGGGGAGGAGTACCTTGTCAATGGCTTTACCATAGTTTTTCCTTACCCCTTGTTCTTAAGAGGTGGAAGAGGAGGACTGATCATTTGTTCGGGGCGTGACTAGTCGTTCGCCTTGTCCAACCTCGCCTTGCCTCACACCTCTGAGGCGATACAGGCTCGCCTCACGCCTAGTCGCGCTTTTTTAATCACTAGCTAAACCAACTACAGTTTCTACAGTAATATTGCAAAATTCTATTTTTAATATATATATCGGGGCGGTTCCGGGGATATATCTTAATCTCATAGTTTCCGATCATATTTTTATGATCCGAACCGTCCAATGTGTACATAATGTGATTTTAAGGATGCCCGCGAGAAATTAGCAAAAAATATGACTGGAAAGTGCTTGTTTTGAGCCGTTTTTAATTGAACCGTTCATCAAATCTGAGCTAAAAACTCTCAGATCAAGTTCTTTCCGGTCATTTTTTTTAATGATTTCTCGCGGGTACCCTTCTGATCACATTGAGCAGCTCGGATCATCAAAATTTGATTGGAAACTATGAGATGTTTTTATAGGTGTCCCAGGAACCGTCTATATATATATTAGCTCAAACAGGGGCCCCTCTTTTTGGGCCAAAATTTGGGGGCCCAGTCCTCTCAGGCCTTGCCCTTGGGCTGGGCATGGATCGAGACCAACTGCGTATAGAGGAAGCGAAGGAAAATCTCAGCAAGATAGAGGAGGTTTGAAGAGGCACAAATCAACAATTATATAGTTAACATAAGGGCATCGAAACACTCTTCGTTTATGGTCATCATATTAGACACGTTGCAGGTCAGTTAAGGAAGAGGTAGCGTTAGAGAGGGGATTCATGTGTTCTATCAAAACCTTTGTGGAGAAATAGGTAATGGCGGCCTCGTTTGATTATGGAGCTTGTTTCCAATGTGGAGGGAGATGGACCTCTTGGAAAGACCCTTGAGAGAGGAGGCGGTTAGAGTTTTGCGACAAGCTCTGAACAAGACGGCCTCTTTTGAGAGGAGCCTCAATGCTTCTTTTATGGCATTGATGCCTGTGGCTCAAAGGATATTTTGACTTTAGACTGATTAGCCTCAACTTCTCATTGGCAATGCGAACAGATTTTGACCAAAGCATTAGCTCATCGATTGGAGGGTGTACTCCATGCAATGGTCTATGATTCTCAATTGTCCTAAAAGCCTAAGTTGTTAGAAGAATATGGGCCCGACAATATCCATAAAGCGACCTAATAAACGTTGAGATGCACACATCTATATGTAAAGCAAAATTGTATGCAAATGGGAAAGGCAGAATGCAAACTGGCAACAAATACAAATGGAGAGAACCTCTCAGAAACCAAAACTCTGGTACCATGTTAAGTTACCAAATGACCTACAAGCTCAAGCTGTCAGGAAATTAAGCCAACAATGTGTATTATCAAGCTATTCAACACGGCGATCAAGATCGGCTAAGTGACTCAAGGGTGCTGTGTCGTGCTTCGAAGCGGTATCCGGCCTTCAGAAAAATCAAACGAAGATGCCGTTGATCCCAATGGGTGAGGTTGTACAGGTGGAAGCACTGACTGCCATCTTTGGTTGCAAGGTGGCTTGATCTCCCATTTGCGGCCACAAAAACAAGAAGAGTGATTTTTAAGTGATTGTTTCAATTTTTCGTAAAAATACACATAATTTTGATATTTCACCATGTTGAATGCTAGTAATAATTTTGATTTTTGAAGTTGCCTTTGTCTTTTTATCATTTTGCCCTGATATTTTTAGGGGTCCAACGCGAATTTTAGAAATTGTGGCCCTGCTATGAATACACTTGAGAATCCCAAAAGAAGACAAGAAACCATGAATTAAGGACTCAAATTCACTTCAGCCAATCCTTCGCAAGCTATATCAGGCGCACAGACGCCATTGTTACTCTCGGGCGTACGTATACGTGTATGTATCTACCGTCAGCAATGCAAAATGAGATAAAATACATAAAATAAAAGGCATGAGGAAAATTCGAGCAGTTTCTTATGTGGGTATTGGTATGAAGGGACAGAAGCTTACCCGCATTCTGCCAAAGAAGAATATTTGATGCAGAAATGGCGACAAAACCAGCTCGCGCGCGTGAACCAGTTGAGGGCAACCTTGAGATGTGTATAACCAGCTTACCCGTATATGTGAGTAGTTTTTTCTTTTTTTTCCTTTTCCGATTCGTCGAGAAATTTACATTCAATACACATAAATACAATTCAAACAATTTTTTTTTTTTTTTGGGGTCTAGACTTTTTTTATAATTTTAATTCATATTTCACTTACATTTCTTATTCATCTCATCTAGACGAATTTCAAAAGTCTCTTCTTTTATCAAATTTTAAAAAGATTGCTAACCGCGAAAACAAGTTGTACTAGTTGTAAAGAGATGGAGTAATTAATTTAGTCTAAAATCTTTCTTTGGCATTCCTAATAGGGCCTTATACGAAATTGGCAAGTGATTTTATGAGATGAGTTTGGTACCCACCGTGCAAATAATAATAATAATAATATGAGATCAACCTGTGTGATTTGATCAAAAGTATTCAATTCTTATTGGAATACTGAAGAAATTATCCAATGAGTAATCATTCAATTCGCATGCCAAATTTAAATTGATTGTGACTAGTAAACACATACTCACACTACTACAATAATAGATATGTATCACACTAAAGAGATTCACAAAGATCACGGTTTTCAATGAAAGCGTGATAAAAAGTTGTGCTTAAATTTTTTATCTCAGTTTAAGTTCAAAACTGAGATAAAAAGTGAGTTTCAGCGCGGAATAAAAGACCTCGCTCTTGCGATGAGATAAAAGAAAAACAATCTCACCCTTGCGGCGTGATAAAAGATTTTAGGGCTGAAAAGAATGAGATAAAAGATCTCGCTCTTATGGTGAGATAAAAGATAAAAGATCTCACTCTTGTGGCGTGATAAAAAAAGAGCAAAGATCTCACCCTTGTGGTGTGATAAAAGATTTGAGGGCGAAAAAAAATGAGATAAAAGATCTCGCTCTTGTGCCGAGATAAAAGAGAAAAGGCCTCACCCTTATGGTGTGATAAAAAACATTAGCGCGAAAAAAGTTGAGATAAATTATCTCACTCTTGCGGTGAGATAAAAAGCCTACCCATTTAGGCGGTCTTAATTTTCACGTGGGCGGGTTAATACTCATTTAGGCGGGTTTTGAAAAATTATGTATGGGAAACGATGTCATTTGAGGACTTCGAAAAGTTTTTTTTTTTTAAATGTAAGAAGATAAGTCTTAATTACATTCACCCCAAAAAAATCTTTACGTTTCATCTTCATCTTCACGCCCAAAAAGATCGAGAGAGAGAGAGAGAAAGCAAATCTCACGATTGGGTTCTACCAATGCCCAGTTGTTTCTTCGACGACGGGCGAACTGTTCCACTAGTGCCCGATTTTCATGTGGGCGAACTGTGATCTTTATGATTTATTGTAGTGGTAAAACTTTGTTATTTCGAATGTCTTCCAAGTGTTTGACACATTAGGTAAAAAAACAATTATATTATTATGGTTTAGCCTTATCTGAAAATGATTAAAATTCAATTGGAAAGTCACCATTGAAATTGAAATTTAATATAAACACAAAATATATGTGAAATGGTTAGTTTATAAGAAAACAATCTAGAGTTTGTCCATAATGTTACAATTTGCGGGTTGTGATAATTTTCATAAAAATACAAAGCGTACACTACAACAAAAAACACTATTGTGTACTAAATTTACTGGCTAAAAACAAATTTTTCGCCCAAGAAAATCTTTTGGTGACCAACAACTAATTTTAATTGGCAAAAGATCTGTTGTCATTTTAAAATTTTTTTAAACAATGTTTATATATGTATTTTTATATATTTTAATATCATGTTAATTGCATTTTAAAAAAATTCAGCAAATTTTAAAGAAAAAAAAGTTTTCTTACTTTAGGAAGTAAGTATAAATATTTTGGTTTTCATGATGTAACAAAAGATCTTGGCTAGCTTAGTGGTAAGGGCTTGGGAAATCAACCAATGGTGTGTGGGTTCGAAACTTGGCAATGACAAGAAAAGATGGTCTAGTAGATACAAAGAAAAGATCACGCCCAATGGTTTTCCATCTCAGTTTATGGGTGTGATCATTTTGAACTTTCAATCACGGTTATAAACCGTGATCTAAAGTGACTTATAATCACACATAGAAAAGAGAAACGATCATGGCCAAGAAAAACGATCACGGTTTATAACTGTGATAAAAGAGAAACGATCACACTTATTGGCCGTGATTGTTTCTCTTTTTCAATAACGGTTATAAACTGTGATAAAAGAGAGTGACTTACAATCACACTCAAATCCATCACGGTAGCAGGAGTGTGATGAAAAACTTACAATCACAGTCAATAGCTGTGATCTTTATGGTTTATTGTAGTAGTGTCATCGGTCCCTCATCAATCCTTGTAGATGTGTTATAAGTTACGTGGTTGGATGACCGGCTACAAATTTAAATTTTACGAAACTCACAACATGGTGTCAAAAATCACAAGAAAGTAGGTGACTTGGTCTTCTTCCTCTAGAACTCTACAATGGCATGATCGATATTGCATTCACAACAATGTACATAAACATAGCAAATGTGGCACTATCTCATTCAGGGGAAAAAATATAGCAAAAATATGTCCAATTAGCAATGAAACTTGTCATGTTGGCATATTGTGCACAATGTTTGTACAAATTATTGCGTTTTTAAATCTATCGAATTATTAATAAGATATACATGGTATATATGCATAATGACTTGCAAATTTTTGTGTTTTTTTAATTTTTGGAATGACATACTATATCTTTTGACAGCAAAAGATTCTCATATATACCTGGTTGGTTTATTTGAAAATACAAATTCTTGCAAAATCGTACCAATCCTTGACCAGAATGATGGGTCCACGCCATCACTTAAATTAAAATTTTGCTACGAGCTACAACATAAAGACCACGAAAAAGATACGGCCTCCGACCATAGGACCCATAAAAGAGATGCCATCAAGAATTCGTATTCTTCTCGTGGTTTTTATGTAGCAAAATTGCTCAAACCGGCTCCCATGTCAATTGCATCCTTAGAAAAGGTGTCATTTCCCACATGACTAGTGCATCATCAGCGGCATGCAGTACAAAAAGAGTACTCATCAAAATCAAATGAAGTTCAATTTTTCATTCTATAGTTCTTTCTAAAACCCAAAATCAAAGGGAATTGGGATTCCCTCGCATAAAAATGTCCTTGATTTTGGGGCCTGTCATGTGGCCTCTTTGGAATTATTGGGATTAAAATAACTAGTCAAATGAGTATTTAAGTAACTCGGAATGCTAATTGAACTTGTTTGTTCCAGTATCTTATGCGAGATTGCATGCCTAGACAAGAATAGAATTTCCGCGTCTAGCCGAAGTTCTGTTTGGGGGTTTATGTGTTTGTAGATTTCATTAATTTGAGGATTTCGAGATTAATTAAGGTGTGCATAAGTCCTATGACAACCGAGAATAATTACTCGCTACCCGGGGAAGTAGTCGAAGGCAAATGGCCTTCTTTCAAATGATTCAGGTGGCCAAAGAGGTCCAAATTTTGAGCCACACGAACAATCTCTTCTCAAATCCTGCCCTCCCTTGATCTGGCTGTGATCGTGGAACAAGTATTCTTTCTCTCTAACAATTCCCTCTCTCTAGAAAACAGGAGCACCTCTCTCTAATCTTAAAACAGCCGTCACACTTTCTCTTCTCCTTCCCCTCATTTCCCATTGGGTTTATACCCAAATATGGGCGGCGGGAGGGGAGAGATCAATTCTTGCTTTCATATCTGGTTTCCTTCCCCTTTCTCCACCAAAACCGCTTGCCGTTCGCCGCCGCTCCTCTTCTGAGTTTGCAGTTATGTGGTCACCGGTGGCTTCATGGTTCGCCGACTTGAGAGCTTGATCGGTAGGGGGTTAGGCAAGGAAGGACTGCTCAATGACGGCAGGGAGTGTATTTTTTTTTGTTGCTTTATTTTGTTTTTTGTCCGGATTTTAGTCCGGTTTATATTCGGATTTAGTCCATACTTTTATACATTAATTTATGATTCTTCTCGTTAAGCCAAATGGTTATTATTAACAACTTAAAACTTCATTTATGTCCTACCTCTCTTAAAGAAGATTCAGTTTGGACTGATTTTCGCTAGCCATTTTTGGTCTAATTTGGACAATTGTAGCCCTCAATTGTTCAGCTGTTGTTCTTTGTCAGTTGGGCAAAATGGTCATTTGGCTCCTCCACTAACTCGGTTACGTGGTGTGATGGGGCTTCCTCCACGGCTCCACTTACTCACCCGACTTTCCCCTCCTCTCTCTGCGAATTTCACAGACGTCATTTCACACTTTAAAATAGCCAAACAGATCTAGGCCGTCCAAAACTTCATTGGACGTCCGAGATGGTGCCAGGTACGGGACATGTGGTACCCAACAGGCACTGAAAAATTTCTCCTACCATGGAGAATTCTCTCTCTCTCTCTCTCTCTCTCTCTCTCTCAATCAGTCGATCGAGCGGCGCCTCGCTCCGGCCACCCGAAGCGGGGGGCCTGCTCCCCCTTGGGGGAGAGCAGGGCCCTGCTGCCCCCCCGTGTGGGGCCCACTTTTGTAGAGCTCGTCGAGTAGAACAACCATGCAAAAAATTAGCTTAATTGGATATCATTAAGTGCCTGATCGGAACCCTTTTAATCTTGAAAAGAATGGATCCGAAACATTGAATCAAATCCACTTGAACTCAAGGACCGAGAGTTATATGGGTTCCGATCAGGCACTTAATGATATCCAATTAAGATAATTTTTTGCATGGTTGTTCTACTCGACGAGCTCTACAAAGTGAAAGATCCCGATTATCGGAGAGAGCCCGGAGTGGGCCCCACACGGGGGGCAGCAGGGCCCTGCTCTCCCCAAGGGGGAGCAGGCCCCCCGCGTCCCCGGCCACCTCCCTCTCTCCCAACGAAGAGAATATCTTCATCGTCTCCCTTTCTCTCCTGAGATCCTTCCACTACGAAGCCAACCGTAACCAAATCCCAAAATCAAAGATTTCCCGTCACCGAAAGCGAAATCACGTGGGCCGGAACCAAGGCCCAGATCAAGCGGCTTCAATCGCGAGATTTTAGGCCAAAAAACTCTGTTATGGGACAGGTTAAGATCCCAGAGCCAGGCGAGGAACTGAGGCCACCGCCGACGAATTTGGTTCAGGGTCCCACAGATCTGTTGGGTCTCGACCCGGACACAGTCCAGAAGCATTTTCATCTCTTCTTTCTTCTCCATTCGTGTTGCATGTATACTATTTTAGTTGGTGATGTTTTCTCCCTTCCTGATTTTTGTTGCACGTTCGCTTTTGTGGCTCTATTCTAAAATCGTGTGACATTCTTTTTCATTTGTTGTTTTTGTGACAGGTTTTGAGGAATTTTGCTGTCTGGACTGATTGGTTGATTTGGTGAGTGCAGTATTAGAAAGTGAGAAGTAAGGAGAAATAGAGTCTTGTTTGTTTGCGTGTTCAACAACTATTCACTTCGTCTGGACAAGGACGATTTGTAGTGATGATCAACTCTACTTGTAGTTCTCATCCATTTACTTGCTTGTTTTTTGCAGTTATGCATGATTTACGCCTAATTCACAATGATCTGAAACCAGAAAACATTCTTCTTATTTCATCAGAGTATATTAAAGTCCCAGATTATAAGGTATTATCTCCTGTGCCATCTTGTCATTATCATTTGGTTTATCAGTTAATCTAGTAGATTCGGAACAAAAAAAAAAATCTAGCAGATGTTTTGAGCATGTGTACCTGGTAATGCTAATTCGGTTTTGTAATATTAGTGGGTGTTTCCAGTCTATTTTCTTCAAGGATATTCTAACGTTTCAAATGATACGTTTGCATTTTGCTTGTGGTTTATGGTGTTAAGTTTGAGGCTTTCAAACTTAACACCATGTCATTACTAACAAATGAAGGAAAAAGGATACCCAATGCGATTGGATCTTATAATTAGGACTCTTTGATATGCACAACTCGAAACAAGACAGAGCAATTGCGTATTCCATCACCGTATAACATGCTGAACAAATTTGGTTTCTTGCAGGTTTACGGCTAGTGATGGGAAGATGAAGCTTAAAGCAGTTTTACAATCTACTTTGTCATCTGAAGTTGAGTCAGGACAAATTCAGAACTTGGGTCTCATTAGCATTCTTAATTATACCGTAAATGACATCCAAATGAAGAATGAGACGGTTTTTTCTAAGTGAGAATCACTAGCTCCAAACTCTGACAAAAATTAACATCTTTTTCTGAGAATTTATGGGATTTGAAGATAATCTCACGGGCGTTCAACTATTTTTGCAAGTTTTTAATTCTAACAAAATGTGCAGTAGTATCCCCAGCTCTTGAGGTAGAGATCAAAGCTGAGGGGAAAATGGAAGAATCTGGTATTGTTCTCAAACCAAAGCCAGAAAGGGCTATCACAAGCGAGGTTAAAAGTGAAGGGACATGCATAATTTTAAAGCCAAAGCAAGAACTGGTTGTGAAATCAGCTGCTCAGATAGTGCATGAGCAGAATGGGAAGTAAGTATAATGATCCATTTACAAGTATACATATCTGTAATGGTGCCTGTGTGGCCCGTGAACCTTGATCCAAGCTCTTCCTCCTTCCGATGGTGGGTTGGCTAGCCTGTCCCCTTCTCTGCAAAAGAACGCACGACTAAAGACCAGGCCGGGGTTTTCCCGGCAAGGCCCTCCGGCGAGAGGATGAGTATGGGCAGAGAAGAAGAGAGGAAATTAGGGTTTTAGCGTGTAAAAACTTGTGTACCTTTGAGGGCGTGATCACTTTGTATTTATAGAGTCTCCTTGGCTTGCTCCCCAAGTACGAGCATGTGCTTGGCACAGGTCAAGTGATGCTGCTATGACGTCACCTAGATAGATCTGGTAACCGTTTTGGGAGTCAGCTGGCATTGCCCATGTGCGTTCATCATTATCTGTTGTAACCGTTTCAGCACGTGGTCAATCGCGTGGATGAGTATGGTGGCCGAGCGTCGCTTGAGGCCGAGCCCACCATCGATCATGTGCAGCTGCACCGTCGGTACTGCCGAGGGGAATTGTCGTACGCGGGTTCTTCGTCGGCCGATGCCGACTCTGAGATAAATGTGTTTAGCGGGGCGTAAAGCTCCGGCACGGGCTGCCGTCCTAGCTCCAGGTTCGGCTGGAGCGCGGTCCCAGCGACCTGGTGCGAACTGTGTTCGGTCGCTACAATAGCCCCTCGATCTCTGCCGACGCCGAGCCCGATGCAGGGATCGATATTGAGCTTTGGCCGAACGTGATGAACTCCGAACGTGGATTGTTGGTGATGGGAATCGAGCCGAACTTAGCCCTCCTTTTTCCTCTGCAAAGAGCCCAACCGCCAGGAGCGTACATCAATGAGACAACGCCAAGTGTCACAGTGTGGCTGGGTACGGCTGATGAAAGGACGGTTGGCATGATCGAAGCCCTGCAGGGTGTCACGTCGCTGCCACGCGTCAAAGCCCGATTGGATGCTGGTTCGGCGGTGTAATTATGGGCGGGAGTTTCGAACCCCAAACCCTAGCTCTATATATAGGGTCGTGGGAGGAGAGAGAGAGGTTACAGACCCCTTCTCTCTCTAAACCTCCATTGCCAGAGTTCGTCCCTGCGCCCGTTCGTCTTCCAACTTTGATTTGCAGCAAATTCGTCTTCAGATCTCGCCAAAAATCACAGGTATGAGCTTGATTTTAACTCCTCTATACGTTTTCGTAGTTTTTGCACGTTTTTCTTGCCATTTTCCTGGGTTTTCTGGGGTTTTTGGTTCTGAATGAACAGTACGAAGCCTGGAGATGGACGAACTGTTCATCTCCTCCTTCAGTCTGTTCTTCCGAGCGTGTATCTTTATGGATTCCCGTGCTTGGTAAACGTTGATGAGGCCGAGCCCCAGTATCGATGCTGGGAGACTTGGCCGACGGGCTGTTGGCCGAGCCTAGCTTATATGTCATAGGGATTTAAGCCGACGATGTGAGTGCGAGCCTCATCGGCTTGCTCCCGTCGTGCTTCCCGAGCTTGAGTCACGTCTTAAATGATGAGGTGGGCCAGTAGGGTAGCCGAGCGTAGGGAGATCCTTTCCTTCTGGCCGATGACGAGGTTTCTCACTGCTTTCCCCTTTGTCTTTGTTAGGTCTGGCTCACTCCATCATCGTCATTTCTTCCGACTCTGAGAGCTCCGGGGACGGCTCCGCAGAACTATTCATCCGAGAATATCTGAAAAGGCGCAGGAGCCGACGTCAGTCTTCCTCGATCGCGTCCAACATGTCTGGTAGTGACTCCAACGCCGAACGTGTTTATGAATACGATGACGGGTTCAACACCGAACCCGAGATATCCTTTTCCCCTTTCACCCAGTCCGATGCCGAACACGAACTTGGTCCCGAGGCTGAGTCTAGGTTCTTATCAGGTGCTGAGGCCAATACTTCACGATCCGCTCCTAGCGACGCCCCATCTGAGGATAGGGAAATTGCTGACCTTTTCGAAAAAGGCCAGGTATGTCCGCATGCTCACTACTTCAGTGGGCAACCGAATGAGTACGAGGGCTTTTGCCGAACGTACGACATACCTGAAGACGTAGTTGTTAGCCAAGTGGCTAGCAACAAGATTAGAGATAAGAAAGAACATCGCCCCGAGCACATCACGGTCCCACTTATGGCCATTTGTGAGGCCGTGCTTAGATTCCCCTTCACCCGTTTCTGAGGGAGGTGCTTGCCAAATTCGGCGTGGTACCACATTTCTTTGCCATCAATAGTTACCGGATTGTGATGTCCGTTATCAAGTTGAAGGAGTTGCACAATCTGGAGTTCACAGTCGCTGATCTCTTCCATACTTATGTCATGTCCAAGCACGGTAAGTCCAACCGTAGGTATTTGTCAACTCGTAGTGGCAAAGAGCCCCTGAAAGAAGGCCTGCCGGACACGGATAAATGGGCAAACTTTTACGTGGAGATAAGTGGCAACTACGAGTTCGGCAACCAAACGATGCGTCTTCATTCCGTGCCGAAGATAAAAGATTTTCGAGGTTTTATGACCCCTTATCTTTCCGCCGAGCATGATTCTATTCATGCCTTGATCACTGTTTTGTCGTTTTTTTTTTTTTTTTTTTAATCATCGATCGATCACAAAGACACAACAATATCTGTCTGTTGAGAAGAACGTTGAGATGCTGAGGGCTCAAATTTGCCGTGACGCGCCGACGTTACTGGAGTACGAGCCGTCTTATAAAGGAAAGTTGAAGAGGAGGGAGAGAGGTGCTGGGCCGAGCTCAAAGGCCAAAGGAAAGAAAAAATCTGCCGAAGAGCTGGGAGGGAAGTCAAAAGACCCGAAGCCAAGTAATAAGGGCAAGCGGGTGAAGTTCCCGACATTCAAGAAGCTGGCAGACTTTTGGTTCCAGGAGAGCCAACCATCCACATTTGAAGGTATTGACATCGAACCTCTTCGAACCCTTATACCCCAGTTTGCCGACGCCATGGGGAGGAGAAATGTTGTGAGGATGAACATCAAAGATGGCATGCTAGATCGGCAAAGGGAAGCTGCTGATGCCGAGCGTGCTGCGAAGAAGCAGAAGGTGACCCACGAGCTTTTCCCTGCCAAGCCTCCGACACCACTCGGTCAGGGGAAGGAGTGTACAGAGTCGTCAGCCGCGGGTGGCTCTAAAGCATTGGAGAAGGCGTCAGGTTCTGGTGGCCAGATGGTTCTACAGGAGTTCGCTCCTTCCTTCGCTATGGCCGACGGCAGGGTCATCTCCGTAGATGACAGTGTTAAGCTGGAACCGGGTTTAGCCCCAACGATGCTGCAAGGTTTGGCACTGCAGAACGATATGAAGAAGGTTCCCGAGGAACTTCAGCCGAGCCTAGTTCACGCCAGTGCTTACATCGTTCAGGTGTTGATTGAACTAAATCCTTTTCCAAGTCTTTTCATGCATACTTCTGAGCTTATACTTCTGTTGTTGTGCAGGCTGGTCAAGCGATACTCAAGGCGTACAATCAAGCCAGCCTCTTGTCTGCCGAACGTAAACGCTACCATACTGACCTGAAAGCCGAACGTGAAAAGTCCAGGAGCTATAAGGGGAGTTTGCAGACGGCGAAGGCTCAGATTGTGGAGCTCGAGAAAGAGAAGGAGGAGCTGGCCGAGAAGCTAAAGAAGGCCGAGCGTGAGTTAGGCCAGACGCTGAGGAGGGAAAAGAGGAAGATGAAGGAGGTTGACCAGAAAGCGTATCAAGCTGGGTACGATCGTGCTGGCCTGGAGTACATGAGGGATGCAAGGTCAATGGTGAACGATCATCTCAGAAAGAAAATGCCTGTCGCTTTCAAGGCTGGTTACAAGGCCGGCGTTAGCGCTGTTGGTTAAGGGATGCAGATTGTGGGGGCTGTTTTCAACCTGGACCTCTTGAACCCTCTTCTCCGCCGCTGTTGAGCCGTGGAAGGCTGACGTGGCACGCCGGGTACCTGCAAACCGGAGGGGGGTGTTCCTCCGGGTAGAAGCTCCGACGATCTAGTTAGTAAAGGAAAGAAGAGTATGAACAGTGATATTTGTTGGAAAAGTGAAGCTGTTTATGTGAAAGAGAAGTGTGTGTATCAACCCCCTTTCAGGTAAGAGGTACCTCTGTATTTGTAGGCAAAGAAGTCTTCCGCGCTAAGTTAGCCGAGCGTAGGACTCACGCGCGTTCCTACGCTTGGCTGACATCACATGTCAGGAGCATTTAATGAATGCCGCCTTCCCAAGCTTGCAGACGCACATGGGCTTATGCCAGACATGTCACATCACGAAGGGGCGGCACGTTAACGTGAAGAGACGTTAACCCACGTATCACTTGGAAGGTTCTAGAACGTTCTGCGCAAGCGGTGTCCGAACAGAAGAGGTCCCGAAGGAAAGATTACTGGCCGAACAAACGAAAGCCAGGAAGGAGATCGTGCCATGCCGAACAAAAGACTTCAACGCCGAACAAACGACCGCGAGTTGTTGTTCGGAAAAGAATCCACGCTCGGCGAGCAATCCCTGACCTTTCTTACGTTCGGTGGAAGATGGACGACGTGTCAAAGTGCCAACTCAGCAATGAGCGAACTGAGACAACTGAACGATGGACCCCCAGTGTGACCCTTTGGACCTTATGAACCCCTTCGGATATTTCGGCCCACTACAATAGCCCCTCAACTTCTGCTTCTTTTACTCGGAAAAGAGGGAGGAGTTGACCCTGTGCGGCCGAACAAATGGAGCATATCTTGGAACAGAAAGACTTCCGAACGTAAACCCATCCGAATAGATGGTCATGCCGAATAAAGGTACATTCCTGGCTTCGAGGCACAAAAGCTGGGATTGCATTAAATGCTCCTGCAACCGCCAACTTCAAACACGCCACGCGTCGTTAAAGCATTGGAGGAGCGCGAGGTGCCTGCAGAAGCTGCCACGCGCCAAGCATCCAACGATACATCAATCTCCCGCCCAGATCCAGCGGCTGGGGCTCGGCACCGGTTCAAATGCCCCCAGGGTATAAAAGGTGGAGCGCAGAGAGAGAATCACTTTTTCTCTCTCTCCAGTCGATCGATCTCTCTGTTCAGACGCCGTTTGCTGCCAAAACTCCTCAAAAACTCAGATCTTGCTGCATTTCGACTGTAAATCACACATATTTCCAGGTATTTCTTGTTTCTCTAATCTCTTACGCATTTTTTGATAGTTTTTGAGCATTTTTTGGCCCAGAAATGGGTTTTTTTTCTGTCAACCCTGCCTGAAACCTTTCCTGGGTAATGAAGAACAGGTTGAAGATGTTCATCTGTTCTTTCGAACGCATGTTCATCTTCAACCAGTGTTCTTCCGAACACAAGACCCAGATAATAGCACTTTCACCTTCGGATAAACAATTACGCTCGGAATTCCCCATCGACATTTAGTCGCTCGGGAACCATGAACCACCCTCGATAAGATTAGCACTGTACACCGAACGTAGGCACCCTAGGAAACTTGACCTATTTCGCTAACGGTCTCATCCCTGCACTTGTGCTTTTAGGTATGGCGTCTTCTCCAAATTCTTCGGCGGAATCGTATAATTCCGTTGACCCCAATGCTTCGGGCTTCGGCGAGGTTGATCCACGGATAGCTGAAGTGGTCCGAGCCGCCGCTCGGGAGTATAAGGTGGGTGGTAAACCTTTACCCGAATCATTCGAGGGAGTTTTCATCCCAGCCGACGTCATGCCACTTCGGTCGATAGGTCCTGACGTCATAAACCTCGAGGACGAACCTTCGGAAAAGATGGCCGAAGATCCTGAGGAAGAAGGGTACGCCGAGGGAGAAAATGAAGAAGCGACCGAGGACGAGGCCATGGACGAGGCCAATCCTGCTGCCTCCTCCAGTCGAGTCGAGGGAGAAACTGGGATTGTCGGTGCATCGTCCTCCTAACCGCCAAAGAAGAAGAGGAGAAAGATCGTCGCCCTCGATCCCGACGAAATTCCTCCCTGAACGGGAAGAGACCCATGTCCGTACTGGGACTGCTTCACCGACCAGGCGGGGATACACCTTTTCCGAACATCCTACCACATCCCCGACGACGTCGTTATTTCAACAATCCCAGGGCCCCGAATAAGATTTACCGATGAGCACATCACGGTGCCCCTGATGGCCATTACCGAAGGAGGTCTCAGGTTCCCAATGCACAGGATCCTGAGGGAGAAGCTTCACGTTTTTTAGCTTACCCCGTGCTAGTTGAGTGTGAACTCCTACCGAATAATCCACTCGATTATAAAACTGGCCGAGGTTAAGATGTTCAACCTCCAAGCGCACCACATTTTCGAGAACTATATGGTGTCTCGGAACGTGAGGTACTCGCGCTACTACCTCTGCTCACGGAGGAACATGACGAAGATCATTCCCGAGGGCATGTATGACTCGGAGAAGTGGGCTTCGGACTATGTCGAAGTCCGAGGTAACTATGAATTTCCCCCAGGTCAAGATGACCAATTCTACGTAGCCAAGGAAAGGGGTAACCCAGGTAAGATTGACTTCACTATATTTGATGTCCAACATGCTTTGTTCGGTTTAATTTAATTAGACTGCTTGCTCGTTTCTGCGTACTAAATATCTCTCTTTGTATTGTGTTCGGCAGATACAACTAAGATAAACAAGAATCTGTTGAGGCTTGCTAAAGATTGCGGCCTTGCAGATGCACTTTTGACGATCCCGAGAGAAGAAAGGGACGCTCCAACAATTTTACAATACGACGCCACGTACGGCGGGAGAATCAAGGGAAAGGGTGCCGAAGGAAGCGGGAAGAAGAAGAGCACACTAGTTGATCTCACAGAGCTTCCCGAGGACCTACTCCCAAACTCAGACAAGCCTCTCCGAGGAACAATTCGCCAACCGACCGAAGGAGAGCCATTTGCCGGGGAAGAAAACATGCCTCCACACAGCATGAGAGCCATCCTCCAGGAAAAGCTGGAGAAGAAGGCCAAAGAGGAGGCCGAACAGAAAAAGGCTGGGGCGTCCGATGCTTCGGGATCTGTACCGAAGCCCAGCGCTCCAGTTAAGAAGACTACGCCTGACGCTATCCCCCAGAAGCGTCCAGCCTCTCCTCCTGCCTCGACGGACAAGCCGACCAAGAGGTTCAAGGTCACGGCCAAGAAAGCCTCGGCTGTTGCTGGTAAGACTCCCACAGCCGAAGGACAGGAAGGGGGAGAAAAGCTCAAGGAGAAGGAGGCCGAAGGGGATGCCGATGTTGCCTGGGCTCCCAGCTTTGTCACCTCGCGCAACAAACAAATTCTTCGGACGGATAGCCTCATGGAGGATCCCTCCCTGGTCTTCACCCTCCACGCCGGGTTGAGGCTACCGAGGGATCTCAGTGCTCAGGGGTCCCTGAAGACAGCACTGAACGACTATTACTATTTTGCCGGCAGGGTAACTGTTTCTTGAAAAGTACGAATAATTTTTTTTTAACTGTTTATCTTCGGATACTTACAGTCTTGTCCCTTTGCAGGCTACTCAGTCCATCATGAGCGCACAACGTCATCTCATCGAGCATGACAAGAAGGAAAAGCTCCTCCAGCAAAAGGTGGAGTTACACCAAAGTTCAGCCGCAGAGTATAAAAAGTTGCTGGAACAATCGGAGGACACCCGCCGAGGGCAAGAGCTCACCATCGCCAATCTGAATGACGTGGTCAAAGGGCTGCAAGATGGGGCCGAGCAGGCGCTCTCCGAAGGCAAGGACGAGGGGCTGGCCGAGGGGAGAGCTCTGGGAAGGAAAGAGATGGAGGAGGAGATGAAGAAAGAGCTGCAGGCCTAGTATGATAAGGGTTACTTTCAGGCCGAAGAAGATGCAGCCGAGGAACTGATGGCCTTGCAAACCGAACTCCGCGAGGCTCAACACAAGAAGAGTTTCATGCTTGGCTTCAATGCTGGTTTCGACGAGGCTGGCATCGAACCCGACGATGAAAGGAGGTCCCTAGTCGAGGTTCCACCCCTCGAAGCAGCCGAAGTTCACGCCGAGCCTCCGCCACTCGACCGGAGAGGTTGCAGTTGATGTGCCTCAGCCTGAAGAGGTTGCAGTTGATGTGCCTCAACCGGAGAACACCCAAGCCCCTCCAATCGACCAAACCATCTCCTCCTCGACCACAATTACTCCCGAAGCTTAGAGATAGTTTGTTTTATTTTCATTTTTGAAAGTTGGACGGTCGGCGCCGAACATTCAGGGTTTTGCCGAACCGTGTTTTGTAAGTAATGCATGTTTTAAGGATGGCCACAAACGATCTACCACGGCCATTCCTTTCGTTTAACTTTTCATGAATTGATCTTTCTAAGTGAAGTATGTTTACTCGGATAACATGTTTTGATTGTTCATGTGTTTGATATTCCTTCGGATACGGAATCATGTTTAAATGAAAATTTTCAATGAAGCTCGGATTATAGTTGTTCGGCTAACCCTGTAAGCCAGTAAAAGTGACATGCTTATGAAAATTTTCTAAGTATTTTCGTTCGGATGACATCCCTGTATTTGAGCGTACCTGGGATATACATGAATCCACAAAGCTCGGTTACATTTGTTCGGATAACCTTGTTTTCAAGGTAAAAGTACCACTTCAAACTTGTTTACTAAGGTAAAAGTACCACTTCAAACTTGTTTACTAGGGTAAAAGTACCACTTCAAACTTGTTTACTAGTACCCATTTGTAGCCCCTGCCTTGGGGTTGTTTTTCGTTTAGTAAAGAAGAAAAACAACACGAAGGCAGAAAGATGGGTACATAAAACGAAGGTGACGCTTGGTTAAAAGTGCAAGAAAACCGAGGTAAAAGTGCCAAACGAGCGAGGTAGAAGTGCCAAAGAATCGAGGTAAAAGTGCCGCTATCCGAAGCCGATATCACGGGTGAGATGTTATACCCAACGAACGAACGTGGAATCCGAAGAAACCATGGGCGAGATGCTATACCCAACAAACGAGTGTAAAAACCGAACATGTGAATGTACCGAACGTATAGTATCACCAAAACGCCCGTAGGCTTATAATCCAAACAAAGGTAAAAACAAAAACAAAACGAACAAAGCGCAAAACAAAGGTCGCCGATGCTAGCCATGGAACTTCCGAAGTTTTTGGGCGTTCCAAGGGTTAGCAATCGGAGTACCATCCATTTCAGCAAGCTTATAAACTCCATGGCCAATCTTCTGGACTACCCGATATGGGCCTTCGTAGGGATCTTTGAGCTTTGTCAGCTTCTTGGCCTCCACGACCTTCCGAAGAACAAGATCACCAATTTGAAATGGCCGAGCACGGACGGTCTTATTGTAGCCCCGAGCAACTTCCTGTTGATAAGCCGCATGGTGTAAGTTGGCGGTGTCGCGGAGTTCTTCGGCGAAATCCAGCTCAGCACCAACCAAAGCATTGTTGTCCACAGGGTTGAAGTTTTCTGACCGAACAGTGGGAACGAGCGTAGATAGAGGCAAGACAGCTTCCATGCCGTATGCCAGGGAGAATGGGGTGCGGCCAGTAGAACGGCGCGGGGTAGTTCGATAGCTCCACAGGACATGAGGAAGATCGTCGACCCATTTACCAAGTTGGCGATCCAAACGACGCTTAAGCCCCCGAGTGATGGCTTTGTTAGAAGCCTCGGCCTGTCCATTGCCTTGGGGGTAGGCCACCGACGAAGTGTGGATCAAAATATGATGACACTTGTAGAACAACTGGATTGCGGCCGCCAAAAATTGGGTGCCATTATCCGAGAGAATGGCATATGGAACGCCGAACCTGGAAATGATGTTCTTCCAAATAAAGCGCTCCACATCCGAAGCTGTTGTCTTGACCAATGGCATGGCTTCCACCCATTTGGTGAACAAATCCGTAGCAGTTAGCAGATACTCGAACCCGCCTGGGGCCTTCGGCAGCTTACCCACAATGTCCAAGCCCCATACAGCAAACGGCCAAGGGCTGGTGATCATTTTGAGGGGAAAGGCAGGTTGATGAGGTATGTAGGCATGTTTTTGGCACCGAACACAACGTTTCACATATTCTTCGGACTGTTTTACCATCTTCGGCCACCAATAGCCCTGGGTTAACGCTCGATGAGCCATCGTCCGGCCGCCTGAGTGCCCACCACAGCTTCCCAAATGAAGCTCGTCCAAGACACTTTGGACCTGATCCTCGTGTACTACGCGTAGATCTGGCCCAGTGAACGTTCGGCGGTAAAGCTGCCCTTGTGAATCCAACAAGTAATTGGCCGCTCGGCAGCGGATCTTGTGGGCTTCCCTTCTTTCCGGGGGAAGGGTCTGGTCCCACAGGAAAGCAATTACGGGGTCCAGTTTACTGGGGCCGAGGGTAATATTGTCGATCGAAAAAACTGCGAGCTCGAAGCTTAGAGGACCCAATCCAGAGCCAAATAGCCTTTCAGACAGAAACATAGTGTGTTAGGAAAATCCATCGATCGGCCGCAACATTGATTTCACGGCCTTAACATCCATTCCTCACCCGAGCAACCTGTTGCACCAAAAATCTCCCTGAGAGATCGAAACCTCGGCCGCCAGATCAATGGCTCGGCCGCCACATCCATCCCTCGGCCGCCACATCCTTTGCTCGGCCGCCAGATCGGCCTTTTTCCAGACTCTCGAACCTTCTGTCGGTCGTTTGATCCAATCCCACCGCCTCTCCGATTCGTTCGGGCCACGTTCAGAGATCACGTCGAAGAGTTCGAATTACAATGCAACTGCACTTGTAATCGTGCCTTTTGATTGGACGAAGTGTGTCATCCCTTTGCCTATATAAAGAGGCCTTTGGCCTCCGAAAATACACACCACAATTCACCAAAATCAGTCGATCAATAATCACGAAACTCTGCAGAAATACACCCAAAAACCCTCTTTACAAAAGCCCCAACCTTCCATAGGCGGCCATCAATCCGACGATCCAACCCCGGAGTTTAAACCCTAGCCCTAGGGTTTCGTTCAAGCAATCAATCAGTCAATCCCGATCAATCCGAAGCAATCAAGCAACTGAGGGATCAAGGTGGTGAGGCCCAACGGCCTCTGGTTTGGTTTATTTTCTATTTATGTCGTTAATCATAGCTTACTGATCGTCTGTTAGTTTTCTGTCTGGTGTGAGGAAGAACACCAGCCGGGGCTTCGATGCCTCGGCCGGTACATTGATCCAAGGATCCTCGGCCGTGACATCCATTCGCCGGCCGAGTGATCGATCCGCTGCACATGTTTTGTTTTGTTTCTTGCTTCGATGCATGATGTATTTACGCTTTGGCTCACCTTGTTAACTGTTTAAGGCATAAAAACAGACTACGTGTATGGATTAGATAAAGCATCTATATATCTTATGTTGAATGATTATGGGCTAGCCTCACGGCTAGGCAGAGAGGGGTGCCTAACACCTTCCCCTTACTGTACTTTTGGCTTCCGTATCCAAAATCTCTATCTGTTTTCCTAGCTTTAACAAACTAGGTGGCGACTCTGTTTTGATGATAACCGCTATCGTGTGGTGATACCTCTAGCCATGGAAGTATCCACGATATTGGTTTATGAAGCAAGCAACCAATCGAGCTAACACAGTGATGATCCAACTGTATGGCGATGCCCCATCTGGGAGGTGTCTACACCAGTGACCACGCAGGGCCAGTCAAAAACTGATTCGGAGTACCAATTGTTTTCGATATGAAGAGTCCAACTTACTCTTCGTTTGTCAGATCTTGGATGACAGGAGGAGAGTCTGGAGCAGTCACATTCTCCACCACGGGGGTTGATTCAGGAGCACCACCACTGGCTTCCTTCTGGCCAGGGTTGGTGCCATCTTCAACAGCAGCGTCATTCCCCGTTTGCTCGGCGATTTGTGCGATTGGCTCACTCTCCACATTGTTTTCTTCTCCTACCTCATCCTGCTCATCAGCAACCACTCGGGTGCTTGGAAGGTCGATCTCTGTCCAGAGAAGAGAAGACTCAGGAGCACCAGATTTGGTAAGGCAAGCCAACCAGCCAGCCTCAAAGACTTGGTCTTGGATCCCGGGCATCTGTTCCGTATAGCTCTCAGTGGCCACGCGGATTCCCTCGTTGTAGCCCAGCTGGTAGGAGGTCTTGGCTTCGTTTTTGCTCGCCTCCAGCTCCGTCAAAGTCTGGTTCAAGCTATCCTCAGCACCTTCCAGCTTGTTCCTCAGCTCATCCGCAAGCCCGCGGGCCTGATTTCTTTCTCTCTCCAGCCTCACAATAGTGTTCTGCAGCTTGGCGTTCTCGCTTGCCAATCTGGCACGCTGGGGCTCAGACTGGCCAAGCTTCTGTACCATGGCCACCATCTTCTGCATCGTCTGGAGATTTTGAACACAAAGCAGTATTAGGCAGGTAACAGCATTAATGATCTGGAACCATTAACAGACGAAAATGAACCTGACAGGTTTACCTTAGCACTATGGCTCATGAACGAGCCGAGGAGGTTGTCCGGGGAGCTGGCAATCACCTTTTGCATGTCCCCGGGCAGCATGAACGCTTGAGAAAGGGCAAGAGCTGTCCCCTCGGACTCCACACTGTCATGGACAGTGACTGGCCGGCCGCCATGCATGAATTGAGGGGCCCAAAGGGGGGTTTGAGGTGCTGCAAGTTGAGAAGAAGGCTGCTCGACAGAGGAGGCATCCAATCGTTGGCGTTTGTCCCTGTGACTGGCCTCAATCTCCTCGGGGGAGAAGCCCGGAGGAGCGTCTTGTTGAGCTGGTCCTCGGCGGCCATGAGATGGCGCCGGGCTCTGAGAGCGTCCGCGGCCACGAGATGTGCCACGGCCTCTTCCACGGCCAGCCCCTGGAATGTTGAGAAGGCTGCTGAGATTGATCGGTTGATCCATTTCTTGAGGAGGGGGAGAAAGAGAGTAACCGCTTAAGGATGTCGAGGCCTCTTCGGCGAGTCAGATGGGCTCGTTGGGCAGAGGAGGGGTCCGAGAACGCCTCTCTTCTTGATGATCCAACTGTATGGCGATGCCCCGTCTGGGAGGTGTCTACAGTTTTCTGGCGACTCTGCTGGGGACGTGAGAGCCATAACCAAAAAGTTCAATATAAGACTAATACGTGCCTTATTTAATTCATTTATCATATGCATCGAGCAGGCAAGCCTCGTTGAGTTCACCTAATATCCCGGCATGACATGGGCTATGTTAGGGGTTCCAGCAAACTCCACAGTCACTCGTACCTTTTGGTATATCAAAAAGGGAATCACCCAATTGCCGCCTATGATGGGCTGGTGAAAGGATTGGTGCCCTTCGACAACGGAGCACCCTGAGACTACCCAAAACCTTACATGTGTTATAAAGCCATAGAACTTATCAAATTAAGGCAGGAACCTACAGGCTAGGAACCTACTTGCATTTTGCTTCTAAGTTCTTCCTCACACCAATTGTATATATGTATGTTGTAAAGCTTTCTTTTGCAGGGCCACCCTAGGGGTCTTTTATCGAAAGTAGGTAAGTTAAGCTAATCTAACTTAAAGCAAAAAAAATTTTCAGGAAAAATGATTGCGTCACTACTCATGTTTGATTCGCACTTTCAAGATATCACCAAGCAATCTGGCCTGCTCCGCCCTGCTGCTGAGAGCTTCAATCCATCCAAATACATCACCCCGGTAGATGAACCAAAACCTATGGTGATTATCATTGAAGACAACCATGTCATGTTCGCAAGAACAGTTTATGAGGAAGAAGTAGAGGATATCATTGAGGAAGAAGGGTTCGGCAGGGTCCCAATTTATTTCTACGACCCTTATGCACCCACTGATGACTATTGGCCAATCGATGAAGCCAACCATTCTGAAGCTGAGGAAACAAAGGAAGAAGAGTCTACTGACAATGATCCACTAGACGAAATCTCCCTAAACCTACTCTTTGATGAGAGGGTCACCGACAACGAAATAAGGGTGATTCACCTCGTCACAAATAGGTTTGGTAACCGGTGGGGATTTGTTGGCACCCGAAGAGTTGATAATAGCGACGAAGCAGCAATTGAAGCTCAATTGGAGGAAATAACAGCAATGGCAAATCAAATGGCCCTCCAAGATTTGTAGGGTGATAGTGATGAAAGTGCGAATCAAAGTGACTGTGAATTGATGATGCTCAACCTTGGTCTGAGCTGATTGTAGATGCTGAAAAAGGGGCCTACCCTAACTGGACCGTGGAACACACTTTAAAATACAAAATAAAAATGCTGATTCTGATCTTAGTCCCGATCCCGATTCCAATTCCGACTCCAAGTCAACTCAATCCGAGTCTAGTGTTTCATTTTCTCAAACTACTGAGTCTAGTGAGGAAAACCTAGTTAAAATACCAAAGCATAACATTTGTTTTGAGTTTGATTCTGAAACGTCTTTCGACAATTTTAATAGGAAGGAAGATTTAGAGTATTTCACTTTGTCTATGATTAACTGCATGGATTCCGACAATCCAATTTTCGAGGAAGAAATTCCAAAAGAAATTCTAGAATTCATTGAGAGAGAAGAGGAAAGGCACGCTAAACCTTTTTCTGAGGAAATAATCATGGCAAACGTGGGCTCTAAAGATGAACCCAAAATGGTTAAAATTGGTACAACACTATCTTCTCAAGAGAGTGAAAGACTAATCTTTTTGCTAAAAGAATACAAAGATGTTTTTGCCTGGTCTTACGAGGACATGCCTGGTATAGACTCTGAAATTGTTCAGCATAAAATTCCTCCCCATCCTAATGCAAAACCTGTTAAACAAAAGCTAAGACGTATGCGCCCTGATTGAGTTTTGAAGATAAAAGAGGAAGTTACCAAACAAATCAACGCCGGTTTCCTAATAGTCACCGAATATCCACAATGGGTAGCTAATATCGTTCCAGTACCAAAGAAAACTGGAGGTATCAGAGTCTGTGTAGATTTCCGAGATCTCAATAAGGCTAGTCCGAAGGATGATTTTCCACTACCACACATAGACGAGCTTGTGGACAATACTGCAGGGCATGCACTACTGTCTTTTATGGATGGGTTTTCTGGGTATAATCAGATTCTGATGTCTCCTGAAGATAGAGAGAAGACCACATTCACTACACCATGGGGAACCTATTGCTACCGAGTGATGCCATTCGGACTAAAGAATGCTGGAGCTACATATCAAAGGATGGCAACAACCTTGCTGCACGACATGATGCACAAAGAGGTCGAGGTATATGTCGATGATATGATAGTCAAGTCAAGAGAAAGAGAAGGACACTATGAAGTACTTCGAAAGTTCTTTGAGAGGATTAGGCAATACAAGCTACGTCTTAATCCTCAAAAATGCACTTTTGGGGTAACAGCTGGCAAAATGTTGGGATTTCTCATCACTCAAAGAGGAATCGAAGTAGATCCTTCCAAGATACAGGCTATCATGGAAATATCACCACCAAAGACAGAGAAGGAAGTGAGGAGTTTCCTGGGAAAGGTACAGTTCATCAGCAGGTTTATTTCCAAACTCACAGCCACCTGCGAGCCTCTCTTTAAGCTTCTAAAGAAGGGTACTGATTTTGAGTGGAATCAAGACTGTCAACAAGCCTTCGATGCAATCAAGGAGTATCTTCAGAACCCACCTGTGTTGTCACCACCCATTCCTGGAAAGCCATTAATTCTGTACCTCTCAGTAACAGATACATCCATGGGATGTATGTTGGCACAAGAAAACGACGCCAAAGTAGAGTGCGCCATATACTACCTTAGTAAAAAGATGATGGATTATGAAGCAAGGTACACTCCCCTCAAGAAAACCTGCTGGGGGTTAGTATGGGCCACAAAGAAACTAAGGCATTACTTATTGGCACATCCGGTAGTGCTGGTTTCTCGTTTAGACCCAATCAAATATCTTTTCGAGAAGCAAGCACTTATTGGAAGACTGGCTAGATGGTTGCTGCTGCTTGCAGAATTTGATCTCAAATACATGACAAGGAAATCAGTAAAAGGAAGGGCCGTGGCAGAATTCCTGGCAGATCACCCCGTGACAGAGGCCGAGGTAGAAGACTTCATGTTCCCTGATGAAGACATCTTGTGTCTCCTAAACGACACCTGGCAGCTCTATTTCGATGGAGCATCAAACCAATGTGGATATGGCATAGGGGTACTGCTAGTCTCCCCAAACGGCTCCCATATTCCTTTGTCATATAAACTAAGGTTTGAAGTCACCAACAACCAAGCTGAGTATGAAGCTTGCATCGCTGGAATGAAGGCAGCCGTAGAACTAGGGGTAAGAAGGATAGAAGTCACTGGGGATTCAAACCTAGTAGTATCCCAAGCAAGAGGAGACTGGAAAGTCAAGGAGGATGCGCTAAAGCTATATCATTCCGTGTTAGAGGATCTGATTCCGCAGTTCGATTCAGTCATCTTCACGCACACTCCCCGAGAGAGCAATAGATTTGCAGATGCATTGGCCACACTGGCCTCCATGGTCGAAATACCCCTAGGATTCACAATGCGACCCCTGATGATCGAGCAGAAGGTCAAACCAGCATGAGAGTGCACTTTCATTGAAGGAAGTGAGAATGATGGGAAACCATGGTATGAAGATGTGAAGAGATTTCTGGAGGAAGGAGAGTATCCCCCCGAAACTACCTCACAGGACAAAGTGGCTTTGCGGAAGTTTGCGGCTCGATTTATAGTCTACGGGGGAGCGCTATATTGAAGGGCACATTTGGGTCCCAACCAACTTTGCGTTACCACAGAGGAAAGCCACAAAATCATGGAAGAAATACACGAAGGAATTTGTGGGCCACATATGAATGGGGCAACGATGGCAAAGAAAATCCTGCGCAAAGGATATTACTAGACTACCATGGAAGCTGACTGTGCTGACTATGTCCGTCGATGTTTCAAGTGCCAAACTCACGCTGATCGTATGCATATACCCCCCACCGAACTATATAGCATGACATCCCCTTGGCCATTCTCCACCTGGGGGATAGATGTTATTGGGAGCATCAATCCGAAGGGAAAATACAAGCACCAGTTCATTCTAGTAGCCATCGACAACTTCACCAAATGGGTAGAAGCAGCTTTCTATGCTACCCTCAAAGCCACCCATGTGGCCAAGTTCATCCGCACCAATATCATCTATCGGTATGGTGTACCTCACGAGTTCATTTGCGACAACAGATCACACTTCAAAGGAGCAACAAAGAAGCTCTTTGCCGAATTTGGAATGCAGAATCATCGGTCATCTACTTATCGACCTCAAACCAATGGAGCAGTTGAAGCTGCAAACAAAAACATCAAGAGGATCTTACGAAAGACAACTGACACCTATACAGATTGGCCGGAAATGCTACCTCTGGCACTATGGGGCTACCGCACAACTGAAAGGGCTTCAACTGGGGCAACCCCTTACTCCCTCGTCTATGGAATGGAAGTTGTCTTGCCTATCGAATTGGAGCTGCCCTCACTAAGGGTACTAGCCGAAACTTGAATGATCGAAGAGGATTGGGTTCAAAACCGCTACCATGAATTGGCATTGCTAGATGAAAGAAGACTGAGATCACTATACCATGTGCAAGGGTATCAACGTCGTATCGCACGAGCATTCAACAAGAAAGTGAAACCAAGAGATGTCAAAGTGGGAGATATGGTGCTCAAGGCCATCCGTCGCCATGTTTCAGATCCAAGGGGCAAGTTTAGACCAAACTGGGGAGGACCCTACCTTATCAAGTGCATACTATCTGGAGGAGCAGCCTACATTGCAGATTTGGATGGAATGGAATTCGCAACGCCAGTCAATGTTGACAAGCTGAGGAAGTATTACCCCTGAGAGATGCTCGTTGGGCTGAAAACCACAAGGGTGGGCAGACCCAAGCAAAAATTAGAGCAAGCCTGCTAGGTTGAAAACCCGTAAGGGCGGCTTAGGCAAAAACTAAGGCATAAATAAAAGCGCTCGCTAGACCGAAAACCCGCGAGGGCGGTTTTAGGCAAAATTAAGAGCAAAAAAGGAGAGGAAAATACTCGAGTGAACCCCAACCAAAAACAAAACAAATCTTCTTGGAACTACGTTTATGGCCTGATTCCCTCTACAGGATACGTAGGCAATCTCTGAACCGAGACTCGGCCACTACTATCACTTCCAAATTTCTAGGTCTATCCTAAAGCGTGTTAAATGTCAAACCATGGCAACAACATTTTCAAAATAAAACAACCAAAATGTTTTATTATTCCCAAGGAAAAAGGAAAGCAAGCCTGAGCAATTCTCAATCTACGGAAACTAGAATCAAACAAATCTTTCAAAAAGCATAAGCAAAATGTCAATCTCTAGGTCTTCCTTTTCTTTGCACTTTTGTCCTTCAAAAGGTCTTTCTTTAACCAACGCTTATACGAGCTCGATAACTTATCAGCAAAGTTTTCAGCAACCTCTTGCATTACTCGATCTGGCCAAAAACGAAGCACATTGCGACGAAGACTGGCATCATGAACCTTAGAAACAGCATACTCTGGGTCACCCGAAATTTGGACCTGCGTGGCCCCAAACTGCCTCTGGAAACGAGCAGGAAAATAGAAGGTAACTTGAGTGACACCAATCACTGCTACACCAAAATGGTTCATGGTACTTGCAGTCATGCTCTTCACACCATACCAGGGGCAAACCCATTGGATCCTATTCCCCTTTCTAGTCTCCATCCATGCTTTCCAAGCAGCTTCAGTAGGAAATTGTTTGATCACACAACGCTCCACGCAGTGATCTAAACCATAGGGGAACCGCTCCGGTACATCCCACACCCTCAGCTTCTCATAAAGCCATACCTATGGAAAACAAGGGAAAATTGTGAGCTGTGAGAACATATGAGTCAAAACAAAAGAGACGACCGAAAAGATAAACTTAGCAAAAGAAAATAGGTAAAGAGCGAACCTGTAGCAACAAAGGGCTGCCTGAAAACTGGGCCGTAGGATCACCCTTTACCATGTCAAGACCCATCAAGGTCTCTGCCAACACTAAACCAGCAAAGCCTACACGATTTCCCACCTGTTGGGCGAAGTCAAGCAGTATAGAATCAGCATGGCCAGAGGAAGGTCCAAGCAAGTAGTAATGAAGGAGACAAATGCACAACGCATGGAAGCACGCTTTCTGTTGAGGAATTTGACGATGAGCTTCAGTGGTACCAAAGCGCTGGACAAGTTGTAGGGTTTCCAACCTACCATTTATCATAAAAAACTTAACCTCATGTTTTTGAATTTGGAGTAAATCCTTCAAAAGATTGCCCCGATTGAATAAAGGGTTAGGAATAATGAGACCTTCTCTATCCAAATGACCCATGATAGTTGCAAGTTCCTCAACAGTAGGACACAACTCCTCTCTTCTAAATCGAAAGACATGGAAAGCGGGCTCCCACAAGCTGGTGGCTGCCCTAAGGAAAGCAAAGTTCACAGGAATTCGACGAAGGGAAAAGATGAAGTCCATGCCAAAGGACCTAAAGTGCAAACGGTCGAGGCCATTAAAAGAATTCAACCACGGGTCAAGGACTGGTTGTGCCATGAAATCGTTGCTGACAAGTACCATCGAGTTCGTAGGGTGTATACTTATAGGCTAGGATGAGTCCTAGTTCGAATCGGAATCGGATTCCAAAATTCATCAGTAACCTGATCGGTATCTCGGCCGCCACTTCGAATACACGGCCGCAGGATCGATTCCCCGGCCCTTGAAAATCAAGGTTGGCTAAAAGTTAAAATCTGGCAGATGAAACGATTCCTCGGCCGCCACATCGATGGTTCGGCCGCCAAAACGACCTTTTTTCCAGAAAACTTCCACGGTTCAGTTAAGGTTTCTGTTAAACCAATTTGGTGCCCGCATAAACAAGGAACAACAAGCATCCACAATCATATGACAGAGCAAAAGATTTTGTTTCATATAACAAAAAACTTTTTACATCACAAGGTGAATCATCTCGTACTTCCTAAACAAAACTATACATTGGTTTCCTGTCAAACTAACCTATGTAGGAAAGCAAAAGAAGCAGAGGAGGATGCCGAACCCTCTGACGAATCAAACGCCAGAAACCAGCTGCAAAAAAAGAAAAAGGAAACCCCCGAGGTAACGTGTACCAAAGAAGCACTGCGGTGCAGAAGAGACATCACGCAGCCCAGAAAAATCATCATACCGCGTACAAGCGCCACCCCGGAAGCTCCACGTCACGGAAGCAAGCCACCCATGCAAGGGTCCCTAATCAAGCAGCAAGACAGCACCAAAGGCAACACGGGCTCCCTCCGCGATCGCTGGCCACGCGTCATCCATCCCTCGACCTCAACGAGAGCAAGGCAAAGCAAGGAAGGTGATGAGTCTTCGGTACGGTCCTCACGGAAAAGAGGACGAAGAGGGAAAGAGGGAAGAAAATGAAAAGAAAACGCCAAAGGCTCTGTTTTATAGAGGACTGGAAATGAAGCGTTTTGCCGGCCGAGGAAACGATGCCTCGGCCGAGTAATCAATAATGCGGCCACTGGATCAATCTCCTGGCCCCTTAATCAATCTCTCACAACAGCAACAGATCTTGCTCAGTGCAAGCCATTATGGAATTTTGGGTCCGTGACCAACAAAACCAATGATTAAACCAGCCTTGGGGGCATACCCAAGCACAAGGAGGTTCTCTCTCTCTCTCTCCACAGACTGCTGACCAAAGCTCATCATCACGCTTACCTATTCAACAGTGGCTCCACGCCCATTTCCAACACAGGCCACACCAATTATCTCAGCAAGCTCCTTGCTTATTATCTTGGCAGCCCCGTGCCCATATCCACCGTCTCATCGACCCCAAGCCTGCACTCACCATTCCAGTGGCTCTAAGCCCATGACTCAATGGTTCCATGCCCATTTTCATCTCAACTGGCTCAAAGCCGTAACTAACTGACTCTACGCCGTAACTATCTCCACAGGCCCTATGCCGCCTCAATCAACGATCATTAAATTCAGCGGATCAACGCCTGTGCTCAAGCTATTCAAAGGCTCTACGCCGTAATCAACTCAGCGGCTCAAACGCCGTAACCATTCTCAAAGGCTCTATGCCTATTAGCAACTCAAGAAGCTCCACTCAGCGGCTCGAAGCCCACTATCTCCAACGGCTCTACGCCTGTTACCGATTCAGCGGCTCAAAGCCTATCATCATAGCCCCATGCCCGTATTCACTACCAGCAGCTCTATGCTCGCTCAAGAGGCTCCATGCCTACTATCAATTCGGTGGCTCGAAACCCATCATCATAGCAACTCTACACCCGTTATCATCTCAACTGGCTCAAAGCCGTAACTGTCTAGCTTTACGCCATAGCACCATTCATGCGGCTCGAAGCCCTTTACTCAACGGCTCCACGCCTGTTATCAACTCAGCGGCTCAAAGCCCATTACCTCAGCTGGCTCGAAGCCGTAACCAATTCAGCTGGCTCGAAGCCGTAACAACTCTCAAACAGGCTCTATGCCGTTATCAAACCCAACCACTGTGTACTGGATGCTCAAGTTCTATACTTGAATGCGTAAGCTCTACGCTTGAATGCCCAACCACTGCGTACTGGATGCTCAAAGCCTGTACTTTGAACGCTTGGATTCTGCCGTCCGAATGCTCGAGCTCTATGCTCTGATTGCTCAAGTCCGGAACTTGAAAGAAGCTCTAAGCTTATATTAAACACACACGCATGGGCCCGTGCACATTTGCATCAATTGCATCACCATTATCACATCGAGTCTGCATATCTGCTCACATCTAACAAACATTATCATACACACATGCTATGTTTTGCATCTCACATTCGCAGGTCAATCTTGCAATCAACCAGCTCCATGCCTCAGTTTTTATTGATCGGCCCGGTGCCTCGATCCTTTGGCTTGAAGCCAAAATCTTATGATGAGAAAGCTCCATGCACAAATCATCAGAACACAACCGGCTCTATGCCTCGGTTCAATCACATCAAGCTCAAAGCTTCAACCTCCCTGACTATTCGAGACTTATGATCAATGCCAGCTCCGCGCTTCGGTTCAAAGCTCCAACACCTCAGACTCTCGCTTTACTACAACCACGTCAAAACTCGAAGCTTTGACCTTTCAAGTTCTTACCTCCGGAAGGCAAAGATTTTCGAACTATCAACACCAGCTCCGTGCTTCGGTTCCGTCTCCTAAGCTCTTGCCTTGTGATCAAAACCAGCTCCGCGCTTCGGTCCAATCAAAGCTCAAAGCTTCTACCCCTCAAGCTCTCCGCCTGACAAACCGGCTCCGTGCCTCGGTTCCTTCATTACAAACGCCCCGTGCTTCAGTCACTGGCCCTACGCCTCCCGCATCTCGAACAACGGCATTCAACTCGTCTCCAGAAGATGACTTGGGTTCCACCCCTTATCTCAAAACTGGCATCCGATTCGTCCCCGCAGATGGCTTGGATTCCGCCCCAACTACATCAATTCCTTCTAGCTCATTCGCAAGGATAAGCTACTCTACCGAGCTCTCTTCAGTCAAAGTAAGGGTGATCAAGAAAAGCAAACACACCTGCCGTGTACTGATCTACCCCAAAATACTAAGGTAACTCTCCGCAAAAGCTTCCCCGGCAGCCCCGCGCTCCTTCAACTACTTTCCGCCAAAACCCTGGCTTTACCCAGGTACGTTGCACTACGGCTGTTCAAGCCCGAAGGTACGTCTTCTGTCTCTAACCCTCCAAAACCTTTTTCTTTTCTTTATTGCCCTCCGAACTACGATTGGTCTGAATTTCCCTTGAGGAATACGTAGGCAGCCTCCCGGCCCGACCATAACAAAAACCTTTTTCAAAAAACCCTTGGAATAGTGGTTAGACCAAATTGAGTTGTTTTTACAGCTTTGACTATTACTCAAACATGTCTCGCGATCCGTCTGAGCTCAGTCAAAGAGGGGCATCTGTAGACACCCCAATTTGGCCTAACGATTATTTCAACTCCCACCTTGGGACTATCCCGATGATGATACGGATTTGATGATTGCTGATTGCTTTTTGATGAAACCCATGGACCTATGGTACGAACTTTGAGCCACTTAGAGGACCCAATCCAGAGCCAAATAGCCTTTCAGACAGAAACATAGTGTGTTAGGAAAATCCATCGATCGGCCGCAACATTGATTTCACGGCCTTAACATCCATTCCTCACCCGAGCAACCTGTTGCACCAAAAATCTCCCTGAGAGACCGAAACCTCGGCCGCCAGATCAATGGCTCGGCCGCCACATCCATCCCTCGGCCACGACATCCTTTGCTCAGCCGCCAGATCGGCCTTTTTCCAGACTCTCGAACCTTCTGTCGGTCGTTTGATCCAATCCCACCGCCTCTCCGATTCGTTCGGGCCACGTTCAGAGATCACGTCGAAGAGTTCGAATTACAATGCAACTGCACTTGTAATCGTGCCTTTTGATTGGACGAAGTGTGTCATCCCTTTGCCTATATAAAGAGGCCTTCGGCCTCCGAAAATACACACCACAATTCACCAAAATCAGTCGATCAATAGTCACGAAACTCTGTAGAAATACTCCCAAAAACCCTCTTTACAAAAGCCCCAACCTTCCATAGGCGGCCATCAATCCAAAGATCCAACCCCGGAGTTCAAACCCTAGCCCTAGGGTTTCGTTCAAGCAATCAATCAGTCAATCCCGATCGATCCGAAGCAATCAAGCAACTGAGGGATCAAGGTGGTGAGGCCCAACGGCCTCTGGTTTGGTTTATTTTCTATTTCTGTCGTTAATCATAGCTTACTGATCGTCTGTTAGTTTTCTGTCTGGTGTGAGGAAGAACACCAGCCGGGGCTTCGATGCCTCGGCCGGTACATTGATCCCAGCCTGATCCCTCGGCCGCGACATCCATTCGCCGGCCGAGTGATCGATCTGCTGGCACATGTTTTGTTTTGTTTCTTGCTTTCTGATGCATGATGTATTTACAGTTTTGGCTCACCTTGTTAACTGTTTAAGGCATAAAAACAGACTACGTGTATGGATTAGATAAAGCATCTATATATCTTATGTTGAATGATTATGGGCTAGCCTCACGGCTAGGCAGAGAGGGGTGCCTAACACCTTCCCCTTACTGTACTTTTGGCTTCCGTATCCAGAATCTCTATCTGTTTTCCTAGCTTTAACAAACTAGGTGGCGACTCTATTTTGATGATAACCGCTATCGTGTGGTGATACCTCTAGCCATGGAAGTATCCACGATCTTGGTTTATGAAGCAAGCAACCAATCGAGCTAACACAGTGATGATCCAACTGTATGGCGATGCCCCGTCTGGGAGGTGTCTACACCAGTGACCACGCAGGGCCAGTCAAAAACTGATTCGGAGTACCAATTGTTTTCGATATGAAGAGTCCAACTTACTCTTCGTTTGTCAGATCTTGGATGACAGGAGGAGAGTCTGGAGCAGTCACATTCTCCACCACGGGGGTTGATTCAGGAGCACCACCACTGGCTTCCTTCTGGCCAGGGTTGGTGCCATCTTCAACAGCAGCGTCATTCCCCGTTTGCTCGGCGATTTGTGCGATTGGCTCACTCTCCACATTGTTTTCTTCTCCTACCTCATCCTGCTCATCAGCAACCACTCGGGTGCTTGGAAGGTCGATCTCTGTCCAGAGAAGAGAAGACTCAGGAGCACCAGATTTGGTAAGGCAAGCCAACCAGCCAGCCTCAAAGACTTGGTCTTGGATCCCGGGCATCTGTTCCGTATAGCTCTCAGTGGCCACGCGGATTCCCTCGTTGTAGCCCAGCTGGTAGGAGGTCTTGGCTTCGTTTTTACTCGCCTCCAGCTCCGTCAAAGTCTGGTTCAAGCTATCCTCAGCACCTTCCAGCTTGTTCCTCAGCTCATCCGCAAGCCCGCGGGCCTGATTTCTTTCTCTCTCCAGCCTCACAATAGTGTTCTGCAGCTTGGCGTTCTCGCTTGCCAATCTGGCACACTGGGGCTCAGACTGGCCAAGCTTCTGTGCCATGGCCACCATCTTCTGCATCGTCTAGAGATTTTGAACACAAAGCAGTATTAGGCAGGTAACAGAATTAATGATCTGGAACCATTAACAAACGAAAATGAACTTGACAGGTTTACCTTAGCACTATGGCTCATGAACGAGCCGAGGAGGTTGTCCGGGGAGCTAGCAATCACCTTTTGCATGTCCCCGGGCAGCATGAACGCTTGAGAAAGGGCAAGAGCTGTCCCCTCGGACTCCACACTGTCATGGACAGTGACTGGCCGGCCGTCATGCATGAATTGAGGGGCCCAAAGGGGGGTTTGAGGTGCTGCAAGTTGAGAAGAAGGCTGCTCGACAGAGGAGGCATCCAATCGTTGGCGTTTGTCCCTGTGACTGGCCTCAATCTCCTCGGGGGAGAAGCCTGGAGGAGCGTCTTGTTGAGCTGGTCCTCGGCGGCCATAAGATGGCGCCGGGCTCTGAGAGCGTCCGCGGCCACGAGATGTGCCACGGCCTCTTCCACGGCCAGCCCCTGGAATGTTGAGAAGGCTGCTGAGATTGATCGGTTGATCCATTTCTTCAGGAGGGGGAGAAAGAGAGTAACCGCTTAAGGATGTCGAGGCCTCTTCGGCGAGTCGGATGGGCTCGTTGGGCAGAGGAGGGGTCCGAGAATGCCTCTCTTCTTGTTGCTCGGGCTGTTGAGCTGGAGGATCGGGGATGATGGGATTGTCTGCTGGTCGGATTCGTCGGTCGATGAATCCGTCGTATGATGCACGGCAGCTGAGGAGGATCTGCGCCGCTCTTGCTCGGCCAGCCAAGCACGTACCTTGCCCGTTGAAAGCAAGTGCACGGTTGATATCAGTCACGTGAACCTGGGGGGTGATGATGGCGTGCCCCTGGTTTACGTTTGTGGCTGCAAATACGAGAAAAATTTGCAGTCAGTAAAGCAGAAGCAGGAAATGCAATACGAAACATTGCTCGGCAAAGAGTTCTACGAGAAAAAGGACTAACGTGGGGTGCCAAATCTGTGGGGTGCGTGAAAGCCGACGACTCTACCGTCCTCGTCTTTGGGCTCGAAGTTCCCCGTGACGATGAGGAAGTCGTCGTCGTCCCCGCGAGCAGAGTCAGGCAATTCAAGCACCAGGCTTTTCCTGGAATCCCTACTCTTGAGATAGTAGGTCAGAGCATCTTTGGTTCGAGAGATGCTGTACAGATGGTGAATATCGTGTAAACCTAGGGGCGTACCTAGCATCTGGTTCAGGGCATTGATGCCCAAGACGACCCTAAAGAAGTTGGCTGAAACTTGCATGGGGGACAGTCTGTAATGGGACAGAACTTGGCGGAGCAATGGTGCCAGGGGAAACCTGACGCCGCCCTCAACGACGGCGACGACAGGGATGTGTAGAGTATCGTTGTCAAAACTCTCACGGATGGCAATTTCTGCGGCCAACGAAGTGGCCACGTTGTCTGGGATCTCGTAAAGAGATCTGAACTCAGCCATCCTTGGGGGTATGTCACAGTGCCTACGGAATCGACCCATTGCGAGACTGTGAGTGTGGGTTTTCTAAGGAACAGTTGGGTACGAAAAAACCCTAAAGGGACTGTAGTAGTCCTAAATTGACGACGAAGACAGGGGAAGTAAGAACTTACGAGTAGTTATATAAGAACCCTAGATTCAAAGAAGGTGGAGACCCTGAGATGGTGAACCTTCAATGGCGGGAGCGCTTGGGCGTGCTTTCTGCAGAGGGAATTGAGGTGAGAGAAAAGGTGGGTTTGAAAGTGGGACGAAAACCCAAGTATACCCCAATAAAGGGGGTGACGTATGAGAAACGTCACCCCAGACGCCGTTTGGGCGTTCCGTTTCCCAAAACGTCTGCTCACATTGAATATGGGCAGTACAGGGCACGCCGCGTGTAAAGGTGTTAGCTGGAAAAACCTGTCCAAACCAAACGACGAGACGTTTGGGTTGGGCTAATGATGAAGTTTGCACCAAGTACGAGAAACATGGGTGCAGGAGCAAAGGACGAGAACCTTGCTCGGTGTTAGGGAGCTTTGCTCGTCATATTGAGAGAAAATAACGAGTAAAGCTGGGGAGCCATTGTAGGGAGGTAATCCCGAACAGGTACAAAGAGTGGCCCAAACACGTGGTATGAGGGGCCCAGGATAAACATAATTAAAGCATCCGCCATGCAGTACGGTGAACGGCAGTAAGGACCAGGGGACACGAGAGGTCCTAAGTCCAAGATACCCGATCAGGGGTATGGTCCAAAGGGCAAGGGTAGTTGCTGGACCAAGTCGCATGGAAGAGGACCAGTGATATGAGGGATCACTGGTCCAGATGGTCTGTTCGGCAACGAGAGGGCCGAACAGGAGCAACATTCTGGAGGATATGCTCCAGAGGGGTCCAGAAATGGCAAGTACCCAGTAAGGAAGCAGGATCTAGAAAAGATACCCAACGGGAATGGGGTGAACGGCCAATTAAGGAAAGAATTCCTAAGTGGTCTAAAAGGAAATATGCAGTTATGGGAATGAGAATCCCTGATGTTCTGGGTTCCCTTTACGAGAAAGGAAACCTAGGGCAGCAAGATGGCTTGGAAAGCAAGCATATGTGGATCTATAAATATGAGGTAAACCTAGAGGTAAAGGTACGCAATTCCTGGTTATTGGTTTATTACCTACTGAGAATTATGATTTTACTAGTACGAGATACTAACTTAGGCATCGGAGGGCCTTTGCCACGAGACGGCAAAGGTGCGCTCACCTTTTGTTTGTTTTACAGGCTCAACTCTGGCGGTGTGCTAGGGTTCCGGTGTAGAGAGAGAAGTAGCCATTACAATCAAGTTGCTGTTTGAAGACCCTTTTGTTTTCCTGCACTTACAAAAATCACTTTCTGGTACCCATAAAATCACGTTCTGAACACATTGAGCGGCTCGGATCGTTGCAATTCGATCGGGAAAGGGGAGTCCCTTACGGTAAGGCCGTAAGGGATCCCTCATAGGATCTTGAGTGTATATATACACACACAATTAGATATATACATACTTATATTCATACCAACCCCACCACCATCCTTATCACCAACCCCACCACCACCTCACCTTTCCCTTTCTCTCTGTCGTGTCCCCCTCTCTCTCTCTCTCTCTTAGTTCTCCTACCTTCCCCATGGCCACCAAGCCTCCACCACCTACCTACCCCTCTTTTCTCTCTCCCTAGCTGTCTCTCTCTCTCTCTCTCTCTCACAGACCCTCTCTCTTCCTCTCCCTCCCGAAATATCTCTCTCTCTTCTTGCCTCCATTTTCTTGGCCACCACCTCTCACCACCTACCCTCTACCTCCTACCTCCTACCAGCCCCCTGCACCCTACCACGACTTCTTCTCCCACCTTTACAGCTATCTCTTCGAGAAGCCAACTCCGAAGGCCGCCAATCACATCAAGCCTTTGTACATCTCTGGGTGTTTGGACGGGATGCCTGTCAATCGTCTGTTGGTGGATAATGGCTCAGCTGCGAATCTGATGCCCAAATCTATGATTCATAAGTTGGGAAAAATTGACCAGGACCTCATCGCCTCCAGTGCGAGCCTTACTGATTTCATTGGAGGCGTGACCGCCTGCCAAGGCATACTGATCATGAAGCTAACAATTGGGACTAAGACGCTCACAACCCCGTTCTTCGTGATCAACTCGTGGGCATCCTACAACATGTTGCTGGGAAGAGATTGGATCCACGCTTCCATGTCGATTCCTTCAACTATACACCAGTGTATCGTTTGCTGGAATCAGGACGAGGTGGAGGTTGTGTGGGCAGACCGTAGGCCTTTCCTTGCTTCTACAAATCATGCAGAAGCAATGTTATACGACCCGGATGTCGGGCCAATGAAGGTGGCCGGCCTAGACAAACACGGCCGTCACAAGTCGGTTACTCTCTCAGCACAAACCTCCATAGAGGAGTTGAGAACTTTGTTCTAGGAGCTCATCAGCCCAGATAACAGTAGGCCAATCGCTCCCATGCCTCAAACCCTTTCCAATGTCGGTACAACCAATTGAGCAAGAAAAGGACATGGCCCTTCAGGCCATGATCACACGATTTGGCTCGTACTTATTAGAGGAAAGGTTGTTAGGCCTGCATGACGAGGACGATGCTTCCTCAGTTAGGGCAGCGGAGTTCATATATGAAGACGAAGGCCTCCAAGAGGGAGGCCCCGATAAAAAACAACTGGAAGACTTAGATGCAGCTCTGGCCAAGATGGATGATTTAAAGGTCGATGTTCAAGACCCTTAGGAAGAAATCACTTAGGGGACTCCAAGCACCCCAGGCCCGTCTATGTTAATCAGCTTTTACCCGACAAAGTGAAGAGGAAGTTCATCCAACTTTTGTCAGAAAATAAAGACTGTTTCGCCTGGGACTATGATGAGATGCCAGGCCTTCCTAGAAATTTGGTGGAGCACAAGCTGCCAATTCAGCCGGGTTTCATGCCATTTAAACAGCCCCCAAGGAGAATGTCAACCAAGGTGGAGCTCAAGGTTAAAGAGGAGATCGAAAGGCTTCTTAAAGCCGGTTTCATTCGAATGGCCAAATATGTGAATTAGCTCTCCAACATCGTCCCTGTGGTCAAGAAGAATGGCAAGCTTCGGATCTGCATTGATTTTAAGAATTTGAACCTAGCGTCTCCAAAAGATGAATATCCAATACCACTAGCAGATCTAATGGTGGATGGGGCTACTAAGCATGAGATCCTGTCCTTCATGGATGGTCATTCGGGCTACAATCAGATTTTCATCGATGAGGAGGACACCGCCAAAATAGTATTTAGATGCCCAGGTGCTTTGGGGACGTTTGAATGGGTGGCAATGGCGTTCGGCCTAAAAAATGTAGGGGCTACATATCAAAGGGCCATGAATGCCATTTTCCATGTCTTCATTGGCCGTTTCATGGAAGTATACATTGATGATGTAGTGGTCAAATCTCAATCCTATGATGAACACTTGGAACATCTTGGGAGGGCCAGCTGGCAGGCATTCATGGGCGGGTTTTGAAGCTACTCGAGTTGTCCTGGCCCAAGAGCCTTGCCTATAAATACCAAGAAGGAAGGCCTTACACAAGGTCCACGACCTCAAGAGCTTATACAGCTTATGCACAACCATATCTTCATTTCACATACAATGTCTATTTCAGTTTAAAGCAAGTTCCAGTTGGTTTACTTGTACTTTGTACGTCTCAAACTTTGTTAAATCGATAATGGAGTTTGTTTGATTCTACTTTCTCTTCGTTTTTATCTTTCTTTCCATTTTCTATCAAACGAATAGGAAATATTAAAGTCCTTAGGTCCTTAGCAAAGGCAAACCACGAACCATATCTAGGCCTTACCTTTAGGCCTAGCGCAATCACTTGAGAGAAGTCAAGTTACCAAGGCACGAAGCCCTTAAAAACAGACTAGACCATCCATAGGTCCTGGCACGCCCGCATCACACTAGCCATTGTGGTTTTGCACTTTCTGTGGAAAACAGACAAATACAAAGATAGTGCTCAGAGCTTACGGATTCTCTGTCTCAATTCTCATTGTGGCTTTACGGATCATTTGATGGGATAACAAGTGTCAATGGGATTAGAACATGTCTGGGGTCAAATTAGTGGGTTATTTTGTTGGAGTTTCCATTTTGTACTTGGAGAAGGTTACAGTTTAAATTCTATTTTTTGGTCTTGGTAAGGAAATAGTTAAATTTTGATAGGAATTGAAATTCAAAGCTCGGTTATTTTCATCGCTTGGTTAATCTGTACTCGAATCTTTTATTTTTTTTGCACTTAGAAAAGAAAAGTTTATTCCCACTGCAGGCAATAAGCTCTTGCAGGTTTTGGGCCTTAGCAATCAAACGATGACTTTTAATGTGACCTATGCAATGCAAGAAGAGACGCCTAATGCTGAGAAGCAACTATGCATGAGTAAAAAAATGCTACTTCTCATTTCCGACATATGCTACTTCCCGATTATGATATAAAAAAAAAATGCATATGCTATGTAACAACCCTGATTTTTACTAAATAAAAATCGTGTTGTTAATATTTAAAATTTCTTAATTAGGTTTTAAACCGTCGTTTAACCGCCGTTGACCATCGTTTTTCCGTCGTCTCTAGGGTTTAGACCTTGAACCTTTTATCTTGGATGGAAATCCTATCTAGCAACCCTAACTAGCTTTTAACCGACGAGTCAACCTCGCTAGCGTTTAACCTAGTTACCGAGCGTTCCTAAACCTTGACAAACCTTACGAGCCGTTAAGCCGTGAACCTTTTGAAACCCTTGAGTTCGTAACCTTTGGCGAACCTTTTGAACCTTTTGAACCCTGAGCTATTAACCATTGGTCGATAACGCTAGGGTTATCTTTATCCATTGGATATTAGGGAAACCTTGTTTAATCTTCCAAAGTACGAGATTAGATTAGTTTAGTACTTAAGTATCGTACTTAATCTAGTATTAAGCTTTTCGGTATAACCCGTTGGTTATTAACCGCTAGGAGATTCTTTATCCATTGGACGATAGCCTATGGACCTTGCCACCTTTACCCATTGGTTATTATCCGCTAGAAAAACTATTATCCATTGGATAATAGCTTTACTTGGTCAACAAGTACATAGGTTATTAAAATATTGGGATTTGTCATGTGTGTGATTGTATTAAAATAAGATTAGTGTATTATTTAATTACTTAGTACTTGATTTGATTATTAGTTTATTAGATATTGTATTAGGACAAATCTAAGCTAGATTCGATGTACTAGCTATGTGTATCTATAGGTGTACTTGTGTGTGTGTGTATATATATATATATATATATATATATATGTATATATATATAATATTGTATATGACATGTGTGTATTGTATTATTATATTTAGAAAATCTATTAATTGTTTTAAATACTAGATTTTGGATGACCCAAAGTACATATATATATATATATATATATTAGTATATATATATATATATACTTTCCATCAAGTACCAAGTGGGAGAGAGAGAGATGCCGAGAGAGAACCCGAGAGGGAGAGAGAGAGAGAGAGAGAGAGAGAGAAGGAAGGAGGGAGAGAGATAGGGTTGTACCTTGTTGATTTTTTTGTGCTTTCAAATCTCCATTTGATTTCTACTTGACCTATTGATTTGATAAGCCTATGGATTTTCTTCTAAGCCAAATCTAGTCCTTCCTTGTACAAACCCCGTTTCTTTACTTGATCAAATCGATTTCTTGACCAAATCTTCCAAAATCAAATCCAAAGGACACCTTTAGCCATGCAAACCTAGGATTTTAGGTTATTTCTTGCAAGCAAACTTGATTTGCTTGAATAAAAAATGGAGGATAGGAGAGAGAGAGAGAGTGGCCGGCTAGAGAGAGAGGGAGGGAGTGCTTTGCCTATAAATACTCACCCCATGCTTCATTTGAACTCACACCTCTTCTTGCTCCAACTTCTCTCTAGAAAAAAGTTAGTGTTCTTGCTTGTTTTCTTCTTGGTTCTTGAGTTTCTTCAAGAAACTTTCCCTTGCCGCCATTAAACCACCATACGACCACCACCTCGATCCAAAGTTAGTAGTAGTCGTAGTTAGGATCTAGTTTCGAGAGAAGTCGTTCTCTTTCGAAGCTAAAGGAAGCTTTTCGTAGGCCGTTATTCCGTCCAACCGCCGACTTTCTTCCGACGTTCTTTCCTTAGTCTTCTCTACCGCCTAGAAGAACGGTAGTGTATTCTTAACACTCTAGTCCTAAGTATAATTGTTTGCTTGTTGGTGTAGAGTTCTTCGAACCTACTTATTCTAAGTATATTGTTTGTTATTTGTATGTAGTGTATTCTTAACACTCTAGTCCTAAGTATAATTGTTTGCTTGTTGGTGTAGAGTTCTTCGAACCTACTTATTCTAAGTATATTGTTTGTTGTTTGTATGTAGTGTATTCTTAACACTCTAGTCCTAAGTATAATTGTTTGCTTGTTGGTGTAGAGTTCTTCGAACCTACTTATTCTAAGTATATTGTTTGTTGTTTGTATGTAGTGTATTCTTAACACTCTAGTCCTAAGTATAATTGTTTGCTTGTTGGTGTAGAGTTCTTCGAACCTACTTATTCTAAGTATATTGTTTGTTGTTTGTATGTAGTGTTCTCTTAACACTCTCGTCCTAAGTATATGCTTGATGTTGTGTTAATAGTATGCTTATAGTATTCATGTTATGCTTTTCAAGAAAGTACGTAGTTTACTTGATCTTATGGCTACTTGATTGCTTGACCTTGTGAATGTATGAACTCGTCAATAAACATATGTTGTTTATTTGAACTTTCAAAAGGAATAGCGTTTTAAAGATAAAGTGTTGTTTCAAAAGGAAAGTATTCGTATTTTGACCTTTTGACAAGCATGAGTTGATTGGACTTGCTTGCATTACTTGGGGTTATTAACGAGCATGGTAGATAGAGTTGGATGATCTTGCATGAGTCATACGAAGTCCTACCGCGGAGTCAATGTATGCTACGAGACACATGAAATGAGAAAGTAGAGATATGACACTTAGGGTGTGGTTGATATGGATAAAAATATTTTTGAAATTACATAATGGCCGATCGCGGTAGCCTCTGTGGCAATGAGCCGGACTTGGTAGCTCATTGTTGTGCGACACAAGGTGCCGGTAGCCATTATGTTGGGTGTGTTGCCAATGGAGCCGAACTTGGTAGCTTCATTGGAGGTGTGACTTGGTTATCCGCGGAGAGGAGCCAATATGCGATCCAATGTGCCATCCTTGGTAGCCTTGTGGCAATGAGCCGGACTTGGTAGCTCATTGTTGTGCGACACAAGGTGCTAAAGTGTAACAACTCGGATTTTTACTGAATAAAAAAAAATTCGTTGTTATATAGGAAATTCTTTAACGTCTTAATAATTCTCTTTTTAATTATTATAATCGGTCATAATTAGATTCTATCACCTGGTTGATAAGATCATTTTCTAAAGACAAGTGTACCTATATAAGCGGTTATATATATATTTACTTAGTAATTGTAATAAGCCTTAAATTACATTCCTTGGATGGAAATCCTACCTGACAAGTAGAATTAGATTCCTATTAGACAGTTAACCTAATAACTTGGATTCCAAATCTAATTAGGGTGCCCTAACCCTAGATGGACCATTTTACCCTTTTTGTCTTTATCCATTGGACAATAAATATTAGGGTAATCTTTACCCATTGGACGATAAGTTCTAGGGAAACCTTTATCCATTGGTTATTACATGCTAGGAAGATCTTTGACCATTGGACAATAGTTGTTAGGGATTTGGTTGACTATTGGGTAATGAAAGAAAGAAGACCAAGTTTGACTAGTAGTTGGAATAGTCTAGTCAAAGGCAAACATTGTACTTCATGATGACTTTCCTTGGACCATTGGTTATTACATGCTAGGAAGATCTTTGACCATTGGACAATAGTTGTTAGAAAGAAGACCAAGTTTGACTAGTAGTTGGAATAGTCTAGTCAAAAGCAAACATTCTACTTCATGATGATTTTCCTTGGACCATTGGTTATTACATGCTAGGGTGATTGTTATCCATTGGTTAATGGATATAAGGCTTGCCAAATAGGATGATAAGACAAGTCATGTGTTTCTTCATCATTACTTCTTTGGACCATTGGTTATTACATGCTAGGGTAATTGTTATCCATTGGTTAATGGATATAAGACTTGCCAAATAGGATGACAAGACAAGTCATGTGTTTCTTCATCATTACTTCTTTGGACCATTGGTTATTACATGCTAGGGTAATTGTTATCCATTGGTTAATGGATATAAGACTTGCCAAATAGGATGACAAGACAAGTCATGTGTTTCTTCATCATTACTTCTTTAGACCATTGTTTATTACATGCTAGGGTAATTGTTATCCATTGGTTAATGGATATAAGATTTGCCAAATAGGATGACAAGACAAGTCATTGGAACAATATCCATTGGACAAAGAGGAAGAGAGGGGGGCCGAATGAGAAGGGAGAATGAGGTGTATGTGAGTTGTATTTTGACATGTGAACACTATTGACCTAGTGGCACTTGGTTGGAATACTATTGCTTGACAAGACTAGACCATAGAACAAATCCATGGGGGAGAGAGAGAGAGATAGTGGCCGGCCAAGTGGAGTGAGGGGGAGAGCTTCATTTGCCTATAAATAGCCTCCATTCCATGCCTTTCAACTCACACCTTCACCATTCAACTTCTCTCTCTAGAAAGCTTAGTGTTCTTGCTTGTTCTTGCTTTGTTCTTGAGTGTTCTTGAAGTTCTTCTCTTGTTCTTCAAGAAACTCATCCTAAGCCGCCACTAAACCACCACTCCACCACCCTTCGATCCATAAAAGTTTGGTAGTATAGTCAAGATTTAGTTTCAAGAAAAACCTTTCTCTTTCGAAGCTATCGGAAGCTTACCGTAAGCCGTTATTCCGTTCGTAAGCCGTTACTCCAACGAAATTCCCGTAGCCACCCTACCGCCAAGAAGAACGGTAGAGTTCTTCGAACCTACTTATCCTAAGTATAGTTGTATGCGTGTTTGAATTAAATGTAGATTTTTCCTAACTACTTTCTCTAAGTATATAGTATTGTGTGAGCATGAAGCCATATGTGTAGTATGATTTGTGTTACGTAGTTTACTTTGATCTTATGACTACTTGATTGCTCGATCTCGTGATAGTTGCTTGTTTATGTATGAACTCGTCAATAAACATGTGTTGTTTTGAACTTCCAAAAAGATGGCTATACGTTTTTGTTTTAAAGATAAAGTGTTGTTTTAAACGAAGTATCCGTATTTTGACCTTTTAAACGATTGTAAGCATGATAGCATGTTACTTGCCTTACTTGTGGTTGTAAACAAGCATGATTAAATAGAGTTGGATGATCTTGCTAGTCTAGTTTCAAGATTACTTTGAAAGTGTTGTATGTGTTTGTGAAGTCCCGCCGCGGAGTCTATGCATGATACGAGACACGTGAAATGGAAAGTAAAGACATGACACGTAAGATGTGGTTGATATGGATAAAAAAATATTTTGGAAACTACATAATGGTCGGACTTGGTAGCCTTACGTTGGTGTGCGTTGCCAATGGAGCCGGACTTGGTAGCTTCATTGGAGGTGTGTGACTTGGTTATCCGTGGAGAGGAGCCAAGATGTGACACAATGTGCCGGACTTGGTAGCCATTATGGCCAATAAGCCGGACTTGGTAGCTTATTGGTTGTGTGCGTTCACAATGTGCCGAACTTGGTAGCCATTGTGGCCAATGAGCCGGACTTGGTAGCTCATTGGTGTGTGTGTGCGTATGATTTTGAGAAATGATGTTGAAAGATGAGACACAAAACGATGAGTCGCGTAGGAGAAACACACGGAAACATGACACCAACAATAGATAGCGAATGCGGATGTGTCATTGTTGTTGTTATTGTTATATTGATGCATGTGCTGTTATGACCCTTCATGATATATGCATGACTTGCTAAGGGTTAGTGGGTTTTGGATTATTCTATTGAGCTTTCAAGCTCACGGTTTTGCTTTATGTGACCCTGACATATTATACTGGTGGCGACGCTGGTATAATGTGTCAGACTTGTTAGATGAACAAGGGGAGTTGTATACCTTGGAGGCCTTTGGAGCTGAGGAGCTTGCTAGGATGGAAGAAGAGAAGGAGCTGTAGTTAACCTTAGATGTCCTTCCCTTTTGATGTAATAGAAGTACTCTCTGAGGAGTTGATGTAATAATGAGCTAGACTCTCCCTATTTATCTAATAAGATGTTTAACTTAACGAACCCGATTTTGGGGGCGTTACATAAAGCGTGGTAGTTATTGGTGTAAATTCACAATGTGCCGGACTTGGTAGCCATTGTGGCCAATGAGCCAGACTTGGTAGCTCATTGGTGTGTGCGTGCGTGTTTTCGGAAATGGTTATGAAAGATGAGATACAAAACGATGAGTCGCGTAGGAGAGACACACGAAAACATGACACCAACGCTAGCTATGAATGCGCATGTGTAATTGTATGTGTTTTATTCGAGGCATGTTAAGTTTGGAAAAATCGTACTATATTATCTTTGACTTGTATGTTAAGGATTAGTGGGTTAGGGGTACTCTATTGAGCTTTCAAGCTCACGGTGTTGCTTTATGTGACCTTGACTTATTATACTGGTGGCGACGCTGGTATAATGTGTCAGATTTCTTAGATGAGCAAGGCGAGCTGTTTACCTTGGAGGCCTTCGGAGCTGACGAACTTACTAGGATGGAAG